>CM054936.1:20999590-21055925 GCA_029168755.2 Tillandsia fasciculata
GAGAACTACGACAGAGTTCCCAGTGGTTTCAACCACCGAGAGAAAGTGTCCCTACACCACTTGGTCCAATGGAAGCATAATAATAGCGTGCTAGGAAACTAAATCCTCGATATCGAATGCAGCTATACAAAATAGACATCACTGTCTGTATATATACTCATCCATCACCCAGTACTACACTATCTAGCCATACTAGGCTACAATATAAGGTCACTACACTATCTGTGTATACTCATCGACCCAGCACTACTCTGTCTAGCCACACTCGGCTGCTAAGCACCAACTCGGCCACTATGCCGCTGTATACAGGGTCCCCACTAACCCGGCCACCTTGGCCACTCTATTTTTCTTTTATTCTTTAGATTCTGTGCTTTAGTTCAAGTTAACCCTCAGAAATTTCTTATCCAACGGGCCCCCGCCCGTAGTCCCTGCTACCATAAGATAAGATTTCTAAGGTTGCCGATACAACCCGCAAGTGTTACCACCCCCTCCTACGGAAGAAACGTCCCGAACGTCTCTACCCCCGAAGGGATACTGCCCGTACCTCCAACATGGGCTGGTTTTCACCGTAGGTCCGCCCGTTTTATCTTTATATTTTCTTTTCTTTTCTTTTACTTAGTTCTTAGCCTCTTGGCTTTGAACACTTGCTTTCCTTTCTTATTTCAGCTTATAGCTCCCATTTTTGCCATTGGCAAATCTCTTTCTCTTTTCTTGAGCATTTAGCTCTTTCTTTGTCACTTTAAGCCTTTCGAAGTACCATCGTCCGACGGGTCACTGCCCATGGAGTCCTGCTCCACTTGACGAGTCTCAAATTCGAAGGACGCCATTTACATTCTCTTTATGCTTTTAGCCACTTTTAGCTTGCTTTAAAACTTTGCCTTTTTACAACAATTTATCTCTTATCCTAGGTCTCGCCGTCAGATAACTAGAGAGTCACTTGGACTCTTATCATTTCTCTCTTTATTCATTTAAACCTCAAATTGAAGTTAAAGTGATTGTCCATTTGCCCAGGCACCTATGACCCCCTCTAAGGTTGTATTATTTAGCTTTTTGACTTTGTGATTACCAAACTTTTCCTTAGAGTTTGACTTTAAGTTGATCACTTTGCTATCAGTTTATTCTTTAAACTTGGTGCCACATTACTCTTTGTGCCGAACCTGCTTTCACTTATTTCTCCTTCTGGGGCCTTTCGATTCTAGGCCTTTTTCTTAATGGCATTTACATTATCTCTATTACCTGTGCACTTACATTTAGAGTTACTTGACTCTAATCCATTTTCTGTGAGTATAAACTCCACTATCACCTTAGGTTCTCTTACCTAGTTTCATATCATGCTCATCCTAGAGTCCTTGACTCTACGTGTGATTCACTCTATCCAGTTCCCTTAGTTATCACCTAAGACATGCACATTCTATCAATGCCCTTAGTTTATCTCCTAAGACAATGCCACTCGTTAAATCTAGGTAACTCCTAAGTTTGATGTCACTCGTCAAACCCTGAATCTAGGTTTTCTCCTAGTCTTACTACCAACATGTCCTTCCCTTATATGCACATGATTCCTAGGGTTATACCCTAACATGATCACACTCATAATCACAAATCTTTCTCATACATGCGATTATTTTATTTCATTCATCAAATAGTAATTACTTCTACGCATGCATATTCATCAAGTATCTTTGGCAACCAACAGTTGCAGCTATCTCTGTGTCAATTTGCACACACACATCTATTCCTCTATCTCTGGCAACCAACAGTTGCCTTTATTCCATCTAAATCCACCTACGCAAGCAATCATAATCATGATCAACCACCTAACGCTCTAACAGGCTACTATCATGCTTCAAATCGAAAAGCAAAGGAGCAAGGGAGAGGTCGTCACCCAATTTCGGCAGAATTCCCCACCTTGTGGGTGTTTCCAATTGCTTGTAGACACTTGCAATTGGTCTCTGCGCGATTCCACTTGTTCCCTCAAGCTTGCACGCAAAACGATGCACGTTATTCAACCTGCACACACATAAAATAAATGCTCATTAATCTAATTGGCACAACCCACTTACACCTACTAAACTCCCTCACATACAAGCAGCATCAAATGCTCACTCAACTCATAAACTCTTTAAGCTCCAATTAACAACTCAAGGAAAAACACACACATACCAACCAACTCTGTAGCTCCAACAACAAAGAAAGAACCACAACAGTACATTCAACACATCCCCCTCTACATCAGCTTACTAATAAACAAAAGTTCACAACCACCCTTCACTTAAGCCCACATAAAAACACCATCAATAAGATACATCCAAAGCACATCTCAACTCAGCCCAAAATGCTCACAAACAAAATTACAAAACCCACATTCATAGCACCATCACAATTATTCAATCCACCTACTCTCTCTCAAGTTGCAACTGCACATACTACATTACAACCATTACTACATTCGAGTCCACAGCCCACTACAAGAAGCTCCAATGCAAACCAATAATCAATGTCCACATACACAAATTGCCTCTATACATCCACAACATCAGCACAATTAAAGCTCCAACATCACTTAATTAATTAATGTTCACATAACCACAACCATAAAACATAACTTATCAAAATCCACACAACCCTCTACAGTCCCAAAAGCATACACACACCAAACATCTCATAGGTTCTACAGCATGTTGACTTGAACATCAATTCACCTTAGAGCCATAAATACACTCATCCACCACACATTTGGGTTACACCTCCCCTGCCATACACCAAGTCCACCTTCGACCTGTAGCAACAATTCACTCAAATGATCCATTACAAGCTTCCATAAATACCTACAAATCCACAGTACATTCAAGCTTCAATTTAAGTGTGAATATTTGCCTCGATAAACCTCAACCACCTATACACCATTTACTTAAACCCCCACACTCCACAGGTAGCTTCAACACAACACTAAGCTCACAATGCACACAAGCATCCAGCACACACCCTGCTCACATAGAATTTTTTTTTTTACAAAAACCAACAACAGCACCAGCACTTCATACACACTTCTCATAAAACATACTTTTATACATTCCACAATCTCAACACACATTCACTCTTCACAAAGTACCCACCTGGATCTCACAGCACAACTCATAAGCTCCCAACACAATTAAAATTATTGTGCACTTGTCCACAATTGCACAATTACACCCATTAAAAAAAATCCACATACTCTCTACATGCTCCCACTAATAACTCACTTAAAACACCAAATACATAGCCAGCACCTTCCAAACTCAGACACTCAGCCGACCATCCTAAGCAAAAATTTCGTGTCGTGAACATGCTCCGGTTCCACACGGCACCTCGCCGAAAGCGGCACACTTGATGACCTGCGAGAGCAACAAGGTGAAAAACCAACATTATGGAAAGCACGGCAAAATGCGCGGTCGCCGACGCCAAAAAACAAGCCCCCCGGCCAACAAAAACGCTCCGAGCCACGCGAGGAGCTTCCTGCGCAAGCGTCGCTGCGCGTGGAGCTGCTGCCGCCATCGCGACAACCGCGCCGCGCAGCACCAGGGTCTACCGCGCGCGCCCTGCTGTGCTGCGCGGCGGCCAAGCGCGCTGCGCAGCGGCCAGCCGCGCGCTGCGCAGTGGCCTAACACCCACTGCGCGGCGCGCAGCTGCGCGGGGAGCACAAGCGCGCCCGCGCACCCGACGCAGCCCAACCGCGCGCCCTCGGCTGCGGCCACACCACGCATCGCCCACAACCTCAGCTCAAAACTAAAAGCCCCAACAAACTCAAGCCATAAAGAAAGCCAAGCTTCTTCTCTCTACAACTTAAAAAAAATTGCACTTACCACAACTAGGAGGAAGTTGGTCGCGCTCTCCGCTTGCTCCACGAGGCCACTAGCAGGATGCTCAACACGAACCACTCTCCACATCAACTTCCTCTTCTTCTTCTTCTTCCTTTTCTCTCATTCTCCCTTTCTTTCTTTTTTTCTTTTCTTTCACTCTGTTTTGCAAGAGAAGAAATGGTGGTAATGTGGCGTTTAATTAGCTACAGGCTAATTAAAGGGAGGATGGGGGGTGGTTGGGTGCATTAAATGCACCCAAAGAAAATATCCCAACACCTACCCTTAAAGTTAAAATCCATTTTCGTCCCGTTTTTTGTCCATTTTTCGTCCGTTTCCGTCCAAATTTGACAGACGACTTCGTTTCAGCTTAATTTACCACAGAAAATTTTAAATTTTCAGTTTGGGCCATTTCTGGGCCACCAAAAGCCTCGCTGTATCCAGAATCGCTGGCGGACCCCGTTCTCGCAATCCGGATATCCTACCAACCCGAAATTTTTACTGTAACCTTAAAACATAGTAACGAAGCTCCCCAATTTTTTTCAGAATTTTTCGACACTGTTGGCGGAGCCCGTTTTCACTATCGGGTATCCGATCAACGCGAAACTTTTTCTGTAGTCTTAAAACATATTTACGAGTCTCCCGTAATTTTCTCGGAATTTTCTGACACTGTAAATTTTTCACTAAAAATCTGGGCCCCCTTTCTCAAATAAATTTTTAAATGTCTCCATTTTAACCCGATTTGGGCCCAACTCGCGTCCACATATTCTTTACTTTCCTAACTCTCATAACACTAGTATTTCATACCACCTTTATTTATATTTATTTATATGCCGAAAATTCGGTACATTACACGTCGGGTAGTGGGATGTCGGGACGCACCAGTGAGGCTATTGCGATAGATCTGTCCCCATGACGATTTACTGATCTGTCTTTTGATTTCATAGTAGTAGTTCATATATTAACTGTTGTTAGGTTATGTCATTTTGGAATCTAATGTTGTTTATCTATTTAATTGTAGTAGCTTGAAATGTATATCTTTATTAAACAATTTGTACTTGATCTCTGATTGCATTTTATTGTACTAGCCTAGCCGTGCATTTATAGGAGAGATTTTTTTCGTTGAACAGAGGATTTTCTATATGTGTGGCGGTCTGTTACGCCCAGTTTTGCAACTCTGATTTAAAAAAAAAAAGAAAGAAAAATTAGATCGGTTTTTAAACTCGGGGCGTGACACGTCGGCGGCCGGTGGTTGGCGGCGTAACGGTCGTGAAGAGGTGCAGATGGAGATGAGGGGTCGACTACAGCGGCTGGTTGCAAAATCTCTGGGTTTTAGGGTTTGCTAATTAAACCCTAATGCAACCTTTATATAAATGCAACAAAATGCATTTTGGTCCCTCTACAGTTGATATTTGACTCCAAGTCCCTCACAGAAATTTCATCTCGCCATTTAGTCCCTACCTAATGAGTTGCACGCTTTCCAGAGGACAATATATTGGGTTTACGCACAAAATACCTATTTTTATCGTATTTCACGCCTTTCAAGGCATTTCGATCGTTGAAGTGAAAAACGGATTTCGCCACG
This sequence comes from Tillandsia fasciculata, assembly GCA_029168755.2. NCBI lineage: Eukaryota > Viridiplantae > Streptophyta > Magnoliopsida > Poales > Bromeliaceae > Tillandsia > Tillandsia fasciculata. The sequence goes on from CM054936.1 coordinate 21,005,012, forward strand.
GCGTCCGGCACGTCGAAATCTACATGGTAGCGATTTTCGTTTTTCGACGCGACACCCGGATAAAACCTCGGTCCATGATTACTGTACAAAAATACAGTTTATCACGCTTTTCGAGACTCTAGGGTTGTCAAACGAAAATTCCGTCAGCGCCATTGCGTTCAGATCGATGAAATCGATCAAAACGACTACTTAGATTGCTATGTTCGAAGTTCGAACAGCGAATCGACCAACGTTGCAACCAAGGGAGTCCCGAGTTTAGGGGTTACTGTTCATCTACAGTGACTCACTTAAAGTACTGTGCACAGGGCCACTGTTACATTGGTCGCGATATTCGCCTGCTTTTTTGCTGATTTCTAGAAGATCCGACCGTCAGATCGAAATTTGCTGAATATGAATCTCGCTCAGTTCAACGAGACGATTGCAACGATGATCTCTGATTTTCAAGATCATGACCGGATTGAAAAATAGCCTTTTTGCTTTGTAAATTATGCAAATTGCACACCGGCGTTTGACCAGTCAGGTCATTTTAGACTTTTTAAACTTGAACCAAGACTGAATTTCACTTTTCTTTTTATTTATTTAAAAATAGGAAAAAACCTGACTATTACATCACTCCCACCTAAAAAGAAGTTTTGTCTCCGAAACTTAGTACAACTAGGAGTCACAGAACAGATCCCCAAAATCACGTCGTATTGACGAAGTTTGAGGACGAGCAAAGATATAGAAAAACTCTGTCCGCCTAGAAGGATCGGGCATAACCGGAGCTCATCATCGATAAGAACACTATGACTAGAGATCTCTACCCAAAAATGATGTATAGTTGGCTGGACGATAATACCATGGGCGATGATAAAATGGGTAGAAATAAAAGAGTGCGAAGCCCCCGTGTCAAGTAAGGTCCTAGCATAATGACCGAAAATGAAAGTGGTACCTGCTAGGTTCACCTCCAGAGTAGGCTCTCCCTGAGTCAGTGCAAAAATACGTCCATCTGCCGACTGATATCCTCCCGTAGGTGGTCGAGGTAGAGGGGGACGCCCAGATGAAGCAGAACTAGGTGCTGGACCTTGTCGTCGTTGTGGGGATGCAAGTACAGGGGCTGCGATCTGCGCAGGTGCAGAACCCTGCGGCACTCCGAAGCTATATGTCCTGGTTGGCCGCATTTGAAGCATCGGCCATGGCGTTGGTCGCAGACGTTCGCTCGGTGAGTACCCCTGCAGAAGACACACGGCCGGGGTTGCTTCGCCTTCTTGTTTTGACTAGATGATCCACCACCACTCTCAAAAGACGCTCTTTTCTTGCCCTTGTCCTTATCAGCAGCATTCCGCTCAGCGCGAAAGATAAGGACATTCGCCTCAATAGCCAAACACTGCTCCACGCAATTGTCGAAGTCGGTGACTAGGTGGGAAGAGAGCTGGCGGCGTATCTCATGCCTCAGTCCCTGGGAGAAGAGTCGCACCTTGCGTCGTTCCTCGCTCACTGCCTGTGGAACTAGGTCAGCAATGCGCGAGAACTCCTGCTCGTACTCGCGGATGGTTCTATCTCCTTGTTTGATGTTTTCCAGCTTTCGTTCAAGACCTTCTTTAGTAGTCTCCTTTAAGTAGTGGTGGTACATCGCCGACTTGAAATCATCCCAGGTGGGTTCAGGCAGACCCACGGAATGTCGCTTCCTATGACGTCTCCACTATTTAGTTGCTCTGTCCTCGAGGCAGTGCACAACAATATGCACTTTGTCGCGCTCCTCAGTGTATAGATCCTGGAACAGCTTTTCCATGTGATCGATCCACTGCTTGACAGCCCAGTGGTGTCATCTTTGCCCACGAATATTCGCGGCTTGAACTTCTTAAACTCGAGAAGGACGACCTTCGCTCGAGCTTTCTCTGCCTTGTCAGCCTCGGCATCAAAGTCAGCATCAGCAGCCAGGCAGACAGATCGAGACGACACAGATGTCATCCCGGCAGTAACAGCAGTAATAGCAGGGGCAGCGGCAACCCTCGGTATCGCTCTAGAAGTAGCAGCTACATCAGGAACTAGCCCGCAGGTGGTGGCACGGGGTCGACAGGTGGCTCTGCCAAACCCTCAGGCTCGGCAACGGCCGGTGCAACAGAGGGTGCAACCGCCGGTGTAACAACTGGAGCAGCTGGTGGGGGAACAGGTGGGGCAGCAGCAGCAGCCTGCTGCTGAATCAGATGCTGAACCAGCCCAGTCAGAGTCGCTAACTAAGCCTCTACCTGCTACAGTCTGCCCTGGTCCTCGGGCTCTCTCTACATGCTGGGTGGTCGGCCGACACCTCGGCCAGAGCCCGCACCTCGTCCCCGCCCACGCCCAGGAGAACGAGCCATCATTCTAACAATACAACCAGGTTAGGAACAGACTCAAATAAATATAGCTTGAGTTCCTAACCCCTATACTCGACATACCCAGCGCTCTCGCGTGACAAGTCATCCTAGGGTTCATCCTAACCAGAGCCTAACCATTTTTCCTAGGTACCTGTACCTTTTGCTTTGATACCATAAAATCTGTCACGCCCCGAGTTTAAAAATCGGTCTAATTTTTTTTTTTTCATAAGCCTGCTGTCCAAAACAACTTGATGGAACCCTTGCACAGGGTCCATACAACTCACCTGGGTGGATGGCCGGCGGCCAAAGGTGTTGGCGACGGCCGGATGAGGTGCCTCGGGTTGCCTAATGGGTGCAATTGCAAAGATGGAAAACTCCACGTTCAATCTTGCATGCAATAGCGTATAAAGCTTGCAAATGATTGAACATGCCTACCTGGGTCACTAGCCGGTGGCTAGAAGCGTCGGCGGTCACTGGCGACCAGATCAACCCAAGCTCGATTGAAGATAAAGGGCTCAAATGGCGGATCTTCGACGAGAGCCCTTGCGTGCCTCTAACTTGGACCAACCTTCCTTATTTGATGCTACGGTGCTCGCTGAAGGGGTGGCCGGCGACGCGGGTGAGCGGTGGTGCCGGACGGCGGAGCTCGGCCAAGGAAACAAAAAGCCCGGTTCTACGGCTTCTTCGCGCGGCTCTGATCTTGGCCCGATCGTCCAGAGATTTGGTGGACTCGTTGCAGTCGTCAATAAGGAGCAATCCAACGGTTAAGATCGGATTCCAACGGTTGGATGGAGCCCGATGACAAGATCGGCCAAAACGAGGATTCCGGCAAGAGATCGCTCCCGCCGGCGATAGGGTCGACGGTGACCACTCCAACTTCATAGAAAAGGTCCACTCGATGTCAGGAACACATTGCTTGGGTGCATGGGCCAATTAAAAAGAAAAAGTTTCATCATCTTACCTCGCTGGAAAACCGAGTAAGAAGGAAGATGGCCGCGGCGGCGCACGGCGACGGTTGGCATCGAGGAACCTTTGGCATGGTCACAACTTCATAGGAGACTCCTCTGTTAAAATTAGACCAACCAAAACTCTCCAAGATACCTCCCACAACTTCAACCCGAGAAGGAGACTTCTCTTCTTTCTCTTCTCCGGTGAGGGGACGTCGGCGGCCGGTGGTTGGCGGCGTAACGGTCGTGAAGAGGTGCAGATGGAGATGAGGGGTCGACTACAGCGGCTGGTTGCAAAATCTCTGGGTTTTAGGGTTTGCTAATTAAAGCCTAATGCAACCTTTATATAAATGCAACAAAATGCATTTTGGTCCCTCTACAGTTGATATTTGACTCTAAGTCCCTCACAGGAATTTCATCTCGCCATTTAGTCCCTACCCAATGAGTTGCACGCTTTTCAGAGGACAATATATTGGGTTTACGCGCAAAATACCCATTTCTTTATCGTATTTCACGCCTTTCGAGGCATTTCGGTTGTCGAAACGAAAAACGAGCTTCGCCACGACGTCCGGCATGTCGAAATCTATAAGGTAGCGATTTTTGTTTCTCGACGCAACACCCGAATAAAACCTCGGTCTATGATTACTGTACAAAAAAATAGTTTATCATGCTTTTCGAGACTCTAGGGTTGTCAAACGAAAATTCTGTCAGCGCCATTGCGTTCAGATCGATAAAACTGATCAAAACGACTGCTTGGATCGCTATGTTCGGAGTCCGAACAGTAAATCAGCCAATGTTGCAAATCAAGGGAGTCCCGAGTTTAGGGGTTACTGTTCATCTACAGTAACTCACTTAAAGTACTGTGCACAAGGCCACTGTTATATTGGTCGCGATATTCGCCCGCTTCTTTACTGATTTCTGAAAGATCCGATCGTCAGATCGAAATTTGCTGAATATGAATCTCGCTCAGTTCGACGAGCCGATCGCAACGGTGATCTCGAATTTTCAAGATCATGACCGGATTGAAAAATAGCCTTTTTGCTTTGTAAATTGTGCAAATTGCATTTGACCAGTCAAGTCATTTTAGACTTTTTAAACCCGAACCAAGACTGAATTTCTCTTTTCTTTCTATTTATTTAAAAATAGAAAAAAACCTGACTATTACAGATAAGGACTTATCCCCCCAGTTATACTCAAACGCAATTAAGTAAGGGTGGGAACAGCTGTTCTCGTCTTTCTGAAATAAGCTAGTATAAGATTGGAATTACTATTCCAACCTTTTTCTGGAACAAGGCTTGTTCCCATTTGAGAATAAGCTTAATTAAATTAATATAATTTTAATTATTGTTTTAACTCTTTAATTAATCCAATATTTTAATTAATTTAATTATTTTATTAACCAATTATTTAAGTATTTAGATAATTAATTAATTATTTTAACATTAATAAATTTTTAACATTAATAAATTTTTAAATTTTAAATTTAAAATTTTATAACTTTTAAAATTTTTAACTTTAAATTTTAATAAATTTATCATATAATTTTAATAAATTATATGATAAATTTTTTTAATAATTTTTTTTATATATAAGTAAAATATAAATTTTAATAATTTTTTTAATAAATATTTTAAATTAAATATTTAAAATCATATCAGTAAAATTTTAATTATAAATTAATATTTTAATTCTTTTTATTCTTCCATGTCGGTATGCGGGTCTCTCTTTGCAGTGAGCATAGTTAGTTAATTCGCGAATTATTCACGAATTATTGAGAATCCGAATTAAACGTGCAGTTTCCGACTTTTTCCAAAAATTCAGAATAATTCGTGAAATTTTGAATCAAAAAGTATTATTCGCGAATTATTCGCAAATTACAAATTTTTGGGTGAAAAATTCGTTCTTTTTCAAAGAAAAAAAAAATACCCCATCGTTCAAGATAACATGTGCCACGTTTTACGAGAACAATTAATGATACATTAGATATTATCCCTCGTAGAAGAAATACCCACACTAGATATTATCCCTCGTAGAAGAAACGCCCCCTAGTTTTCCGAACGGGTCTTACGAGGACAATTAATATTTACTTTTAAGTTTTAATTAATTTAATTTTTTTTATTTTTTTTTAATATTTTAGTCATTATTTATTTTATTTTATTTTTTTGTCGGGAATAATTTAAAATTATATTATTATTTTTTTATTCTAAATGAATATTTTATTTACTTCTAAAATAAATTGATTAAATTATTTTAAAAAATTATAATTGTTTATACTAATAGTATAAATATTTTAATTTTTTTTAATTTAATAGTCGAATTTTTGATCCCGAATTTTTAATTAGTGAACGTATTATTTCCATATTAATCACGTATCCGAATAATTGACGAGCCCATGCATTTTTTAGCCAAATTTTTCAATAAATTTTAAAATTATAATATAAATTATATATATATTTATTCGTACCTAATTTTTGTCGTATCCGAATTAACTAAGGCAGTGAGAATGCATAGTGATTGAAAAATTAGAATTTGTTGTGGGTTTGTTGATGTGGGAATGCATCGTGGGCCCTCTCTGTAGTGAAATTTGGAATTTGTGCCATGTTGTACATTCTCCGTCATGCGACGGAGGATACCGTTATTTCAGACTACTCCGTACCGGCTAGAATGATGGCCAGGTGCTTGTACCGTTATTTCAGACTACTCCGTACCGGCTAGAATGATGGCCGGGTGCTTGTACCATTATTTCAGACTACTCCGTACCGGCTAGAATGATGCCGGGTGCTTGTATTAATATTAATTGTCCAATAACCATAATACTAAAGAGAAAAATTGTTATCGACGTGATACTTCTCATATCCTCCCATATAAGGATAATTGGGGGTTAATTGAGAAGATGATAAATTGATTTTTAATTTTACTAGATGGTTGTTGAAAAAAATTCAAACTTTTCAAATATAGCATTAAGTTTTATATTCGTCAGTATTTTAAAAATTAATTTATTAATCAATTTTTGCTCTAATGGTATATAACTATAATAAAATACGCTAATATCAACGCTTTTTAGCCGGTATTTTTTTCTAGCGTTTTTAATATTTATTACATATCGACACAATAATTAATTATTTATTATCAACGCTTATAAGTGTTAATAATTAATTATTTATTACCGACGCTTATAAACGTCAGCAATTAATTATTTATTACTGATGCTTATAAACGTAAATAATTAATTATTTATTATTCACGCTTATAAATATCAGCAATTAATTATTTATTATCCACCCGTCGACAATTAATTATTTATTATCAACGCTTATAAACGTCAGCAATTAATTATTTATTATCGACGCTTATAAGCGTCAGCAATTAATTATTTATTACACACGCTTATAATTACTTACATTTATAAACATCGGCAAATAAATAATTAATTGAATAATTAACGATACTCCTAAGTATCGGTAATAAATAATTAATTGAGGATGTTTATAAGCGTCGATAATAAATAATTAATTAATGACACTTATAATACTAACGATAATTGGAAATTAGTTGAGGAGATGACGAATTGATTTCTAATTTTACTAGATGAGTGTTGAAAGAAAGTTCAAGCTTTTCAAATATAATACTAAGTTTTATATTCGTCGGTATTCTAAAAATTAATTTATTAATCAACTTTTTGCTCTAATGGTATCACTATAATAAAATACGTTAATATCGAGATTTTTTAGACGATGCTTTGTTCTAGTGCCTTTAATATTTGTTATATACTGACGCAATAATTAAACGTCGTCAATTAATTATTTATTACCGATATTTATAAACGTCGATAATTAATTATTTATTATCAATGCTCATAAGCGTCAGCAATTAATTATTTATTAAAAAACGTCGGTAATAAATAATTAATTAAAAATACTTATAAGCTAATAAATAAATAATTAATGAAACTTATAATATTAAGGATAATTGGGGGTTAATTGAGAAGATGACAAATTATTTCTAATTTTACTAGAAGAGTGTTGAAAGAAAGTTCAAACTTTTCAAATATAGGACTAAATTTTATATTCGTCGGTATTCTAAAAATTAATTTATTAATCAATTTTTGCTCTAATGGTATATAACTATAATAAAATACGCTAATATCAACGCTTTTTAGCCGGTATTTTTTTCTAGCGTTTTTAATATTTATTACATATCGACACAATAATTAATTATTTATTATCAACGCTTATAAGTGTTAATAATTAATTATTTATTACCGACGCTTATAAACGTCAGCAATTAATTATTTATTACTGATGCTTATAAACGTAAATAATTAATTATTTATTATTCGCGCTTATAAACATCAGCAATTAATTATTTATTATCCACCCATCGACAATTAATTATTTATTATCGACGCTTATAAACGTCAGCAATTAATTATTTATTATCGACGCTTATAAGCGTCAGCAATTAATTATTTATTACACACGCTTATAATTACTTACATTTATAAACATCGGCAAATAAATAATTAATTGAATAATTAACGATACTCCTAAGTATCGGTAATAAATAATTAATTGAGGATGTTTATAAACGTCGATAATAAATAATTAATTAATGACACTTATAATACTAACGATAATTGGAAATTAGTTGAGGAGATGACGAAGTGATTTCTAATTTTACTAGATGAGTGTTGAAAGAAAGTTCAAGCTTTTCAAATATAATACTAAGTTTTATATTCGTCGGTATTCTAAACATTAATTTATTAATCAACTTTTTGCTCTAATGGTATCACTATAATAAAATACGTTAATATCGAGATTTTTTAGACGATGCTTTGTTCTAGTGCCTTTAATATTTGTTATATACTGACGCAATAATTAAACATCGTCAATTAATTATTTATTACCGATATTTATAAACGTCGATAATTAATTATTTATTATCAATGCTCATAAGCGTCAGCAATTAATTATTTATTAAAAAACGTCGGTAATAAATAATTAATTAAAAATACTTATAAGCTAATAAATAAATAATTAATGAAACTTATAATATTAAGGATAATTGGGGGTTAATTGAGAAGATGACAAATTATTTCTAATTTTACTAGAAGAGTGTTGAAAGAAAGTTCAAACTTTTCAAATATAGGACTAAATTTTATATTCGTCGGTATTCTAAAAATTAATTTATTAATCAATTTTTGCTCTAATGATATCATTACAACAAAATATGCTAATATCAAACTTTTTTAGACAACGCTTTGTTCTAGTGTCTTTAATATTTATTATATACCGATACAATAATTAAGTACCGTCAATTAATTATTTATTACCGATGCTTATAAACGTCGATAATTAATTATTTATTATCAGCAATTAATTATTTATTATCCATGCTTATAAGCGTTGTCAATTAATTATTTATTGCAGACGCTTATAAGCATCGACAAATAATTATTTATTACCAACGGTTATAAACATCAGAAAATAAATAAATAATTGAATAATTAACGACGCTCTTATTAATGTCGCTCTATATAAGTGTTCCTAAAAACTAAAAAAAATATTGCTAAAAAAAATACCAACACTTGTTATTAGTGTCGCTATGTGTGCAGTCGTTAGGGTGCATAGCGACACATTACTATAATATGTCCCAAAAATATATCGTTATAATCTAATTTTAGATATAGATGAAATATAAATGTGGCGCTTGTAAAAAAAATATCACAAAAATATGTTCCTATAATGTAATTTTGTTATAGTGAAATTACATTTCACTGTAGAAACCTCAGTTATTAGTCGTGCAAATTTCTTGTGATTTATCCATCTCCTCTTTTTGATTCATTAGTCTTTTGATAGTAAACGAAGTAAATATATATCCAAAATAATATAAATACACGAAAGGCAACCAAATGAAGCTCTCCCAGCATTTGAGGGCTTTTGTGAATATATATCCAGCATAATATAAATACATGAAAGGACAACCAAATGAAGCCCTCCCAGCATTTTGGGGCTTTTGGCCGGTCCGGAGAAGGGTGCGCTGGGTGTACAGTTTGATAATTTAAATTTATATTAAAAAAATAACCAAATGAAACCCTCCCAGCATTTGGGGGCTTTTGGCCGGTCCGGAGAAGGGTGCGCCGGGTGTACAGTTTGATAATTTAAATTTATATTAAAAAAAAAATTTTGTCACGTTTTTTTTTTTTTATTCATTATTTTTAATTTCCTTCTCTTACAATTAAAATTTAATTTTTAAATCTAAATTTAAATTGCTATTTAAGTTAGAGCTTGCAGTCGGTGCGCCAAACTTCTCCAGAAAGCCACCAAATGCGAGTGCGCCGAACTTCTCCAGACAACCAAAAAGCCACCAAATGCGGAGAGGGTTGATTTGCATTGCCTTCCATGAAGTTGTATACCAGGTGTAGGTTTATTTTACGAACCGCCACTTAAATAGCAATTTAAATTTAGATTTAAAATTTAAATTTTGATGGTAAGAGATTGAAACTAACAACTATGAATTAAAAAAAAAAAAAAAAAAAAAAAGAGGTATGTCAAAATTTATTTTTTTAATATAAATTTAAATTGTTAAAGCCTATCCACGGTGCACCGAACTTTCCCACATCGAAATTTGGATTAAAAAATTAATTTTTGAATTGTACCTTTTAAATTTAAAATTTAAAAAATATATGTAGGCTTCAAATTAGAATTTTTAATTTATTTTTCAATATAGAAATAATTTTTAAATTTATTTTTTTATAATTTTATTTTTTTTATTACAAACAAAAAAAAGTGTAGAATAGTAGAATAATTATATAACATATGATTTAAGCGTTATTATCTTATATTAGATATATTTTGTCAATATTTTCTAATACGATATGCTATTAGTTAATGAACAATTGATATATATATTAATTGTACTTTTGTATTTCTTCTTTTTGGTTTTATATCAAAATAATGAAGCTCATATGTCTGACTTATAAGCTGAAAATTTTATAATATATAAAATATTTCTATCTTTATAAATAATTTATTATTTATTACTTATTAATTATTAATTATTAATATTAATTTACTGTAAATTTATTCGTCCGCCGCGAAGTGCGGGTCTTTAACTAGTGTATTTATTATTTTCACTTTAAAAAGCATATTTGTAATAGGATGGAAAAATTGATTCCTTTTATTTCTTACTTATTAGTCTATATATATACCAACTTATTTGTCTAGACCAACTATAAATCTTAATCTTAATTATATCCTATAGAATTTAGATTAATTAATTAATTCCAATTTAATTTTGGGCCAAAAATAATTTGGGCCGAAAAATTTGAGACATACTTAACATTAGCAATACAAGCTTTAAGTAAACTAATTAATAAATTTGCACATTTAACTAGTTGACATTGAAAATCTTTTCATATTATGTAACACACATGTAAATTTATATATTCTCCGTAATATATATTCTCCGTAAATAAATCTGTAAGATCGAGCTATCTTCTTTGGATAATTCAACGATAGCTGAAGGTGAACGCAGTAATTCTGAGTCTTTCAGAATAGATGTACCAGATATCAAACCAAGAAACGAAACTAACATATGCAAGATTTTCAAAGTTTCGAAACAAATTATCCATGAGGACAATGAGCACTCCTTCAAGCCAAAAATTCTATCTATTGGTCCATATAACTATGGATCTTCACATTTAAGAGGCATGGAGTCAATGAAGTTGACTTGTCAAGATGACATTCTTGATTCGATCAGTGAGAACTACTATGATACAGACGAAATCCAGAAACTGCAAAACCAAGCAAGAAGCTTTTACAGCGAGAATATCGCAATGGAACCAAAGAGTTTTGCTCGGATGCTCTTGCTCGACGGATGCTTCATACTTGCTGCTCTCACAGGGATGAAACACAGGCCTGTTGAAGACATGGAGAATCTTATGCAGCAAGAAGCGTTGAATAGGCATGACATATTGCATGACCTACTTCTGGTAGAGAATCAAATTCCTTTTTTCGTCCTCAGGAAAATACATAAGATAGCTGCAGGCGAAGGAGAAACAACTGAATCACTTAAAGAAGAGATTGCCACCCGTGTGGAGCGTGTATTACAGCAGTACCCAAAAGTGATCAGAATCTCTGAGATATGTCAGAATGATTTTCACCATCTGGTACACTTGTGCCATATGTTCTTTCGACCTAGTCCAAATTCAGTGGAACACCACCACGATCAAGCAGTGATAAACCAGTGGCACCGAGCAATGCAATACCATGAAGCAGGAGTCAAATTCAGAGTAAAGGATTCTTCAACTCCCCATTCTTTTTTGGACGTAACATTCAGCAAGGGGACAATGAAAATTCCACACCTGTCTATTGACGCGAAGACAGAGTCGATTTTCAGTAACCTTATCTTGTTTGAGCAATCAGGATGTCCTCACGCTGGGAAATATATAAATGCATACATCACATTCATGTCGGAGCTTCTCAGCAATAATGAGGATGTTGAATTACTTGTTCGGGAAAGAATCATTGAGATATTCGGTCCCCATAAAGAGATTTTAAATCTTTTCAGCAGGCTTAATAGATTGGCTATTTATCCTCACCACGGGGCGGACTCCTATTTGAAATCTACGCTTCAGTCGATGGAAGCACACTACCGTTGGCGTCCTAATTGGTGGATGGCATGGTTGAAGCAGAATCGCCTAACAAATCCGTTCGTGGCCTTAGCAACGTTAGGAGGTATTATAGTTCTTCTATGCACTGTAATTCAAGCAGTGTTTGCTGTTTTGCAGGTTTTCAAGCGGCCAAATTAAGTAACCATCTTCGATATGCTTCACAGATATCGAAGCATAGTTTACCCATAAGATTGCGCCCTTTTATTTAGATGTGTCTTTTAACTGTAGGATTGTTTTCTTTCATGAAAAGATGTATTATTTCATGTTCTATATATACAGGACATGTATTGTGTTATAATTATATCCAATTATATGATATTTATAGCAAGTTCTATTAAATAAAATTGATATTTCTTATCTAGAATATTTTATATAGTTCCAAGCCTTCCAACAGCCTTTGTATTGAATTTATCTGTTTTCTGCTTATGTTTGTTCATGTTGTGCATGTGTTAATTAATTACTAAGTACTAATTTCTAACCATCATTTCGTTAGAAACTTAATTACATTCTTGGTAGATCACGTACATTTGATTACGTGGAATTATATATACTGTAATTGACATACTACGACACTATTCGTTGCAATATTTAAGTAAATATTGCTAAATACAAAATATACTTGCATTTATTAAAAATTGTTGCTAAATATATCATTTATCGATATTTACAAATTATTGTTGGTGAATAAGAATATTTAGCAATATTTATTTTTAAATGCCGGTAAAAGATAGTTTAAATACCGGCAGTTACTTTTAATGCCACTAAGAAACTTTAATTACTAGCATTTAAAAGTAAATGTTGGTAAAAGATCTTAAATCCTTATTTAAAATATAAATAATTAATAAGTTGAGGGACCTAACTGATATTATTCATCAATTTTCCATATTCCGCCTACTTCTTCCTTCCTCTTGTGTCGTACGACTCCTAGTCTTCCTCTCCTTATATGCAAAGCTTCTTTTTAGGGTTTTTTTTTTCTTTTTATTATTTTTTTATTATCTTCTCTCCAAGTAAAAGAAATATATATATTACTCTTTCTACCTTCCAATCGCAGGGTATAAGAAAAGGATTTTCTTCATTGTCTTCTACCAAGAAGGAGCCCCACAAGCAGGACTCTACCAAGGAAAAGGTAAGTTAATTTAAATTTTTTTTTTGTAAAATTATTTGCTTTCTTTTATTACCTTGGAATAGATGGTTTGATTTAAATTTTTTTAAAAAAATTATTGTTTTTATTTTAAAATTATTATTTGATAATAGATTTAATTATTTTTAGGTTGTATTATTATGCAACAAAGTAAATAATATATAATAGAAGACTAAATAAAAAATATAGTTGAAACTCACATTATTTATGTGTTTAAGTATAAAAGAGTATGAACATGACCTCCTCCCATTATAATTTTTTATTACTAAATATAATCAGAGAATGTGCAAAAGAGTCAATTAAAATAAAATCAATAAACTTTTTAAACAAGTTAATTTAAAAATTCATTGACATTTACTGTGGAAAAAAAGGAATATGTATATATATATATATATATATATATATATATATATATATATATATATATATATATATATATATATTTGTATAAGACCTATGTTTTTTTTCCTTTCGTCAATTTTATTATTTAATATATAGACTTTTGAGTCGTTAAAACTAACTTTTAGCGTGTTCTTTTTTAGACAGATTCAACGCAAGTAATAATACCTTTAGAATTCAAGAAAATTTAAATAATTTTAAGCTGTTTTGTTATATTCGCAAACAACTTTATGTCGTGTGACCTATTTGGATGCGTTATTTATGTACGTATTAGTACTTTTGTGTTTAGAAAATTTTGTGGTCGTTTGTTATTTTTTTGGATATTGAATGGACTAAAGATTTTAACTTATTGTTTGTTTAATTGAAAATGAGTTTAGTAAATTATTTTTGTTATTTTGTTATGTACGATTTATGTCACTCGTCATATGAAAATATTGAAATATCATATTATCCATTGAAATTGTATTTTTTAAAATTGATAAGATTTAATTATTTTATGATAGTGCAAATTATAATTTATATTATTTTTATTTATTTAAAAATATAATTTAAAAATATTTAGAATTAGCAGTATTTATTAACACCGAAATCAAATAAACTAATAATTACTGGCATTTATTAGTGTTGTAGATAATTAAAAAATACTGGCATTTAATAATATCGCTAATAACCACATCTATAACGGCATTTATTTAATGTTACTAATTACTTAATTTTAACGGCAATTTAATTAAATGCCGGTAGAAGATTCACCAACACGAGTATAAGCGGTACTAATTGCTAAATGCCACTAATAATATTTACGGCACTTTTTGAATTTTAGGCGGCAATTACAAGATGCCGCTAAATCACAATTTTTTTGTAGTATTTACCACGACTAAAGAAAATTTTTCGCAAATTCTTTTGACATTAGAGCAGTGCTTCTATATTTTTTATTTTTTATTTTTTTGACATTACAGTTCAGATTTAATTTTTGTTCATTTTGTGAACCTCAAAGCAAAATATTTTTATTCTTTGTGAGGCAATTAAGTAATTTTATTAGTTGTTTCCTGGATCGAGTATAGATTTTGTCTTTACCCATCTCAAATCCAATCTAAATCCTAATTAATTTTATATTACATAATATATAAAAAGTTTGATGTTATATTTAAATTTATATTTTAATAATTTTAGATTTAAAATTTGGTTTTGTTTTGTTTTTGTTTTTGTTTTTGTTTTTTTTTTCTATTTTTTTTTTCTCCTTGAGACCTAATTGTCTCGTGTTGTTGTTTAATTCATAAAAAAAAAAAGTAAATAAATAAATAGATTTAATTTAATATGCTTTGATATATGGTAGAGAAATAATTATTTCGGATTTGAATTTTTGAATTTGAGTTCAAGTTTCTGATTTTTGTCTCAGATTCGGGTTTTGGAATTGGTACGTAGTTTGGTTCAAATTTTTGAAATTTTTTGAAAAAATCATTTCGAGTCTGACCTGTTGATATCACTAACTATTGGATCTTAATCATTATTTTTTTTTACCACTAATTTTAATTTTTTTAATTTTTATGTTTAAAATAATATTTAAAATATTTATTATCTTTAACCGTTAAAATATCATTACTATTTTTACGAAAAGAGAAAAAAAACAAAAACAAAAAAATATGTATAAAAGTGGGGGATTGCACTTTTCTCTATTATATAACTTTTAATTGTGAAGAAATATATATATATATATATATATATATATATATATATATATATATATATATATATATATATATATATATATATATATATATATATAATTCAAAACACTTAGGCTGCCTTTGGTTCGGAGATAAGAAAAATTTAGTTATACCGAGAATAGGTATAAATTATGATATTAACAGAAATTAGTGTAAATTTCTGTTTGTTTGGGTTTAAGAGTTATACCGGGTATAAAGAAAATTGTGTTTGGTAAGTTAAAAATGAATAAGAAGAATAAAGAGGACTAAATTTTTAATTTATGATTAAAATTTTACTGATATGATTTTAAATATTTAATTTAAAATATTTATTAAAAAAATTATTAAAATTTATATTTTACTTATATATAAAAAAATTGTTAAAAAAATTTATCATATCATTTATTAAAATTATATGATAAATTTATTAAAAATTAAAGTTAAAAATTTTAAAAACTATAAAATTTAAAATTTAAAATTTAAAAATTTATAAATGTTAAAAATTTTAATTTTAATTGTCTTAAATAATTAGTTAATTATCTAAATACTTAAATAATTAGTTAATAAAATAATTAAATTAATTAAAATATTAGATTAATTAAAGAGTTAAAATAATAATTAAAATTATATTAATTTAATTAAGTTTATTTTCAAATGGGAACAAGTCTTGTTCCAGGAAAAGACTGGAATAGTAATTTCAGTCTTATACCAGCTTATTTCAAAAAGACGAGAACAGCTGTTCCCACCCCTACTTAATTGCGTTTGGATATAACTAGGGGGATAAACCCTTATCCCCCCTAGTTCTCGTTACCAAACGAGGCCTTAGAATAACAGATAAAGAATTTCAATGCTTTTCGGTATCCGTAGATATCTAATTAATTACGCCCCGATGCCACATTTAGACTACTTCCGATTAAGCTAATCACGATTAGAATATTCCTTCTCTAATTAATTAGGTAAGAACACCAAGTAAAATAGTCAAGTTGAAGATTTAACTATGTCAAATATATATATATATATATATATATTATATATATATATATATATATATATATATATATATATATATATATATAACAAAGTTTAAAGTAACAAAATTAAAATATAAGATTAAGCGGATATATATATATATATATATATATATATATAACAAAGTTTAAAGTAACAAAATTAAAATATAAGATTAAGCGGATATATATACAATCCCTACAGTTGGAATATTTTTTTATTTATTTAGATAAATTATACTGGACATTGTGAACTTTAAAACCAACCTTGATTAGCTGTTTTAAAAAAAATAAATAAAAATAAAAATAATTAAATTAAAAAATTAGCATTAGTATCGGTCAGCCAAATGAGACGCAAGAATATCAATAAAAATTTTATCAAAAAAAGTATGGAATAAGCATGTTTAAATACTAACATTAACACACACACACACACCACCAAAAAAAAAAAAAAAAAAAAAAAAAAAACCAAACAAACAAACAAAACAAAACCTCATATGCTTTTTTTATTATTATTATTTTTATGGAGTTAGATATTTTCCATACCAAACAAAACTCACCAAACACTACAACAAAATTAGGTTATATGGACACATATTTGTGACACTTTTGTATAAGTGTCATATTTATATTCCATCTATATCCATAATTAGGTTATAGGGACACATTTTTGAGACACATTACAAAAATGTGTCGCTATACATCCTAGCAACGGCACATATAGCAACACTTACAATAAGTGTTGGTATTTTTGTCAGCGACACTTTTTTTAGATTTTAGAAACACTTAAAAGTGTCACTATAACCTAATTTTGTTGTAGTGAAATTATAAATATATATCATGTTCTTCAACATACATTAATCATAAAAATTATTAGGAGACATAGTTTCGAGCTAAGCGTCATGGATACGGACACGAAATACAGGACACGGGACACGACACGACTCGAACACGGTGACTCGATAACTTCTAAAAAATTAGAATACATACACTACATGAACACAAATATATATATTATTAATATAATAATATATATTTATTATATATAAAAAATAATTTTTTATAAAATATTATTATATTTTTCATACGAGTGAAAATTTATAAAATTTTTTACTGATAGTTTATATATTTTAAGAAAAAAAAAATTTCATCTTACATAATTTATTTATATTATACAAAAAATATTTATATATACTTATTAAAAAAATTAAAATATTTATTATCCTATATTATATATGCATAATAAAATAAAATAAAATAATATATTTTTTTTAATTATATGCGTTATGAATCGATATTAAATGCGTATTCAAAAAAATATCCACATCGAATATGAATTCAACACGGATACGTGAGCGTCCGACATGAACACACAAGACTTATAAAAAGTCCGAAATGCATAAGTTTGGAGCACACTTTTATGCGCTCGAGGAAAAATGGATGCTTCACTTCTGTTCTTTTTCCTCAATTCCCTGCGGAGGTGGCTCTGGCTTCGGCTTCGTACGACGGCGCCGGTTGAGCTCCCGTGTGTGTGTGTTTTTTTTTTTTTTTTTTTTTTTTTTTTTTTTTTTTTTTTGTCCTAGTGTGCAGGTCATACAATTACATTTAGGTACCGTTTGATTCGGGGATAAGAAAAATTTTGTTATACCGGAGATAGGTATAGATTCTGGTATTAGCAGGAATTAGTGTAAATTTACGTTTGGTTGAATTTATGAGTTATACCGGGATTAAAGAAAATTGTGTTTGGTAAATTATATAGGAATAAGAAGAATAAGATGAATAGGTAAAAATTGTGTTTGGTTGAGTATAGAGGAATAAGAAGAATTGATAAGTGATAAATTATGTGTTTTGACTATTTTGCCCTTTAAAATAAAGTTTAAATGGGAGTAAAAATTTTAATTGTATAAATTTTATAAATTTTAAATTAATAATTTTATTTTTTCAAAAATAAAATAAAATAAAATTTTTAAATTTATTAAAAAATAAGTTAAAAAAATAATATTGATTAAATAAAAAATTTTAAATTTTAAAATTTATAAATTTAAATATCTTTTAAAAAATTCTAAGTTAAAAAAATAAAAAAACTAATTTTTATTATTATAGTGTATGGAAAATAAAGGAAAAAAAAAAGAAAAAAGAAAAAAAAATTGCCGTGGAGAGAGAGAGAGAGAGGAGGTGCAGAGAGAGAAAAATTTAAAAATTTTAAAATTTAAAAATTTAAAATTTTTAATTTTTAAATTTTAAATTTTAAATTTTAAATTTTAAATTTTAGATTTTAAAATTTTAAATTTTAAATTTTAGATTTTAAAATTTTAAATTTTAAATTTTAAAATTTAGATTTTAAAATTTAAAATTTTAAAATTTTAAAATTTTAAAATTTTAAAATTTTAAAATTTAAAAATTCTAATTTAAAAAAATTAAAAAATTAATTTTTATTATTAGTGTATGGAAAAGAAATTAAAAAAAAAAAGAAAAAGCCTGCAGAAAGGCTCTCTCGAACCCCGTGCCTGAAATGGGTTCCGCCCAATTCCAGCTGGGGGTGGGAATTCCAATTCCCACCCCCATACCCACTATTCCAGACCCATTGGAATCCGGATTCCATCTATTCTTATCCCCGTTTGGGTATGGAAACGGGGATAAGGGGGTTATTCCCCCCTTATTTCCGTTACCAAACGGGGCCTTAAAGTGTTTATTATTTTTAAAATTTTAAAATAATTTTTAATTTTATTCAGTTCAAAAAATTGAATTGGCTTATTTGATAGACTTAGGTCACAGTCTAATCGATCAAACTAGCCGATTTAATATAATTTTTTTAAACTAAACAGAAAATTTCAACCACTGTTATAAAACGAAAAAGAAAGTGCCCAAACTTTTTTAAATGGCTATAAACAAACCGAATTTATTTACTAATAAACTGAAATTATTTGAATGAGGGTTCAATAATTTGTGCAATTAAATGTGCGTTCGCATTAAGAAAATTATAATTTGGTCATAAATTTGTCAGGAATAAAAATATTGATTTTGTTATTTTTTATAAAAACATCATAAAAATTTGGACAAAAAATTATGGATGTAAATCTTTGAAAATAATTTTTTTAAAAATTATTGCCAAGTCATTTTTCATAAAAGAAATTTAAAATATTTAGTTTAGAGCTAAACTGTGAATTTAAATATACATTCATGTCATATCAATTTTGTGTTTAACCACATTTAAAATTTTTATTTATTAAATATGTTGAATTTAAATATTTATCCATATTCAAATTTTCTTATATGGTGATACAAAATTAATATCTAAATAAATTAATAAAATTCAAAAAATTTTGAACACATTAAATATATTGAATTTGAATATTTACTCATATTCTAATTTTCTTAAATAGTGATATAAAATTAATGTCTAAATTAGTATAATTTTAAAAAATTTTAAATAATGATGCAAAATTATTATCTAAATTTGTTGAAGGGATATTAATCTATTTTTTAAAAAATAATTACGATATTTAATTGCGAAAATACTCTCAACACGAAGTTTCTTTTAACTCCATACAGGTTAAAAAAAAAAATTATCTTTTATACATCAACAATTTAGATCGTAACCATTTAGATCAATTTTTATTATTTATAGAATTAAGTACTGAAGCATTTTTCTCGGCAAGAGTCATAATTTTGTACCTTCCTATTCAATCTGGCCAAATGTCCTTGTCACCTTTTTACCACCTACTGATGTTCCTAATAATAATAATAATAATAATAATAATAAAATAATTGAATTATTTGAATTTTGAACAATTAATTGCTATAAGAGAGAGTGCTACATCGTATGAATGATGTACTTCTCGTCCGACCTACTGGAGTGTATATTTATATATACTAGTGAAGTGCCCGCGCTACGCCGCGGGTATATTTTTTTCAATAAATATATTTTTTTATTTTATAATAAGGAAATAAATATATATCGTATATTCAGAATTTTATGTTTGAAAATATGAAGAATGATCGAGAAATACATTTCCTTCTGTTTTTTTATACAGGAGTTCTATTTCTTTTAACTATAAAGAAAACCGTTACTTGCACTATGAAATCAGTTTCTTAAGAATGAACATAATCGGAAACATAAACAATACAAAAAATGAGAGTTAAATGGGAAGCAATCTCAATATAATGCATCTGAAGAGTTCAAACTGGGTTACATATAATAAAGGGATTTCTTGACATGCATATTTAATTAATTAAGTAACCAACGATTGCTGCCATATTTAATTACAGGTATGGTAGGAGAAGCCACCAAGCAGCTGGAATCGAGTCGTTACCGAAGTTGCCTTCACGTTGTTGCTGAAGTCGCCTTGTCCACCATGCGGGTTTCCACCGAGTCACCACTAAGCTATTGGAACCCACATTTGATTTTCCATTACAGGATCAAAAAGCATACACTTTGCTTTTATAATACAGCAGACAGCGATGTCGCAACCGCATTTGCATGAGTATCAGCAGGAGTTTGTAGAAATAGTAGAAAATTTGTCGCAACTGTATACGCCCTGGAAAATAAAATAGTCATCCTGATTTTACTATTGAAGGCAGCATATGAACTAAAAGAATAAGTAAATGATAGCACGTGCGGAGGACTGGAGCAGCATATGAACTACTCTGGAGCAGCATACCACTGGAGCAGCATATGAACTACTCTGAACGAATACCACTGGAGGATATGAATGAATAATTCACTTTTCAAATTTGAGTTTTTTGGTTACTACATGTGAATAGTTTAAAAAATATTTATTAATGGGTAAATGTAACTTACTAAAATACCATTCATACAAAAGGGTGAGAATGAATTATTAATACTAATTAATTATAATAATTTCAAATTTAGATTTACTATCTTGATGTACAATTGACATTTAGAATAGAAATTCAAATTTTAATTCAAGATTATATCTTGGATAAATTATTTTAAAATATTTTATTTCGACTTGAAGGTAGTTCCTTAATTTTTTTTTATTTAAATCAAATCCACATCTTAAGCTTACTAAAATTTCTTAAGCCCAAAGAGAATATTGTTCTCTGATAGCTAAGTTCTCAAAAAATAATAGTTGTATCAAAACGGAAGATTCCGAGTTTGAATTCCAGCGAGCCCTTGTTGGGAAAAATGGGAGAGAATTATACAGCTGGGAAAACCACACACATACACAGCAAACTGCATTCTAGACTGTCACACATACACATATATATAGACATACACACACACGGTCACACACAAACACACTTATTGAAGGTGGCTTCAGTATGAAGCATGTGTTGGGAAGTAAGCATTGAAGGAATGAAATTATATCAAGCCGCATTTTAATTCAAATAAATATTGAAGGAATCACAGCAAACTGCATTCTAATTGTAAATAAGCATGACAGATATCAGAACAAACTGCATTTTAATTCAAAATAAGCAGTAAAGGATTGAGATAAGTATTGAACGAATGATATTACAATAAACTGCACCCTAATTCGTAGTAAGCATTGAAGGAATCACAAGAAGATAATCAACAAAAGAGGAAGAACGAACTTAGGAGCAAACCAAAAGCAAGAGGCACATTTCAAATCAATGAATCACTTAAAAAACGAACTTAGTTGTACCAATTAAACATACAGTTTCTTGGGAAATTGATCATTCATGAGAAGAGCCGATAATGGACATAACCGTCAACTTTTCATATGTAAAATATTAAAAGTCGGGAAATAAATCTCAGGTAATAAAACTTACGCAGCAATGTTATTTATGAAAATAGTATACGGCACTATGGCACAATATATAAAGTGAAAGAGCTATTGGGTACAAAAGATTTAGAGAGGTTACAGGCAAAACGCTTCTGTAGAAACATATCAATAACAAATCGGGAGCAAATTGAAGTCTGCATGCGCACTGGCATAGAAGGAAGAAGCAGGCAAGGTTTGATCAAAGGACTTGCGGTAGCCGAAGAAGTCCTTGACGGCCTCCGACTGCATGAAAATTTGACCACATTGGATATATTTCGCTACCCGGGCGAAATTTTTCCGAAATGGTTGGAGTTGAGTATTCCAAATCTTGTTCTGCTGAATTTATTTTCTTGTTTCAGATGTGAGACCCTCCCAAAATTAAGTCAATTGCATAACCTTGAGTCCCTTTCCCTCAAGATGCTTCCTGCCGTCAAGTCTGTTCCGCGTTTCGGGCAGTTGCCTGCTCTTAACGTCCTGCATGTCAGTCCTCTCCTGGCAGTCAAGAGTTTGGGCTCAGAGTTCTACGGTACAGGTGATGGTGCATTCCCAGTATTGGAGAACTTGAGAGTAGAACACATGCTGCAGTTGGAGGAGTGGTGTGAAGCGTCAGCTGGACAACATTTCATGGAATCAATTTGTCTTATAAGATATTCTTCTTCGGCAGAAACACCTGCAATGTGGGTTGAGTGGAGTAGAGTATGATCCAAGTCTAATATCAAAATTAGCTTCTTTTCACGCAGCAAATTCTTCAGATCAGCAAAGTGATTTTATCCAAAAATTACACACATTCCTGATAATTGGTAGAACCCTGCGTACCGTAGTTTTCCGTTTGGACTCTTATTATCTGCAGGGTACATAAAGATGCCTCCGTAGAGCAACGTGCGATGGACGTCGGCGACCATACTGTGGACATTTTAGGGAGCACAATCATGTGAAGTTGTAAATACAAAAAAGAGCAGATATTAATAAATCTAATTCACACATGCCATGATGATAATGTAATCTAACAGTATACAGTAATTTTCCTCGTTGAGACTACCAAGTAATGAGAGGATTAGCAGAAAACCACACCTTCCAATATATCTCAGAGATTTTGATGATAAGCAAAGCGAAATCTGCATAGTTTCCTCAAAATTTGTAGTAGGTATTGATATGTATCTATTCTGATTAGATTTGAAGTCACTATCTGCTATCTCAACACTGTTTTAAAAAAGAATTTCGAGAAGTTTAATAGTAACTGGAGCAAACAGGAAAACTGCAAGAGGAAAAAGAAGCTTAACAACCTTAGCTTGCGAATAACAGTTCCAAGAGTAAGCAAACTTCGATTAATATGGCAACCTTCTTTTAGCCTCACGCCAGCCGATAATGCCTGAGAAGCACGGTCGCTTCCAGCTACATCAACAAAATTCTGTATTGCAAGAACAAATTCAAAGTTCATCATCCCCTTTCAGATTGAAAATAAGAAATTTCATGACCGATTCATGAAAAAAATTTCATACCACACAGGCCGCAAGGGTGCTTGAACTATTTTTACCCAAGAATTCTCGAGCACGACTTTCAATTGTCTGCAAATAGGCAGAAGAGAAAATTTATTATAGCATTTAATTCAATTTCGAGGTAAGACGTAAATTATTGAGTTAGGGAGTACCAATTTGAGTATTTGATGAGATCTGGAGCTCATTTCATTCAAGGAGGTTTCTCCAATCTGCCTTTGAACTGCAACAGATGTCAGGCTATTCAGTTTAGTACATAAAAAAACTCAAGCAATAAAATGTCTACAACTCTAAACAGTTTTATTTCCACACCGTCCCAAACAGCAAGGAGCTCCCTGAGATGATCCTGGTCCCTCAGAGTTTCCTCTCTAAGCTTCTCAACAACAGTCCCTTTTTATTGACAATTCGAAGAAAAAAACAGATAATAATATAATATAAATACACAGGTGAAGTATGAAAATTGCTCAAAAATTGTTATTGCAGTCGCTAAAGTAAGAACTATACCTCTGGATCATCAAGAAGCCGGAGAGGAGTGCTATCAGCACTCAAAAGATCCCTCACGGCTTCGTTGTATATCTCCATAGCTGAGAATTTTAGAGAGTATTGTTTGTAAAAAAGAAAAGAAAACAAATCTTTCATTCTTCTCAGTAGCAAGTTATGTTGTAGAACACGTATACAAATGAATCAAATTTCCGTGTGTAACTTAACAACTCAATTGAACATGGTGCAGTCTCTCCTGATCTGGCCAAGTTTTCCGGTCTTGATGCCGACCCGCCCGAGCTTGACCATCGAGTACGCGAACGCTGCGAAGAAGCTGTTCTAAATGGTTAATATGTACAACCTGTGAGTAGTTTCTAGAATCGAAGATACTCTTTTAGGTGTGAATTCAATCAGTGAGCAATCAGGAGGGTTACCTTGTGGATGTAACCAAAAGCAGTCCCTGATGCATCATCATCTTCTACCTGCCCACATCTCACGCACAATCCTCCAACAAATCCCGGATGTGGAGGGCATATATCATGAATAGTTTCATTACACGTACCTATTACAGAATATGCCACATATATAGTTTAAACGACCATCCTATTATGCACATAAGTTACTACAAACAAGAAGAACATATAAAAAAAACAAATGTTAATTAAGAATAAACGAAGGACTGCAGCTTCTTATAATTGTAAATACACACTGAAGGAATGGAAAACTGCATTTTAATTGAAAATAAGCATGGAAGGAATCACAATAAACTACATTCTAATTCTAAATATAATTCTAAATAAGTACTGAAAGAATAAAATCACATATATTTACATACATAGACACATATACAGGACTGGAATGGCGAAAGGAGAAAAAACAAAGAGGTCAATTTAAATTAGGTGATCAGTTTAGATTGCAAGTTAAGAAACCAAGGCCTTCAAAATCAGAAAACAATTTTAAAAGATGGAAAGTTCTGTCAATATATAATAAATCAGAGAACATGCATAACAAAATTTGATCCTTAACCCTTTAGGTCCTACAGAAGTGCAAGCTAGCAACAAAGTATACATGTTCAGATATTAAAATTGGGAAAAGAAAAAAGAGTAGTTTAAGAATAAAAAAAACAGAAGTGGGTAAAGAATTAGAACTATGGAAAGCGGACTATGTGAGGCGAAGTCAGTAAATGAAATTGTTAGCTGCATTAGTTCTTCACGAATTAAGTTTTTTCCTAACATATTGAAGTTAATGTATTAGCCAAAAAATGCACCAAACTGTTGTTACTTGAGTTACACTGTATAAAGAAACAATTAGAAACAAACCAAGTAACTTAGAAATCCACACTTAGCTTCTTATCGATGTTAGAGAGATATCTGGAAGAAAGCCTTGAAGTGTTTGTAACCTGTATCCACATCTTGTTTTGCACATATTTCGTAAACACTACATTTGTTGTATGCATAAACAAGGAGTTAAAGACTGCAGGTGCAAGAAACTTGAATTCTCTAGTTAGTTAGGAGTTGTAATACCAATAAGCCATACCCGGTTTTAAAATAATTTGGCATAAATTGTTCTACTTTGATGCAGTAGACAGTAACTATGCTCAAAGTAATTCGGCAACCAGCATCACAAATAAGCAATCTAGGACACAAAGCTTCATAATCAATCTATAAGTTGTCCTATTTGAGCTTGTACATATGAGGGGTATCCAGCAAATAAGCAATCTATCAACCAAAAGGTATCTAAATAACTATAGCTGTTTAAGAAGATCATTGATACAAAATTTAGTGAGAAAGAGCACCGTGGTCCTACTCGAAGAAACATGATCAGTTTAGATTGCAACTTAAGAAACCAAGAGCTTCATAATCAGAAAACAATTTTCAAAGATGGGAAGTTCTGTCAATATATAATAAATCAGAGAACATGCATAGCAAACCTTGATCCTTAACCCTTTAGGTCCTACTGAAGTGGAAGTTAGCAACAAAGTACGCATGTTCAGATATTAAAATTGGCAAAAGAAAAAAGGGCAGCTTAAAAATAAAAAACAGAAGTGGGTAAAGAATTAGAACTATGGAAAACGGACTATGTGAGGCAAAGTTAGCATACCTAACTTGTAATGTTTCCCAAACACATGGACCTTTTCTGAAATTGACCATACATATAATAAAGCAAATCAGGATATTTTAGAAGAATCTGAAAGTAAATTTTGAATAACATTCTAAACTAAGAGTTACCTATACTTAAAGCACAGAGGGAGCATGCCACCTTAAAAATTATGTCCATAGAATGCACTCCGCAATTTTGCTTGACTACCCCTCTCAAAAAGAAAATGCTGACCTTAAATAACAGGGCACGATGGTGATCCAAACCAATCGTTAAACGGCCAATAGGTAAGGCCAAGCATGTTTTCAGAATCATGAACTTTTCCACTCATGTAGTTAGCTACCAGATTAGCAAGTCTCTGCACCAAAGCACCCTCAGCGAAATCTGAAGAATGTGAGCCTGCTTTACGGGTAAGAATTTGGTTTGTATTTCAGTTTTGAACGAAGTATATATCAAAAAATGCAACTGTGACACAATCCAAACCTGCTAAGTTGGATCAAAACCCATTGCAAAACAATCCTGTCAGAAAATCTTTTCAGAAATTCAGAATAACATCCTCAAGTGCACTAAAGTGATACAAACAAACTACAACGCAACAATACAAAAAATGCACTACACACATGATTCTTTTTTCAAATTGACCATACATATAATAAAGCAAATTAGGATATCTTAGAAGAATCTGAAAGTAAAGCAGCAATATCATTAGTCAAAGAAAGGTAACCATTGTGCCATTTTAATTGATTTGGGAACTTGACAAAATGCTCAATTGTGCTGGCAACATAGCAAATAATCAGACCATTAACTAATATATTGAATCTCCGGCTAATTTTGATCAGAAGTGTTCCTGGTGCTCGAGAGGCAGGGTGATTTAGAAATCGCTCGAGTTGAATGCAACCCAGAAAAATCGCCTCTCCGCGCCGCAGTTGGTGAGACGGATCGGAGTCGCCATGCCGCGGCGGCAACTCCGCCAGACACCAACTCCGGTACAGAACAGGACGGGGCTTCAAGGCTACCACTTTAGCAGCAGAAGCAGCCCAGTCGCCTTAAGGACACCCACATTGAGCCTTACAGGCTTGATATACATGCGTCATGGTAAATGTTCATTTCAAGGTACCAATAACTGGGAACAAAAACAATAGGAAGACTAAACAAAAGTTAAGAATATCACTGGTTTAGGAGTAAGAACTATTTGAAAACAATTCAAAATGTGAAGCTATCAAATTAAAAGACACGAAGTAAAAATAATGAAGGAAAAAGAGGGGGCTCAGATAAATTTACTCGTCAATAACAGAAATAGTAGCAAACCGGACCAGAAGCTGCTTTCTCTCATTTATCGTTATTTTGCAGTTATCAGTTCGTTCTCTAAGCTGATTGCGAACTTCGAGCTGTTGATTACACATTTTTTTGGAAGCAACTATCGAAGCTGGTTGACGAAAAAACAAGAGTTAAAAGTAAACCTTCTAAAATAATTAGTTTTATATCCATGTACCAACGCTGCCCAACCCTTGGTTCACCAAGTAAAGCCATTGAATATAGCTACCCTTTCATGTATGAACAGGATTAACTCTGAAATAAACTGTCTTATGCCTTTACGCATCTTTTTTTCTCTTCTTTCCGCGTCATCATTGCCTCCCACAAAAACAGAAGCAAATAAAAGGAAATTTAAATCACCAAACATAATACATGTAAGCAAGTCCGGAAATTATACCATTCACATAAATTAAATTAGGCATCATAAATTAATTAAACAGAGCGCACAAGGGAGAAAAAGGGGAACTTAAAAGAAGAGATAAGAAGAACGAAAGTAAATGGAAGTAAATGAAATAAATTAAATTAGTACATCTTTTAAATCACAAATACATATTTAATCTATAAGGGTTTGGAAAAGAGAAGTAAAAATAATTAAGGGCAAAGGGGAAAGAAAAGGCTGTGAAGCTGGTTGACGAAAAAACAAGAGTTAAAAGTAAACCTTCTAAAATAATTAGTTTTATATCCATGTACCAACGCTGCCCAACCCTTGCTTCACCAAGTAAAGCCATTGAATATAGCTACCCTTTCATGTATGAACAGGATTAACTCTGAAATAAACTGTCTTATGCCTTTACGCATCTTTTTTTCTCTTCTTTCCGCGTCATCATTGCCTCCCAGAAAAACAGAAGCAAATAAAAGGAAATTTAAATCACCAAACATAATACATGTAAGCAAGTCCGGAAATTATACCATTCACATAAATTAAATTAGGCATCATAAATTAATTAAACAGAGCGCACAAGGGAGAAAAAGGGGAACTTAAAAGAAGAGATAAGAAGAACGAAAGTAAATGGAAGTAAGTGAAATAAATTAAATTAGTACATCTTTTCTGCACGGGAGCGCCGACAGAATCACGCATATACAGGACGGGGCAGAAGGGACGAGAGCTCAAGATTTTGTTCTTTTCTTTTAGTATAATTGAAAAGTTTGTATGTCGTTTTTTTTGCCCGCTTTAAACCAGTTTTCACCTTTAATTATACGCACGGGTTACCCTCAGCGGGGTAGGAAGACAGTAGAGGGGAAATCAAATAAAGCCTTATGTAAAAAACGAATAAAGAAGCACACAAAAGTAAGCAAAGAGAGAGGGAAGGGGCGTACCCAATCTGCTGGGATGGCATGGTATTTATAGGCAAACCTTGAGGGAGGGCGCACTCAGTGTGCAGCACAGAGCAGGGTCGGGAGGCTAGTGTCCTGACGAACACTGGACGGAACCATAGGGGGGGGGGGGGGGGGGGGAGGGGGGGCACATAGAAGGCTCGGTGTACGGCTGATGTGAGCGACGGCTAGGAAGGGTCGCTTCAATACAGCGTATCCGAACCGCAGGCCTTGCGGCAGGGAGGCGGGGGGGGGGGAGGGCCGTATCGACGAGGCAGGGCGTACGGCGCCAGAGGGTAGGAATCCGAGCCACCGGATCCGGCGGATAGGAGGGCACCCAACCCGCAGCTGAGAGAGGGGACGCGCAGTGGCGACCGTCGATCCAAGCTGGGGCTGCGTAGGATGACCTAGGCACGTAAGGGCCGGCCCTGGCGGAGGCAAGGACGCCCGAACCAACCTGGGTCGGCGTACGACGCCGTAGGCACCTGGCGGAGGCAAGGACGCCGAACAGTGTCCACCCATGTGGAAGAGCGCGGGCAACCCGGCGCGGGAGAAGAGAGGAGGAAGGGAAAGTGAGAGGGAGAGAGGAAAACATGGAGTGAATAGAGGAGAGAGAGGAGGGTGAGAGGGCTCTGGACACACCCCATGTGCAAGCACATGGGGCACATGGGTAGATCGACGGAAGGAAGGGAAAGTGAGAGGGAGAGAGCAAAACCTGAGTGAACAGAGGAGAGAGAGCAAAACCCGAGTGAATGGAGGTGAGAGGGCTCTGGGCGCGGCCACGTCGGCTGGAGATCGCTGAGAGGCCGCCACGGAGGCTCGGGAGAACTCAGCCTTTATTATCTTTTATTGATTACTATAACAAAATTAGACTATAGCGATATTTTTAAGTATTTTTAAAATCTAAAAAAAATATTGTTGACAAAAATACAGACACTTATTGTAAGTGTTGCTATATGTGCCGTCGCTAGGATGTATAGCGATACATTTTTATAATGTGTTCCAAAAATATGTCCCTATAATCTAATTTTGGATATAGATGAAATATAGATAGGACACTTATACAAAAGTGTTACAAATATGTGTTTCTATAACCTAATTTTAATTGTTGGAGTATATACCTATTTTAAAATTTACTTGTACTAGTAATTAACAGCTTTAATTAGAAGTTAAATTTACACCTATTGTACCACTACTAATAATTTGTTGAATCTAAATTGCTGGATCCAAATACTTAAGCTCAAATTGTTTTTTTTTTTTTTTTTTTTTTTTTCGAGAGAGAGAGAGAGAGAAATAATATGCACACACATAGATAAGAGTTCAAAATGACCAAACAATATGAGATAGAGAGATAACTCTTATAGACTCAAGAGATGCATGACTCTGAAGCTGCATCAAAACCTCCCTCCTAACACGTGCTCAGACCCACTTAATAGGTAGAGTCTTTCCTGGCCGCACAAAGCAAAAAAAATGTCACAACTTGTATATCACATAGAAAATCATATGCAATATAACATTAGGGTGAACTAGCTAGTTTAGTACTTTAAACTTTTTTAAATTTGATCTATATTTCTTACGTAGTTCCATCATCATAATAAAATATATACTGATGTAGAGAGCTAGGCTCATATACTTTCGAAAATACAGAGGCCTCCGTACTTATAAGTTATTTTTAATAATAGGACATCTGATTTGACAATCGGTTCAATTAAACATGATCTAAAATGTTGAAACTATCTAGAAACCAAATTTTATAATTTTTGACGTTATTTGCGTAGTGAACAAATAGCCTTAAAATGAACGACTGAAAATAAAAATCTCATAAAAAATAATGATAAAAGGCTCAAATTTTAAATCGAAAATATTGATCTTAATTATTCTTGATGTTAAGTAGAATTTTCTACTAAAGTTTCACTTAATTTGAATTATTCTACATCATTGAACTTACAAACGTGTCATATCGGTCGTTAAAAATAGTTATTTTTGAGACTCTTTGATCGCTTGGAAAATGATGTCGAAAAATTATGAAATTTAATTTCTAAATAGTTCTAATAGCGTAGAACTATTAAATTAGAAATTATGAAATTTAATTTCTAAATAGTTCTAACGAAACTGATCGTCGAATCGAATGTTCTATCATCGAAAACAACTTACAAGTACGAAAGCTTCCGTACTTTTGAAAGCACAGAAGACTTACTCTGTATGTGGATACATCTCACTAATTAAGTATATATACTAGCAAAATCTGGGGCGCGTTTCGATCGCGCTATGTAACATTACAGATATGTCGACATAATTAAATATTTTAAATTTCTGAATCAGATTACTACTGATATTGTATTACCGTATTTAGTTTAATATAGTAATATAATATTAAATTACAGTTTATATATAATTATTATGTTAGGTTCATTTTATAAAATTCAGAAATCCTGACAATCATGAGTAGTTTATTATATAATTATTTTTATGGTCAAATTTAATATTATTTTTTATTAAATTATAATTTTAATATAATTTATAATTGAATTTAAAATTTAAATTTAAATTTAAAATTTAAATCTAGATAAAACTATAAAATGTAATATTTTAATTTAAAATATAAGTATAAATATAAATTTTAAAATTTAAAATCTAAATTTAAAATTTAAAATTTAAAATTTAAAATTTAAAATCCAAGTTTGAAATTTAAAATCTAAATTTAAATTTTAAATTTTAAATTTTAAATCTAAATTTTAAATTTTAAAATTTACAAGTCAAATTTTAAAATTTAAAATTTAAAATCTAAATTCTAAATTTTAAATTAAAATTTGAAAATTTTAAATTTTTAAATTTTAAATTTGAATTAAAATTTTAAAACTTAAAATTTAAATTTGAAATATAAAATTTAAAATTTGACAATTCAAAATTTTAAATTAAAATTTTAAAAATAATGCATTAAAAGGGTTCGGATGTTAAAGAGTAAAATTATAATTTTATATGATATACAATATTACCCGCCTTCGGTAATACATCCTCGATAATATTTTTAGTATAATCTTACACAATTTATAATAATTATCTGAATAAATTAAATAATTACATGTAATCTTGAGACTTTTTGAGACTTTTTGACACAATTTACAAACGTGTCATATCGGCCGTTAAAAATAGTTATTTTTGAGACTTTTTGATCGCTTGGAAAATGATGTCGAAAAATTATGAAATTTAATTTCTAAATAGTTCTAATAGCGTAGAACTATTTAATTAGAAATTATGAAATTTAATTTCTAAATAGTTCTAACGAAGCTGATCGTCGAATCGAATGTTCTATCATCGAAAACAACTTACAAGTACGAAAGCTTCCGTACTTTTGAAAGCACAGAAGACTTACTCTGTATGTGGATACATCTCACTAATTAAGTATATATACTAGCAAAATCTGGGGCGCGTTTCGATCGCGCTATGTAACATTACAGATATGTCGATATAATTAAATATTTTAAATTTCTGAATCAGATTACTACTGATATTGTATTACCGTATTTAGTTTAATATAGTAATATAATATTAAATTACAGTTTATATATAATTATTATGTTAGGTTCATTTTATAAAATTCAGAAATCCTGACAATCATGAGTAGTTTATTATATAATTATTTTTATGGTCAAATTTAATATTATTTTTTATTAAATTATAATTTTAATATAATTTATAATTGAATTTAAAATTTAAATTTAAATTTAAAATTTAAATCTAGATAAAACTATAAAATGTAATATTTTAATTTAAAATATAAGTATAAATATAAATTTTAAAATTTAAAATCTAAATTTAAAATTTAAAATTTAAAATTTAAAATTTAAAATCCAAGTTTGAAATTTAAAATCTAAATTTAAAATTTTAAATTTTAAATTTTAAATCTAAATTTTAAATTTTAAAATTTACAAGTCAAATTTTAAAATTTAAAATTTAAAATCTAAATTCTAAATTTTAAATTAAAATTTGAAAATTTTAAATTTTTAAATTTTAAATTTGAATTAAAATTTTAAAACTTAAAATTTAAATTTGAAATATAAAATTTAAAATTTGACAATTCAAAATTTTAAATTAAAATTTTAAAAATAATGCATTAAAAGGGTTCGGATGTTAAAGAGTAAAATTATAATTTTATATGATATACAATATTACCCGCCTTCGGTAATACATCCTCGATAATATTTTTAGTATAATCTTACACAATTTATAATAATTATCTGAATAAATTAAATAATTACATGTAATCTTGACAAGATAATCCAAATCAAACCCACCCTCCTAAATCTTTATCTAGTTCTCACTATGATATAAATGCTCGATCGTCTAATCTTGCCTGAGTACTTACAGCATGGTCGGATCCTAACTTTCTCGCCATGCATGACTTTTGAGGTATTCCCCGCCCACCTCCACCACCCAATGGGAAGGATGCTCCGCTCATCTGCGCAATCACCTTCAGAGGGACACGACACGTGGAATCACAACCTCTACAAACCATAACAGACTAGCGAAAGCTTGATCATAATCTCAAGGATTTACCCAATCCAACAGTCATTTTTCCATAACAATGGTCGTAATGCATCTCTTCACACGATACCTTTATCGATCATACCCGAAGGTCATGACTCATAGTCGAGGAGACATTATATTATAGTTGTGTTATCTCATGCATGTATCTACCATCGATCCTAACGTACTAATCTCAAAGAAAAGGAAATCATAATGTCAATTATGGCATGCTACAACTAGTTGAGGAACTCTATGTCAACGAACTCTATATCAAATTTATTATACCAGTAAAAAATTAAAAAAATAATAATAATAATAACCTAACAAAACCTAAACAATTTAAACCCTATATTAGAACACTAATCAAAAGATTCAAAACCCAGTATAACTTTACCAAAATATATATATATATATATATATATGCTTAACCGAACAAAACCTACCAAATTATAAACCTAAACTAGAGCATTAATAACAACTCCACAACTCCACAAATACAACCCAAATCTCAACCACCTACTCAAAACCTACCTCATCTCACAAAACCTAAATTAGAACATTAATCAAACCCCAGTACATCTTTACCAACAAAAAAGAAAAAAAAAAAAAACTCAACCCAACATAACCTACCTAATTCGAAACCTAAATTAGAGCATAACATTTCACCTCACACACACACACACACACACACACACACACAAAACCAACAACAACAACAACAACATAATTAAAGCATCATGTACAACTTCAAAATTCAAATCTAAGCCAAAAAAAAAAAAAAAAAAAAAAAAAAAAAAAAAAAAAAAAAAAAAAAAAATTCATACCAGTAGAGACAGGAAAAAAAAGGTGGAAGCCGATCGATTGCACACCACAAAGATTAAAATCAAAACAAGTAAAAGGGGGAAAGAGAGAGAGAATATATATATATATATATATATATATATATATATATATATATATATATATATAATAAAAAAGAAAAAGGAACTGAAAAAGGATCTGGAGAGAGGGGGGTTACCGAAAAAGGCGAGGGGAGTTAAAGTCGGCGACTAGAATGGGTCGGGAGGGTAAAGAAAGCGCCGGATTCTGCCGTGGGCGCCGACTTTAATTAACTTCGACTCTACGCCTTCTCCGCCTCTGCTTCTGCTTCGGATGAGTTGTTAAAGTGCGTGGAGAGTAATGCTATGATTTTTATTTATTTATTTATTTATTTATTTATTTGAAAGAGAGAGATGTGTAACGCAGTAACGGTTGCGGAGAAAATAAGGGGATACAAATTTTACTTGTTTTGACTTGAATTGGAAAATTATGAGAAGGTGTTTTAGTGCGTGGACCGGGTCTGCCACGTCACCTTCTGCACCGTCTTTTTTTTTTTTGGGTTTTTCGTGGGTTGTTTCTCAAAAATTATGTAAAATTATTTTTTTTGTTGATTTTAAAATTTTGTAAAAACATGTCATATTTTTAAATTTTACGTATTAGGTTTGAATTTTATAATTTCGGATCAAAATACTTTTCGCTCCCTTACATCTTTAAATGCTTAGAAAATACAGTAAGTTTTTTTTTTTAGATTTTTAAAAGGGATTTCTTTTTTTGAAAATCATGTAAAATTTCTTTTTAGTAAAATTTATTTGCCATAAATTTTATTTTTCAAATAAAAATAATTAAAAAATAGAGAAAAATTGGAAAAAAAATTCTTTAGAAAATTTATTTTTTCTGAAAACTAAACAAACAAAAAATACTTTTTAGACCAAAAATAATTATTATTATTTGGGATATTTTTTTGAAGAGTCAAACAGATATTTTAGTGAGAGATTTAACTAGAAAAGAAAAGAGCGGAGTGAATTTTAAAAAATAAATTTTAGAATAATATTAAGTGTACAACTAGAATAAAGCTGATATTCTCCCACTTGTTTAATCAATTTTTTTTTATATTTTTTAAAATTTATTAGTTAAATACGCTTCAAATAAGTTGAAAAATTATTAGAATACTCTTTGTTGATCTACAATGATAATTTTGATTTTTAATAAAAACTTCTATACAATATTGCTTTAAAAACTTATTTATTTTACACTTTTTTATTCTTGAAAATATATTTAAAAATTTCTAAATAACGCATCCACATATATTATATTATTCATAAAGACGTCCGAAACGCATTGATTCAATTACACTAAATGTTAAATTTAAAGAAAAACTAAAAATCAAATCAAATTCCATTAGTAGACTAAGAAAAATAAGAATATTTTTTTAAAAAATAAAATAATAATAATAATAATAATATTTTTATCTTTCATAAATAAATAAAATATTTTTACAGCTTAGAAAATATATTAGATAGATATTATTCCTAAATAAATTGTATTCTTACTTTACAAAAAAAAAAAAAAAAAAAAAAAAAAAAAAAAAAAAAAAAAAAAAATCCTTAATTTTTTTTTATGATTTAAAATAATATCTGAAATTGGATAAGGG
Organism: Tillandsia fasciculata; assembly: GCA_029168755.2. Taxonomy (NCBI): domain Eukaryota; kingdom Viridiplantae; phylum Streptophyta; class Magnoliopsida; order Poales; family Bromeliaceae; genus Tillandsia; species Tillandsia fasciculata. The sequence goes on from CM054936.1 coordinate 21,040,667, forward strand.
GTACCAGTGTTCTTATAAATCCACTTAATTCTCTGGTTCAGTGGACCTGGTCCAAGCAATAATTCCTCTCAGAACAGAGGACTCCAACGGTTAGTTTTTACGGGAGTTTCCAAATTAAATCTACATTCAATTGTTTAATGGGATAAAATTTAATATGTGCTTTTTAAAATTTCAAAAATATGTTATTTATTTCTGGAGGTTTAAATTATTTTTATTGTTTTTACAAAAATTTATTCAAATATTTTTATTTCTTCTTAGAATTTACTAGTGAGATTAGATTTTAAAAAATATTTTAATAATTTTAAAATAAATTTATAAATTTTGAATAATAATAAAAGATAAAAAAAAAAAACCTAAAACAGCTTGTTTAAATCTACAAAATTATAGGAACGGTTTTCTCCTTTGTGAGGTGAGTTGGCACTAGCCGTTACAGTTTGCATTATTGCATCAATTTATTATTTGTACCGTTTACATTAATGTATCATTTTATTGATGTTTCTTCAATAATATGAATCAAAAATAAAAATAAAAAAATAAAAAAAAAAAAAAATAAAAAAAAAAAAAATAAAAAAAAACACACACACACAAAATGGTATATCAAACAAGCCAATCGAACACACAAAGCAATTAGACCTTACTCGAATTTAGCTTGAATTAGATTTCAACCGAATTCGAATTCGATCGAATTAATTTGAAATCAGAATAAAATTATATTTGAATTCAGCTCGAAATTTAATTCTAGTCGAATTCGAGTGGCTTGAAATAATTTTTTTTTATAATTTTTATTTTTTAAATTAATTTCAAGTTATTTTCGAATTTGGTTCGAAATTGTTCGATTCCAAGCAAAGTTATTTATGGTTCAATTTTTTTTTCTTATTTATATATGTATTTTTTAAAATAAAATTTAAAATATTTATGAATATTTACTAATATTATACTAAAAATTTAAAAATATTTATAAATATTTGCTAGATAATGCATAAACATAATATATGTTTGAATTAAAATATTTAATACAAATATTTATAATTATATATTATTAATAATATTAATATTTTATATTTTATATTTTAAATTTATATATATATATATATATATATATATATATATATATATATATATATATATATATATATATATATAGAGTCCGGCTAGAATACTATCGATAGCACCAAACAATTGGTGCTATTAAGTTTTTAGCCGTTGGATGAAAAGATATGCGGTTGGGATTATAGTGATCCCCTAAGATTTTTACTATTCAACCAACCACCTAGTAAACCCTAGGGGACCACTATAATCTCAACCGCATATTTTTTTATTTAACGGCTAAAAACTTAATAGTACCAATGGCTTGGTGCTATCGATAGTATTCTAGCCTAATTTTATATATATATATATATATATATATATATATATATATATATATATATATATATATATATATATATATATATATATATATTTTGAGCCGAACACGAACGAGCTGAAGTCTGCTCGTGCTAAATTTAAAATTATTTTCGAACAAAAAAATTTAGCTTATTTTATATTTAAAATTAATTTTTTATTTTTTTAGTCTATTTTGAATCGAACACGAGTTCTCATAAGCGGTGAGCTAGACTTGCATTCCTAGATGCACTTATATCTTCATAATTTTAAATTTTATTTTTTAATAATTAATATTAAAATTTTTGATAAGATTTGTGAATAAATTTAAGCGATAAAAGGCTAAAGTGTAAAATCTATCTATACCTATCTATTAATCTTCCTAGAATTCAAGCCCTCTTCTTATTTTAAGGAAAAAAATGGACCTACCTCTACTTTTAGGAGTCAGTTACTCTCAATTTTTAATTAAATTAGGATTTAATTAAATTAGAGTGGTTTCTCTCTCTCAAATTTTTTTTTCTTCGAAGATTTGCCTCCTTTTTTCTTTTCTCTAACGTAATTCAAGTCCTCTCCTTATTTTAAGGAAAAAAATGGATCCACCTCTACTCTTAGGAGCCAGTTACTCTCATTTTTTTAATTAAATTAGGATTTAATTAAATTAGAGCAATTTTTTTTTCTTTAAACGTAGATTCGCCTACTCGCTCCCTTTCTTTAACGTACACCTGTTTTCCTTACCACACTTCTCTTCCCTCCCTTATCCTCCTCCGCCCATTCTTGCCCACTGTTGTCGTCCTTTTCTTCTTCTCCCAGAGGATTAGTGGCGAAGAGCTCCTTTTTGCCCTTACTCAAGCCCTTCTCGCTATGCCTGTGATGATCCGGACTCCCGCAGAAGCCAAACAGTGACTAAAGGGAGTTTCTACAGTGCAATAAAGCCCGTAGAATCGAAATTGGATATTTTTAAAAGACTCTGCGCGAAAATCGGAGCAAACGGGATTTTCTGGGAGCCTTTTTCAAAATTTCGGATGAGAATTTGGCAAAACGGACGGCGAAATCGGACTCAGCGCGCGAAAACGGTCAAAATGGTATATTCACTTTATTTTTCGGCCAAAATTACTGTTCACCGGAATTACTGTTCCGGCCGGCCGGAATTACTGTTCCGGCCGGCGGCGGCCGCCGGCGAGCGGCGGCGGGCGGCGGCGCACGGCGGCGGGCAGCGGCGCAGCAGCGGGGCAGCGGCGGAGCGCGGAGGAGCGCGGCGCGGGCAGGCGCGGGCAGCGCGGGCAGGCGCGGGCAGGCTCGGGCAGGGGCGGCTGGTGCGCGGTCCATGGGGCGGGCGTGCACCGGGTGCACCGAAGGTTCCAGCTGCCACGTGGCAGCTTCTCATTGGCTGGCCGGTTTCTAGAAGCCTCTAGAAGGTTGACACGTGGCACGCTCCTATAGGCCGACATTTTTCCGGAGAACCCGGAGCGCGGACCGATCACGTGGACCACGTGGCCACGTGGCGCATTTTCATTGGCCCATGCACGGATGTTTCCTGTTCGGTTGACACGTGGCGCAATACGGATGGCCCGTTTCGGTGTTTCCTGTTCGGATCCGATCCCGTGTGGGAATATTCCCATTTGGCCCATTATATAAGAGGTTCCACCCCCTCTCATTCCCCACCTTGGAATCCGAGCCTTAGAGAGAGAATTAGAGAAAACTCCCAATACGAAAGTTTTTCCTCTCTCTCTCATCTTTCTCTCTCTAGAATCTCAGGAATTTAGGAGTTACAGATAGTGAGATATCTGCGACGCGGCGCACTGCGACGATTTTTCTTTTAGGCCCATTTTCCGTCGCAGTTCCGTCGAAAATTCACTGCGGGCTAACCAGGTGGAATTTTTGGACGATTTTTGCGACAGCGCGACCGTAAGAGGTAGGGCTTCGATTTCCGTATTGATCATTTTGCTCCGTTTCGTACTTTTGGCATAGTTTTAAGGTCCTCTTTGACCCCCTTTTTACTGTGATGATTTTTGGACAGCACCGACTTCTCCGATTTTTATCTTGACGTAGGAGCGTCAGATCGAGGCGTTTAAAGAGTCGATTTTGATCTACTCTTCGCGAGGAACGCAACCGTGATTTTTCTGGGATTTTAGGAGCTCATTTTAGAGGTGAAAAATTCCTCTTTTCCCGTGCTGTCTGAAAAACAGCAAATATTGTGCTTTTTGGGTTTTGTATTTATACCGGGAGCATTGATTTGCAGGATTTGAGGACTGTGGACAACCAGGAGACTACCTGGGGTGTTGTTTGAGCTGTTCAAGGTGGGCGGTTGTTGCTTACCTCATTTTTGACAAGCTCACTGGGATTACTAGAAATCCCCTAAAATATGACAATTAATGAAAATCATTGGGACTACTAACAGGACTACTAACAGGATTGCTAACAGGACTACTAACAGGACTATTAACAGGACAACTAACAGGATAATTAGTCATTGGGACAAATTAATATGACAAATGACAAGGACCGCTGGGACGAACTCCCCTAAAATTTATATAACCCCACAAATGATATGATGACTTATATTGGGACACTGTGATTGAGACAAAGGCTATAATCTCGCATGCAAATGAATTTTATCAATTGTTTTCAACGTTTGACCCTATTTTACAACTTTTATAAATAAAGACAGTTGCATGCATGCCCGGACATCAGGTAAGGCCACTATTTACTGCTACACTATCATATTGGGATTTGAACATGTTTTATTATTGTCCTTTGCATTCATTTGTTGTTGCTCAAGTGTGAGCAGGGGTTTGGGATAGTGTAGCCAAAGTTGTACTAAATTGTGGACTTGTGGGGTATTGCGGTGACCGCGGACAGTAGGCGGTTGACCAGATGTTTATCCTTGCATCAGATTGGGGTTGAGTTTAGTTTATTTATTGCATCAGTTGGGGATTGGGTTTCTGTAGTGGATGGAGTTTCCCACTTTGATCATGGTTATGATCCAGTCCTGCTATATTGAGACATGTGCTACAGAGATACTTGTGACACTGGTGACAGAGATGTTTTACTCGTGTGGGTCGCTCCCCTCGAGTGCCACTCCGGAGTGTGCTATTATCCCCTATCGGCAACCCCGATTTGGCCAACATTATCCCCTATCGGCATATCCGATTTGGCAAATACTATCCCCTATCGGCGTTATACCCGATTTGGCAAGGCACAGCAGGAAGTACCAATTTTGCTGGTGACACCAGATTGAGTTCATTCAAACAGGCATTTATACACTGATTCATACATTTAGTTATTTTATTGCTTGGCATTTAGAGGCATGGTGGTGGTAGTTTTCTTTTTATCAGCAGTCTTTATAGCTTACAACTGTTCTTTCCTGTTGCCTCTAGTAGTCCTAGTGGGTGCGTCAGAGTTGAGGTTTTTACCCACTAGGGGAGGCTGCTGGTTTATCTGGTAGTTCTCACCCCCATTGTTATTTTTCTGTTCCCTTCTCCTCCCTTCTTTTGCAGAGTCATCTGCGGGAGCTGCTAGGCCATCAGCAGCTGATAAAGGTAAGGGGATCGCTGAGTAGATGGATCTCCTGGGAGACTGAGAGCTGTAGATAGACATCAGACCCCACTCAGACTGTGATATTCTCTTTTATTTTGGGTCTGGCTTCCGCCAGCTGGATGTACTATTTTTATGAACTGGGGGAAATCGTTGTACATATTACAGTTTTATTTTCTTTCCCAGTCTGAGATACTATGTGGTTCTTCCCTTTCAGCTCTGTATTATGCTCTTTTATCATACATTATATTTGAGCAGGTTACCAGCGCTTCGTGTACACGGGAAATTCCGTGTGCACGGCGGATCTGTAGACGGACCCGGGGTCTGGTTTACACCCGGGGCGTGACAGATTAAAGTTGGTATCAGAGCTTAGGGATAGGTCAGTTGGGACTTAGGAAACCCTAGGCTTTTGGCAGACCCTAGGATAATAGGGTATGAGAGACGTGATAATTTTGCGGAAGTCGTTAGGGTTATTTATTTAACTCTTCTAGTAAAGAAAGAAGGATCGACTTAGCCTACTTCTGGTAGACAGTTATGTTGGCTGCAGACAACATAAAGTCACAGAAATAGGAGGATGTCTTTGACTTTCGTTAAGAGTGGGTCATGTAGGGTGATGATACTGAGTATGGTTTCTTGTGGTAGGATGCCTCCGCGACGGAGAATGTTGACGCGTTCTCAACCTGATTCCCCTGAACCCGATCAGGAGGAGTCTGATCAGGGCCAGCAGAGTGAGGTGCAAGAGCTGCAAGCTCAGATGGCCCAGATGTCTGAAGCTGTTCGGCGTCAGGAGGAGGCCATGAGCCGGCTGACGCAGATGTTAGAACAGAGGGCGCAGCCTGTTGTAGCACCCTCGGAGAATTCTCCCGTACCTTCTTCCCCTGCCATGAATCCCCCAGTTGTACCAGTGACCCTGGCATCCCCTGTGGCTCAGGGAGCAATCCGGCCATTGACTCCTGCAGAGGAGCAGGAGTTTGCGGACAAACTTACTCAGTTCTGTAAGCGGGGACCGCCCAGGTTTTCAGGGCGGGATACTCAGCCTTGGGAGATCGGGACTTGGCTTTCCTCAATGGAGAAGTTATTTCGAGACTTCTTCATTGACCCGAAGTACAGGGTACATATGGCTGTACACTGCTTAGACGGGGATGCTGATGCATGGTGGCGCCGGGTGGAACCCCTGGAATTTCAGACCACTCGGCAGCTACCCTGGTCAGAATTCAAGAAGATGATTTTAGATACGTATTTCTCCACAAGTATGAAGAAAAAGCTGGAAGACGATTTGAAGAATCTGCAGCAAGACAACCGGACAGCATTGAACTATTTTCAGGAGTTCAAGCGGATACTCAACTGCATACCTTATGTCGCCAGGGACGGACCCCACCAGGTAGAGCTCTTTGAGTCGGGCTTGCGCCCAGAGATCTATACTCTGGTGCATGCTCAGAGACTACAGACCTTGGAGGAGGCGGCAGAGCATGCCCAGTGGGTTGAGAGGGGAGACCACGTCGTCGCCAGACGTGGGGGCCTGGTCGCTCAAGGCGCTGACAGAAAGCGACCAGCGCCGGACGACGGGGGACAGGCCAGTTCTTGGAGGCCGCCACGACCGCCACGGCCTCAGTTTTCCGGCCGCGGACGTTCTGAACGGCGAGGGCCTGGTGGATCCCAGAGGCCACCGCAACATCAGCAGCAACAGCATTCGCCTCAACAGAGATCGCAGTCGCGGCAGCAAGGGCCCCCGCGACAGAGGCAGCAGGCGAGGCAGCCACAGGCTACGGTTAGGTGCATTTTCTGCCAAGGACAACATACCTCTGATACTTGTGATCTGAGGTTTGGCCGCTGTTATCGATGTGGACAGTCTGGCCACCTCCGAGCTGCCTGCCCATATGCACCATCGACGGCTCCTTCTTCAGCATCTGCTCCTTCTTCATCCCAGCAGTGGTCGACAGCTCAGCGACCATATGCTCCAGCAAGCAGGCCATCTTCTTCCTATCCCACGGAGTATCGCCCTCCAGCTCAGAGTGGGCGAGTATATGCTGCGCAAGTAGAGGACTCTTCGGCGGCAGAACACGTGGTGGCAGGTATCACCTTACTTTCTGGCATTAGGACTCGTACATTATTTGATACTGGAGCATCGCATTCTTTTATCAGTAAATCATTTGCATCATTACATGGGATAGAGGTAGGACTGTTACCACGTGCACGAGAGGTTCAGATTCCCGATCACACCTTGCACGTGGAAGAGTGTTGTTGGTCCTGCCCGATGCAAATCGAGTCCTGGATTATGCCAGCTGACCTGTTGGTCTTGAGACAGCTGAAGGACTTCGATGTGGTCCTCGGAATGGACTGGCTGGCTCGGTATTTCGCAACTATTGACTGTGCCGCAAGGACTGTCACTTTTAAAGAGCCAGGCCAGGAAATGTTGGTATTTCGGGGATGTCAGAGTGCTTTCTTTGCCTCTATAATTTCGACTTCTCGAGCGAGGCAAATGATCCAACGAGGATGTGTAGCCTTTTTGGCTAGTGTTGTTGAGGGGCCTACGGCGGCGCCGAAACTCGGGAATATCCCTATTGTTCGCGAGTTTCCGGATGTTTTTCCACCTGAACTAACTAGTATGCCGCCAGATAGGGAGATTGAGTTCGTGATTGACGTGGTTCCAGGAACTGCGCCAATCTCTAAGGCTCCTTACCGAATGGCACCGGCTGAGTTGCGAGAGCTTAAGGCGCAACTCCAGGATTTAATGGATAAGGGCTTTATCAGGCCGAGTGTGTCGCCTTGGGGAGCACCGGTGCTATTCGTGAAGAAGAAAGATGGGTCACTTAGACTATGTGTGGACTATAGGGAATTAAATAAAGTGACCATCAAGAACAAGTACCCTTTGCCGCGCATTGATGATCTCTTTGATCAGCTGCAAGGGTCTTGTGTCTTCTCTAAGATAGATCTGCAATCCGGTTACCACCAGTTGAAGGTGAAGGCCGAGGATATTCCGAAAACGGCCTTTAGATCACGGTACGGGCATTATGAATTTACAGTTATGCCTTTTGGACTAACTAATGCCCCTGCCGCATTCATGGATTTAATGAACCGAATCTTCAAACCATACTTAGACCGATTCGTGGTAGTTTTCATTGATGATATCCTGGTCTACTCCCGAAGTAATACGGAGCATGAGGAGCACTTAAGGATCGTGCTGCAACTTCTGCGAGAGAAGAAGTTGTTTGCCAAACTGGCAAAATGCGAGTTTTGGCTTCGGGAGGTAGTCTTCTTGGGCCATGTGATTTCTGCCGCAGGAGTGGCAGTGGACCCGGCAAAGATTGAGGCAGTCCGTGATTGGCCCCGACCGACGACGGTTTCTGAGGTACGTAGCTTTATGGGATTAGCTGGGTATTACCGTCGGTTTGTGGAAGGCTTTGCGAAGCTTTCCACACCCCTCACTCGCTTGACACGCAAAGAAGTGAAATTTATCTGGAGTGAGGACTGTCAAAAGAGCTTTGAGGAGCTAAAGAATAGACTGATGACCGCACCTATCCTTTCCCTCCCCGTTATGGGAAAAGGATACGTAATCTACAGCGATGCATCACACAGCGGACTTGGTTGTGTGTTGATGCAAGAAGGAAGGGTAATTGCTTATGCATCAAGGCAACTCAAAGATTATGAGAAGAATTACCCTACCCATGACTTGGAGCTCGCTGCTGTAGTGTTTGCACTAAAACTTTGGCGTCATTACCTATATGGGGAACACTGTGAAATCTACACCGACCACAAGAGCCTAAAATACCTGTTCACACAAAAGGAGCTAAATTTAAGGCAGCGTAGGTGGTTAGAGCTATTAAAAGATTATGATGTAGATATTCTCTACCACCCAGGCAAAGCTAATGTGGTTGCTGACGCCTTGAGTAGGAGAGCGGTGCAAAGTTTGTCTATGATGATCACAGACCAGGCACCACTATTAGAGGAGATGAGACGGCTCGAGATAGAGGTTGTGTCCCCTGGGGTCTCTGCTAGACTGACATCTTTAGTCGTGCAGCCCACTCTGCTGGACAGGATCCGGGAGCAACAGAGTGAGGACCCCCACTTGACCAGGATTAGAGATCAGATTCCGAGTAATCAGTCAGGGGACTTTGCGGTAGATGCCTCGGGAGTACTAAGGTACAGGAACCGAGCATGTGTGCCAGCGGATGCGGAGATCCGAGAGCAGATATTGCGAGAGGCCCATTATACACCTTATACCCTACATCCTGGTGGGACTAAGATGTATAAGGACCTCAAGGCACACTTTTGGTGGAATGGCATGAAAAGGGATGTCGGGAGATTTGTGGCTCAGTGTTTAACTTGTCAGCAGGTGAAAGCTGAGCATCGAGTGCCAGCTGGCAAGTTACAGAGTCTCCCAATTCCCCAGTGGAAATGGGACCACATTACGATGGATTTTGTGGTCGGATTGCCAAGGGCACAAGGAGGAGCAGACGCTATCTGGGTAGTCGTGGATCGACTTACCAAGTCGGCGCACTTTCTGCCAATGCAGACTACGTGGCCACTTGACCGACTAGCCCAGTTATATCTGGATGAGATAGTGAGATTACATGGAGTACCCGCCTCCATTGTGTCAGATAGAGACCCGAGGTTTGTTTCGCATTTCTGGAAAAGTTTGCAAACAACCTTGGGGACTGAACTCAGGTTCAGTACGGCCTTTCATCCGCAGACAGATGGGCAGTCAGAGCGGACTATACAAATCCTGGAGGACATGTTGAGGGCTTGCGTCCTGGATTTCGGCGGAGGGTGGATTCGACACTTATCCTTAGCCGAGTTCGCGTACAACAATAGCTTTCAAGCGAGCATTCAGATGGCTCCGTTTGAAGCATTGTATGGACGCAAGTGTCGATCACCACTTTATTGGAGTGAAGTGGGCGAGAGGCGGACCTTGGGACCAGATGTGTTGTTAGAGGCAGAAGAGAAGGTCCGAGTGATTCAGAAGCATCTTCAGACCGCCCAAAGCCGACAAAGGAGCTATGCCGATGTTCGGCGACGAGACTTAGAGTTTCAGGTTGGTGATCATGTGTTCCTGAAAGTCTCGCCGTCCAAAGGAATCAGGAGATTCGGCATTCGTGGAAAACTCAGCCCCCGATATATTGGACCCTTTGAGGTATTGGAGCGTATCGGGCCAGTTGCCTACCGACTTGCACTTCCTCCGAGGCTTGCTGGTGTCCATAATGTATTTCATGTCTCTACTTTGAGGAAGTATGTCTTCGACCCATCGCACGTCATCGACTTCACACCGCTTGAGATCAGCGAGGATTTGAGGTATGAGGAGCGCCCACTGCGAATTCTGGATCGAGAGGTAAAAGAATTGCGCAGTAAGGCCATTCCCTATGTAAAGATCCAATGGAGCAATCATGACGAGCGCGAGGCTACATGGGAGCTCGAGTCGGAGATGAGGGATGCCCACCCCTACTTATTCGAGACATCGGACTGAGGATTATTGTTTAGTCTCGTTTCGAGGACGAAACTCTTTTTAGTGGGGGAGGATGTGATGATCCGGACTCCCGCAGAAGCCAAACAGTGACTAAAGGGAGTTTGTACAGTGCAATAAAGCCCGTAGAATCGAAATTGGATATTTTTAAAAGACTCTGCGCGAAAATCGGAGCAAACGGGATTTTCCGGGAGCTTTTTCAAAATTTCGGATGAGAATTTGGCAAAACGGACGGCGAAATCGGACTCAGCGCGCGAAAACGGTCAAAATGGTATATTCACTTTATTTTTCGGCCAAAATTACTGTTCACCGGAATTACTGTTCCGGCCGGCCGGAATTACTGTTCCGGCCGGCGGCGGCCGCCGGCGAGCGGCGGCGGGCGGCGGCGCACGGCGGCGGGCAGCGGCGCAGCGGCGGGGCAGCGGCGGAGCGCGGAGGAGCGCGGCGCGGGCAGGCGCGGGCAGCGCGGGCAGGCGCGGGCAGGCTCGGGCAGGGGCGGCTGGTGCGCGGTCCATGGGGCGGGCGTGCACCGGGTGCACCGAAGGTTCCAGCTGCCACGTGGCAGCTTCTCATTGGCTGGCCGGTTTCTAGAAGCCTCTAGAAGGTTGACACGTGGCACGCTCCTATAGGCCGACATTTTTCCGGAGAACCCGGAGCGCGGACCGATCACGTGGACCACGTGGCCACGTGGCGCATTTTCATTGGCCCATGCACGGATGTTTCCTGTTCGGTTGACACGTGGCGCAATACGGATGGCCCGTTTCGGTGTTTCCTGTTCGGCATCCGATCCCGTGTGGGAATATTCCCATTTGGGCCCATTATATAAGAGGTTCCACCCCCTCTCATTCCCCACCTTGGAATCCGAGCCTTAGAGAGAGAATTAGAGAAAACTCCCAATACGAAAGTTTTTCCTCTCTCTCTCATCTTTCTCTCTCTAGAATCTCAGGAATTTAGGGGTTACAGATAGTGAGATATCTGCGACGCGGCGCACTGCGACGATTTTTCTTTTAGGCCCATTTTCCGTCGCAGTTCCGTCGAAAATTCACTGCGGGCTAACCAGGTGGAATTTTTGGACGATTTTTGCGACAGCGCGACCGTAAGAGGTAGGGCTTCGATTTCCGTATTGATCATTTTGCTCCGTTTCGTACTTTTGGCACAGTTTTAAGGTCCTCTTTTGACCCCCTTTTTACTGTGATGATTTTTGGACAGCACCGACTTCTCCGATTTTTATCTTGACGTAGGAGCGTCAGATCGAGACGTTTAAAGAGTCGATTTTGATCTACTTTTCGCGAGGAACGCAACCGTGATTTTTCTGGGATTTTAGGAGCTCATTTTAGAGGTGAAAAATTCCTCTTTTCCCGTGCTGTCTGAAAAACAGCAAATATTGTGCTTTTTGGGTTTTGTATTTATACCGGGAGCATTGATTTGCAGGATTTGAGGACTGTGGACAACCAGGAGACTACCTGGGGTGTTGTTTGAGCTGTTCAAGGTGGGCGGTTGTTGCTTACCTCATTTTTGACAAGCTCACTGGGATTACTGGAAATCCCCTAAAATATGACAATTAATGAGAATCATTGGGACTACTAACAGGACTACTAACAGGATTGCTAACAGGACTACTAACAGGACTACTAACAGGACAACTAACAGGATAATTAGTCATTGGGACAAATTAATATGACAAATGACAAGGACCGCTGGGACAAACTCCCCTAAAATTTATATAACCCCACAAATGATATGATGACTTATATTGGGACACTGTGATTGAGACAAAGGCTATGATCTCGCATGCAAATGAATTTTATCAATTGTTTTCAACGTTTGACCCTATTTTTACAACTTTTATAAATAAAGACAGTTGCATGCATGCCCGGACATCAGGTAAGGCCACTATTTATTGCTACACTATCATATTGGGATTTGAACATGTTTTATTATTGTCCTTTGCATTCATTTGTTGTTGCTCAAGTGTGAGCAGGGGTTTGGGATAGTGTAGCCAAAGTTGTGCTAAATTGTGGACTTGTGGGGTATTGCGGTGACCGCGGACAGTAGGCGGTTGACCAGATGTTTATCCTTGCATCAGATTGGGGTTGAGTTTAGTTTATTTATTGCATCAGTTGGGGATTGGGTTTCTGTAGTAGATGGAGTTTCCCACTTTGATCATGGTTATGATCCAGTCCTGCTATATTGAGACATGTGCTACAGAGATACTTGTGATACTGGTGACAGAGATGTTTTACTCGTGTGGGTCGCTCCCCTCGAGTGCCACTCCGGAGTGTGCTATTATCCCCTATCGGCAACCCCGATTTGGCCAACATTATCCCCTATCGGCATATCCGATTTGGCAAATACTATCCCCTATCGGCGTTATACCCGATTTGGCAAGGCACAGCAGGAAGTACCAATTTTGCTGGTGACACCAGATTGAGTTCATTCAAACAGGCATTTATACACTGATTCATACATTTAGTTATTTTATTGCTTGGCATTTAGAGGCATGGTGGTGGTAGTTTTCTTTTTATCAGCAGTCTTTATAGCTTACAACTGTTCTTTCCTGTTGCCTCTAGTAGTCCTAGTGGGTGCGTCAGAGTTGAGGTTTTTACCCACTAGGGGAGGCTGCTGGTTTATCTGGTAGTTCTCACCCCCATTGTTATTTTTCTGTTCCCTTCTCCTCCCTTCTTTTGCAGAGTCATCTGCGGGAGCTGCTAGGCCATCAGCAGCTGATAAAGGTAAGGGGATCGCTGAGTAGATGGATCTCCTGGGAGACACAGAGCTGTAGATAGACATCAGACCCCACTCAGACTGTGATATTCTCTTTTATTTTGGGTCTGGCTTCCGCCAACTGGATGTACTATTTTTATGAACTGGGGGAAATCGTTGTACATATTACAGTTTTATTTTCTTTCCCAAGTCTGAGATACTATGTGGTTCTTCCCTTTCAGCTCTGTATTATGCTCTTTTATCATACATTATATTTGAGCAGGTTACCAGCGCTTCGTGTACACGGGAAGTTCCGTGTGCACGGCGGATCTGTAGACGGACCCGGGGTCTGGTTTACACCCGGGGCGTGACAATGCCTGCGTCCAATGTTCACCCAGATACTTACTTGAGGAGTAGGAAGAGTTTGAGAAGCGATTCGGGGGATCCCAAGAGCCACAGCCACATTCTGAAACGATTTCGAGAGGAAAATCTAAAGGATGGATATAAGTATAAGCGATCTTTTTGTTGATAAATTTATTCTTTTGTTCGATTTTTAGCTGTGAATTCTTTGTTTTGCATGTGTATATTCTGAATTTGGTTTATTATTATGAGAGTAAAGGTACTAACTTGCTTCAAGTTGAAAATTCATATTCAAATCTAAGGTTGCGATTTAATAAATTATGTTAAAATATGACTTATCATAGCTCTAGAGGAGATAGTATTGTGTTTGATAAGTTTATTGTTTGAGGGACCAAAAAAAGATAAATTTGGGTGGCTTTCAAGAATTTGTGAAGAATATTTTATGGCTTATTAAAGTTTATAGTTTAGAAATCCAGTGACCCAGACTATTTACTATATTATTTTTTTAGCTTTGAAGAAAGTAAAAGAGGAGAAAGATTTGTTTGCCACTATGTTCAAATCTATTAGTGTGCATTTTTTTTTTTTTAGAAAAAAATTATTGCGTCATATTCTATGGATTGTGCTGGTGTGTGGTTCACTATCATTGATCAAATTCTCATATCCTGATTTTCTGTAGTTTGATACTCAAAAGTTTTTCGTTTTTATTTATTTATTTAATAGATTATATTTTTAGTTTTATAATAAAAATTATTCGTTATAAAATATGATCACCATACTATATCAATTAATTATAAATTTAAAAATAATATATATTTAAATTTTTTATATTATTAATTATTAAAAAATAATATATAAAAATTTTATTTTAATAAAATTTACTCGTCACAACGCGTAATTTACTGTTCACTAATTTTTCTATATAAAGTTCGATTTTGTATCTTCCATGCAAGCATGCCTTTCCATTAATGCTTTTGATGAAATATTAAAGGGTAATGTGCAACCACAAATATGTATCTTTTATAGGCTACTAATTAATTAATGTGCATCCACAAATATGTGGACATAACATGCATACATTATTGGACTGCTGCAATAGGAATCCCAATAAATACGGATGTCCGAAATTTTATGAAATAAATTTATTTGATATTAAACGAATATGGATTAAAATATAAAAAATAAAAATTCAACGAATTTAAATTTGGATATGAATTTTAAATATATCCGATTTAAATCTGAATCCGAATTAATTTTATGATATATATATAATATATACATATATAAATATTTGATATTATATTTAAATTTATATTTAAAAAATTTAGATTTAATGTAATATATATTTTGAAATATTATAAAGAGGAAAAGAAAAATAATTATTTCGGATTCAGATTCAGATTTTGAATTTTTGATCGAATTTAAATTTGGATATAAATTTTTAAAATTTATCAAATTCAAATTCGAATTTGAATTTGAATTTTTTTGCGATCTTTTAACCTTCTATGCTACACCCATCAACTGGGCCCCTTTTGGTTGTAGAAGTTAGAGAATAGGAATTTGTAATTTCTCATAACTGAATTTCAACTCCAACCATGTCGAAGTTAAAAATGAACCTTCAAAACATTTATGAGTGGAGAATTCAGATGATCTCACAACCGAGGTGTTGAAATAATTTTTAAATGATAAAATATTTTAAGAAATATATAAGACATGCTTTTTAATAAAACTTTTTATATTATAATGAAAGTACGCGCTTCTAAGTGGTCTATTTTATTTTTAGGATTAATTCCAACGGATTCCTCCAAATATATCGAATAGCAA
>CM054936.1:21056025-21160540 GCA_029168755.2 Tillandsia fasciculata
TTATGGTGTTTGATCCACAGTGTGTCAAAGGGACGGCACAGATGGGTCCATGTAGTATTTATATTAGTTGGCCTTCGGCGGCATTTGCCGAATTTTAGAAAGGTTTCTAGGCCAAACGGGGGGCGGGTATTTGGGCTTCAGCGCGGAAAAAAAAACGCTTTGAAAAAGACTATTACTTGTTAAATTCGGAGTCCGGATGCCCAAAAACACGGACTCCCGGAGGTTTATGGTGGTTTTCTGGTGCATTGGGGGAAGTCGTGGACAACGTGTGGCGCCACGTGGCGGGCCTCATTGGCGCCAGGTCCGAGCAGCCGGTCCATGGAGCAGCGCGGCAGGGTGCATGAGCGGCGCTAGGACACGTGGCAGGCGCTGATTAGCGGGCCTACGGTGTGCGGTCCACGGAGTTTTGGCGGCCGGTTGCAGGGTGGTTTTTGGCTTTATATAGGTCATTTGAGGGCCGAATCCTCTTCTCCTGTTCGGTTTCACTCCGAGGTCCCTTCTAAGAAAATTTTCCTCTCTCAATTCTACACCTCCTGTAGACTTCTCAGGATTTTAGGAGGCTCGGATCTCAAGGTTTGAGATTTTTCCGGCGCGACGCGACGATCATCCTCCGGCAACCTGATTCGTCGCATTTCGGTGTTCAAGCTCCCCCGACTCACCCCGACCTCCTATTTTCGCGATTTTTGCGCCGTTGGATTCTTCACAGGTAGGGCTTCATTTTCTCTGTTGTGAGGTTCTCCTGATTCCGAAGTTTTGTTGGAGTTTTTCTGTGGCCTCATTTTGGACCCTTTTCCTGCGGCAGTTTTGGGACAGCGCTGCCTTTTGGTGATAACTTTGCGCACGGACGTCGGATCAGGGCGATTCAAAAAGGGATTTGCATCTACGCATCGCAAAGGAGTCTCTCTGAATTTTCTTGATTTTCCTAGAATTTCCCCGAAGGTACTTGTTTCGACCGGATCGTCGCGTGATCGCAGTAGTATTTTTCTGGGAATTTCTTGGGCACGTTTCGCAGGTGAAATTGGCTGAACTGTTAAACAGATTTTTGGGGACAGATTTTAGATGAAACTTGGATAATAATTATGTGTGCATCCTTTGGGACTTATGGTGCAGTATGTGCGGATTTTCCGGATCGGCGCGGACTTAGCCTGCGAGGACCGGATTTAGCGCTCGAGGTGGGTACCGTTGTTAACCTCCTACTTGTGATGTCCCCACTAGGCCTATTTGAGTTGCTACTATGTTGCATTGTTAAAAGAACCGTAAAATGAATCTGGCATGCTAATCAGGAAATTGGACTTATAACTCGAGTTTGTGACTTCAAAAGGACTAAGTGCTTGATTAATGGTTAATTCTTGTAAATAATATGTCGCCTAAAACCATGGGAAGAGCTTTTGTTAAAATGGATATGTTGAATATACATGATGGGACCTCTTATACATATACATAGACCAACTTGGGGCAACTTAGTAAAATAGAGCTTATTTTAAAGGCATACCTCTACTTTGCGAGAACTAGAATACTTGAATCATGTTTTGATAATATAAAGGACTTTGCATGCTTGTATGGACATCTAGATAGGCCACCCTCCTTCTGCATACAATATTAGCTGGAACTGAACTTAGGAGAAAACCATGATTTTATATTCTCTCCTTTTATCTAGCTTTGGGGGATGTGCGCTCGGGTTCGAGCAGGGGCTGGGATAGTGTAGTCAGACAGTTGTGGGTTTTGGGACAGGCAGCCTGTGAGGGCAGGGCATTGCGGCAACCGCGGACAGTAGAGGGTGACCGGATTTGATTGTTCTACCCGATTGTGGATCTTGGGTTTTGGGACAGCAGGCTTGATGGCAGGGCTATTGCGGCAACCGCGGACCTTGGGCGGTTGACCGGAGGTTGCTTATGCATCGGATTTGGGTATCAGGGTCTCTAGTGGAGGGGGTTTCCCACTATTTGTTTATCTTGCTCAGGTTGGGATCGGGTTCTCCCTTTAGTGGATGGGTTTTTTCCACTTTGATCAGAGTCATGATCCAGTTCCTGCTGATCTATGATACTTGTTACTGAGGCATTATACTCGTGTGGGTCGCTCCCCTCGAGTGCCACTCCGGAGTGTGCGATTTACAGGCTTCGAGTCCTTGAGACTCTCATCCCCTATCGGTGTATGCGTAGGCTGGCATACCCGATTTGGCAGGCAGAGCAGGCAGAGTACCAGTGCTCACTGGGTATCGATTGGGTCTAGACAGGCAGGCATTTACATTCTGATGCATACATATAGCTATACTTTCAGTTAGCTCATTAGAGGCATGTAGTGGTAGCTCTACACATCATCAGCAGTTTATTTACAGCTTACACCACCTTTGTTCATCTTTTTCCGCCTCTTGTAGTCCTAGGGCACATTGGTTGTTGAGGTTTACCCACTAGGAGGAGGCTACTGTTCTATAGTAGTTCTCACTCCCCACTGTTTTCTTCTTCTCTTCCCCTTGTTTTGCAGAGTCGTCTGCGGCAGTTGCGGGCCCCTCCTCAGCGGATCGAGGTAAGAGGATCGCGGACTAGATAGCGGTCTACCCAGGCACCAGTGCAGTTACTAGTTGTACCCCGATACTCTCAGATACTCTACTTTTCATTTCTTTTGGGTCTGGCTTCGGCGGCTGGTGTATTTGATTAGTGAGCTGGGAGAGATATTTGTAATTGAGAGTTTATTTCTGCACTTTACTTTCCTGCTTTATCTGAGATGTACTAGTTGTAGTTTAGCTCTGTTATACTCTTTTATTATATCATCTATATTTAAGCAGGTTGTAATGATCCGGACCCCCGCAGAACCTCCACAACATTAATAGTGACTGTAGAAGGCTTGTACTGTGCAACGGAGCTTGTAGAAACGAAATTAGATATTTTTAATTGACTCTGCGCGAAAATCGGAGCAAATGGGATTTTCCGGGAGCTTTTTGCAAAAATTTAGGATGAGAATTTGGCGAAACGGACGTCGTATTTGGACTCAGCGCGCGGGAAAACGGTCGAAATGGTATATTCACTTTAATTTTTGGCACTAGGTTACTGTTCACGCCGGAACAGTAACTCCGCCGCCGGAATTACTGTTCCGGCGCCGGCGAGCGGCGGCGGCGCGGCGGCGCACGGCGGCGGGCAGCGGCGCAGCGGCGAGCGCGGAGGAGCGCGCGCGGGCTAGGCGCGGGCAGCGCGGGCAGGCGCGGGCAGGCGCTCGGCGTGCGCGGTCCACGGGCCTGGCGTGCACCGGGCACACCGAATTATTCCAGTGCCACGTGGAGCTCGTGAGTGGCTGGCCGCTTCTAGAAGGCCTGTGGACGGCTGACCGTGGCGAACCCGGATTGGCCCGACAACTTCCGGAAGACCCGGAGCGCGGACCGGGCGTACACCACGTGGGACACGTGGCGATTTTTCATTGGGCCCGTGCACGGCTGTTTCCTGTTTGGGCGACACGTGGCGCTTCCTGGTTGGGCCGTTTCGGTGTTTCGTGTTCGGATCAGGATCTAGTGTGGGATATTCCTTTTGGCCCACTATATAAGAAGCCCCCCCCCCTCTCTTTGCACCTCGGGTTGCGTGCCTTAGAGTGAGAATCAGAGGAAAACCTCCCAATACAAAAGTTTTTCCTCTCTCTCTCTCTATCTTTCTCTACAATCTCAGGATTTTAGGATTTACAGATAGTGAGATATCTGCGACGCGGCGCACTGCGACGATTTTCTTTTTAGGCCCATTTTCCCGTCGCAGTTCCGTCGAAAATTCACTGCGGGCTAACCGGGTGGAATTTTTGGACGATTTTTGCGACAGCACGACCGTTAAGAGGTAGGGCTTCGATTTCCGTGTTGATCATTTTGCTCCGTTTCATAATTTTGGCACGTTTCCCGAGCCCTCTTTGACCCCCCTTTTTACTGTGGTAATTTTTGGACAGCACCGACTCTCCGATTTTTATCTTGGCGTAGGAGCATCAGATCGAGGCGTTCAAAGAGTCGATTTTGATCTACTCTTCGAGGAGGAACACAACCGTGATTTTTTGGGATTTTAGGAGCTCATTTTAGAGGTGAAAAAACTCCTCTTTTCCTGTGCTGTCTGAAGAAAAACAGCAAATAATGTACTTTTTGGGATTTGTATTTATACCGGGAGCGTTGATTTGCAGGATTTGAGGACTGTGGACAACCAGGAGACTACCTGGGGTGTTGTTTGAGCTGCTCGAGGTGGGCGGTTGTTGCTTACCTCATTTTTGACAAGCTCACTGGGATTACTACTAGAAATCCCCTAAAATAATGTGACAATTGATGAGAAACATTGGGACAAACTAACAGGACAACTAACAGGACAATTGATGAGAACATATTGGGAACATACTAATATGACAATTAATGAGAACTATTGGGACGAAATAATATGACAATTGGACGAAACTAAATGACAATTGGGACGAAACTAATATGACAATTGATGAGAACTATTGGGACGAATTAATATGACAAATGACAAGGACGCGGGACAAACTCCCCTAAAATTTAATATAACCCCACAAATGATATATGATGACTTATATTGGGACACTGTGACTGAGACAAACGGCTGATCTCGCATGCAAATGACTTTTGTCAGTAAATCAATTGTTTTAAAACCTTTGACACTATTTTACGACTTTTAAAATAAAGACCGGTGCATGCATGCCCGGACATCAGGTAAGGCCACTATTTATCGCTACACTATATATGGGATTTGAAACCTGTTTTCATTGTTGTCTTTGCATCATATGTTGTTGCTCAAGTGTGAGCAGGGGTTTGGATAGTGTAGCCAAGGTGCATTTAGATGTGATTTGTGGGGTATGCGGTGACCGCGGACAGTGGCGGTCGACCAGATGTTTGTCTTGCACAGATAGGGGTTGACTGTGATGATCCGGACTCCCGCAGGAACTGTGCAACATTAAACAGTGACTGCGGGGAGCTTGTACAGTGCTTCGGAGCTTGTAGAAACGAAATTGGATATTTTAAGAGACTCTGCGCGAAAATCGGAGCAAATGGGATTTTTCGGGAGCTTTTTGTAAAATTTCGGATGAGAATTTGGCGAAACGGACGTCGTATTTGGACTCAGCGCGCGAAAACGGTCAAAACGGTATATTCGCTTAATTTTTCGGCACAGGGTACTGTTCACCGGAACAGTAACCGCCGGCCGGAATTACTGTTCCGGCCGGCGGCGGCCGCCGGCGAGCGGCGGCGGGCGGCGGCGCACGGCGGCGGGCAGCGGCGCGGCAGCGGAGCGGGGCGGAGCAAGGCAGAGGGCGCGGCCGGGCAGCGCGGGCAGGCGCGGGCAGGGGCGCTGGTGCGCGGTCCATGGATGGGCGTGCACCGGGTGCGCGGAATCCCTGTTCCGCCACGTGGCAGCATCCCATTGGTGGGCGGCTTCTAGAAGCATGTGGGCAGCTGACACGTGGCGCACCTATTGGCCGACAAACTTCCGGAAGACCCGGAGCACGGGGCAAACACACGCCCCACGTGGACACGTGGCGCTTTTTCATTGGCCCTGCACAGCTGTTTCCTGTTTGGTTGACACGTGGCGCTTCCTGGTTGGCTCGTTTCGGTGTTTCGTGTTTGGATCTGGATTCCGTGAGGGAATATTCCCTTTGGCCCACTATATAAGAAGCCTCCACCCCCTCTCTTTGCACCTTGGATTCCGAGCCAAGGAGAGAGAATCAGAGAAAACTCCCAATACGAAAGTTTTTCCTCTCTCTCTCTCTTTCTCTCTCTAGAATCTCAGGAATTTAGGAGTTACAGATAGTGAGATATCTGCGACGCGGCGCACTGCGACGATTTTCTTTTTAGGCCCATTTCCCGTCGCAGTTCCGTCGAAAATTCACTGCGGGCTAACCAGGTGGAATTTTTGGACGATTTTTGCGACAGCGCGACCGTAAGAGGTAGGGCTTCGATTTCCGTATTGATTATTTTGCTCCGTTTCGTACTTTTGGCACAGTTTTTAGGTCCTCTTTGACCCCCCTTTTTACTGTGGTAATTTTGGACAGCACCGACTTCTCCGATTTTTATCTTGACGTAGGAGCGTCAGATCGAGGCGTTTTAAAGAGTCGATTTTGATCTACTCTTCGCGAGGAACGCAACCGTGATTTTTCTGGGATTTTAGGAGCTCATTTTAGAGGTGAAAAATTCCTCTTTTCCCGTGCTGTCTGAAAAACAGCAAATATTGTACTTTTTGAGATTTGTATTTATACCGGGAGCGTTGATTTGCAGGATTTGAGGACTGTGGACAACCAGGAGACTACCTGGGGTGTTGTTTGAGCTGTTCGAGGTGGGCGGTTGTTGCTTACCTCATTTTTGACAAGCTCACTGGGATTACTAGAAATCCCCTAAAATATGACAATTAACGAGAACAATTGGGACAAAGTAACATGATAATTGATGAGAACCATTGGGACTACTAACAGGACTACTAACAGGACTACTAACAGGACTACTAACAGGACAACTAACAGGACAATTAATGAGAACCATTGGGACAAATTAATATGACAAATGACAAGGACCGCTGGGACAAACTCCCCTAAAATTTAATATAACCCCACAAATGATATGATGACTTATATTGGGACACTGTGATTGAGACAAAGGCTATGATCTCGCATGCAAATGACTTTTATTCAGTAAATCAATTGTTTTAAACCTTTGACACTATTTTACAACTTTTAAAAATAAAGACAGTTGCATGCATGCCCGGACATCAGGTAAGGCCACTATTCATTGCTACACTATCATATTGGGATTTGAACATGTTTCATTGTTGTCCTTTGCATTCATATGTTGTTGCTCAAGTGTGAGCAGGGGTTTGGGATAGTGTAGCCAAGGTTGTGCTAGATTGTGGACTTGTGGGGTATTGCGGTACCGCGGACAGTAGGCGGTTGACCAGATGTTTATCCTTGCATCAGATTGGGGTTGAGTTTGGTTTATTTATTGCATCAGTTGGGGATTGGGTTCCTGTAGTGGATGGAGTATTCCCACTTTGATCATAGTCATGATCCAGTCCTGCTATATTGAGACATGTGCTACAGAGATACTTGTGATACTGATGACAGAGATATTTTACTCGTGTGGGTCGCTCCCCTCGAGTGCCGCTCCGGAGTAGGCTTAGGACCGAGCCGTGTGCCGGTCGATTGGATATTATGGGATCGTGCCGTGTGCCGATCAGATACTGGTTCTTGAGCAGGCAATACCGATCGTGTATCGGTTGCTAGATTGGGTTTATTGGTCAGATACTATTTCTGATGCATGCATACAGTTTTGACAGCATAATAGTGATAGTTTTCCTGTTTCAGCATCTTTTGTATCTACCACTTCCCCTTTCCCTTTTGCCTCTAGTAGTCCTAGTGGGTGCGTCAGAGTTGAGGTTTTTACCCACTAGGGGAGGCTGCTGGTTTATCTGGTAGTTCTCACCCCCATTATTGTTTTCTGTTTCTTTCTTCTCCTTTATTTTGCAGAGTCATCTGCGGGAGCTGCTAGGCCATCGGCAGCTGATCGAGGTAAGGGGATCGCGGAATAGATCTCCTGGGAGACTGAGAGCTGTAGATAGACGTTGTACCCCCACTCAGACTGTGAGATTCTCCTTTTATTTTGGGTCTGGCTTCCGCCAGTGGGTTGTATTATTTTAGTGAGCTGGGAGATTATTGTACATATTACAGTGGTACTTGTAGTTCCAGTCTGAGATACTATGTGGTTCTTCTATTTCAGCTCTGTATTATGCTCTTTTATTGCGCATTTAATATTGAGCAGGTTACCAGCGCTTCGTGTACGCGGGAAATCCCATGTGCACGGCGGATCTGTAGACGGCCCGGGTCCTGATTTGCACCCGGGGCGTGACAGATTAAGTTGGTATCAGAGCTTAGGGATAGTTCAGTTGGGACTTAGGAAACCCTAGGCTTTTGGCAGACCCTAGGATAATAGGGCATGAGAGACGTGGCATTTTGCGAAAGTCGTCGATTTATTTGTTTGACTCTTCCAGTGAGAGAAGAGGGACCGACATACCCTATTTCTGGTGGACAGTTATGTTGGCTGCAGACAACATAAAGTCACAGAAATAGGGGGATGTCTTTGACTTTCGCTAGATTGGGTCGTGTGGGGTTTGATACTGAGTGTGGTTTCTTGTGGTAGGATGCCTCCGCGACGTAGGATGTTGACGCGTTCTCAGCCTGATTCCCCTGAGTCCGATCAGGAGGAGTCCGAGCAGGGCCAGCAGAGTGAGGTGCAAGAGTTGCAGGCTCAGATGGCCCAGATGTCTGAAGCTGTTCGGCGTCAGGAGGAGGCCATGAGCCGGCTGACGCAGATGTTAGAGCAGAGGGCAGCCTGTTGTAGCACCCCCAGAGAATTCTCCCGTACCTTCTTCCCCTGCTGTGAATCCTCCAGTTGTACCGGTGACCCCGGCATCCCCTGTTACTCGGGGTACTGGTGGACAGCCGACTGGGCTGACAGGATCTCTGACCCCGGCAGAGCAGCGGGGAGTGGTGGACCTGTTGATGAGGTTCCGCCAGTTTGACCCACCCCATTTTTCGGGGCAAAGTACTGAGCCGTGGGAGGCAGAGTCGTGGATCACGGCGATGGAGCGACGTTTTGAGACGTTGTTTATCGAGGATCGATATCAGGTATTTTGGCAACGAACTTTTTGGAACACAACGCCGAAGCTTGGTGGCGGCGTGTTCGACCGGCTGGTCCGCCTGGGGCTCAGCTCCTGACCTGGGCGGAATTCCGCAATCTCCTTCTTGGGGCTTTCTTTCCGGAAAGCGTCCGGCAGAGGTTGGAGGAACAGTTGAGAAACCTCCGCCAAGGAGATCGGCCCGTACACGAGTACATTGCCAATTTCAATCAATTGTTGGCATGTGTACCGAACGTGGCCAGGGACGAGGCGCACCGGATCTACATGTTCGAGCGAGGTTTGCGCCGGGACCTTTTTCAATTGGTTCGCTCGCGTAGGTTGCAGACCTTGGAGGCCTCGATGGAGCAGGCACTCTATGTTGAGTGCGGGGAGGTAGTGATGGAGGAGGTAGCTCCAGCTCCCGTAGTGATCCCGGGGGCGAAGCGACCGGCACCGGAGGTTGGGGGACAATCTAGTTCGTGGAGGCCGCCACGACCGCCGCAGTCACAGTTCCCCGGCCAAGGACGGTCCGAGCAACGAGGACCTGGTGGATCCCAGAAGTCCCAGAAGCAGCAGCAGCAGCAGCAGCAAAGATCACAGTCGTCGCAACGTGGGTCGCAGCGGCAGCCTCAGCGACAGCGGCAGTCTCAACAGCAACCCCGACAACCACGAACCCCCGGTAATTGTATTTTCTGTGGAGGCCAGCATTTTCCAAGCACCTGCGACCAGCGGTGGGGTCGCTGTTATGGATGTGGACAACCTGGGCACATTCGAGCTTCGTGCCCCTTTTCGGCCCCCGCCACTCCCTCTCAGCATTGGCTCCATCTTCATCGCAGCAGCGGTCGACGGCTCAGCGGCCCTATGCTCCAGCAAGCAGACCATCTTCTTCCCATCCCACGGATTATCGCCCTCCAGCTCAGAGTGGGCGAGTGTATGCTGCGCAAGTAGAGGACGCTTCGGCAGCAGATCATGTGGTGGCAGGTATCACCTTACTTTCTGGCATTAGGACTCGTACTTTATTTGATACTGGAGCATCGCATTCTTTTATTAGTAGATCATTTGCATCATTACATGGGTTAGAGGTAGGACTTTTACCACGTGCATTAGAGGTTAAGATCCCCGATCACACCTTGCACGTGGAAGAGTGTTGTTGGTCCTGCCCGATGCAAATCGAGTCCTGGATTATGCCAGTAGACCTGTTGGTCTTGAGACAGCTGAAGGACTTCGATGTGATCCTCGGAATGGACTGGCTGGCTCGGTACTTTGCGACTATTGATTGTGCCGCAAGAACCGTCACTTTTAGAGAGCCAGGCCAGGAGATGTTGGTATACCGGGGATGTCAGAGTGCTTTCTTTGCCTCTATGATTTCGACTTCCCGAGCGAGGCAGATGATCCGTCGAGGGTGTGTAGCCTTTTTGGCTAGTGTTGTTGAGGGGCCTACGGCGGCGCCGGAACTCAAGGATATCCCAATTGCCCGCGAGTTTCCGGATGTTTTTCCACCTGAGCTGACTAGCATGCCGCCAGATAGGGAGATTGAGTTTGTGATTGACGTAGTTCCAGGAACTGCGCCAATCTCAAAGGCTCCTTACCGGATGGCACCGGCTGAGTTACGAGAGCTTAAGGCGCAACTCCAAGATTTAATGGATAAGGGCTTTATTAGGCCGAGTGTATCGCCTTGGGGAGCGCCGGTGCTATTCGTGAAGAAGAAAGATGGGTCACTTCGACTTTGTGTGGATTATAGGGAATTAAACAAAGTGACCATCAAGAACAAGTACCCTTTGCCGCGCATCGATGATCTTTTTGATCAGCTGCAAGGGTCTTGTGTCTTCTCTAAGATAGATCTGCAATCCGGTTACCATCAGTTGAAGGTGAAGGCCGAGGATATTCCGAAAACGGCATTCAGATCACGGTACGGGCATTATGAGTTTACAGTTATGCCTTTTGGGCTAACTAATGCCCCTGCCGCATTCATGGATTTAATGAACCGAATCTTCCGACCATACTTGGATCGATTCGTAGTAGTGTTCATTGATGATATCTTGATCTACTCCCGAAGTGATGCTGAGCATGAGGAGCACTTAAGGATAGTGCTACAACTTCTGCGAGAGAAAAGAAGTTGTATGCCAAGCTGGCAAAGTGCGAATTTTGGCTTCGGGAAGTAGTCTTCTTGGGCCATGTGATTTCCGCCGCAGGTGTGGCGGTAGACCCGGCAAAAATTGAGGCAGTCCGAGATTGGCCCCGACCGACGACCGTTTCGGAGGTGCGTAGTTTTATGGGTTTAGCTGGGTATTATCGTCGGTTTGTGGAAGGCTTTGCGAAGCTTTCCACACCCCTCACTCGCTTGACGCGTAAAGGAGTGAAGTTTTTGGAGTGAGGATTGTCAGAAAAGTTTTGAGGAGCTAAAGACTAGATTGATGACCGCTCCTATCCTGTCCCTTCCTGTTATGGGAAAAGGATATGTGATCTACAGTGACGCATCACACAGTGGACTTGGTTGTGTGTTGATGCAAGAAGGGAGGGTAATTGCTTATGCATCAAGGCAACTCAAGGATTACGAGAAAAATTACCCTACCCATGACTTGGAGCTTGCTGCTGTAGTGTTTGCACTAAAGCTTTGGCGTCATTACCTTTATGGGGAGCACTGTGAAATCTACACCGACCACAAGAGCCTAAAATACCTGTTCACGCAAAAGGAGCTAAATTTAAGGCAACGTAGGTGGTTAGAGCTATTAAAGGATTATGATGTAGATATTCTCTACCACCCAGGCAAAGCTAATGTGGTCGCTGACGCCTTGAGTAGGAGAGCGGTGCAAAGTTTGTCTATGTTGATCACAGACCAGGCACCGCTATTAGAGGAGATGAGACGGCTCGAGTAGAGGTTGTGTCCCCTGGGGTCTCTGCTAGACTGACATCTTTAGTCGTGCAGCCCACTCTGCTAGACAGGATCAAGGGAGAAACAGAGTGAGGACCCCCACTTGACCAAGATTAAGATCAAATTCCGAGTAATCAGTCTGGGGACTTTACGGTAGATGCCTCGGGAGTACTGAGGTACAGGAACCGAGCATGTGTGCCAGCGGATGCGGAGATCCGAGAGCAGATATTGCGAGAGGCCCATTATACACCTTATACCCTACATCCTGGTGGGACTAAGATGTATAAGGACCTCAAGGCACATTTCTGGTGGAAAGGCATGAAAAGGGATGTTGGGAGATTTGTGGCTCAGTGTTTAACTTGTCAGCAGGTGAAAGCTGAGCATCGAGTGCCAGCTGGCAAGTTACAGAGTCTCCCAATTCCCCAGTGGAAATGGGACCACATTACGATGGATTTCGTGGTCGGACTTCCTAGGGCACAGGGAGGAGCAGACGCTATCTGGGTAGTCGTGGATCGACTTACCAAGTCGGCGCACTTTCTGCCCATGCAGACTACGTGGCCACTTGAGCGACTAGCCCAGCTATATCTGGATGAGATAGTAAGATTACATGGAGTACCAGCCTCCATTGTATCAGACAGAGACCCGAGATTTGTTTCGCATTTCTGGAAAAGTTTGCAAACAGCCTTGGGGACTGAACTCAGGTTCAGTACAGCTTTTCATCCGCAGACTGATGGGCAGCAGTCAGAGCGGACGATACAAATCCTGGAGGACATGCTGAGGGCTTGCGTCTTGGATTTCGGCGGAGGGTGGATTCGACACTTATCTTTAGCTGAGTTCGCGTACAACAATAGCTTTCAAGCGAGCATTCAGATGGCTCCGTTTGAAGCATTGTATGGACGCAAGTGTCGATCACCGCTTTATTGGAGTGACGTGGGCGAGAGGCGGACCTTGGGACCAGATGTCTTGATAGAGGCAGAAGAGAAGGTCCGAGTGATTCGAAAGCATCTTCAGACCGCCCAAAGCCGACAAAGGAGTTATGCCGATGTTCGGCGACGAGACTTAGAGTTTCAGGTTGGTGATCATGTATTCCTGAAAGTCTCGCCGTCCAAAGGAATCAGGAGATTCGGCATTCGTGGGAAGCTTAGCCCCCGATATATTGGACCCTTTGAGGTATTGGAGCGTATCGGGCCAGTTGCCTACCGACTTGCACTTCCTCCGAAGCTTGCTGGTGTCCATAATGTATTTCATGTCTCTACTTTGAGGAAGTATGTCTTCGACCCATCGCACGTCATCGACTTCACACCGCTGGAGATCAGCGAGGATTTGAGGTATGAGGAGCGCCCACTGCGAATTCTGGATCGAGAGGTGAGAGAATTGCGCAATCGGGCCATTCCCTATGTGAAAATCCAATGGGGCAATCATGACGAGCGCGAGGCTACATGGGAGCTCGAGTCGGAGATGAGGGATGCCCACCCCTACTTATTCGAGACATCGGACTGAGGATTGTTGTTGAGTCTCGTTTCGAGGACGAAACTCTTTTTAGTGGGGGAGGATGTGATGATCCGGACTCCCGCAGGAACTGTGCAACATTAAACAGTGACTGCGGGGAGCTTGTACAGTGCAACGGAGCTTGTAGAAACGAAATTGGATATTTAAGAGACTCTGCGCGAAAATCGGAGCAAATGGGATTTTCCGGGAGCTTTTTGCAAAATTTCGGATGAGAATTTGGCGAAACGGACGTCGTATTTGGACTCAGCGCGCGAAAACGGTCAAAACGGTATATTCGCTTTATTTTTCGGCACAGGGTACTGTTCACCGGAACAGTAACCGCCGGCCGGAATTACTGTTCCGGCCGGCGGCGGCCGCCGGCGAGCGGCGGCGGGCGGCGGCGCACGGCGGCGGGCAGCGGCGCGGCAGCGGAGCGGGGCGGAGCAAGGCGGAGGCGCGCGGCGCGGGCAGCGCGGGCAGGCGCGGGCAGGGGCTGGGTGCGCGGTCCATGGATGGGCGTGCACCGGGTGCACGGAATCCCTGTTCCGCCACGTGGCAGCATCCCATTGGTGGGCCGGCTTCTAGAAGCACGTGGGCAGGTGACACGTGGCGCACCCTATTGGCCGACAATTTTCCGGAAGACCCGGAGCGCGGGGCAAACACACGCACCACGTGGACACGTGGCGCTTTCTCATTGGCCCTGCACAGGCTGTTTCCTGTTTGGTTGACACGTGGCGCTTCCTGGTTGGCTCGTTTCGGTGTTTCGTGTTTGGATCTGGATTCCGTGAGGGAATATTCCCTTTGGCCCACTATATAAGAAGCCCCCACCCCCCTCTCTTTGCACCTTGGATTGCGAGCCTAGAGAGAGAATCAGAGAAAACTCCCAATACGAAAGTTTTCCTCTCTCTCTCTTCTTTCTCTCTCTAGAATCTCAGGAATTTAGGAGTTACAGATAGTGAGATATCTGCGACGCGGCGCACTGCGACGATTTTCTTTTTAGGCCCATTTCCCGTCGCAGTTCCGTCGAAAATTCACTGCGGGCTAACCAGGTGGAATTTTTGGACGATTTTTGCGACAGCGCGACCGTAAGAGGTAGGGCTTCGATTTCCGTATTGATCATTTTGCTCCGTTTCGTACTTTTGGCACAGTTTTTAGGTCCTCTTTGACCCCCCTTTTTACTGTGGTATTTTTGGACAGCACCGACTTCTCCGATTTTTATCTTGACGTAGGAGCGTCAGATCGAGGCGTTTAAAGAGTCGATTTTGATCTACTCTTCGCGAGGAACGCAACCGTGATTTTTCTGGGATTTTAGGAGCTCATTTTAGAGGTGAAAAATTCCTCTTTTCCCGTGCTGTCTGAAAAACAGCAAATATTGTACTTTTTGAGATTTGTATTTATACCGGGAGCGTTGATTTGCAGGATTTGAGGACTGTGGACAACCAGGAGACTACCTGGGGTGTTGTTTGAGCTGTTCGAGGTGGGCGGTTGTTGCTTACCTCATTTTTGACAAGCTCACTGGGATTACTAGAAATCCCCTAAAATATGACAATTAACGAGAACAATTGGGACAAAGTAACATGATAATTGATGAGAACCATTGGGACTACTAACAGGACTACTAACAGGACTACTAACAGGACTACTAACAGGACAACTAACAGGACAATTAATGAGAACCATTGGGACAAATTAATATGACAAATGACAAGGACCGCTGGGACAAACTCCCCTAAAATTTAATATAACCCCACAAATGATATGATGACTTATATTGGGACACTGTGATTGAGACAAAGGCTATGATCTCGCATGCAAATGACTTTTATTCAGTAAATCAATTGTTTTAAACCTTTGACACTATTTTACAACTTTTAAAAATAAAGACAGTTGCATGCATGCCCGGACATCAGGTAAGGCCACTATTCATTGCTACACTATCATATTGGGATTTGAACATGTTTCATTGTTGTCCTTTGCATTCATATGTTGTTGCTCAAGTGTGAGCAGGGGTTTGGGATAGTGTAGCCAAGGTTGTGCTAGATTGTGGACTTGTGGGGTATTGCGGTGACCGCGGACAGTAGGCGGTTGACCAGATGTTTATCCTTGCATCAGATTGGGGTTGAGTTTGGTTTATTTATTGCATCAGTTGGGGATTGGGTTCCTGTAGTGGATGGAGTTTCCCACTTTGATCATAGTCATGATCCAGTCCTGCTATATTGAGACATGTGCTACAGAGATACTTGTGATACTGATGACAGAGATATTTTACTCGTGTGGGTCGCTCCCCTCGAGTGCCACTCCGGAGTAGGCTTAGGACCGAGCCGTGTGCCGGTCGATTGGATATTATGGGATCGTGCCGTGTGCCGATCAGATACTGGTTCTTGAGCAGGCAATACCGATCGTGTATCGGTTGCTAGATTGGGTTTATTGGTCAGATACTATTTCTGATGCATGCATACAGTTTTGACAGCATAATAGTGATAGTTTTCCTGTTTCAGCATCTTTTGTATCTACCACTTCCCCTTTTCCCTTTTGCCTCTAGTAGTCCTAGTGGGTGCGTCAGAGTTGAGGTTTTTACCCACTAGGGGAGGCTGCTGGTTTATCTGGTAGTTCTCACCCCCATTATTGTTTTCTGTTTCTTTCTTCTCCTTTATTTTGCAGAGTCATCTGCGGGAGCTGCTAGGCCATCGGCAGCTGATCGAGGTAAGGGGATCGCGGAATAGATCTCCTGGGAGACTGAGAGCTGTAGATAGACGTTGTACCCCCACTCAGACTGTGAGATTCCCCTTTTATTTTGGGTCTGGCTTCCGCCAGTGGGTTGTATTATTTTAGTGAGCTGGGAGATTATTGTACATATTACAGTGGTACTTGTAGTTCCAGTCTGAGATACTATGTGGTTCTTCTATTTCAGCTCTGTATTATGCTCTTTTATTGCGCATTTAATATTTGAGCAGGTTACCAGCGCTTCGTGTACGCGGGAAATCCCATGTGCACGGCGGATCTGTAGACGGGCCCGGGTCCTGATTTGCACCCGGGGCGTGACAATTCTGGTTTATTTTGCATTAGATTGTGGATTTGTGGGGTATTGCGGTGACCGCGGACGGTAGGCGGTCGACCAGATGTTGTCCTTGCATCAGATAGGGGTTGAGCCTGGTTTATTTTGCATTAGCTGGGGGTTGGGTTTCCTCTAGTGGATGATGTTTCCCACTTATTGAGTACTATTGCATCTGATTGGGTATCAGGCTTCTTTAGTGGATGGTCTTTCCCACTTTGATCATAGTCATGATCCAGTCCTGCTTTTGAGACTTATCATACCGGCGCGGTTGTTGCCCGGTGAATTTTGAGACTTATCATACCGGCGCGGTTGTTGCCCGGTGATGCTTTACTCGTGTGGGTCGCTCCCTCGAGTTCCACTCTAGAGGCTGGGGCCAGACAGTTGTTGACAGTTTTGCTATCACGTCGGCGCGGATTTTTGCCCGATGATGAGAGCGGAGCAGGCAGTACCGATCGTGGATCAGATGACGGATTGGGTTATTTTGGACAGCTTTTGTTTACTGATGCATGCATATAGTTTTGATAGCCAGTACCGCAGTAGAGGCATAGTAGTGGTAGTTTTACTGTTTCAGTACCTTACTTATCCTACCACTTCACCTTTTCCCTTTTTGCCTCTAGTAGTCCTAGTGGGTGCGTCAGAGTTGAGGTTTTTACCCACTAGGGGAGGCTATTGGTTTATCTGATAGTTCTCACCCCCATTGTTATTTTCTGTTTCTTCCTTCTCCCTTATTTTGCAGAGTCATCTGCGGGAGCTGCTAGGCCATCGGCAGCGGATCGAGGTAAGGGGATCGCCGAATAGATAGATCTCCTGGGAGACTGAGAGCTGTAGATAGAGGCTGTACCCTTCACTCAGACTGTGATATTCCCCTTTTATTTTGGGTCTGGCGTTAGCCAGCTGGTTGTACTATTTTGGTGAGCTGGGAGATTATTGTACATATTACAGTTTTATTTGTAGTCCCAGTCTGAGATACTATGTGGTTCTTCTATTTCAGCTCTGTATTATGCTCTTTTATTGTTAGATTATATCTGAGCAGGTTACCAGCGCTTCGTGTACGCGAAAAATTCCGTGTGCACGGCGGATCTGTAGACGAGCCCGGGTTCCGGGGCGTGACAGATTAAGTTGGTATCAGAGCTTAGGGATAGGTCAGTTGGGACTTAGGAAACCCTAGGCTTTTGGCAGACCCTAGGATAATAGGGCGTGAGAGACGTGACTGTTCTTAGCGAAAGTGGTGGTTGGGTTATTTGACTCTTCCAGTGAAGGAAGAGGGATCGACATAGCCTACTTCTGGTAGACTGTTATGTTGGCTGCAGACAACATAAAGTCACAGAAATAGGAGAATGTCTTTAACTTTCGCTGGATTGGGTCGTGTGGGGTGATGATACTGAGTGTGGTTTCTTGTGGTAGGATGCCTCCGCAACGTAGAATGTTGACGCGTTCGCAGCCTTCTTCCTCTGAGCCCGAGCCGGAGGAGTCCGAGCAGGGCCAGCAGAGTGAGGTGCAGGAGCTTCAGGCTCTGATGGCCCAGATGTCAGAGGCCGTGCGGCGTCAGGAGGAGGCCATAGGTCGGCTGACGCAGATGTTAGAGCAGAGGGCGCAGCCTGTTGTTGCACCCCCAGAGAGTTCTCCCGTACCTTCCTCCCCTGCTGTGGCTCCCCCAGTTGGACCGGTGACCACGGCATCCCCTATTGCTCAGGGAGCAATTCGGCCATTGACTCCTGCAGAGGAGCAGGAGTTTGCTGACAAACTTACTCAGTTTGTAAGCGGGGACCGCCCAGGTTTTCAGGGCGGAATACTGAGCCTTGGGAGATTGGGACTTGGCTTTCGTCAATGGAGAAGTTATTCCAGGACTTCTTCATAGACCAGAAGTACAGGGTACATATGGCTGTACACTGTTTAGACGGGGATGCTGATGCATGGTGGCGTCGGGTGGAGCCCCTGGAGTTTCGGATCACTCGACAGCTACCCTGGGCAGAGTTTAAGAAGATGATTCTGGATACGTACTTTTCCACAAGTGTGAAGAAAAAGCTAGAAGATGATTTGAAGAATCTTCAGCAAGGCGACCGGACAGCATTGGACTACTTTCAGGAGTTCAGGCGGTTGCTCAACTGCGTACCCTATGTCGCCAGGGACGGACCGCACCAGGTGGAGCTCTTTGAGTCGGGTCTGCGCCCAGAAACCTATACTTTGGTGCACGCTCAGCGACTGCAGACCTTGGAGGAGGCAGCAGAGCATGCACAGTGGGTTGAAAGGGGAGACCACGTCATTGCCAGACGTGGGGGCTTGGTCGCTCAGAGTTCTGACAAAAAGCGTCCAGCACAGCACGACGAGGGACAGGCTAGTTCCTGGAGGCCGCCCCGACCGCCACCACCTCAGTTCACGGGCCGTGGACGTTCGGAGCAGCGAGGGCCTGGTGGATCCCAGAGACCCCCGCAACATCAGCAGCAGCAGCAGTCGGGACAGCCACGGCTTCGCGATAGAGACAGATGTATATTCTGTGGAGGACCTCATTTGTCACACACCTGTGATCAGAGGTGGGGTCGTTGTTATAAATGTGGACAGTCAGGCCATGTTCGAGCTTCATGCCCCTTTTCGACCCCAGCAGCATCTTCTTCAGTTTCGGCTCCCTTCGTATCTCAGCAACGGTCGTCAGCTCAACGGCCTTATGCTCCAGTGAGCGGATCCCCATCTTTTTACCCTGCTGATCACCCGCCACCAGCTCAGAGCGGTCGGGTTTATGCCGCTCAGGTGGAGGACTTTGCAGCAGCCGACCATGTGGTGGCAGGTATTATTAATTATTTTGCTTTTTGGCATTAGATTCTGCTTTGTATTGCACTTTGAGCATGCTAGATATGCGTTAGGAGTACATTTACTTCATTGCATGGGTTAGGGGTAGGACGGTCACCTTATGCACGGGAGGTACGTATTCCCGATCTTTTAGCGCATGGAGGTGTGTCGTTGGTCCTGACCGGTGCAGATGAGTCCTGGATTATGCCAGTAGACCTGATGGTCATGACTCAGCTGCAGGACTTGATCGTGGTACATAGAGAAACTGGCTGGCTCAGTATCCCTTTTCGCGGCGGTTGATTGTGCTGCGAGGACGATCTTTTGGGGAGCCAGGCCAGGAGAGGTCTGTGTGCCGGGGTTGCCGCAGGGCTTTCTTTGCCTCTGTAGTTTTGACTTCGCTAGCGAGGCGGATGTTTCGCTTTGGGTGCGGAACTGTTTTTGGTTAGCATAGTTTGGGGCCTACGGGGCGCCGGTGCTTTTTGAGATGTAGGAAGTAGGTTCACTTCGGCGTTGGGAGGGATTACCGGGAATTAGATAAGTGATCATTTGGGGGATTTTATTAGGAACCTCAGGAGTACAGAGGTACTCGGATCGAGCAACTGTGCCCGTGGACATGGGGGTTGGATTACCAGGTGCCCTGGGAGGAGCGGATGCATTTGCTGGTGTAGACTACTTAGTCACTTGTCCAGCTGTACTTTTTGAGGTGGTGCGGTTATCTAAGTGCCCGCCTCTATTCGCTAGAGACCTGAGATTTGAGCCTGGGGGACTCAACTCAGGTTTAGTACGGCTTTTCCTCCGCAGACTGATGGGCAGTCAGAGCGGATTATGCAGATCTTGGAGGGTATGCTAAGAGCATACATCTTGGATTTCGGCGGAGGGTGGATTCGACACTTACCCTCGGCTGAGCTCGCGTACAACAACAGTTTTCAAGCGAGCATTCAGATGACTTCGTTTGAAGCGTTGTATGGACGCAAGTGTCGATCACCACTTTATTGGAGTGATGTGGGCGAGAGGCGGACCTTGGGACCAGACGTATTGTTAGAGGCAGAGGAGAAGATCCGAGCGAGTCGGATGTATCTTCAGACCGCCCAAAGCCGGCAAAGGAGCTATGCCGATGTTCGGCGACGAGACTTGGAATTTCAAGTTGGAGATCATGTATTCCTGAAAGTCTCGCCGTCCAAAGGAATCAGGAGATTCGGCATTCGTAGGAAACTTAGCCCCTGATATATTGGACCCTTTGAGGTATTGGAGCATATCGGGCCATTCCTTAGGTGAAAATCCAACGGGGCAATCATGACGAGCGCAAGACTACTTGGGAGCTCGAGTCGGAGATGAGGGATGCTCACCCCTACTTATTCGAGACGTCGGACTGAGTATTATTGTTTAGTCTCGTTTCGAGGACGAAACTCTTTTAGTGGGGGAGAATGTAATGATCCGGACCCCCGCAGAACCTCCGCAACATTAATAGTGACTGTAGAAGGCTTGTACTGTGCAACGGAGCTTGTAGAAACGAAATTGGATATTTTTAATTGACTCTGCGCGAAAATCGGAGCAAATGGGATTTTCCGGGAGCTTTTTGCAAAATTTCGGATGAGAATTTGGCGAAACGGACGTCGTATTTGGACTCAGCGCGCGAAAACGGTCGAAATGGTATATTCACTTTAATTTTTCGGCACTAGGTTACTGTTCACGCCGGAACAGTAACTCGGCCGCCGGAATTACTGTTCCGGCGACCGGCGAGCGGCGGCGGGCGGCGGCGCACGGCGGCGGGCAGCGGCGCAGCGGCGGAGCGCGGAGGAGCGCGGCGCGGGCAGGCGCGGGCAGGC
Source organism: Tillandsia fasciculata (assembly GCA_029168755.2). NCBI lineage: Eukaryota > Viridiplantae > Streptophyta > Magnoliopsida > Poales > Bromeliaceae > Tillandsia > Tillandsia fasciculata. Next base: position 21,076,678 of record CM054936.1, read on the forward strand.
GCGGGCAGCGCGGGCAGGCGCGGGCAAGCGCTCGGGTGCGCGGTCCACGGGCCTGGCGTGCACCGGGGCACCGAATTATTCCCGTGCCACGTGGCAGCTCGTGATTGGCTGGCCGGCTTCTAGAAGGCCTGTGGACGGCTGACACGTGGCGCACCTATTGGCCGACAACTTCCGGAAGACCCGGAGCGCGGACCGGGCGTACACCACGTGGGACACGTGGCGATTTTTCATTGGCCCTGCACGGCTGTTTCCTGTTTGGGGACACGTGGCGCTTCCTGGTTGGCCCGTTTCGGTGTTTCGTGTTCGGATCAGGATCTCGTGTGGGAATATTCCTTTTGGCCCACTATATAAGAAGCCCCCCCCCCTCTCTTTGCACCTCGGGTTGCGTGCCTTAGAGAGAGAATCAGAGAAAACTCCCAATACGAAAGTTTTTCTCTCTCTCTCCTCTCTCTCTCTCTACAATCTCAGGATTTTAGGAGTTACAGATAGTGAGATATCTGCGACGCGGCGCACTGCGACGATTTTCTTTTTAGGCCCATTTCCCGTCGCAGTTCCGTCGAAAATTCACTGCGGGCTAACCGGGTGGAATTTTTGGACGATTTTTGCGACAGCGCGACCGTAAGAGGTAGGGCTTCGATTTCCGTGTTGATCATTTTGCTCCGTTTCGTACTTTTGGCACGTTTCCCGAGTCCTCTTTGACCCCCCTTTTTACTGTGGTAATTTTTGGACAGCACCGACTTCTCCGATTTTTATCTTGGCGTAGGAGCATCAGATCGAGGCGTTCAAAGAGTCGATTTTGATCTACTCTTCGCGAGGAACGCAACCGTGATTTTTCTGGGATTTTAGGAGCTCATTTTAGAGGTGAAAAATTCCTCTTTTCCGTGCTGTCTGAAAAACAGCAAATATTGTACTTTTTGGGATTTGTATTTATACCGGGAGCGTTGATTTGCAGGATTTGAGGACTGTGGACAACCAGGAGACTACCTGGGGTGTTGTTTGAGCTGCTCGAGGTGGGCGGTTGTTGCTTACCTCATTTTTGACAAGCTCACTGGGATTACTAGAAATCCCCTAAAATAATGTGACAATTGATGAGAACCATTGGGACAAACTAACAGGACAACTAACAGGACAATTGATGAGAACTATTGGGACATACTAATATGACAATTAATGAGAACTATTGGGACGAACTAATATGACAGGGACAACTAAACAGGGACGAACTAATATGACAATTGATGAGAACTATTGGGACGAATTAATATGACAAATGACAAGGACCGCTGGGACAAACTCCCCTAAAATTTAATATAACCCCACAAATGATATGATGACTTATATTGGGACACTGTGATTGAGACAAAGGCTATGATCTCGCATGCAAATGACTTTTATTCAGTAAATCAATTGTTTTAAACCTTTGACACTATTTTACAACTTTTAAAAATAAAGACAGTTGCATGCATGCCCGGACATCAGGTAAGGCCACTATTTATTGCTACACTATCATATTGGGATTTGAACATGTTTCATTGTTGTCCTTTGCATTCATATGTTGTTGCTCAAGTGTGAGCAGGGGTTTGGGATAGTGTAGCCAAGGTTGCATTAGATTGTGGATTTGTGGGGTATTGCGGTGACCGCGGACAGTGGGCGGTCGACCAGATGTTTGTCCTTGCATCAGATAGGGGTTGATTCTGGTTTATTTTGCATTAGATTGTGGATTTGTGGGGTATTGCGGTGACCGCGGACAGTAGGCGGTCGACCAGATGTTGTCCTTGCATCAGATAGGGGTTGAGCCTGGTTTATTTTGCATTAGCTGGGGTTGGGTTTCCTCTAGTGGATGATGTTTCCCACTTATTGAGTACTATTGCATCTGATTGGGTATCAGGCTTCTTTAGTGGATGGTTTTTCCCACTTTGATCATAGTCATGATCCAGTCCTGCTTTTGAGACTTATCATACCGGCGCGGTTGTTGCCCGGTGATTTTGAGACTTATCATACCGGCGCGGTTGTTGCCCGGTGATGCTTTACTCGTGTGGGTCGCTCCCCTCGAGTTCCACTCTAGAGGCTGGGGCCAGACAGTTGTTGACAGTTTTGCTATCACGTCGGCGCGGATTTTTGCCCGATGATGAGAGCGGAGCAGGCAGTACCGATCGTGGATCAGATGACGGATTGGGTTATTTTGGACAGCTTTTGTTTACTGATGCATGCATACAGTTTTGATAGCCAGTACCGCAGTAGAGGCATAGTAGTGGTAGTTTTACTGTTTCAGTACCTTACTTATCCTACCACTTCACCTTTTCCCTTTTTGCCTCTAGTAGTCCTAGTGGGTGCGTCAGAGTTGAGGTTTTTACCCACTAGGGGAGGCTATTGGTTTATCTGATAGTTCTCACCCCCATTGTTATTTTCTGTTTCTTCCTTCTCCCTTATTTTGCAGAGTCATCTGCGGGAGCTGCTAGGCCATCGGCAGCGGATCGAGGTAAGGGGATCGCCGAATAGATAGATCTCCTGGGAGACTGAGAGCTGTAGATAGAGGCTGTACCCTTCACTCAGACTGTGATATTCCCCTTTTATTTTGGGTCTGGCGTTAGCCAGCTGGTTGTACTATTTTGGTGAGCTGGGAGATTATTGTACATATTACAGTTTTATTTTCTTTCCCAGTCTGAGATACTATGTGGTTCTTCTATTTCAGCTCTGTATTATGCTCTTTTATTGTTAGATTATATCTGAGCAGGTTACCAGCGCTTCGTGTACGCGGAAAATTCCGTGTGCACGGCGGATCTGTAGACGAGCCCGGGTTCCGGGGCGTGACACAGGTTACCAGCGCTTCGTGTACACGGAAAATTCCGTGTATACGGCGGATCTGTAGACGAGCCCGGATTCTGGTTTTCACCCGGGGCGTGACAGATTAAGTTGGTATCAGAGCTTAGGGATAGGTCAGTTGGGACTTAGGAAACCCTAGGCTTTTGGCTAACCCCAGGATGATAGGGCGCGGGAGACGTGACTTTTTGCGAAAGTCGGTGATTTGGTTCTGACTCTTCCAGTGAGTGAAGAGGGATTGGCATACCCTATTTTTGTGGGACAGTTATGTTGGCTGCAGACAACATAAAGTTACAAAAATAGGGGGATGCCTTTGACTTTCGCTAGATTGGGTCGTGTGTGGTTGTGTGGCTGACTTGTGGTTCTTGTGGCAGATGCCTCCCCGACGTCGGATTCCTACCCGGGGTGCCCCCACACCCCCTGTTGAGCGAGGACAGGCTGGATCTTCTGAGATTGCTGAGTTGAGGGCCTTGGTAGCCCAATTGGCGGAGAGCAGCCGCCGGCAGGAGCAGCGGATTGAGCAGCTACTGGCACGGAGAGGGGCGCCGCCGGCGACAGTGTTAGAGACCCCGGCACCACCTGTGGAACCACTTGTGCCGACGGCGCCATCTTTGAGTAGCGGGGCTCAGGGCGTGGCCCAGCCTTTGACCCCGGCTGAGGAGCAGGACTTCGCTGACAAACTGGTTGAGTTTTGTCAGCACGGACCGCCCAGATTCTCGGGGCGGGATACGCAGCCGTGGGAGGTTGGGACATGGTTAGCAGCGATGGAGAAGATTTTCAGGGATTTCTTCATCGATCCGAGGTACAGAGTTCATATAGCGGTGCATTGCCTAGAGGGAGATGCTGATCTTTGGTGGCGTCGGGTGGAGCCACGGGAGTTTCAGACTTCTCGACAGTTACCCTGGTCCGAGTTTCGGCGTATGATTGTGGATACCTATTTTTCGACCAGCGTGAAGAGGAAGCTGGAGGATGATTTGAAAAACATTCAGCAGGGCGACCGGTCAGTTCAGGATTACCATCAGGAGTTCTTGCGGCTGTTTAATTGTGTGCCCTGTGTCGCCCGGGATGGACCACATCAGGTTGAGTTATTCGAGGCAGGCCTTCGCAGCGAGATCTATATCTTAGTGCATGCACAGCGACACCAGACGCTTCAGGAGGCCGTCGAGCATGCCTCTTGGGTGGAGAGAGGCGACATAGAGGCGGCAAGGCGAGGCGTGATAGTCACGCGGAGTTCCGTGAGAAAACGACCAGTATCCGAGGATGAGGGACAGACTAGTTCATGGAGACCGCCACGGCCTCAGTCACCTAGCCGTGGGCGGGTGGAGCAGCGTGAGTCTAGTGGATCCCAGTGGCCATCGCAGCAGCAGCAGGAGTCTCAGCATCAGACTCAGAGACAGCAGCAGACGGGGCGGCCACGGTTTCGCGATAGAGACAGATGCATATTCTGTGGAGGACCTCATTTGTCGCACACTTGTGATCAGAGATGGGGTTGTTGTTACAAGTGCGGACAGCCAGGCCACATTCGAGCTTCGTGCCCCCTTTCGACTTCAGCGGCACCCTCATCGGCATCGGCTCCTCTTTCGCCTCAGCAGCAGTTATCGACTCAACAACCTTATGCTCCAGTGAGCGGATCACCATCCTTTTACCCTGCGGACTCAGGTGGAGGATTTTACAGCAGCCGACCTTGTGGGGGGCAGGTATGGTTTTACTGTGTTTACCGGTATTGATTGTGCATCGTATTGCATTTGGGCATCCTAGTCATTTGTTAGGAGTGCATGTACTTCCTTGCATTGGGTTAAGGGTAGGACGGTTACCCGGTGTTCGGGAGCCGTATTCCCGATCTTTAGCACCTAGGGGGAGTGTCGTAGGTCCTGCTCAGTGCAGTTGAGTCCTGGTTTGTACCTGTAGACCTGATGGTTTTGACCTGGTTGTGGGGCTTGGTTTGGTACTTAGGACGGTTTGGCTGGCTCGGTTATTTTCTTTTTGCGGCAGTTGATTATGCTGCGAGGACGGTTTTCGTGGGAGCCAGGCCCGGAGGTGTTGGTGTACCTGGGTTGCTTGAGAGTATCTTCGCCTCTTTGGTTTTGACTTTGTGAGCGAGGCGGACGTCTCACAGTGGGTGAGTGGCCTTTTTGGCTGGTGTGTTTGAGGGACCTGCGGCGGCGCCGGGACTCGGGGATACCCCTTTTGGTTGTGAGTTCCTAGCTGTTCTCCTATCGGAGTTGTTTGGCATGACACCAGTTTGGGAGTTGAGGACCCAACTCTAGGATTCGACGTTTTGGATTTGTGTCAGGCCAAGGGTGGCGCCTTTGGGGGGGGCGCCGGTGCTATTCGAGTTGTGGAAGGTTGGTTCGCTTCGGCTTTGTGAGGACCCGTAAGAATTTGAGGAAGTGATCATCGGGAGCTAGCACCCTTCTGTCATGCTTGGAGGATTTGATTTACCCGCTGCAACGGTATTGGATCTTCGCGAAGATTGATTTGCAATCTGGTTCTCTCGACTGCTTATGGCTGAGTGTTGATGCCGGAAGGTTAGGAAATCGCTTCTACATCCCGACGGCCTTGGATTAAAGATCAGAGGCTACGGAATCAGTTGGGGACTTGTATCGGATGCCGCGGGAGTACCGAGGTACTTGGATCGAGCTGGGTGTTGTTGGACTTGTGGTTGGATTATCTGAGGCCCTAGCAGGGGCAGATGCTCGTACCGATGCGGACTACCTGATAGCCAGAGCAGTTAGCCCAGCTGTACCTAGTTAAGGTGGCGTGGTTCTCTGGAGTGCTCTCCTTTGTTTCGTTCTGGTTAGAGACCCGAGGAGTGCATCGCGTCTCTGAAGGAGGTATTTGACAGCCTTGAGAGCTTGAGTGGTGGATGATCGTATATTTACCCCCTCTGTATGGTTGAGATTCCGTGTTGAGGAATGACTTTAGTTTCGATGACGAAATTTTTTTTTAGTGGGGGAGGATGTGATGATCCAGGTTTCCATGCACTGTTTTTCCCGTGAATCCAATGTGTAAAACACCTATTGATGGTGTTTGATCCACAGTGTGTCAAAGGGACGGCACAGATGGGTCCATGGTAGTATTTATTGTTAGTTTGGCCTTTGGCGGTATTTGCCGAATTTTAGAAAGGTTTTTAGGCCAAACGGAGGGCGTATTTGGATTCAGCGTGGAAAAACGCTTGAAAACGACTATTTACTTGTTAAATTCGGAGTCCGGATGCCCAAAAACGGACTCCCGGATGTTTCTGGTGGTTTCTGGTGCATGGGAGAAGTCGTGGACCACCGGTGCGCCACGTGGCGGGCCCTCATTGGCCGGTCCGCAGCAGCCGGTCCATGGAGCAGCGCGGCAGGGTGCATGAGCCGGCGCTAGGACACGTGGCAGGCGCTGATTAGCGGGCCTACGGTGTGCGGTCCACGGAGTTTTGGCGGCCGGTTGCAGGGTGGTTTTTGGCTTTATATAGGTCATTTGAGGGCCGAAATCCTCTTCTCCTATTCGGTTTCACTCCGAGGTCCCTTCTAAGAAATTTTTCCTCTCTCAATTCTACACCTCCTGTAGACTTCTCAGGATTTTAGGAGGCTCGGATCTCAAGGTTTGAGATTTTTCCGGCGCGACGCGACGATCATCCTCCGGCAACCTGATTCGTCGCATTTCGGTGTTCAAGCTCCCCCGACTCACCCCGACCTCCTATTTTCGCGATTTTTGCGCCGTTGGATTCTTCACAGGTAGGGCTTCATTTTCTCTGTGAGTTTCTCCTGATTTCGAGGTTTTGTTGGAGTTTCTGTGGCCTCATTTTGACCCTTTTTCCGTCGCGAAGTTTTGGGACAGCACTGCCTTGTTTTGGTGATAACTTTGCGCACGGACGTCGGATCAGGGCGATTCAAAAAGGGATTTGCATCTACGCATCGCAAGGAGTCTCTCTGAATTTTCTTGGATTTTCCTAGAATTTCCCCGAAGGTACTTGTTTCGACCGGATCGTCGCGTAGATCGCAGTAGTATTTTTCTGGGAATTTCTTGGGCACGTTTCGCAGGTGAAATTGGCTGAACTGTTAAACAGATTTTTGGGGAAAGATTTTAGATGACACTTGGATAATAATTATGTGTGCATCCTTTGGGACTTATGGTGCAGTATTGCGGGATTTTCGGATCGGGTGCGGACTTAGCCTGCGAGGACCGGATTTAGCGCTCGAGGTGGGTACCGTTGTTAACCTCCTACTTGTGATGTCCCCACTAGGCCTATTTGAGTTGCTACTATGTTGCATTGTTAAAAGAACCGGTAAAATGAATCTGGCATGCTAATCAGGAAATTGGACTTATAACTAGAGTTTGTGACTTCAAAAGGACTAAGTGCTGATTAATGGTTAATTCTTGTAAATAATATGTCGCCTAAAACCATGGGAAGAGCTTTGTTAAAATGGATATGTTGCATATACATGATGGGACCTCTTATACATATACATAGACCAACTTGGGGCAACTTAGTAAAATGGAAGCTTATTTTAAACGGCATACCTCTACTTTGCGAGAACTAGAATACTTGAATCATGTTTTGATAATTATAAAGGACTTTGCATGCTTGTATGGACATCTAGATAGGCCACCTCCTTCTGCTACACTATTATGCTGGAACTGACTTAGGAGAAACCATGCTTTTATATTCTCTCCTTTTATCTAGCTTTGGGGGATAGTGCGCTCGGGTTCGAGCAGGGGCTGGGATAGTGTAGTCAGACAGTTGTGGGTTTTGGGACAGGCAGCCTGTGAGGGCAGGGCATTGCGGCAACCGCGGACAGTAGGCGGTTGACCGGATATTGATTGTTCTACCCGATTGTGGATCTTGGGTTTTGGGACAGGCAGGCTTGATGGCAGGGTATTGCGGCAACCGCGGACCTTGGGCGGTTGACCGGAGGTTGCTTATGCATCGGATTGGGTATCAGGTCTCTAGTGGATGGGGTTTCCCACTATTTGTTTATCTTGCATCAGGTTGGGATCGGGTCTCCCTTTAGTGGATGGGTTTTCCCACTTTGATCAGAGTCATGATCCAGTCCTGCTGATCTATGATACTTGTTACTGAGGCATTATACTCGTGTGGGTCGCTCCCCTCGAGTGCCACTCCGGAGTGTGCGATTTACAGGCTTCGAGTCCTTGAGACTCTCATCCCCTATCGGTGTTATGCGTAGGCTGGCATACCCGATTTGGCAGGCAGAGCAGGCAGTACCAGTGCTCACTGGGTATCGATTGGGTCTAGACAGGCAGGCATTTACATTCTGATGCATACATATAGCTATACTTTCAGTTAGCTCATTAGAGGCATGTAGTGGTAGCTCTACACATCATCAGCAGTCTTATTTACAGCTTACCACCTTTGTTCATCTTTTTCCGCCTCTTGTAGTCCTAGTGGGCACATTTGAGTTGAGGTTTACCCACTAGGAGGAGGCTACTATTCTATAGTAGTTCTCACTCCCCACTGTTTTCTTCTTCTCTTCCCCTTTGTTTTGCAGAGTCGTCTGCGGCAGTTGCGGGCCCCTCCTCAGCGGATCGAGGTAAGAGGATCGCGGACTAGATAGCGGTCTACCCAGGCACCAGTGCAGTTACTAGTTGTACCCCGATACTTTCAGATACTCTACTTTTCATTTCTTTTGGGTCTGGCTTCGGCCGGCTGGTTGTATTTGATTAGTGAGCTGGGAGAGATATTTGTATTATTGAGAGTTTATTTCTGCACTTTACTTTTCTGCTTTATCTGAGATGTACTAGTTGTAGTTTAGCTCTGTTTATGCTCTTTTATTATATCATCTATATTTGAGCAGGTTACCAGCGCTTCGTGTACACGGGAAATTCCGTGTATACGGCGGATCTGTAGACGAGCCCGGGTTCTGGTTTTCACCCGGGGCGTGACACCGTGTTACCCCACGAGGTGACGTAGTGGGGACCCCCGTAGGTGGGGGGTTGAGGCGCCAAGGTGTGAGCGGTGCGACCCGTCGAGGTAGGTGCTCGGCGTGGTTTACCGAGGTCGGTGCTCGGTTTGGTTTTTCGAGGTTGGTGCTCGGTTTGGTTTTTCGAGGTTGGTGCTCGGTCTGGTTTTTCTGAGGTTGGTGCTCAGTCTGGATTGCCGGGGCAGGCGCCCAGGACAGGTTATGCAGGGCAGAGGGATACCGTCGATCGCACGATGAGGAGGGCAGTTACTCTAGTTTTCTTACAGTTTGCTTTAGTTACAGTCTTCCTGCATTTCATCTTTTATACCTTGTGTCGCTGACTTCCCACTCTGTGACAGATTCCTTCGGGGGTGAGAGCTAGGGCGACGGTGAGGCCGTGGCAGGAATACTTTTGGTCTTTTTAGACCATAGACTGTATTTACTTCTCACTTAGCTCATTTCATTACCTGTTAGTAGCTTACTTTGTGGATTGCGATACCCTTGTGGGGTCGATGTGGATGTTGGAATGTCTTCTTATTATCTTTGTAGATGGTTGTTTAGCTTTTTCCGATTGGCCTCTTTCAAACTACAAATGAAAATAAAAGAAAATATTTCGAAAACCGTTTTGAAAATCTGGGTGTCGTGTGGACACCATTTTAAAACCCTGTGGATTTATGGATTTCGAAAACCGTTTGGAAAAACCTGGGTGCCGTGTGGGCACCGTTTTTAAAACTTGTGGATTTATCCTTTCAAAATTGGTCGGCCTCTTTAATACTTATGGAAAATGGTTGTATGTATTCGACTGTTGAACTAGTGTGGTTAAAGTGATGATTGTATGGTTGTTGTAGTCAAGACGCCGTGCATATACAAAGGAGACTCTGCCCGTTCGCAGAGTGAATTTGTATATGCGGCGGGTCTGGGCATGCACCGGAAGAGTTTGGTCAAATATATATATATATATATATATATATATATATATATATATATATATATATATATATATATATATATATATATATATATATATATATATATATATATATATATATATACACACACACGCGCAAATTCAAATTTTTTCAGTGATCGTCTTTCGCTTAATGAAACCTCCAGGGCGTGACAGAGGCAGAGTTTGAAAGACAATGTGACAGAAAATGTCATGGGTATGAATGACAAGGCTAGAAAGACAAGTCTAATATCACCAAGATGACAAAATATGTCAGGGTTGTGTGTTTGAACTGACGAGGACGTCAGGCATTATGATTCGGTATATAAGAAATATGGACATTAATAATAATAACTGTGCTTAAATATTTTAGGCCAGTGGTTTGGGCCTAACAAATTATTATTGCTAGTGGATCGAATCTTTACATTTTGTATCAGAATTAATCACCAACTGGAAGCATGTGATGAGTCTCGGCCGAGCCAGAGTCAGGAGTTTGAATGACAAGACTAGCGAGACAAGTCTCACATCACCTTATGATCTTGGATTGCGTGTGTGTTTGGACTGACAACGCCATAAGGCCAAAACGGATGAGGTACATCCGAATAGTCCCACATTGAATGAAAATAGAGTTGTGATTAAATATGTAAGAGATATTGACACTAATAATAATAATTGAATTTAAATATTTTGACCTGTTGGTTTAGATCCAACATTACAGGTAGCTCTAGATTTTTTATTATTATTGTGAAATGCTCTATAATAGATTGTTGCCATTGGAAGTAAAAACAAAAGTATATAGTCAAATGTTCCCTTAATGGGCTCAACATATAAGAGCCTGGAAAAAGCAAAATTTTGATAATTTCAAAATTAACTAAAAGATAGGGATTAAAACCTAAATATGGTAAAATGGATTAATACCTCATTTCTCAATTTTATTTTTTTTAATGTCTTAACATTACAAAAAAAAAAATTAAAAAAAAAATTTTAAAAAAATTCAAAAAAAACTAACAAACCATAGTAACTTGGCCCCTGCAGCATTTGCCCCAGAACACATTTTAATTTGGCCGAACGGGAGAACTTTTATAAGCCCAATTTTACCTTAAAAAGAGAAACGAGATTCATCTTAAACTTTATTGATATGATAATTTATCATCTAAAGTTTTAAATGTTAAAATTTATCACTTGATTTATCATGCACTACAATCCAACACGCATGTTTTTACAATCTAACTGGATGTTCATTGGAAAAATTAATTACATAAAAAAAAAATATAATAAAAAAAAAAAAAAAAAAAAACTTAAAAGGGATGATTTGGTTAATTTGCATGTCTGTTCCTCAAACTATGAGGTGGATAATATTTTAAATTTTAAATTTTAATTTATTATAAATTTTGGATGAAAATTTTAGATTTATTACAATCAAGTTTCACAATCTAATTTCATATTAAATGATACAAAATAATCATTATACTTTAAAAATTTAAACTAATAAAAGATAATATTTTTATATTTTTAAAATTAATTTATTATGCTATTCATAAGATATGAATTAAAAGATATACAATTAGAATGATTTAAAAAATAAAAAATAATTAAAAAAATAAATTTAATGATGAAAAATTTAATTAATTAACAAATTTATATTTTTATATTTCATCGATCATAATAGTGCTACATCAACTCTACCTTTACAATGATATATCACTATTTAATTAATTAAATTAAATAATAAAATTTAATTATAATAAAAATTTGAGTAAAAAACAAAAAAAAAAAAAAAAAAGTAAAATGGTGCTTCAATGTGCAATTATCCCAAACATTGGGGGTGTCGCTAAACAACATGTGGTTATTAGCCGTTCGGTGAAACGTCTCTTTCGTTCCGACACATCCAATCGTTTTCCTCCACGTGTCACATGCATCTCGCCCCAGATATCGCTGTCGTATCCACGTCACCCTGCAGCAAATCCACGTTTGCCGCCCAAAAAATAATAATAAAAAAAAAAAAAAAGGAAATTATTGCACTTGGTGTATCCGTACTGTTTTATTTATTTATATATTATAAATTTTATCACACCCATTATAAAAAAAAAAAAAAATTAATTAATTGCATACGACTACTTTAAACCTATTGAATAGCAGATATATTTCTATAAAATTTAACTTTTCATATCTATCCCTTCAAAAATCCAACGTTATTCATATATATTCCTACCGTCTATCTCTGATAGAAAAATCTAGTTAACCATAGGATAAATACTTAATCTTGGTTAGTTAGTGAGATAAATTTATCTTTTTATCCTTTCAGGTATTTCTGTACTATTTTTTGAAATGACATTTTTGAAAGGACAAAACTGTCATTTCACATATAATCTGTTAAAAAATAAACAGTGAACTAACGATAATAAACCGGAGGAATATATATGAATAACATTGGACTTTTCAAGAAATAAATATGAAAAGTTGAACTTTGTAGGGATATATTTGGTATTCGATACGTTTACGAAAAGCCGTATGCAATTAATCCAAAAAAATAATAAGATTTTTAAAAAAAATCGATTATGAATTTATCTTAGAAACTTAATAATGATCATTTATTAATAAGTATTCAAAATTTTATATATATATATATATATATATATATATATATATATATATATATATATATATATATATATATATATATATAGTTGGGCTGGAATGTTATTGATAGCACCAGCCCAACTTTGCCACCTGTTTTGTAGCCATTGGATTGCATTGAGATTCGTGGAGATTCTTTAATGAAAAAAGAGAAAAGAAAAAATAAAAAGAAAAAGTAAAAAGTAAAAAAAATTTCCTTTTAATTAAATGGCTTGCACGAATTTCACTATAATCTAAGGGTTATAAAATGGATGGTAAAGTTGGGCTAGTGCTATCAATAGCATTCCAGCACAACTCTTTCTCTCTCTATATATATATATATATATATAGAGAGAGAGAGAGAGAGAGAGAGAGAGAGAGAGAGAGAGAGAGAGAGAGAGAGAGAGAGAGAGAGAGAGCGTGTGTGTTGGTTTAAGAGAATAAATTGGATAGATTTAATTAGATTCGAAATGACGAAAAATCAAACGAATTGTATCGAGCCATAATCAATATATACTTTATTTCTTGGATAGCTTATTATTTTGAAATAATTAAAAATAAATGTAAAATTGTATTTGGTTTGTAATGTTGTTATTTTTAAAAATAACTGAAATTATATTTGGTTAATTTTATAAAATAATAGAGAATAGTGAAAAAAAAAATTAAATTTAATATAAAATATAGTTTAATAAAATTAATTTATTATAAAAATAATTTATTATAATGTTTGATAAAAATAATTTATTATAAATTATAATTTAATAAAAATATAATTATAAAAATAAAAGAAAAAATCAATTTCTACTTAAACTTAAATTTAGTAAAAACAAATTCATTATAATATTTAAGTATAATTTATTATAATATTTAAATAAAAATAATATGTATTAATATATATAATTATTAATTTTATAACAAAAATAATGTATTATAATATATAATAAATTATGTATACATAATTTAACTTTTAATTCAATTTATAATTTTAATAAAATTTATAATTAATTTTTAAAATAAAATTATTTTATTAAAATTGTGGAATAATTTATTAATCCTGTTGGAATTGGAGGGCAGCGGAAACTTATAAACTGAATAGCCAACGTATCCAGTAACCAAAAGCCGGATCTTGACTCTCCACTAGCCTTCTTGGATTTTACTTTTCTTGATAATTCTTGACTCTTCACGAATTTTCTAGTCTCATTCTTAACACAAAAGGATAAATTATAATCTGCATCTCATATAAATTGAATCAAATTAGAACCGGCCAATATGAACACACTACATAGCAACAAATCCAAACCAAAATAGCAAATTTTGATATTCGATCAAAAAAATATATTATTTGATAAGTACATCAGAATAGAATAAATTATTCTTTCTTAATTTATTTTTTAATTAAATATTATCAGCTTGAATTTTTAGAATGTATGATTAATGCTAATAATTTTACATATTTAATATATTTAAATTTAATTTTAAATCTTTTTGGGAGATCTATACTAATGCGGTGGATAAAATGAATTTATATATACGCTCGGTGGAGGCAACAATTTTTTCAAAAATGTAAAGAAAATCTGCATGTCGGCAACGTACGCGTGGCAACCTGGAACGCGTTCTACTCTCGCTGTCGACGTCAGAGTTTTGATGTAACACTCAGTATTTATTACATAATAATCTATTGATTTTTCTAAAAAAAAACCCTTACTTTATTATCTAACAATTTAATTTGATATGTGGAATGAAATCTATGGATATTATGTGTACATTTTAAATAAGAGGGATGCTAGGTGTATATTTCTAAATTTTACATCTCATTTCATTCTAAGATGGATATTATTTTACTCGTCACATTAAGTGATAAGTAAAATTTATTCCACTCCAGAATAAAATGGAGTGTAAGATATACACTCCTAAATGGGTGTATACTTATATATACCTTTTAAATAAATAAGTTGATTGCGTATCTTTAATTGATTTTTTGAAATTAATGATTACTGCTAATGTTTAAACAAAATTTATAGTTTTGAAAAATTTGTGAGTTTCAATATTTATTTCAACACTTGAGTCAAGAGATTATCTAAATTTTTGCTCACAATTATTTGCAGATCAATTGTTCGACTTTGACGTCATTAGGGCCAAAGTCGCTCCCTGTCCAAAAGGGACCCAAGAAAATAAGTACAGTCTAAGAAGAGAAATACTACTTTTAACACCTAATTATGGGTGTACATTTTAAATAAGTTGATTGCGTGTGTTTAATCATTCGATTTTTTGAGATAAATGATTAATGCTAATGTTTCAACAAAATTTATAGTTTTGAAAATTTTGAGAGTTTCAATATTTATTTCAACACTTGAGCCAAGAGATTATATATGCTAATAATGTCAACCAACTCGTTAGAAATAATAATTATATATATATATATATATATATATATATATATATATATATAGGGGTAATTTTCTACATATTTCTAAAAATTTTTTTGTTTTCATATTTACCCTTTTTAGAATGCTAATATTAAAACTACCTTTCTTATGTTCCAACTTCTTTCCAAAATACCCCTGAAGTTAAACTCTGTTAGTGTACTGTTTAGAGCTGCCGTTATCTGTGTGAAATTACTATTTTGCCCTTTCAAATACACCCTTCTATCATAATCAACTTTTCTTATGTACCCTTAAAATTTTCAATAGTTTTCGTATTTACCCTTAAAACTGAAGGAAATTGTTTTAGTAGATAGGGGCAAAATATGTATTTTCAATAGTTTTTAACTCCGATTATTATTTAACTCTAGTTTAACCCTGGTTAACTTAACAAAGGAAAACGGTAGGGGTATTTTTAATAACGGTGGAACGTATGATGAGTATATTGGAAAGAAAAAAATAAGAGGGATAAATCAGATATTTCTTCATATTTCAGAGGTAAACAGGCAATTATCCCATATATATATATATACAAATCATGGCCTCTACATAATGTGAAAGAAGTTCGTGCTAATATTTTTTATAAATAATGAATATTATATTAAAAATAAGGGTTAATTGCATACGAATCTCTCTAAATATGTCGAATAGTAAATATATCTCTACAAAATTCAACTTTTAATATTTATCTCTTCAAAAGTCTACCGTTATTTATATCTACCCCTACCGTCTATCTCTTTTTAAGAAGTTGAGTTAACTGAAGATTAAATATTTAACCTTGGTTAGGTAAAAAAAAAATAAATTTACCTTTTTACCCTTTGTATTTACTTTTGAAGGGATACATTTATAAGGGCAAAAAAATGATTTCACTTTTATTCTGTTAAAATATAGGGATAATTGCCTGTGTACCCCTGAAATATGAAGAAATATCTGATTTACCCCTCTTATTTTTTTCTTTCCAATATACCCTTCATACGTTCCACCGTTATTAAAAATACCCCTACCGTTTTCCTTTGTTAAGTTAACTAGGGTTAAACTAGAGTAAAATAATAATCGGAGTTGAAAACTATCAGATATACCTATTTTGCCCCGGTTTAGGGTTTAGGGTTTAGGGTTTAGGATTTTTTAGGGTTTTAGGGTTTAGGGTTTAGGGTTTTTTTAGGGTTTAGGGTTTAGGATTTTTTAGGGTTCTAGGGTTTAGGGTTTAGGGTTTTAGAGTTTAGGGTTAGGATTTTTAGGGTTTTAGGGTTTAGGGTTTAGGGTTTTAGGATTTAGGATTTAGGGTTTTAGGGTTTAGGGGTTTAGGGTTTTAGGGTTTAGGGTTTAGGGTATATTTGAAATGGCAAAATAGTAATTACACACAGATAACGGCGGTTTCAAACGGTACACTAACAGAGTTTAACTTCAGGGGTATTTTGGAAAGAAGTTGGAACGCAAGAAGGGTAGTTTTAATATTAGCCTTCTAAGAGGGGTAAATCTGAAAACAGAGAAATTTTTAGGGGTACGTAGGAAATTGCCCCTAAAATATAAATAGTTTTCAAACGGTAATAAACCAGAGGGATAGATATGAACAACTTAGGATCTTTGAAGGAATAAATATAAAAAATTAAATTTTATAGGAATATATTTGCTATTCGATATATTTGGAGAAACCCGTATGTAATTAACCCTAAAAATAAATAGACCACTTAACCGTGCGTACTTTCAATATAATATAAAAGTTTATCAAAAGCATATCTTATATATTTCTTAAAATATTTTTATCATTTAAAAATTATTTCAACACCTCAGTTGTGAGATCATCTGAATTCTCACTCATAATTGTTTTGAAGGTTCATTTTTTAACTTCGACATGGTTGGAGTTGAAATTCAGTTATGAGAAACTTACAAATTCCTATCTCTCTAACTTCTACAACCAAAAGCGGCCCTAGTTGATGGGTGTAGCATAGAAGGTTAAAAGATCGCAAAAATTCGAATTCAAATTCGAATTTGAATTTGATAAATTTTAAAAATTTATATCCAAATTTAAATTCGATCAAAAATTTAAAATCTGAATCTGAATCCGAAATAATTATTTTTCTTTTCCTCTTTATAATATTTCAAAATATATATTACATTAAATCTAAATTTTTTAAATATAAATTTAAATATAATATCAAATATTTATATATGTATATATTATATATATATCATAAAATTAATTCGGATTCGGATTTAAATCGGATATAATTAAAATTCATATGTAAATTTAAATTCGTTGAATTTTTATTTTTTATATTCTAATCCATATTCGTTTAATATTAAGTAAATTTATTCCATAAAATTTCGAACATCCGTATTTATTGGCATTCCTATTGCAGCAGTCCAATAATGTATGCATGTTATGTGCACATGTTTGTTGATGCACATTAATTAATTAGTAGCCTATAAAAGATACATATTTGTGGTTGCACATTACCCTTTAATATTTCATCAAAAGCCAATGGAAAGGCATGATTGCATGGAAGATACAAAATCGAACTTTATATAGAAAAATTAGTGCACAGTGAATTACGCGTTGTGACGAGTAAATTTTATTAAAATAAAATTTTTATATATTATTTTTTAATAATTAATAATATAAAAAATTTAAATATATATTATTTTTAAATTTATAATTAATTGATATAGTATGGTGATCATATTTTATAACGAATATTTTTTATTATAAAACTAAAAATATAATCTATTGAATAAATAAATAAAAGCGAAAAACTTTTGAGTATCAAACTACAGAAAATCATGATATGAGAATTTGATCAATGATAGTGAACCACACACCAGCACAATCCATAGAATATGAAGCAATGATTTTTTTCTAAAAAAAAAATTGCACACACATAGATTTGAACATAGTGGCAAACAAATCTTTCTCCTCTTTTACTTCCTTCAAAGCTAAAAAAATAATATATTAAATAGTCTACGTCACTGGATCTCTAAACTATAAACTTTAATAAGCCATAAAATATTCTTCACAAATTCTTGAAAACCATGCACATTTATCTCTTTTTTGGTCCCTCCAATAGTAAACTTATCAAACACAACATTATCTTTTCTAGAGCTATGATAAGTCATATTTTAACATAATTTATTAAATCGCAACCTTAGATTTGGAGATGAATTTTCAACTTGAAGCAAATTAGTACCTTTACTCTCATAATAACAAACCAAATTCAGAATATGCACAAGCAAAATATATAATTCACAGCTAAAAATCGAACAAAAAAATAAATTTATCAACAAAAAGATCGCTTATACTTACATCCATCCTTTAGATTTTCCTTTCGAAATCGTTTCAGGATGTGGTCGTAGCTCTTGGGATCCCCCGAATCGCTTCTCAAACTCTTCCTACTCCTCAAGTAAGTATCTGGATGAACATTGGACGCAGCCACGGCGAGAAGGGCTGAAGTAAGGGCAAAAAGAAGCTCTTCACCGCCAATCCTCTGGGAGAAGAAGAAGAGGACAACGACAGTGGGCAAGAAGGGGGGGAAGAGGATAAGGGAGGGAAGAGGAGTGTGGTAAGGAAAACGGGTGTACGTTAGAGAAAGGGAGCGAGTAAGCGAATCGACGTTCAAAGAAAAAAAAAATTATTCTAATTTAATTAAATTCTAATTTAATTAAAAAATGAGAGTAACTAGCTCTAAGAGTAGAGGTGGATCCATTTTTTTTTCCTTAAAATAAGAAGAGGAGTTGAATTACATTAGAGAGAGGAAGAGAGAAGGCAAATCTTCGAAGAAAAAAAAAAAAAGAGAGAGAAACCATCCTAATTTAATTAAATTATAATTTAATTAAAAAGTGAGAATAACTAACTCTTCAGAGTAGGGATGGGTTCTTTTTTTTTCTTTGAAATAAGGAGATGGCTTGAATTCCACGAAGATTAATAAATAGGTATAGATAGATAGATAGATTTTACACTTTAACATTTTATCGCTTAAATTTATTCACATATCTTATCAAAAAATTTAATATTAATTATTAAAAAATAAAATTTAAAATTATAAAGATATAAGTGCATCTAGGAATGCAAGTCTAGCTCACCGCTTCCGAGCCAACTCGTGTTCGATTCAAAATAGACTAAAAAAATGACTCGTTCGTAATTAATTTTAAATATAAAATAAGCTGAATTATATATATATATATATATATATATATATATATATATATATATATATATATATATATATATATATTAATTTAAAATATAAAATATAAAATATTAATATTATTAATAATATATAATTATAAATATTTGTATTAAATATTTTAATTCAAACATACATTATGCTTATGCATTCTCCAGCAAATATTTATAAATATTTTAAAATTTATAGTATAATATTAGTAAATATTCATAAATATTTTAAAATTTATTTTAAAAAATACATATATAAATAAAAAAAAAAAATTTGAACCATAAATAACTTTGCTTCGAATCGAACAATTTCGAACCAAATTCGAAAATGACTTAAAATTAACTTGAAAAATAAAAATTATAAAAAAATTATTTCAAGTCGCTCGAATTCGACTAGAATTAAATTTCGAGCTGAATTCAAATATAATTTTATTCTGATTTGAAATTAATTTGATCTAATTCGAATTCGGTTGAAATGCAATTCAAGCTAAATTCGAGTAAGGTCGAATTGCTTTGTGTGTTCGATTGGCTTGTTTGATATACCATTTTGTGTTTTATTTTATTTTTTATTTTATTTTTTATTTTATTTTTCTTTTTTTGATTCATATTATTGAAGAAACATCAATAAAATGATACATTAATGTAAACGGTACAAATAATAAATTGATGCAATAATGCAAACTGTAACGGCTAGTGCCAACTCACCTCACAAAGGAGAAAACCGTTCCTATAATTTTGTAGATTTAAACAAGCTGTTTTAGGTTTTTTTTTATCTTTTATTATTATTCAAAATTTATAAATTTATTTTAAAATTATTAAAATATTTTTTAAAATCTAATCTCACTAGTAAATTCTAAGAAGAAATAAAAATATTTGAATAAATTTTTTTAAAGACAATAAAAATAATTTGAACCTCCAGAAATAAATAATATATTTTTAAAATTTTAAAAAGCATATATTAAATTTTATCCCATTAAACAATTGAATGTACGTTTAATTTGGAAACTCCCATAAAAACTAACCGTTGGAGTCCTCTGTTCTGAGAGAAATTATTGCTTGGACCAGGTCCACTGAACCAGAGAATTAAGTGGATTGATAAGAACACTAGTACCCCTTATCCAATTTCAGATATTATTTTAAGTCATAAAAAAAGAATTCAGGATTTTATTTTATTTTTTTTTTTTTTTTTTTTTTTTTTTTGTAAAGTAAGAATACAATTTATTTTAGGAATAATATCTAATATATTTTCTAAACTGTAAAAATATTTTATTTACTTCTGAAAAGATTAAAATATTCTTTATTAATTTTTTTTTTTTTTTTTTTTTAAATATTCTTATTTTTCTTAGAGTGTACTAATGGAATTTGATTTGATTTTTAGTTTTTTCTTAAATTTAACATTTAGTGTAATTGAATCTCTATGAATAATAGAATATATGTGGATGCGTTATTTAGAAACTTTTAAATATATTTTTAAGAATAAAAAGATGTAAAATAAATAAGTTTTTAAAGCAATATTGTATAGAAGTTTTCATTGAAAATCAAAATTATCATTGTAGATCAAAATATCAAAGAATATTCTAACAAATTTTCAACTTATTTGAATCATATTTAACTGATAAATTATAAAAAATATAAAAAAATTTGATTAAACTAGCGGGAGAATATCAGCTTTATTATAACTGTACACGTAATATTATTCTAAAATTTATTTTTTAAAATTCACTCCGCTCTTCTCTTTTCTACGACTGTTAAATCTCTCACTAAAATATCTGTTTGACTCTTCGAAAAAATATCCCAAATAATAATAATTTTTTTGGTCTAAAAAGTATTTTTTGTTTGTTTAGTTTTCAGAAAAAATAATTTTCTAAAGAATTTTTTTTCCAATTTTTCCTCTATTTTTTAATTTTTTTTCTAATTTTACTAAAAAAAAATTTACATGATTTTCAAAAAAAGAAATCCCCTCTAAAAATCAAAAAAAAAAAAACGTACTGTATTTTCTAAATATTTAAAGACATAAGGGAGCGAAAAGTATTTTGTTCCAAAATTATAAAATTCAAACCTAATACGTAAAATTAAAAAATATAACATGTTTTTACAAAATTTTAATATCAACGAAAAAATAATTTTACATAATTTTTGAGAAACAATCCTCGAAAACCCCAAAAAAAAAAAAAAAAAAACGGTGCAGAAGGTGACGTGGCAGACCCGGTCCACGCACTCAAACACCTTCTCATAATTTTCCAATTCAAGTCAAAACAAGTAAAATTTGTATCCCCTTATTTTCTCCGCAACCGTTACTGCGTTACACATCTCTCTCTTTCAAATAAATAAATAAATAAATAAATAAATAAATAAAAATCATAGCATTACTCTCCACGCACTTTAACAACTCATCCGAAGCAGAAGCAGAAGCAGAAGCGGAGAAGGCGTAGAGTCGAAGTTAATTAAAGTCGGCGCCCACGGCAGAATCCGGCGCTTTCTTTACCCTCCCGACCCATTCTCGTCGCCGACTTTAACTCCCCTCGCCTTTTTCGGTAACCCCCCTCTCTCCAGATCCTTTTTCAGTTCCTTTTTTCTTTTTTATTTTATATATATATATATATATATATATATATATATATATATATATATATATATATCCCTCTCTCTTTCCCCCTTTTACTTGTTTTGATTTTGATCTTTGTGGTGTGCAATCGATCGGCTTCCACTTTTTTTTTTTCCTGTCTCTACTGGTATGAATTTTGTTTTTTTTGGCTTAGATTTGAATTTTGAAGTTGTACATGATGCTTTATTAAGTTGTTGTTGTTGTTGTTCTTCTTTTTTTTTTTTTTTTTTTTTTTTTTTTTTTATTATTATTATTTTGTGAGTTGAAATGCGCTTAATGCTCTAATTTAGGTTTCGAATTAGGTAGGTTATGTTGGGTTGAGTTTTTTTTTTTTTTTTTTTTGGTAAAGATGTACTGGGGTCTGATTAATGTTCTAATTTAGGTTTTGTGAGATGAGGTAGGTTTTGAGTAGGTGGTTGAGATTTGGGTTGTATTTGTGGAGTTGTGGAGTTGTGGAGTTGTTATTAATGCTCTAGTTTAGGTTTATAATTTGGTAGGTTTTGTTAGGTTTAGTTTTTTTTTTTTTTTTTTTTTTTTTGGGTAAGGTTATACTGGGTTTTGAATCTTTTGATTAGTGTTCTAATGTAGGGTTTAAATTGTTTAGGTTTTGTTAGGTTAAGATTTTTTTTTTTTTAATCTTTTGGTGGTATAATAAATTTGACATAGTGTTCCTCAACTATAGGCTTAGGCACCTCAATTTAAAGTAATTTCAGTAATTCTATTTAGTAAAGTTGAAAGTTTTGTTTGATTTAATGACTCTTTTACATATTAACCATTCGTTAGATCAGTTTTATTTGCTGAAAAGTGATTAAAGTGGTGAGATTTGATGGAATCATCGATCGATAAATTTGGTAAAGTCCCAAATTTTATTGACTTGAATCACTTTGATTCAAGAAAATCAAAAGTTAAGTTAAAGGGGTTGCCACTCGAAAAGACAGGCTTCTCTGCTCTTGTTATTGTTGGGTGGTTTGTGAAAAAACTCGTCTTTGTTAGGAAGAAGCAAACAATGAATCAAAAAGGTTACTACTAGATCTCTTGTCCTCTTTGTTTCCAAACATAATATCATGTGTAGATTGCACACATTTGATGTATTATCCACTGGCGCATCCAGCTGCGTAGAATTTAAGTTTGAAAAATAAAAAAAATTGCAAGCGTCGCGAGTGTAACGTAGCTTTAGCTCTCTTTTATCCCACTACAATATGTGAATTATCAATATCTCAGCCATGTTTAAAACTTATATGGATGGGTGCATGATTTTTGAGGGTGTGCATCGATAGGGGTTTCAGCTTCTTGGCCGAAGCGTGATAGTAGCATGCAACTTTTTTAGGATGTTTTGTTTCGATAATGGGATTTGAAATCCTTATCAGATGCCTTTCATCTCATCTAGCGGATTTTGTAGTGGGAAAGTTCCTAAATTGATGGTTTACTTAATGAACAAAATCGAGTGATTGGGTGGCAGTGACCTACGAAATAAGAAGACTATTTTAGTGACTCACTTAACTAATTGCAGCTGGTTGCTGAGATGTTGTTATCCAAATATTTGGTTTGCATGGAAGTAAGGGGTCCGTTCGGATGTATATATTTTGCTTGCTCAAGGTGCATAAAGTATACTGTCTCTTGTGTCATCTCCTAGGAATTTGTTCAACCATCTCACTGGTAGAATTTTGTATCCTGGGAAATCATGATTATGTGGTCCGTCGACGTTTCAATGGACTTAAATCAAGTTCGTATCTCCAATCAGAGAAGAAAATGCTCATACTGCAGTGATTGCGCATGTTGAAACTGAATTACTTGTTCAAGCGTTCAAGCCGGCCCTAAATCTGCTTATTTAGCCCTGAACCTCCGTTATTTTCGTTGTTTCAAATTCATTGAAATTTGTTTCCCGATATTTTTTTCATCTGCTAGTTAGCTTTATTTTGCTTGTTCATTCTGATATGTTATTGTCACAAAAGCTCTTTAACTAACTTGATGATTTTTATGCATAGGATGTGCTGTAACTAAGGGGAATAAATGGCTACGCTTGCTGATATAGGGCTAGCTGCAGGAATCAACATATTGAGTGCTTTCGCCTTCTTTTTGGCATTTGCTTTTCTACGGCTGCAACCCATAAACGATAGGGTTTACTTTCCAAAATGGTATCTAAAAGGTGTAAGAAGCAGTCCATCACGGTCTGGAAATATTGTGCAGAAGTTCGTCAACTTAGACGGGAGATCGTATTTGAAATTTTTGAACTGGATGCCGGAGGCCCTCAAGATGCCTGAGCCTGAGCTGATTGACCATGCGGGGCTTGATTCTGCTGTCTATCTTCGGATATACTTGATTGGGTATTCCTTTTGTACTTCTGTATGCTTATTCATTAGTTTATTTTGATTTGAACTTCATTGTCTTAAATTGGCATCAGTAATTATTTCATTAAAAGGACAGCAAATAGGCCTTTTTGATGCTGTAACAAAGATAAAGAGAGTACTATTAGCCTTTTTTTTTTTTTTTTTTTTTTTTTTTTTTTTTTTTCCTTTTTTGCTATTTATATGGAACCAAATTACATGTTGCAATGGCCTTGTTGGTTAACTATTAGGAAATTAAAATGAAAATATGTCTAGATTACAATTCATACCTTCTCTTAGTTTGGTATGTATTTCCATGAAAATCCTACTCAAGAAGGCTTCTTATTCCCCAATTTAGAGCAAATCTTACATTTTTTGGTTTGTTTAGTCTTTATTGGAAATAATGCTGAAATTATTTTGGTATATTTTGGATAAAAAATGTCCAAAATTTTATAAATGTACAATGCTTGATTTAAATGTGAATTCAAATTCACATCATTTCTCACAGTGCTTGTTAATATATTCTTTTGTTTGTTCATGCAGGCTTAAAATCTTTATCCCTATCACAATCCTGGCATTTGCCATCCTGGTACCCGTCAACTGGACTAATAATACTCTTGAAACATCAAAATTAGTTTATAGCGACATAGACAAGCTTTCGATATCAAATATTCCCAAGGGGTCAAAGAGGTAAGCATTTGGTATCTAAATATGGTTTCTAATTTTTCTGTTCGCTCCACCTTGCTGCTTTTTGAAATTTAATAGCAAATTAGACTTGGAACAGAACTACATGTATTCTAATTTGTGAAGAAGGAATGGGTGTGTGCCATTGTGCACATTGTGTTTTAGACATCCCTTGGAAACGTCTCTCTAATAGAACTTGTTTCTAACAGCAGCTACTTATTGTCAATAAGGTCAGATAATAACCTGCTCATATTATTCACCAGGTGAAATATTCTGTCCTATGTAAAGCCGAGTAAGTCCATATATCATTAAATGTGTTATAACTTATAAATCAAGAATACAGTTCGTAATCCAAGTTGTTGTCTTAATATATTTTGTGAGAATTCGAAGGGAAAATTGCAAATTGTTTGGTAAAAAATTATCTTAAATGCACCTGGTGACGAAACAGGTAGTAAACAAGATTCTGAATTGTTGTCGGTACCATCACAGAGGATCTTCTCTTGGTTAACTCATATAAAAATTAAGTGATTCGAAAAAGTTATGTTAGTTCAGAGTGAAGATGCAGTCAAAGTTTCCTAGAGGGGAAATTCACTTTCTGGGTGCCTTCCAATCATTTGATGAATTTTTACAGTGAAAAGTAGAACTCTGATTATTCTAAATAAAAAAAGATATATAAATGTTCTATTAAAATCTAGTAAAGGACCTTATGTGGCTTCTATTAGGATTTTCAAAGTATGGAACAAGTATTTGGAACCCCAAGGTTAATTTTTAATATACTTGGGCAGCCTTTATTTGTGTTTAGAATATCAATATGTGTATTATTTTGACAATATCCTCCGTCCTTATTTTCAAGTAGCATATGCATACTTGATTACTTGTATGATTCATTTGCTGGGCTGTGACTTAGGTGTTTGTGTTTACCACAGGTTTTGGACCCACTTAGTCATGGCGTATGTTTTTACCTTTTGGACATGCTATGTATTGCTCAAAGAGTATGAAATTGTCGAGTCAATGAGGCTGCATTTCATTGCAACAGAAAGACGCCGACCAGATCAGTTCACCGTAAGTTCTCATCAATTGATAAATATGCTGCTCTATATAAAAGATCAAAATACCTCTAGTTGTGTATGGCGCATAAATTAACCTCTATTTTGTGAATAACGTATGTTGTATATTTAAACATTTCAGGTTCTTGTCCGGAATATACCACCTGATCCAGACGAGTCCACCAGCGAGCTTGTTGAGCATTTTTTCCTTGTGAATCATCCTGATCACTATCTCACTCATCAGGTAGTTTGTTGCAAAAGGTTTGATGAATTTGTTTGTAGGCATAGATGGAAATCAGTTTCATAGTTCTGTAAATTAGTTTTATTGATGGGAAGTGATATATCCTGCATTTTTTACAAGAATGTCCAAATTTTTTCCTTTTGTTTTCAATGAGAATTCCGGTATTTACCTTTTGTTTTCCATTAGTTACTGGAAAGATGGTAAAAGAGGATACTAGTAGGCTTGTAGGTTACAAGATGAAGAAAAATTTGTATTATACCTCTGTAAGAAAATCTGTGTTCTTTGTGCGGTGTGCTTTGTAGGTTGTTTATAATGCCAACAAGCTTGCTGAAGTGGTCAAAAAGAAGAAACAGATGCAGAACTGGATTGACTTTTATCAACTGAAGTATAATAGAAATCCATCTAAGAGGCCAACTTGCAAGGTTTGCTTTGCTTTGTTCTTCTGAATGTCTTGTTTCTTTTCCATTGTGATGTTTCAAATGAACATAATGTGTTATATTAGAAGATTTATATTCTTTTCCTTTGTTTCTTTCAGACTGGTTTTCTGGGATTATGGGGCTCCACTGTGGATGCAATGGAATTCTACACATCTGAAATTGAAAAGCTATCAAAAGAAGTAAGTGGTACTCGTTTTACTTTGGTTCAACATGTAGTATGTTCAATAGTTATCTTGCAATTTGCATTAGTGAATTGTTACGCAAGTTGATCAAATTGAGTCAGTTTTTGATTATTAAGGTTTGAGATGAACTGGTGAGTTAAACTAAAGACTGCTATGGAGAACGAGATTTCAAACTCTTAATTTAGCTTTTACTTCAACAGTAGTTTGAGTGTTTATTGCTCATGACCAATCATTCAAAGCCCTTTTGTCTGCAATTTGATTGTCTCATTGCAGTTGTTGTCATAAATACGAGGAACTAGAACATATTTATTGTTTTTCATCTTAATGTCTTATACGATTTCAACATTCAGATTGTATCTTAAAAGCTAATAACAGAGGAGCATAGAGTGGACCTTTCAGTTCAAATAGCCTTTTTAAAGAATCAATTTTTTCCTTGAAATTATATCATATAGGAAAGGCTCAGTGAATCTGCTTTAAGGTCACACGTAATGCCTGTGTAACATAGAAAGTACCAGAGGTTGTTTGTGCTTTTTGACATATACGTCATTTCGATTTAGTTTAACAATGCTTTTTGTGTTGATTAAATTTAAACTAACTCTATAGATCTGTTTGCCTTTGTAAATAATTATAGTCTTCTTGGACGAGTGCTTAATGTTTTGCTGATACAATCTTACTTTTCGCTACTTTTTTTAACGCTATACATATAATAAATTTATCTGTACTTCCATTTTCGTGCAAAATTTGTTACTGTTTTTACGGAAATTCTATATTTAGGAGGAGATAGAGCGTGAGAAGGTCAGAAAGGATCCGAAGTCTGTTGTGCCAGCAGCATTTGTTTCATTCCGAACACGTTGGGGGGCGGCTGTTTGTGCTCAGACTCAACAAACTCGAAATCCTACGCAATGGTTGACCGACTGGGCTCCAGAGCCTCGTGATGTCTATTGGCAGAATCTTGCTATTCCCTTTGTTTACCTCACAATCAGAAGGTTGATTGTTACAGTAGCACTCTTCTTTCTGACCTTCTTCTATATCATCCCAATAGCATTCGTACAGTCTCTTGCTAATATCGAGGGAATCGAGAAAGCTGTTCCGTTCCTAAAGATAATTATTGAAAAGTGAGTTTATTGCACTATTTTAATTTTCTGAGTTTATGTTCATGTCTCTTTTCTTCTTCTCTTCTTCCCTGTGTTTGCAATTATGGATAATATAATCTTTCTTCAATTACTCTGTTTTTTAATATATTTTAACTAACAATTTGATGCCAAACTTGTGGCATAAATTACACTAGTAATGATATTTATGAAATAATTGCAGTTGTTGCAACCCAATTCCTTTTTTTTTCTTGACATAATAGGAGATATTAGGACTGCATATTCATATACTAAAAATAATGAAAGGGAAAAAAAGAGGTCTAGAACTTCAGTTGTAATACTTTGCATTAAATGCTGATTTTGTTGATTTTTTTCTGGAACATTTTTTTTAACGTTGATTATATGAAGTTTTTTCTTGCAAACCCTGATAGTGACAATTAGTTCTATATTGTTTTATGTAGGCATGTTATTAAATCATTTATCCAGGGATTTCTACCCGGTATTGCTCTGAAGATATTCCTCATACTTCTGCCAACCATATTAATGCTCATGTCCAAGTTTGAGGGATATACATCCTTGTCTTCTCTTGAGCGGAAGTCTGCTGGAAAATACTATATCTTCTTGCTTGTTAATGTATTTCTTTGCAGCATCATCACCGGGACTGCATTAGAGCAACTAGATATATTTATTCACCAACCGCCTAATCAGTATGTGTTTTCCCCCCATCTTTTTGTTTCATTTGTCATGTATTCCTTTTATCTATCTAAATTTATTGAGATCTATTCTCTCAATTTTTAGGGCTATCGTGCATTAGTTTTTATTTCATATGTTAGAATATTTTGTGCTTGTATTTAATTATCTATATGTCTACATGCGCACGAATAAGACACTTTAAATGCATTACTTGCTATGAACATGCAAACAATATGCTCTTCCAAGGATCAACCGTCCCTAGCGCTAGTGGCAAAGGGTTTGGTGGTTGATATCCGAGTCCCGAGTTTGAAGTCTACTTGCTTCACCTTTCCAGTTAAGTTTATTTCAAAAATAAACGAAACAAGTAGCAGGCTACCTTTCTCTCTCTCAAAAGAAAAAAAAAAGCTCTTCCAAGGAAATAACATAAATTGTCCGTTTAATTCTAATCTCGTTGGACAAGATATAATAAGTCTCAACCTTCTAACATTAATATAGATTTCAAGTTTCAATTCTTAGTAACTTTGTCAATCACTAGTACCAATTGTCAGCATGTTCTGGGTCAATAATAAACTCCAAAATGTGATGTGAGCTAGCAAATAGAACCTTCTCAAAAGGACCTTCTGCCAATATCGATAGGATTCAGTAGAATTTTTGCAATGATATTTAATCTTGCTCTTCTTTATCGCAAAAGGATTGTCTGTCTTCTTTCCATTTTCTCAGGGAGGGAGTTGAAATTGTTCTTTATTCGTAGAAGCCAATGTTTTTAATTTGTAATTTGTAATCTTTGAGCGTGATAATACGTTGGAAACTAAGAGAACTTATCATTAAAGTGTCTCTTGGAGAACAATTTCTTGTAATTTTGATTAATAACTTACTATCTATTCGTAATTGAATCTTACCATGCTATCACAATCAGTTAAATGAAAATGTTGTGCTATTATTCATTTGACACATTAAAAGATTTGAGTAAAAAATTTAAATTTGTTGTATATTTTTCTTCTCTTTATTAGGATACCGAAGACAATAGGCGTAGCAATCCCGATGAAAGCAACGTTCTTCATTACTTATATAATGGTTGATGGATGGGCTGGAATAGCCGGAGAAGTTCTGAGATTGAAGTCGTTGATAATCTTCCACTTGAAGAATTTCTTCTTGGTGAAGACTGAAAAGGATAGGGAAGAGGCTATGGATCCGGGAAGTATTGGGTTCGACTCATCTGAGCCACAAATACAGCTGTACTTCTTGCTTGGTCTTGCCTATGCCGTTGTCACGCCGTTCCTGCTACCTTTCATCATAGTGTTCTTCGGCCTTGCTTATGTTGTCTTTCGTCACCAGGTATGCAACTCTCGTGCATTTCTGCTTGTATGGCAGTGCTCTACAAAATAGAAAGTTTCACTTACGTCTCGGTCGGTACTGAATTCATTTTCCGACTCTTTTAAACTCAAATTCTATGGAATGGAATGTAGCGGCAAATGGACTTCTCCATCTCTTCTATTGTTAATTAGCTTGCTATGTTACAGATTATAAATGTCTACAATCAAGAATATGAGAGCGCCGCAGCATTTTGGCCAAGCGTCCATGGGCGTATAATCACGGCATTGGTCATATCGCAGCTGATCCTACTTGGGTTGTTAAGCACGAAGGGTGCTGCTCAGTCGACTCCTGTGCTCATTGCCCTTCCGATATTAACTATATGGTTTCATCTCTACTGCAAGAATCGTTATGAACCTGCTTTCGTGAAATATCCACTTCAGGTAATTTTTCTGCTAAAAGTGTTCCTCGACGTAAATTTTGCATTAGACTTTTTGTATCATTTGTTCTCGTTCGTCACTTGTTACTTTTCTTGATTTACTTAAACTAGAATCTGCGAGTGACAAATGGGAAAAGCATTGGATTAGGAGTCGCATATTTGCATGTTAGATAGATGTTAAGCAGTTTTGTGTGGATCGTTGGCGCTGACTATTGATTAGAAAATTCCACGAGTCTCGATTGTGATTCAGTCTAATCCAGCCTCCCGTCACTTCGAATCTGACTCGGTCCAATCCGGCCTCTGCCACGAGGCAAGATGTTGGCTCCTTTAAGCCAACAATCTTTCGTGTCTATGCAGATTTGTAGCATGCAGGAATCGAACCTACGACTTTCTCTAATTCCCACTTGTGGATCGTTGGCATTAATCATTTATTTTAAAAACTCAAAACTACTAGAACGGGATAGCTATTTCACTTAAAGCGTACAAACACAACGTCCACATGTTTCGATTATGATTTTGTCCAATTCAGTCTCTCGCTATTTCGACTGTACTCGGCCCAACCCGACCTTCGCCACGAGACATGATGCCGGTCTTTTTAAACTAACACTTTGTATATTAATCTTATATATATATATATATACTGGAATGCTAATAATAGCACAAATTTACCTTTTGTATTGGATTTGAGATTCGTCTCTTTAGAAAAAAAAGAAGAAAAGTATAAAAAGTTATTCAATTAAATAGCTTGCACGAATCTCAATGCGATATTATAAAATAAAGTATGGTATCAATATAGCTCTTCTCATATATATATATATACTAAATTAAGTCAAAAATTTACCTGATTCTTTGTATTTTTAGTCCCTCTCTGTCAAGCGAAGAAAGATAAAACTCATATTGAGTGGTATTTAGAAGTATGTAAAATACTTTTCAATAGTTCTCATTCTCATAATATTTCCTGGCTCCAATCTCCTTTCGCAGGAAGCAATGATGAAGGACACATTGGAGCGCGCGAGGGAGCCAAACCTAGACCTCAAAGCGTACTTATCGAACGCTTATACTCACCCCGTGTTCAAAGGTGGCGAAGACGAGGACGACTATTCAATAGCCGATGAGCAAGAGTACGAACAAGTACTCGTGCCCACGAAGCGGCAATCGCGGAAGAACACTCCGGTCCCGAGCAAATACAATGGCTCGTCGTCGCCGTCTCTGCCGGATGTTGTACAAGAACTCTAGGATGCAATAGAAGCTTGTGTATATTTCTATGTAGATTAAGAGAGGTGAGTGAGAATGGGATGGCCTTTTTTTTTTTTGCACTTTACATATGCAGTGAAAATGAATTAATCTTTTGATGTGTTATGAAACTTATTTTTGAAATGTTGTCACAGGATGAGAGAGTGCCAAAATGTTGAACAGGTTCAGATGCTGAGCTTGTTTTCAATTCTTTGGAGTCACTGTTCTTCAAAAAAAAAACAAAAAAGAAAAATCCAAAAAAATGAATGGAGACCCCTCAACTTTTAAGTCACTATAAAATATCTCTCCTAATCTTTTTTTTTTTTTTTTTTAATTTATTTTTTCATTGCCACCCCCTCAACTTTCAATTGTTTTGATTTAAGTTGTTCCAGATAACTAAATCCTTGATTTCATTCAAATAAACTGCTTTATTTGCTTGCAAGGGATCGTTTGATCAAGATTTTGAAAAATTGGACTAAATTCTAAAAAAGTAATTTTTTTTTTTATAATTGATTTTAAATTATAGAATTGATTTTAGTTAGAATATGCGGTGAATTTGGTTGAGTTTAGATGGAAAGTGAATTTTTAAAAATAATTTTGTATAGCTATTTGGCAAAAAAAAAAAAAAAAAAAAAAAAAAAAAAAAAAAAAAAAGAAATTAGCTGTTTGCAAGTAAGACTCTTTTACTGAATTTTATTTTAAAATAATTTTAAATTTGAATTTGAATTAAAATTTTAAATATTGAATTTGCATAAAAAAATTAAAAATTCAAATTTTAATTTAAAATATAAATTTAAAATTTGAAAATTTTAAAATTTAAATTAAAATTTTTAAAACTAATTTTAAATTTTCAACCTCAAATTTGAAATCTAAATTTGAAGCGTAAAATTTAAAAGTTAAAAATTTAATTTGCATAGAAAATTTAAAATTTCAAAAATTTAAAATTAAAATTTTTAAAACTAAATTTAAAATTTTCAATCTCAAATTTAAATTCTAAATTTGAAGGTTAAAATTTAAATTTAAAACTTTAAACATAAAATCTAAATTTTAAAATTAATATTTAAAAATTTAAAATTTGATTTTTAAAAATTTGAAATTAGTAATTTGAAAATTAAAACCTATAATTTAAAATTTTCAAAATTTAAATTTTTTCTAAATTCTAAATTTTATATTTTATATTTTATATTTTGAAATTTATAATTTAATATTTGAAATTTAAACTTTGATTTGAAATTTTAAATTTGAAAATTTATTTTTTAATTTAAAATTTTTAAAATTTATAATCTGAAATATAAAAGTGGAAATTAAAAAATTCAAATATAAAATTTAAAATTAAAATATAAATTTAAAATTTAAATTCGAAATCAAAACCTGATTTCAAGAAGTAGCTATTTAGCTGTTTCTAATTTTGCGCCTCGAAAATTAAAAAAATCGATTCTAAAATTTAAAATTAGATATTGAAAATGAGATTACTAATCTTTCTTTTAAGCTAAAAATTACTTTTAGATTTAAAATTATTTTTCAAAAATTTAGCCAAATACCACTAATTAGAGTTGCGGAAATTACAAAATTATCATTAATTCAACAAAATATCAGTTTGATTGACTTAAACATTATTCAAAATAAATAAATAAATAAAATATAAAATTTAGGATTCTATTTCAAAATGCCCTATAGCTTAGGGAGTATACATACATTTTTACCAGAAACTTTTGTAGTCACCTATGATTTAATAGTGCTAAAAATATCGAATAGTAAACATATCTAATAGCAAATATATTTCTACAAAATTTAATTTTTTATATTTATTCTTTCAAAAATTCTAAGTTATTTATATATATCCTTCCGGTTTATTATCGTTAGTTTACTAGTTATTTTTTAACAGATTATATGTAAAATGACAGCTTTACCTTTTCAAAAATATTCTTTCAAAAAATAATGCAAAAATATCTGGAAGGGTAAAAAAGTAAATTTACCTCACTAACTAACTAAGATGAAGTATTTAACCTATGGTTAACTAGATTTTTCTAACAGAGATTGAGGGTAGGGATATATATGAATAACGTTGGATTTTTGAAGGGATAAATATGAAAAGTTGAACTTTGTAGGGATATATCTGCTATTCGATATGTTTATAGGGAGCTGTATATCATTAACCCTTAAGTTTAACATTTGAAATATACTCGGTAACTAATCAATTGTTCCTAGTACAAGTGGCAAAGAGTTTGATGGTTGATACTCGTGAAAGCGGATATAGCATGCTACCTTTCTATCTCTCTCTCTCTCTCTCAAAAAAAAAAAAAAAAAAAAAAAAAAAAAAAAAAAAAGCTGGTAACTCTCTTCTCCATAATACTATAATGGATAACGCATTATAATAATAAAATTATTATTAATTATTAAATTAATTTATTATTAAATTATTTTATTAATTAGCAGTAAAAAATTAATGTAATTTTCTTAATCTGATAATCTAAAAGTAAGACTAGATGAAAAAATATTTTTTAAGCCTACATCAGTAGAAATGTCAATGGGTACGGATATCCGAAATTTTATTTGAATTCGAATCCGAACGAAATGAATTTATTCGATGTTAAACAAATATGGATTCGAATATGAATATAAAAAATAAAAATTCGATGAATTTAAATTTGAATATGAATTTTGATTGTATCGAATTCGAATCCGAACCCGATTCGAATCCGAATTGATTTTACGTTATATAATATATATGTATATAAATATTTAATATTATATTTAAAGAGCTAGGCTGAAATACTATTAATAGTATCAAGTTATTGGTGCTATTAAGTTTTTAACCCTTGAATTAAAAGATGTATCGCTGAGATGATAGTGAGCCCCTAGAGTTTAATAGATGATTGGGAAATAATAAAATCTAACGGATGAAATAAAAATGATCAAAGGGATTAATCTTAAGCTATATTTGGTTGGGGGATAAAGGGGGATAACTCCTTTATCCCCCATTTATCCCCCAAACACAAAAAAAAATTGGAGCAATTTGTTATACCTCCCTTAACGGACTATTCTGGAATAGGCCGTTAAGGAGGAGGGATAACAATTCCCTCCATTGGTGGGAATAAGGTTGTTCCTATTCGGAAATACTATTAATAGTATAAAATTTTAAATTTAAATTTTTTTTATTTTATAAATTTTAAAATTTTTACCTTTAATTTTTTATAAATCTAAAAATTTAAAAGTTTAAAATTTTAAAATTTATACAAATTTTGTATATATACATTTTTAATTTTTTATAAAAATTTTTTAATTTATAAAAATTTAAAAATTAAAAATTTTCCATCATCTTTTACATATTTTTTAAAATAATTAAAATTTAAATTTTTAAATTTAGAGAAATTTTATAACTTTTTAAATTTTTAACTTTAATTTTTAATAAATTTATAAATTTAATAAATTTTAAAATTTATACAAATTTTAAAATTTTAAATGTTTTAATTTTATTTTTAAAAAAATTAAACGGTATTATTTACTAAAATATAAACTTTAATTTATACAAATATTAATTATTATTTAATTAATATTTTATATTATTTAATTAGATAAAATATTATTATTTTAAAATTATAATTATTTTTATTTTTTTACTATTCTCACTTATTTCAAAAAATGAACCAAACATAATTTTATTCATTCCTAAAAATAATAGTTTTACAAATCAAACATTATTTTTCTTTTATCCCTGACTATTCCGGAATAGCAAGCTATCTCAGGAATAAAAAAATTTATCCCCAAACTCATAATTCCCGAACCAAACATTACCTAAGGGTATAAAACTTGATAGCACTAATAACTTGATACTATTTATAGTATAGTAGCCGAACTCATATTTAAATTTATATTTTAAAATTTTAAATTTAATATA
This sequence comes from Tillandsia fasciculata, assembly GCA_029168755.2. Taxonomy (NCBI): domain Eukaryota; kingdom Viridiplantae; phylum Streptophyta; class Magnoliopsida; order Poales; family Bromeliaceae; genus Tillandsia; species Tillandsia fasciculata. Next base: position 21,111,738 of record CM054936.1, read on the forward strand.
ATATATTTTAAAATATTATAAAAAATAATTATTTTAAATTTAAATTTAAATTTTAAATATTTAATTAAATTCAAATATAAATATGAATTTTTTAAATTCGTCGAATTCTAAAGTCGGGTTGGAATTAAAATCCGACCCGTCGACATTACTATGCATTAGGGCATTAGATCGTGTTGGCATTTGGCACAACGTGGTCATACGTTCACATGCAAACAGTAGTACGATCAATAATTGAGTTGGTGGCATTAATTGCTCGATTCCCACCATCAGACAACGGACAACTCGTGTGGGTCCCAGCTAGTCTTTTCAACATCTTTTCTGTTTACTTTTTATTCATTCAAGGACACACACAGTCCACGTGCATAATACTTTTACATTCTATTCCATTATTTTATGATAAAATAAAATATAAATTATAAAGAATAAAATATTTTAATTTTTAAATTTTAATTTAATATATTTTTAATAAAATATTTTAAAAAAATTTTAATTATTTATAATTTTTTGTCCGAATTATGAAATATGTTTTAATTTAGTTTTTAATTTTTTTAAATTATAATAATATCTCAATTCATGTATGATGCAATGATTTTTTTCAGCTCGTATAATAAACAAGTCGAACGCATGCTGGGATTAGCTCGCTCGTATTCTGCTCGATAGTAGATTAATATATATATATATATATATATATATATATATATATATATATATATATATATATATATATATATAATATAATATAATATAAATTTTTATTATTTAATTTTTAGTCCAATTCAAATATAAATTTTAGCTATCTATAAAATATTTTATTTATAAAAAAGGTTTATATTAAATTTTTTTTTTCTAGATTTTAGACCAATCTAATATAAAAAATTATTTTTTATAAATTTTAATTATTAAATTAAAATTTTATTATTATTATTATTATTATTTTGTAATTTTTAATCAAATAGTGGAACTAAAAATCTAATATATTGTTCGCGAGTCAGCTCATGGTCGGCTCGTTAACAAACGAGTCGTATACGAGCTAAATTTTTTAGTTCGATATTTAAATAAAGTCAACTCTTGTTCGGCTCGTTTATTAAACGAGCCAAACAACTCCAGCTCGTTCGTGTTCAACTCGTTGACACCTCTATTTTGGACCTAGTTGAATTTTTTTTTTTTTTTTCAACAGTAAAATATTAATTTAAAATTTTTTTTATCTATTAATCCAAATGAAATTATATTAAAAATAATTTTAAAAATAAGATTAAATAGAATTTTTTTTTTTTTTAAAGCTACTTTAGGAATTAGATCGTGCAGTCACTACGGACCATACGTTCACACGCAGACAATAGTTGGCAGCATTATTTGCTCCTTATGTTCACATGCAGACAAAAGTTGGCAGCAATTATTGCTCCGTCCGTACGCTGAGACAGCTCGTGTGGGTCAAGCCAGTCCTCTCAACTTTTTTTTTTTTTTTAATACTTTAATTTCAGTGATGGCCACGCGCGTAATATTTTATATTCTATTTCATAATAAAATGTTATGATAAATAAAAAATAAATTATACTTTTGGTTGCTAAATTTTAATTTACAATATAAAAAATATAAAAAATTAAATTAAATTACAAAAAAAAATTTCACGGAAGCTTTCAATATTTTCTCTTAATTTTAGTTTTTTCAATAAAATTCTAAAAAATAAAGATTAAATTACAAAAAAATTTTCTATAATATTTTATTTTTTAATTAACAGTCTATTAAAAATCTACATTTTAGCGTGTCGTAATTATAGAATTGTACATTTGGTGATTGAGCCGTCAATTTTTTAGTAGATATATAAAAAATACTTTTTAAATCCCATTCCCTCCCCTGCCCCTTTACCATTCGCTGGGTAGTGTCGCCTCCACCGCCACCGCCAATGGGAAGACTGTCACGCTCCGGGATCGAAATTGTGATCCGGGCCCGCCAATAGATTCGCTGCCCATACGGAAAATTCCGTATAGACGAAGCGTCTAACCTGCAAAAGAAGGATACTATAGCTACACAGATGTCAGAGATGAAAAGTAAACTACTGAATAAATATATACAACTCCTCAAATAGTTTATGCCAGGTCCTCACAAATACATAAGTCACTCCAAAACTAAAACTCTCAAAAGTAAAAAGTACATAATACATTCCAAAATCACTGACAGTACTAATACATCACTAAAAGGGTACATCTACTCTCGCTGAAAGAAGACTGGTAGTGATCTAGCTCGCGACTCCCTTATCTCGATCAGCAGGATCAGCAACTGGAGCAGCAGGAACTGGAGTAGAGGTCCCTGGAAAAAAATCACCACGGCGGGTGTGAGAACTACATCTCACAGTAGTTCTCAGTAGGTACAGCCAACAAGCCCGACGGTCTGCCCACTAAGCCTACTAGATGTTAGGAAAAATCTATACAGAATTTGATTATGATTAATATCTAACTGATTTTGTGATAATATAAAATAAAAAAAAATACTAAACAATAACGCAAATAATCCAAAATTTTTAAATGAACCGGAAGCGTGCGTAGCACTGCCCTAAGGTGTATTCCCGTCCTTACGTGCGGGATTAACCGAGAACACCACCCCAAGGTACGACCGGAATTCCTCTTCCTGCGAGCATGATCGTGACAGAGGTTGACGGAAATTCTCTCAACACCCAATTAAGAAATAGATGAAAAATATGAAAATGAAATGATTAAAGGGTTTCTCTGTTTCTTCCTCTGTTTCTTATGCTGCAAGAACAGAGGAGAAACATACATAAATATATATACGAAAAAAGTCGAACGTTGGAAATCGAACGTTGCTCAACGTTCGACCCATGTAACGTTCGATCCACGTAACAACGAGTAAGGCAAGGCGCAAGAAACGGAACGGAAACCCACGTTCCGTCCGTTGGGTTGCCTTTCACGCCAAGTTAAGTAAAGTAAATAAATAACAATAATAATAATAATAATAATAATAATAATAATAATAATAATAATAAATAATAAAACGAAATAAATAAATAATAAATAAATAAATAACGAGGATTTTGAATTTTACCCCAACACGAGAGGCATAAAGTACAAATACAATACTGAAAGGAAAAGGGCTGGAAAATAATCTTACAGCTACTATGCCTCTATCTAAATGCTCAAGGAGTGATACAAATGGAAACATGATGCATCTACTAACTCTCAAAATACAGTCACCCAATCTATACTGACTGTCACATGGGGTCTAGTCAAACCTGCGCCTACCTACTGCCATTACATCCACGGAGAACTGGACTTACGTAGGGCGTCCGTGACTGCCAAAACTGGCCCAACCAGAGGGACTGCGTCGACAAGTCGCGATAGGAAAGTAACAGGCCTAGCTAGCGGCACTAGAAGGGCGCGACCCCACCGAGGAAAGTATCCGCGCATCTCTGTCGTGCTCAATATGGCTCATGCAGGCTATAGTCCAATCCACGATCAACAAGATCGACAGTACCCGAGTCACCTCTCTAACTCACTAACAGGAAATACCCGAACAGTCAGAACCGCTGTTAGCCCAACGGCTCCCTAAAAAGGACATCAACTCAAAATACAAACTCACTAGCTGGGTATACTCCACAACTGACAACAATGAAGCGTCCGGGAACCCTGAAAGACTAGAACCTACAACCCAAATCAAACAAGAATAGGCTGCATAGCCTCTCGTTGTTCTCGACCCAAAGAAAAAGGCAGCCCTTTCAACCCAGACCACTTGAATCCTCTCGAGTGAGAAAGTTTATAAGAAAAATGTAACATTTATTACTGAAAACCATTTTCACTCAAACCCACGTGGGGTGAAGACTAAAAGTAGTTTATTTTTGTAAAACCATCTTGATTTGAGGAAGTCCCATTTTTAATAATTTTTAGTTCTTTTTAAGGAAAGCAGTTAGAAAACAAGTTTTATTCCCAACCCCGAAGGGCTAATGCCTTCGTTTAATCAGACAAGAACAGACTCTGGCGACCCTTCGATGTTTGGAAGAAAAATATTGGTTGACTAAAATCATGTGTGTCCAAAAAGGTTCTGGGTTCAAGATCCTGCTATCACAGGTATACGACTGCCACTAACATAGTGGAGACACATAAATTAGAAAAACACAATATCCCGGGACTACCGTTTACCCAACGGCTCCCGACACAGATAAAAGACCAGCTACATCTACCAGACTCCACTCTGCTCCCAAGCACGAGTGTAGCATGCATCCTACACTAGACAATAAATGCCGACCACTCGGCCCACTACCCGGGCGAGAAAAATACTATGTCTAGGAATAGGGTGTAAAGTGTAGATGTCTAAAGCATAAATAAACCTAGCCCAAGTGAGAGTTTTCTACTGGTCTGGTTACACATGCAACATATGACAGGGTGCTAGGTCAAGTTCCAACACTAATATTTAAGTAACACAGATAGGAAGTAATAATCAACATACTTTCTAATGCTGTTCACATAATGCATGTTCACTATACATAGTATTAATGAATAGTCCACCGATTTTGGAGACGAAGCAACCCACCAGACGCGCACGTCAATCCAATATCCAAATAAGCTGAAACTGAATGGGGACAATCCACGGATTCCCACAATTCCAACAAGTCCAAGAACACCAGAAAACTCCTCCTAGGTACAAAGATATGGTCCAAATATTGCAATCAACACAAAATTTCCAAGTTTACAAACTGCTGAAAAATCAGTCCTGAAGATGCGCAAATACCACCTATGAGATAAACTTCAAAAATTCCAATAAAAATACGACGGCGATCCTCGCGAAACGTAGATGTCAATAGAGTCCTCACACGTCAAAATCTGATATTCAAGTGCAGAGATAAAAATCCAACAATGCGCTGCTGTCCAGGAAAACTACCAGCAAAATAGGGGCTTAAAGATGTACCAGAAACCCCTAAAAAAACTCAAATCTGAGAGGAGTAGAAAATACAAAAATCATAGATTTACCTCTCGTGAATTCGACACCGTGAAAATCTTCCACAAATTCCTTCGGAGTAGCTCTGTGGACCTCGTGGACCGAAACACGACGGAAATAGGCCACCGAAGAAGAAACGTCGCATTGCGCCAAGATGCCGAAGTCGTCGATGTCGCGCCATCCAAAAATTCTAAAACTCCTTCGCAAGATGTAGCACACGAAGATGAACAACTTGGCTTGAGGGCTCTATCGCAGAGGAGCTCGGGAAAGCCCTCAAAAAAGTGTCCAAAGGGGCTATTTATAGCCCAGCCCACCAAAGGAGGAAAAAACTAGATTCGGGCGCCCGAAATTGGGTCGGCCTATTACTGTGCGCGCTCGGATCCACCATGGCCCGCCACGTCGCCTGTCCGGGCCCCGCGCGCCCGGTGCATGCGCCCCCGCGAATCGCGACGCGCCGCGTGGCGACGCGGTCCACGGCGGGAACCGTGGGCCGCGGTTTACGGCGGCCCAGCCGGATCACTGCGCCCGCCAATGAGCGAGCGACACGTAGCCTGGCGGGTCCAGGTTGCACCGCGCCCAGCGCGCTATCGCGAGTGTGTTGACCGCCCAATCAGCGCGCGACACGTGGCACGCCCAACGTTGGTTGGTCCCGGTGCATGCCAAAACTCGTGGATCGGCCTGCCCGCGCGCCGCGCTCCGCCGCTGCCCGTCGCCGCCGGCGCTGCCCTAGCCTGCCGGAATAGTAACATCTTGCCTCGAAATCCGTATTTTGCCATCCGAGCTCCGAAAAATACAAGTAAATAGTCTAATTTCATCGTTTTCGCGCGCCGAGTCCAAATCCGATATCCGTTTTGCCAAATTCCACTTCTAAAATTTGTCGAAGGTATTCGGACAGATATTCTTAATCCAAAATTCGTGCTGGGTTCAATTCTGAGATCCGATTTGTGCGCAACCATCTCCAACACACATCATAGGCCTCCAGAAGCCACAATTCACACTGTAAGACATTCACAGAGAACTGGGTCATCACAAAGACGCTGTCACGCACCGCTCCTTCCCGACCCCTTCATCCTCCTCGAACTCTTCTTCCACCTCCTCCTCCGCCCCTTCATCCTTCTCGAACTCTGAATTGCAAATCGGTGGCGCTGCCGGAGTAGCCGTCTTCTCCGGCGGTAGCACTGTGGACGGAGGAGTTTGGGTCTCGGGCTATTAGAGAGAGTGTGACCGCGTTAGAGAGAGAGAGAGAAAGAGTCGGAGGAGAGAGACGTCAAAAGGAAGACGCCTGCTCTGTGAACAGAAATAAGGGCATTATTGTCATTTCGCATGTTCAATTAATCTTGTTGCTCCCTAAAGATAATTCCATAATTACGACGGATAAAATATAGATTTTTAAAAGACAGGAGGTAAAGTGAAAAAATAGAATATTATAGAAAAAATTTCTATAATTTAGCCAAAAATAAAATATGAATCACAAGAGATAATATAACTTTTAAAATTTAATTCTAATAGAAAACAATCTCCACCGTCCATCCGAGTCTTCAATTCACTTCTAGTCGTCGTGAATATCCTCTTAAGAATTTTTTTTAAAATATTTTTAAGTCATCTATAATATTTAGGAATAAGATTGAATCAAATTAGAATCAAATCCAATATATTCAATTTGTAACAGAGTTGAATACCGTGATATTGATTCGAAACATAATTTTACATAATCCAACAAATTTTAAATTACTATAATTTTTAATTGAAAATAGTAGATTCATGATATTTAGCCCTTAAACTTTAACTAGTTATAATTTCTCGCTCGAAATGAAGTATGCTATAATTTAGTTCTCAAACCTTCTTTTTTTTTTTTTTTTTTTTTTTTGAAGAAAAGATAGCACGCTATCCACTTCATTTAAAAAAAAAAAAAAAAAAAAAAAAAAAAAAAAAAAAAAACTAAGCAACATGAGTGCGATAGCCAAATCTTTCTAGAGAGCGAAAAAAAAAAATTTAACATTCAACTATAATTAAATTTTTATGATAAAATAAAAAATAAATTATATATTTGATATGCGTGATATTTTAATTTTTAAATTTTAATTAAATATATTTTTTTTGCTCAAATTATGAAATATGTTACAATTTAGTCTTCAAATTTTTTAAATTATAACAACATCTCACTCAATGATACAATAGTGGTTAAAACACTATATTATTTTGATATTAATAATTTATTTATACTTATTTTAAATAAAAATAAATTGTGAGGCTTAATTAGGATAATTCAGTAAATTCAAGGATTAAAGTGCATTTTACTGAATTATTGCAATTTTAATTCTCAAATTTACTGAATTATTGCAATCATACTTTTGGCCAGAAATTATACTAGATTAAAATTCGAGAACTAAAATGTACTGTGCCGTATAGTTTGAGCAAAAAATTACAACAAATTAAAGTTCGAGAACTAAAATGTCGCACATCTCATAGTTTGAGGACAAAAAATGTAATATAGTTTAAAGCAAAAGATAAAATTATATAAAAATGTAAAATTTTTCGAATGCAGAATGACAAAATAAAAATTTGTTAAACTTTTCAAACAGAGAACGTCAAAATATAAATACTTTAGATATTTAGAATATAATTTAATAAAGTATATAATACATTTGCCCAAATATAAATATCTTAGATATTTTGAATATAATTTGATAAATTATATAACACATTAGATCGCTAACGAAATATTTATTCTATTTATAAAATGAGCAATACTATTCGTACACTCAAAAGCATATATATGATATATATTTTATCCATTTTAGGATACAGTATAATTTACTAGCCACTTCGAAGTAACTAGTAAAATTTATTCCATTCTAAAATGAATGTGGCATACATCGTACACCCTATTTGGTATGTACAAGATATGACACACCACTTTCCAAAAAACTATTCATTCTAAAATTATTCTAACTCTAACACGCTCAACTCTCTTAACCTTTTGGATATTACTATAACCCAAAATATTATAACCGGATTAAAAAATCTAATTCTATTATATATATATATATATATATATATATATATATATATATATATATATATATATATATATATATATATATATATATATATATATATATAAAATTTAGAAATAATATATAATATGTCATTTGATATTACTTTTCAACATGAAAAATAAATTTTTCAACATGAAATTATAAATTATAAATATTTCTAATTATAATTTGTAACTAATATCTAATATGTCTAGAAGGTTCCAACATGAAATTATAAAATTTTCAAGTCATTAATTACTATGCGCAATTTCTAATAATTATCAACAAAATATTATTTATAATTTATATATAGAATCGTTTATGTACCTATACAGAGACGACTTGCATGGATCACGAGAGTCTTCTCTGCGTTCTTTTTTCTTTATATTTACTATTATTTGAGGACTCATTTTGTTGTGCGTCGAATTCATATAATATTAAATTTTTTTATTTACAAAATTTATTATTTCCAAAATTTATTATAATAATATTTTATTACTCTATTTATATAATAATAAAGGGAATTGAATTGAATTTTATATTAATAAAAGCGAGGTAATTTCTGCAAATTTATTTTTCTTAGCTCTCGAGGGTATCTAATACTCATGAGCTTTTTTAAAATAAAGTTATTTTAGTGGATATAAAATTTAATTGATAAAATTGATGAAATTCAAAATAAATGGCTATATCACAAATAATTTTTTTCATAAATTTTAAAAACAAAAAATCCAAATATCTTAAATTAGTTTTGAGTAGCGTGCAGTTTGTAAAGATCGATCTACTTCAACTTTAGAATACAATTTTTAATAATTATCAACAAAATTTTTAAATTTTAATTTTAAAATATTAAAATTAAGATAACCGTTAATCTTGATAAATTATTATATTTTATCACCATCTAATTTATAAATTTTAATATTTCTGTATAATTTGTAAATTATAATTATTTATTATTCTATTTAATAATAAATTTTTATGGTAAAATAAAGAATAAATTGAACTTTTAATCCTCAAATTACGAGGTACGTGATACTTTAGACCTCAAACTTTAATTTATTAAAAATAAATTGAACTTTTAATCCTCAAATTACGAGGGATGTGATACTTTGGATCTCAAACTTTAATTTATTATAGTTTCTAACTCCAATTATTAGGTTTTTGTAAAGTCAACTAAAGAGAAAGAAAGAAAAAGTAAATAATACAAATCTCAATATAAATTTAATAATAAAAAATTTATAAGTATATTTTTATTTGTACTTTTGAAAAAATATAAGCTCTCATATATATATATATATATATATAGATAGAGAGAGAGAGAGAGAGAGAGAGAGAGAGAGAGGGTCGAATACTATTAATACTATTAAGTCATTGGTATTATTAAGTTTTTAACATTTAGATTAAAAAATATGTGGTTGAGATGATAGTGGACTTTTTAGGTTTAATAGGTGATTAAAAAAATAGTAAAATTTAATGGATAAAAATAATTAAAAAAATTGATCTAAGAATACAAAATTTATTAATATCAATAATTTAAAATTATTAGTAGTATAATAGTCGTATTATATATATATATATATATATATATATATATATATATATATATATATATATATATATATATATATATAAGTGAAGAACTTAGGTACCGTTTGGTAACGGGATAAGCCAGAACTAGCTATTATGGGGATAGGTATAAAGTATGAAACAAAAGCGAAAAAGCGTTTGGTTTGGTTCCAGGGATAAGAGATTTTGTGTTTGGTATGAGAATGGGGAATAAGAAGAATATATTGGGAAGAGAGAAATGAGAAGAAAGAGAGGAGAGAGAGGGATTTGTGATGATGAGAGTGTATTGGGAAGGAAAAAAGAGAAAGGAGAGAGAGAGATTTATGATGATGAGAGTATATTGGGAAGAGAGAAAGGAGGGGAGGAGAGATAATTTGGTAAAAAAAAAAAAAATTATAAAATAATAGATAAGAACTGTTGTTTCAGTTTATTCTGCTTGTACTAGAACTACTGTACCGAATAATTCTTGATGTGTTTGATAAAATAAAAAAGATAAACCTTTTATTTCTCGTTCTAGTCCCGAAACGAACGGTCGCTTAGTGAGCAATGCTCCGTTCCCTATGCCTACGCGAAGAAGACTCGCGTGTTACTTACGCGGAGAAGACTCGCGTGGGTCACGCGAGTCTCTCCGTGTTGTACTTTTTTTTGGTTTTTTTTGTTTTTTGTTTTTTTTTTTTGTTTTTTGCAATCTTTATTTTAATTTTAAGATTTGTGTCATGTAATCTAAATCTTTTTATTTATAAAATTTATCAAATTCATCTATTACAAAAAAAAAAAAAAAATCAGTTCATAAAATTTTAAATTCGAAGTCTAATTATTTTATATGTCTAAATAAATTTATTTTTAAAAAATAAAAAAAAAGAGCTCAAATAATAATAATAATAAAGATTGAATCCTATTATATATATATATATATATATATATATATATATATATATATATATATATATATATATATATATATATATATATATATATATATATATATATATATATATATATGACTAATTCAAATTTCAGGAGCATCACACAAGAAATATTTTTCTTATAAAATTTAGAAATAATATCTAATATGTCATTCAAAATTTCAAAATATTTTATTTACTTCTAAAAGATTAATCTTTTTTTAAAAAAAATTCAAATAATTTTTTCAAATATTTTTATTAATTTTCGTTAGGATTTACTACTGAGATTAGATTTTGAAAAATATTTTGATAATTTTAAAATAAATTTTAAATTTTTGAATAGTACTAAAATGTAAATAATCAAAAGATCCCCAATAATTCATCAGGGCCCACTGCAATTTTAATCAAAAGATCCCCAATAATTCAGCATGGCCCACTGCAATTTGTGGTGCTTCTTGGTAGCTGCATTGTCCCTATCATTTACTCCCAATTATTTGTTTACATAGTTCAAGTTCATCCTCATCTCTCACTCCTCTGTACCTGAAACATCTACTTCAAGAGCTTCTTTGATTGTAGTATTTTCTCTGATTAAATTTGAGATTATTTTGGAGCAACTACTCTCTCTTCAATTTCCTTCTTGGGTTTGTGGTTAGTTGTGCTTTTTCTAGCTACTTAATTATTCTTTTTAGTTAATTTTTAAGTTCAAAGGTTCTCTTTTGTGCTTCTTGTACTTATTCTTTTTAATTAATTTTTAAGTTTCAAAGGTTTTATTTTTTTAAAAAAAATATTATTATTTGCTATCAACTAGTTGATTCTGTAAGGTACAGAGAGTATATTATGTCTTTGTTGATTAATATATTATTTGGATTCACATGATCTTTGATAACAAGATAACAAGAGATAATAAATGAGATAGAATAATTTAGTCCTATAAAAAATTTTCATACCATGCATGCAAGATGATTAAAGATACATAAACAATCTAGAAATAGAGTTATATGATTTTAAAATTTTATTTTCTAGATCCCTTCTAAAAAAATTAGCAATTTTGGTCAATAAGAATGGTCAAAATTAGCAATCTTCCAAAAATAATTTTAAAAAGTTCTTAAATTCACAATCTTGGGTTGTAGGTTTTGATCTAGATAGTTGAGAGAATTTTATTTATTATCAAAAGCTTAAATTTAGTTTGTTTAACTTGCTAGATCTTTAACATGTAGACGATTAAAAGATCTTATGTCTTTAATAGATTACTACAAAATTAATTTTTTGGGAAACAAGATCAATAGCCACTGTGTTTTCTTAGTTATAGACCATAGATATTATCAACAAATGTACAAACTGCAATATTGTTACTGGTTATGATGAATCTTTTATCTCAAAAATTTGTTAAACTAATTTTCAAACAAGTCATTGCTTTTTGTTCTTACAGACTACAATATTATTACGGGTGATTCTTCTTTTTAACAACTGAGAATTTTGACAAATGTTTATTCAGGTGCACTATCAAGATATTACTGTTGAGATAATTATATATTCTTTGCTATCCTTATCTCTCACTCCTCAATCCAACATCTACTTCAAGAGCTTATTTGATTGTGGTATTTTCTTGGGTGAAATTTGAGATTATTTTGGAGCAGCTACCTCTTCAATCTCATTTTTGGGTTTGTGGTTAGTTGTACTTCTTCTACTTATTCTCTTTTTCTTTAATTATTTTCTTTGCTATCAAATAGACAATTAGATGATTCTGTAATGTACAGAGAGTATAGTATGTCTTTGTTGATTAATATATTATTTGGATTCACATGATCTTTCGAAACAAGATAACTAGCGATAATAATTGAGCTAGAATAATTTGGCCTCTCATATAGTACTTTCAGTTTATTGTTGATGATTAAGCATCTAAATCAATGACCAATACCATACAAGATAATTATAGATACATACACTTTCTAGAAATAGAGTTCTATGATTTTAAAATTATTTTCTGGCTCCCTTCTAAAAATATCAATAGAAATCTCGGTCAATAGGAATAGTCAAAATTAGCAACTTTTTAAAATAAAATTAAAAAATTCTTAAATTCACAATCTTAGTTGTAGGTTTTGATCTAGATAGTTGAGATAATTTTATGAGCAATACTCTGGTACTTACTTTTATAACTAATAAAAAAAAAATCAACTGTTGATTGACAAAAGATAAAACTGTAATTTTATATATTAACATGTTAAAAAGTAACTTCATAAAAAAACTATTTTCGTAATTAAATATCGCAAAATTTTTTAAAAAAATTTAATTAAAATACCTTCTATAAATTTAGCTTTTAATTTTATAATTTGCACACCGATACACAACCACTTAGATTTCTTTTGACATTTAAATTTCACTGACTCTTACACTACGCTTAATTATTGTATCAATATAAAATAAATATTGAAGACACTTGAATAAAACGTCTTCGAGTTAGTCTAGTTTGTTATAGTTAGTCGCGCGTTCACATAGTTAGCCAGTAAGATCATAGTTGGTAGCATTAATTGCTCCGTCCCTAGGCTGCATTTTGTTTATTTTTTATTTTAATTAATTTTAGGACGGGCAGGCGTGGCAATTCAGCTCGTTGTTCCCGAGGTAGCTCGTATTTGGCTCAAAATAAGCTCGATGTCGAATCATTCTTTAGTAAACGAGCCGAACACGAGCCGAAGCTGGGGTCAGCTCGCTCGTGTTCGGCTCAATAACCGCTCGAATATAATATATATATATATATATATATATATATATATATATATATATATATATATATATATATATATATATTATATATATATATATATATATATATATATATTACTATTTAGATTTTAAACTATCAATTTTTTGTGAATTTAATTATTAGATTAAAATTTTAATTTTTTAATTTTTTTTCAACTTTACATCTAATAGTAGGAATGAAAATCAAACTTGTTGTTCGCGAGCCAGCTCGTCTTCGGCTCGTTAATAAACGATCGGACACGAGCCGATTTTTTCCGATATTTAAACGAGCCAGCTCGTGTTCGGCTCGTTTATTAAACGAGCCGAACAAAAGCCGATTCCAGCTCACTAATAAACAAGCCGAACGCGAGCCGACTCCAGCTCACTCGTGTTCGGCTCGTTAACACCCCTACTTGCAGCCCACGCACGTAATATTTTTATATTTTATTTTATAATAAATTTTTATAATAAAATAAAAAATAAATTATATTTTTGTTACTCAAATTATAAAAAACAAAATATTTTGATTCTTAAATTTTAATTTATTATAATTTCTAATTTAAACTATCAGACGGTAATATTTTAATTTTCAAACTTTAATTATTTATAATTTTTCTTCGAATTATAAAGTATGTTATAATTTAGTCATCAAATATTTTAAACTATAAAAATATCTCACTTGATGATGTAATAATGATTAAAATACTATAGTATTTTGATATTAATAATTTATTTATATTTATTTTAAAAAAATTAGGATATAAGACTGTTAGGATTTGATTAGATTTGTAGTTGAATTCTAGTTTGATTAAGATTAATATTTAAATCTTAAAGAGATAAGTTTGTTAAGATTTAAATATTAATTAGAATAGAAATCTGTTTAGACTAGAATTTGGATAGCTTTTAATGTAAGCTATAAATATAGCATAGATGTTATTATTTGACGGTGGTGAATATACCCAAGGCGGTGTTAACATGGTCACACCTATGGAGACGGTGGTGGTAATATCCATGAAGGTGGTGGGGGCTAGGATTTAGCCACACCCATATAGCGGTATCTACACCCACGGTGGTGGTAACACTCATGGGGGTGGTGGGGGTTAGGATTTAGCCACACCCATAGTCTTCTAGGTTTATAGAAGATGAGAGAAGGGAGTCTTCTAGGTTTATAGAAAACGAGAGAAGGGAGTCTTCTAGGTTTATAGAAGACGAGAGAAGGGTGAGAGAGATTCAGGAGGAGGGCTCGGGTTGAAGCTACTCAATTGCAGAAGAGGAGTCGATGTAATCGGTGTAATTCTTCTCTTGGTTAATGAATCTTATTTCACCCGCATATTTTCTGTTTTGTTTTTCTTCTCCTTGGTGGTTGGGCTAATTCCAGTTATATTGAGAGAACGGATTTATGGTAAAAATTCGATACGGATTTATGGTAAAAATTCGATTTGACGTTTTCGCTGCGGAATCCCAACACTAGGCGGTATCGATGTGGATTGCGGTACCGGAGCGGGTTGCGGATTCAGAGAATCCGGTACCGAGGCGAGTACCGAATTTTTCCAACAAAGACTTAATTATAATAATTCAGCAAGTTCAAGAATTAACGTACCACATGCATTTTAGGTCGGACAGAAATTGCACCAAGTTAAAGTTCAAGAACTTAAGTATAATATGCCGTATAATTCGAGCAAAAAATTATAACAAATTAAAATTGGAGAACTAAGCGCATCTCATTGTTTGAGGATCAAATGTGTAATTTATTTTAAAGAAAAAGATAAAATTATATAGCAGCACAATAAAATTTTTCAAATGCAAAATGACAAAATACTAACTGAAATTTTATTATATATATAAAATTTAAGAATAATATCTAATATGACATTTAAAATTTTAAAATAGCTTATTTATTTCTGAATAATCAAAATATTTTTATTGATTTTATATATTTTTTTCAAATATCCTTATTTTTACTAGGATTTACTACCTAGCGTAGATTTTTTTTAAAAAAATATTTTGATAGTTTTATAATAAATTTAATCAAAATTTTTGAATAGTAATAAAATTTAAATAATCAAAAAGAGCAACCATAATTCATCAAGCCCACTACAATTCTCATTTTTCAAACGTCCTCATCCCTTGGAGATATATATATATATATATATATATATATATATATATATATATATATATATATATATATATATATGAGTATAAATTTAGAAATAAATAAAAATTATTATATAAATATATTTAGATAAATATTAGATTAGTATCACATATAAAGAAATTTATGTTTGGTGTGATAATGAAAATAAGAAGAATAAAACGTAATAATTGTATGAAATGACGAAATTATCCTCAAACATAATAATTTTTTAAAACAAATAAAAAGTATAGTTGATTTTAAATATTTAATTTACGATATTTATAAAAAAATTTATTAAAATTCATATTTTATTTGTATATAAAAAAAGTATTAAAAGTTTTTTTAAATTTTGAAACTTTATAATGTTTTAAAAATTCAAAATTTTGTATATAAAAATTGGTATAAATTTTAAAATTTTAAAAAATTGTAAATTTTTAAATTTATTAAAAAGTTAAAAATTAAAAAATTTGTATAAATTTTAAAATTTTAAAATTAATAAATTTTAAAATTTTATAAATTTTTAAATTTATTAAAAATTAAAGGTAAAAATTTTAAAAGCTATAAAATTTAAAAATTCTCTATAGTTAAAAATTTATAAATATTAAACATTTTAATTTTAATTGTCTTAAAAAAATTACAAAAGTGGGAGCAAAAATTTTAATTTTCAAATTTGTATAAATTTAAAAATTCTATAAAAAAAATTTGTATAAATTTTAAAATTTCAAAACTAATAAATTTTAAAAAAATAGAAAATTTTAAATTTTTAGATTTATTAAAAAATAAATTTAAAAATTTAAAATTTTAAAATTAAAAACTAAAAATTAAAAATTTTATAAATTTAAATATCTTAAATTTAAAACTTTTTAAATTTTAATTAAAAAAAAAATCAAAAACAAAAGGCTGGAAGGTTAGATTGATCCCCATTGTTCCCCAACTCCCAGATTTTTGTTTGGGTACAAATGGGGAATAAGGTTATTGAAGGGGATTAGATTTATTCCCCCCTTTGAATCCTAACCAAACAGCCCAAGAGCTTTTTAATTTGGTTGCAGTATTTTTTTCTGGTTAAATTGAGATTATTTTGGAGCAGCTACCTCTTCAATCTCCTTTTTGGGTTTGTGGTTAGTTGTGCTTCTTCTAGCTACTTATTCTTTTTAATTAATTTTTAAGTTCCAAAGGTTTTATTTTTTTAAAAAAATTATTTTCTTTGCTATCAATAAGTTGATTCTGTAAGGTACAGAGAGTATAGTATGTCTTTGTTGATTAATTTATTGTTTGGATTCACATGATCTTTGGAAACAAAATAACAAGAGATAATAATTGAGGTAGAATAATTTGGCCTTATAAATACTTTAACTTTATTGTTGATGACTGAGCATCTAAATAGATGATCAATACCATATAAGATGATTAAAATACATAAACTTTCTAGAAACAAAATTTTATGATTTAAAAAATTTATTTTCTGTCTCCCTTCTAAAAATGAGCAATCTTGGTCAATAGAAATGGTCAAAATTAGCAACCTTCTAATAATAAAATTAAAAAAATTCTTAAATTCACAATCTTGGTTGTAGGTTTTTATCTAGATAGTTGAAAGAATTTTATTTATTATCAAAAGCTTAAATTTAGTTTGTTTGACTTTTCTGTTTACCTCTTCAACTAGTGTACTTGGCACAATTTGCTAGATCTTTAACATGTAGATAAGTAAAAGATCTTATGTCTTTAATAGATTACTATCAAATTAATCTTTTGGGAAACAAGATCAACGGCCACGGTGATTTCTTAGTTATAGACCATAGATATCATCGAGAAATGTACAAACTACAATATTGTTACATGTTATGATTAATCTTTTATCTCAAAATTTTGTTAAACTAATTTTTAAACAAGTTATTGCTTTTTGTTCTTACAGGCTACAATATTATTACGGATGTTTCTTCTTTTTAACTAAAAATTCTAATAAATATTTGTTCAGTGCACTACCAAAATATTTCTATTGAGATAATTATATGTTCTTTACGAAAGTTTCTTAGAATCATAAGAGCGTCAAAAAATAATCATTTTTGCTAGTGGTGCATTTGAAGAGACATGGTAATTTAAAAAGATTGTTTATTTTAGACTCACTTCGGAGGAAGCATCCATGGCGACGATGGCTATGGTAAGCTCATTAGTCCTGAAGATCGGTGATACCCTAGCTAGTGAAGCAACTAAATCAGTAGTGTCACTACTACAAACACGGATATCAGAAATGGAAGAACTCATGAATGATATAAGTGAGATTAAGAATGAGCTTGAGAGCATGCAAGGATTCCTACAGACTGTAGAAAGACTAAAAGAGAAGAATGAGAACCAAAAAATCTTTATAAAACAAACAAGAGAGTTGGCTTTCCAAATTGAGGATATTATAGATGAGTTCACATACAAGCTGGGCAAGGAGCAAGCAAGGCAAGGAAGGACCCTATGCACAACATTAATGAAGAGGAGCAAAAATATGAAAACCTGGATTCACCTTAGCAAGAGGCTTAAACAGATCAAAATTAATCTCCAAAACACCATGGAGAGAAATATGCGATATGGTATGAAAGGAATGGAAAATGAAGCAAAACCTCTAATAGTTGTTGGCAGTAGTAAGAGCCGTGTAGATTCGGCACATTTTGTCGAGGAGGATGATATCGTGGGTATTGACATGCAAAGAGACTTGTTGCTCAAATGGTTAAAAGATGAGGATGAGCAACAAGAACAACACATGATAATCTCAGTGATGGGGATGGGTGGCCTAGGGAAGACAACTCTCGTAACTCATGTATACAATAAAATCAAAGCTACCTTTGATGCTTGTGCCTGGGTTTCTGTATCTCAGAGTTACGAGACTAATGATTTGCTTAGAAAGATCTTAAAAGAGTTGTACAGGGAAGATCGTGAGAAAAAAGAAGCACCTAACAACATTTTTTTTGAGAGAACACCTAACAACATTGATACCATGGATTACAGAAGCTTGATTGAGAATATTCGCACTTACTTGCAAAGCAAAAAGTATATACTCATTCTGGATGATGTTTGGAGTACGGATGTAATGGGCATGATAAAACTTGCACTTCAGAATAGTAATTGCGAGAGTAGAATAATTCTCACAACAAGGAAACGCGATGTAGCACGATTAGCTAACGAGCACCGTATGTTTGAGCTAGAGCCACTAGAAGCAAATCATTCGTGGGATTTGTTTTGTAAAAACGCATTTTGGAAAAGTGCAAACAAGATTTGCCCACCACATTTAGAACAATGTGCTGAAAAATTCGTCAAGAAGTGTGTTGGCTTGCCACTTGCTATCGTATCTATAGGCCGTCTCTTATCATTTCGAGATGAAACTGATTCTGAATGGGAGAAGGTTTACAAAGATCTTGAGTGGTATCTAACCAACAACGCATCGAAACTCCGTGAAGAAGTATATGACATTTTGAAACTTAGTTTGGACGATCTTCCCCATAACCATCGAAATTGCTTCTTATATTGTTCTTGTTTTCCAGAAGATTATGAAATTGAAAGTGAGAGGCTCATATGGCTTTTGGTGGCTGAAGGGTTCATTGAAGAAAGATCAGAAAGAACGATAGAGGATGTGGCCGAGGACTACATTAAGGATCTTGTTCATCGGTGTCTACTACAAGTGGCAGGTAGGAGCATAACCGGAAGAGTTTATTTATATCGAATGCATGACGTCATTCGAGTCCTCGCTATTTCTCAGTCAAAGGAGGAAAGTTTCTGCATGGTTTACGAGCATTCAAGGACAATCTTGCACAAAGCACGCCGCTTGTCAATCCTAAGTAGTATGACTGAACAATGTACTGAAGGCAAATCTCAGTTGCGTTCAATACTTGTTTTCAACAATTCCATGAGCTCTGATTTACTAAAGTCGGCCTTAAGATCATCAAAATTGTTACGTGTCTTGGAACTAAAAGGAGCGCAGATCGAGAAACTACCGAGTGAGATATGTAACCTATTCAACCTGCATTATCTTGGCTTGCGAGGAACAAAAATTAAGGAGCTTCCAAGATCAATTGGAAAGCTACAAAATCTGCAAATATTAGATATGTGTTGGACTGGAATAAAAAAGCTGCCAAAGGGAATAACAAAGCTTCAAAAGTTGAGACATCTACTTTTACCATACATCAAGGCACGAATATGGCGCTTGAAGGGCTTGCAGACTTTACAATATATTAAAGCAACTACGGAGATTGTGCAGAATTTAGAAGCTTTGACAGAGTTGCGGACATTTAGGATAAACGATGTAAGAACCCATCACTGTGCAGACTTGTGGAGCAGTATCACAAAGATGAACCATCTTAGTGATTTAGTGGTCAAAAGTGAAGGTTGGCATGAATTACAGCAGTTGGACACCCTGCGCCTACCTCTACCAATTCAAAATTTATTTCTGCAGGGTAAATTAGACAAAAACTCACTCCCTAAGCTCGCCACGTCCTTTGGGTCTCTAACAAACCTAACCACATTAGCACTTTGTGACTCGAAATTGGATGAAGATACATTTCCTTACCTGCAAGCACTACCCGCGTTGATGGTTCTTAAGTTTTATTCTGCATATGATGGCACGAAGTTGCACTTCCAAGCAACATCATTCCCGAAGCTAAAGCAATTGTTTATATATGGAGCCCCAAATCTCAGTCAGGTAGAAATAGAAAGAGGAGCA
This sequence comes from Tillandsia fasciculata, assembly GCA_029168755.2. Lineage (NCBI taxonomy): Eukaryota > Viridiplantae > Streptophyta > Magnoliopsida > Poales > Bromeliaceae > Tillandsia > Tillandsia fasciculata. The sequence goes on from CM054936.1 coordinate 21,131,760, forward strand.
ATGCCAAGCCTGAATGTGCTTGAACTATACAGTTGCCCAGAGGTAAGGGAGTTGCCCCACGGCATCGAATACCTTACCACCCTTCAGGATTTATCCATTCGCCATCCAGCAAAGGAACTTGTTGAGAGGCTTCTAGGAGAAGGAGAAGGCGACCACAACAATGATTGCCGCGCAAGGGTTCGCCACATCCCCAATTTTACTATTTATTTCAAACGAGACGACGAGTATGTCACAGAGAGGATTCAATGATTCCACATCATGTAGCTGAATTTGGGCGCTTTTTGCAAAGTACCGAGCTTGTTGCTTCCATATTTTCTGCCTCAGATATTCTAAACAATCTGGAAAATTGAAAATGATGATTAGGATGCAAATGTTATCTTGTCTGTATATTTTATTTTATTTTTAATGTACATATAAAAGTGAAGCATCAAATAGACGAGTTGGTGCCTTCAGAATAACGGCTACTCCCCAGTATTATGTATTTGTTGGATGCTTTGTATCCTTTAAAACTCTATTTATTTAAAAAATTTTAAAAAAAATTGAAGAAAAATCTTTCGCATAGTGTGTGGAAGGATAAAAGCAAATATCAGTTTAGGAATAATATATATATATATATATATATATATATATATATATATATATATATATATATATATATATATATATTTCAAAACTTTTAAAATATTTAATATATTTTTTATTGATCAAAATATTTTTATTGATTTTGAAAAATTCCTTCAAATATTTTCAAATTCCTAGGATTTACTAATAAAAATTACGGTTTAAAAGGGTAATTTGATAATTTCAAAATAAATTTAAAAATTTTGAATAGTAATGAGGAATCGTCATTTCATAATTACATAGAGTTAATTCTAAACAAGTAGAACTTGATAAATAGAAGAGGTAGTTTCACACAAAATTATTGTCTAGCAGTTTAGTGAGAAAACCTATGATTAAATTTCGATTTAAATTTATAATTATCTAAATTAAAAATTAAATTCTAATTTAATTAGGATAAAATAAAATTTATATTTATCAAAAAAATAAATAGAGTTTAATTAAAAATCTAATTGGACTATGAATTCTAATTAGGCTCTACATTGAAGCTATGCATTATATTTAAGATGTACGGCCAAAAGAAAGAATTAATTAAGCTATCATTCATTTTAAGGTCAAGCCATGTGTGGTTTTGGTGCAATGGCTCATTCCAGTGAGTAAATTTTTATTTTTGCTGTTCTAAACTTTTGTTTTTGCTATCCTCTAATTTTAACTGTTGGAATTAATTGTACAGACACGGTGTTGCTGTGTTTTCAAATTTCGACGTATTAGATATATATATATATATATATATATATATATATATATATATATATATATATGAAGTTTGAAACTTTTGAAAAATATAATTTTGTATTTTGTTTTTGACATTAATAAAATATTTTGCTTCGTCATTGTAAATCTAGATTACGTAAATTTTGATATATTTTTTCTTTTTTTTTTTATATTAAGAGTTCTTTGGATCTATTTTTTGCCGAGGAGAACATGAGAAAAAGAGTAAACATACCAACGAAACAGAGTTACCAATAAGAGTTGAGAATTAATGAGCTGGGCACGCAACAACATACATACATACATACAGAATTGATCTGCACCGTCAAATATAATCTAAGATTATTTGAAGCATAATACAGAGGTTTCTGAAACCAGCACCTCCTTTCTTTTGCCGATCAAATTTGTCACCCCTTAACTTCACCCTGCTCGATTGTTTAATACATCAAGCAGACCCAACACAAACCACAATTTGTTTTCGACCGCAAAAAATGCATCATATTGCAAACTACATTTTTGCAAATCAGTACCTATATAACATAGGATTGTTGTAATTAAATAGGCATAACCCTCTTTCCTGAAGGGAAAGAGATAGAAAAGAAAGTTCTAGTTGTTGGTGGAATGCACTGTGCCAGTCCAACATTGATAACCGCAAAGAAGGAAAAGGGGAACAACAAACAAAAATTTAGAAAATTTCAGCAGAAAATATTATATCTATCATAATAATACATGCCGATGACAAGAACTAGCATTTGCAAAAGTAAAAGATACATCGAAACAGTAATTAGGGGCCTTGGAGGAACACCAGGAGCTGCAGTGCCATTTGCTACCGGAGCACCTGCTGCCGATGGCTTATTAAGTTCAAGCGGCTTGACCTTGAAATAATACTAATCTGCTGCATAGGAGGAGATTGGGAAATTTAACAACAAAAATCAAACAGTAAATAGGATCGCCAAGTAAAGCAAACCGTGAACATCTTTAGATCAGGATCCCAGTGTGAAAAGAACTTTGATGGGGTCTTATCAATCTCCGTGCTGGGAATCTGGAGAGCAGGGAACAGGTCAGGCATATAAAGCATATTTAGTAGCCACTTATTATGTACCAAATTGAAAGCACTATAGGAGACAAACCTTAAAAGCAATGTTCTCATACGGTTCAGCTGCAAAGAGAAGATACTTGGTACCTCTTATCACAAGCTTGAACTCTCTGTCATAAAAAAGTCCTTGAATCATTCACATGTAAGTGAGAAGAAAAAGAAAAAGCGAAGAAAATGGATTGGTCGTAGACATTTGGATTCAGATATTGCCGATTTGTAAAGATTCCAAGCTGTTCTTTGAATTCAAAATTGTAGATATTACCTGCTCAAAAGATGACATGAATCGATGCCTTGGCTTGATGTTGTCTTCAATTTCATGATATTTAATCTGAATCACATTTAAAATGGAGTAAACAGAATTGCCTAAACCCGTCTACTAACTGAATGTAATGAAACAAGAGAATAAATTCAACAAAATTTAATTAGCTGAAAGTTTATACTTCACCCCTATATAAAACAGTTAACACTAAAAAAAATACACAGAATAAATTCTATCAATCCATCTCCACAATTAATTTCCACTGACATCGAAAATAAAATAAGTACTACATTATTAAAAGTCTGAAGTTTAACACAAGATAAATAAAATTGTCCATAAGATCAATTTTAATGAAAAAATTACTTAAGGCTAGTATGAGAATTTGATATCAAGAGCATAAGCTTAATTATTCAATTCTTAGTTGAGTAAACTAAAGCTATGAATTCCCAATCAGAGAGATGCGAGGACTCTGCCAAGAAGAGACAATAGAGTACACCAGCCTAGTATGCTGGAGCAACTATACTACTATATCTTAAAGTGAGCTCACAACCCAAAAATACTTGATTAACATTTTACCTCTGCTCTTCTTAAAAAATTAAGTTTTATATAATAAACTAGCAAGAAGATCAAAAATCTCTTATGTAAAGACAAATACAATAGGAGATTATCTTATATTTGCCTATTATTTTAAATGAGCCTGTGAGGCAGAGAAAACCAAAGATTGAGAGCTATACATCATCTGAACTCTTATCTGTATTTGTTGTGCTTTCTAAGCTTCTTATCGGAGTTAGGAATAATAACGATAATAACCAAGGTAGCAGCACACCCAAACATTGCAGAAGTGACATCCAAGTTAAAATCTGGTTGAAAATAAATTTTTGTTCTCATGGAGCCTTATCAAATTGACTTGTGCTCTAACTCACCTCAGGCTCATGGTATCTATCTATCAACTCTTCCAGAATATTTATAAACCATGGATAGTGGAAGATTTCATTCATACTACAGGATACATGCATGAACTATCAATGAGAATTGTATTAACTTTCATTCATACAGCAAAAATATCGTTACATTTTTGCAAATGTTATGTTTCATAAATGACAGATACAATTTATTATATTAGAAATATTACATTTTACTTGTAGTATACCTGTTGTAATTCGCTATCCAGGAGAGGAACTTATTGAGAGGCTTCTAGGAGAAGGCGAAGGCGACCACAACAATGATTGCCGCACAAGGTTTCGCCATCCCGAATTTTACTATTAGTTTCAAACGAGACGGCGAAAATGTCACAGAGAGGATTCAATGATTCCACTTCATGTAGGTGAATTTGGGCGCTTTTTGCAGAGCACCGAGCTTGATGCTTCCCTATTTTCGGCCTCAGATCTTCTAAACAATCCGTTCTTGAGGAAATTTGAAAATAATGAAATAGATGCACATGTCATCTTCTGTGTTTATTTTATTTTATTTTTGATGTATATAAAAGTTGAAGGAAAAAGCTAAATGTGCTTTGTACCTTTATAAAATTTTATTTATTTAGAAAAATTTGAAGAGAAAGATTTTGCATATTGTGTGGAAGGATAAAAACATACTTCAATTTAGGGATAAAATCTAATATATAATTTTCATAACATAAAAAATATCTAGTATATACTTCTGGTTGACCGAAATATTTTTATTAACTTTTAAAATTTCTTCAAATATTTTCAAACCCCAAAGATTTACTCGTGGGAATTAGAGTTTAGAGGAATTTTTTTGATAATTTCAAAATAAATTTTAAAAATTTTAATAGTTGTAAATAAGCAAAAACCTACGTCAGTTCATAACTGCATAGAGTTAATCCTAAATAAATTGGACTTTGATATAACTAGTTAAGAATAGAATAAATAGAAGAGGTAGTTTCACAAAAATTATTATTTTAGGCTATGTTTGGTTGGGAGATAAACGAAGGATAACTTCTTTATCCCTCCTTTATCCTCCAAACACAACAAAAAAAGAGAAAAATTTGAGAAGCTTTGAATTGAGAAGCTTTGAATTGAAATATTTTACTTTTACAACCTAAAGGGTTAGCAAAATATTTCCAACCTGACCTCAGTTCCTCCTGCTGATCTTATGAGTTCCATGCAACCAGAACAGGTGCGATAACAAATTAACACAAAAAAACTGAAATCCAATCTTGTGAGGAGAAGCTCAGTATTGCAACCAAAGTATCAAAAGATCAACTGGGGACAAGTTCCATCTGTAGTAGAATCTCATCATAAGATTGCTCTACTCTTAAAAAAAAAATGAATTTAAATCAATAAACAGTCAGAAAAATCTTTTACATGCGACGTATATTCCTCGATTGAGAACACATAAAATTATTATATACAATTATACAGAACAGAAAACTCTCTCAGAAGAAAGAAAAAAGGAAAAAAGATGGAACTGCGAAGAAAATTTTTTATCTTGACAAAAGATGCTGCAGCTGCTCCCGAGAGCGACTTGACTTCAACTTTCCCTTGGGCGAAAGTTTGTCACCATAAATTGTAATTTTCCAGCAGCCAGCTTGGAATATGAAGACTGAGCCCATTTTCGGTACAACTGTAGACGTCATTGACACGTGTTATCAGTTTCCCACAACTAGAACCAGGCTGAGAATTTATAAAATAATTACAAAGTTTCAAGTACCAATTGAATGAAAAAGACTGAAAAGCCTCTACAGCATCTTAATTGCCTATCTTTGTTCTCCAAAACCAAATACGATTACTGATAAGCTGCTCTAAAAGCTCGTTTCCAAATTGTAAAGAAAAAAATTTAGCTTGTCTGGTCAACTAGGGAACAGAAGTCAGATTAACCATTAGTGCGTAATCCTAGTTTAACTAACAAAACAAGCAACGCTAAGATGGGTGAAGGGTAATGACTTGATGAGTTAGGTGCAACTCGGACATATTATTATAAACCACATGAGTTTGTATTCAAGTATTGAATCAAACTACAACTAAGAAGCAAAAAAAGACTACACCAAGAAGCTAGAGGAATTATGTAGTCAGTTTCGAATTTCTATCATACACTCTATAAATTACGAAACTGCATAATGAAGGAAGACACAGAGATATCCAAACAAAAGATGCTCATTATAGTAGGTAGAGTAGGCGGCCTTGTCTCTGAAGGATGTATCCAGTACTTTGAGTTAAATGATTTAGATACGTAAAGGAAAAACATTAAGCTAGTTATTCTGACTGGAACTTAAAGGGTACCTCTGAAGCGATTTTCCTCTGTAACTATCCCAAAAGTCTCTGCAGTATCCCGAATCATAATACCGCTTAAACCTTTAAAGGTGGGGTCTCTGCACTCAACAACTGCAATTTCACAGCTAAATAAGTTCCTTGCATGTATAAACTAGTAATTAAAATAATCGATAGCAACCAAATAAACCAAGCATATTACGTGACAAAGCAATATGAATTACCTAGAAGATAGGCACCGTGTAAGTCAGCAGTTAACAGGCAGTCGCTTAATTTCTTTTTCCTGAATATGTGGTAGGGAAAGATTAACTCACAATAGCAGAAAAAGGTAAAGAGTACATATTAATAAACAAAAAGTAATGAAGAGAGTAAAACAAGTCAACTAAATAAAAAAGTTTACCCAGATTCTTTTGTAAGCTCATTAATGTACTCTTTCCACATTTCATGCATTGGCTTAAAGAGATCAAAGCTGCACGAAATATCAGTCACAAGATTTTAAGAAAATGAAAATTTAACAAAGAAAGTAAGAGGCAACATGAGAATTTTAACAACTTTCAAGCTAGAAATATCCTTACAGACTACAAAGTGATATTATATGATCTCTAGATTAATACAGACATCTTACTGCTCCAACTTCAATTTGAAGGTACTAACCAGAGCGACCTATCTATACCCAACCTTCTTACCAGCAGCTTTAGGTCAATAACCTAATTGTAGATTCTTTTCAACTCTTAAGGGTGTTCTAGATAACCTCAGTTGCTCCAAACTTGACTTCTCAGTCTTACTTTTTTTCAAGTAATGGTTTCAGTACATCTTTTCGCATGAACTAAATTTATTCTATATATTCAGTTTCTATTTTGCAAAAATTACATCCTGGCAACCTACTGTTTTTCATGGTTCATCAATATCTCCGCCCACCCAACCATACCAATGCATGTAAAAACTACACAATTTCCTTGAAGTTAAGCAAAAGCAATACAACCTTAACTATCAAAAACGGTCAAAAACGACAAAAATACATACTGGAAGTTCTGTGTCCAGTAGAAGACTTACTTATGGAACTCCTTGGGCAAATTAAATGACCCAACTTTCCGATGTTGCTTCCTCGACATATGCTTCTTTGACCTCTTAGAGTGACTCTTTAATGCTCTCATGCGGGCATCCGCCGACCCATTGTTCTTTGCAACAAAGTTATCAAGCAAAACCCAATTATCCAATTTTAAGCTCTTAGCTCCCCTCGCAAACTTCCCAGCTTCTTCGCCCTTCCCAACGATGTCACTAACAATTCTGTGGACCGCATCCCTTCTACTCAAATCCTTCACAATATTCGAACACGGGAATACTATTACAGATACAATTGCGACTAAGAAAAAGGATCGTTAAACTCAAAAACACAAATTTGTACCATTGTTACCATAGTAGCAGCTTGTAGCAATTTTCCGTGCACTGTTTCACAGATCTCCGAATAAACAGGATGTGTTTCTCCATCTAGAGAGCGTAAAAGAAGGATTTTTAGATAAATACAATAATTAGAGGTAATCAAAAGTATTAAATAAGAACCTGAGATCCTCCGTTGGGGAGTGGAATTTGAGGGTCCCGAGTCTCCTGAGAAGAATCCAAAACCACGACATCAATTCTCTTCGAGCACCGAATAGTCGAACCATAGAACAAAAGTGGCCAAGATCGAATCGAACCTCTAATGGAGGAAGAGGGATCGGATTTTGAAGGAGAAGAGAGGGCGGCGGCGGGTCGCTTTGGGTCGTGGTATTGGGGTTTTCGCGAGGGATCGCGTCTCCTCTTCTTGCTTTTGAGGTGATCTTCGTGGAGGAGATCGGATTTGGCAGCGGCGGCGAACCTCCGCTCTAGGGCTTCGAAGGCGCGCTTCTTCTGGTCGGAGACGACGGGGCTAGGGTTCGCGGTCGCCATTTGAGTTTCTCGCGAAGATTCAGCTATGAGATGATTCGAGAGCAATAAGCAGAGGGGATACAGTTGTAGAGATGAAACGTACTAAAAAAAAAATCCGGTCTCTTCACAAAACTCTGAACCGGAACCGTACTACGTACGAAAATTCGAGATTTTATACTAAAAATGCAAAAAATAAAAGAGACTGACTTTTTAATGCAACATGGTCTTTTACTTCTATGGAATAAATTCTGTTATTTTCTGTGCGTTTAAGTTTCACCAGCTGTTCAGCCAGAGAGTAGAAAAGTATATATCGAAATTTTAATCATTTCTTTTCAGGTCCAGATGGGAGGTGCTGAAGCCTATCCCCAGTATGGGTCACTGTACGTTTCTCAAGCACCATACGACGCGCAACAAAATCACGAGCACAAATAAATTTTGAACTTGTAATTATAATTTTGAGATATTCTTTCGAGTCATGCTATTATAAATTTTGTCTTTTGTATTTAAACCTGTTAAATGGTTATCTTGACATTTTCTGAAAAGCCATGCTATTTCATATTTTGGATTTTGTATTCAAGCATGTTAAGAGATTTCCTCTTGATCCCATCTAGTTACAGTAGTGTCTGAGAATTCTGATCATCTTAAGTTATTTGACAATCTATTGATCAAATGGAAGAATTTGCAGTAGTTGATCAGGCACAAGTTTTACTTGCTTAAATTGCTTTATTATAAGGTATCTTAGGAACATTTTGTCTGATAAAAGTTGTTGTTTATACTATTAATCATGGCCAAAATGGAGACTATAAGAGCATGATCATGTTATACTTAATCTGCTCAAGGTTGTAGTTGCACTTGTTGAGAGAGAGCTCTTGCATCTGTTAAACTTGAGAACTTTGATGCATTGTATGGTAATTATCTTGGATCAACTACAATTGTATCTGAAGTTTGATTTGAAGTTCATATTTTCCATGAGAATTTTGATTGTAACAAGCCCCCAAGTGTTTGACTCAGCTTTAATCTCTTCCTGTTTCGGTTCAATAGTTTAGTCCATGATGTTTGGTCCAAATTCAAGTGACTACTCCAATTTTTGTTTGATTCGGGTGTTGTTTGGTTTATGGGGATATTCCGTGAAACAGTAATCTAAGTCATGGCATTTGGTTCAATGAAAAACAAAATATTTTTCGAACCATACTGATTTGGTTTGTAGAAAAAGAAAATGAAAATGATGATATCTGGGTTCGTTTGTTTAGGAATCTCTGGGTTCGTTATTACGTCTAGGGTTTTTTTCTTTTTTTTTTTTTTCTGCAGTAGTATGCAATCTCGTTATCAAAAAATAAAAAAAGAAAAAAAAATGATTATATCTTTGAAGAGATATTTTTCTGTTTTCAGTTTCAAGTTTAATTTTTTGAGAACGAATATCAAAAGAAAAATGAAAATAAGTGATTTCTACATAAATACAGATACAGATAAACATTATATTCGAACTTGAGTCCGTCGTATTTTCACTTTTTATACTTATATTATTATTATTATTATTGTGACTGAAATCATATTTAGCACTTTTTATACTTATGATAACAACAATAACTGAAACTTTATTTATTTAGCATTATTTAAACTCAATTTCTGATTCGAATTTGAATAAAATCTCGAATTTTCGTACGTAGTACGGTTCCGGTTCAGAGTTTTGTGAAGAGACCGGGTTTTTGTTTAGCACGTTTCATATCTATAACTGTATCCCCTCTGCGTTATCGCTCTCGAATCATCTCATAGCTGAACCTTCGCGAGAAACTCTAATGGCGACCGCGAACCCTAGCCCCATCGTCTCCGACCAGAAGAAGCGCGCCTTCGAAGCCCTCGAGTGGAGGTTCGCCGCCACTGCCAAATCCGATCTCCTCCACAAAGATCACCTCAGAAGCAAGAAAAGGAGACGCAATCCCTCGCAAAAACCCCAATACCACGACCCGAAGCGACTCGCCGCCGCCCTATCTTCTCCTCCTTCAAAATCCGATCCATCTTCCTCCATTAGAGGTTCGATTCGATCTTGGCCACTTTTGTTCTATGGTTCGACTATTCGGTGCTCGAAGAGAATTGATGTCGTGGTCTTCTCAGGAGACTCGGGACCCTCAAATTCCACTCCCCAACGGAGGATCTCAGGTTCTTATTTAATACTTTTGATTACCTCTAATAATTGTATTTATCTAAAAATCCTTCTTTTACGCTCTCTAGATGGGCACGAAAAATTGCTACAAGCTGCTACTATGGTAACAATGGTACAAATTTGTGTTTTTGAGTTTAACGATACTTTTTCTTAGACGCAATTATATCTGTAATAGTATTCCCGTGTTCGAATATTGTGAAGGATTTGAGTAGAAGGGATGCGGTCCACAGAATTATTAGTGACATCGTTGGGAAGGGCGAAGAAGCTGGGAAGTTTGCGAGGGAAGCTAAGAGCTTAAAATTGAATAATTGGGTTTTGCTTGATAACTTTGTTGCAAAGAACAATGGGTCGGCGGATGCCCGCATGAGAGCATTAAAGAGTCACTCGAAGAGGACAAAGAAGCATATGTCGAGGAAGCAACATCGGAAAGTTGGGTCATTTAATGTCACGCCCCGAGTTTCAAAACAGCGGTAGAAATTTTTTTTTTTTTTTTTTTAAATCAGAGTTCAAACTTTAAACTCAGGACGTGAACAGACCGCCACATGCATAGGAAATTCTCTGTCCACACGGACAGAGTCTCCCCTATACATGCTCGGCTAGGCCAGTACAGCGATACAATCAGAGAGCAATAATCAACAGCTAAACCAAAATCACAAAGCTCTACAACTAATACATCCACAACTACTCATAACATAATCCACAAATACTCCAATCAAAATACAGAGACAACTATGATCATAATACTATACTGAAAATACTAGCACTGGGCCACTGCGGCCAATAGCAGGGGACAACTCTATCGCGACAGCTCACTGGATCGTCCCAATCTCCCAGCACCCGACTGACCTGAAAAACAGGCACCCAGGGGGTGTGAGATACACTCTACATGTATCCCAGTGGGCACGACGGGCCGAGAAATAGCAAGTCGTACCTACCGGATACAATGATAAGCAGACAGTAACAACTGAATAGAACTGAAAGCTGAATAACAAGATGCAGATATAAATCTAAGCATGCTGAAATGGAAACAGAGGTACTCAAATAAAAACTAATCATGCTATAGAGCAGAGCTAATATGATAATCATAAATATCAAAGTTGCAAACAAGGAGTACCAATAATCATGTGCCAGTCATGCGCTAATAAATGCTGAAGTAACAATGCACATCCTGCACAATGCTAGAATTGAAATACCAAATCAAAAGCCAATATCGGTCTCACAGAACCTCTGGCCAAAACTACTATCGGTCTCACAGAACCTCTAGCCAAATGCCACTATCGGTCTCACAGAACCTCAGGCCAAATGCCACTATTGGTCTCACAGAACCTCAGGCCAAATGCCACTATTGGTCTCACAGAACCTCAGGCCAAATGCCACTGTCGGTCTCACAGAACCTCAGGGCAATTATGCTATTCATGCCATGCAACCAAAGCTGAATCTTCTATTCTACACATGCAGTAAAAGCATAGGAAATGCTGATACAACTAGCCTAGTGTCCAAGCAAGCATGGCATATATCCAGGTGTATATATATATATATACTAAATGCTGAACATAAAATCATAGCGAGAACTGAACTGCAAGATCGATGCTGCATAGCTATACACAATGAATGCTGAAATGAAAGCAAATAGAAAGGCTCAACCATAAGATCAAGGCTACACCAAAAATAGGGGTCCGACCTACCACGGTACCCCATAGGGCCAACCTGATAAAGCCCGGACCGAAGATAAACCCACCTCAACACAAGCGATCCTGCAATCAGCTGGGAGGCTCACTGGCTAGCGGCTGACTGCTAGTACCTGAATAATAGATATAAGTCAATAATAGACTCTCTCTCTCATATCCATCCCACTAACTCACTGTGTGTACAAGTTATACGGAAAACTTCGCTGAAGTCCCGGGATTTTGCCGGAATTTTCCGGAAATCCGATTCCCGCTCAACGAAAGCCATTGGATTTCCAACAAAGGGTTTAGAGATCATGGGCGTACAGCCCAAAACAGCCCATGAGGCTACAATTGCAATTAGACCCCTAGGGTTTCCCAACATTGCATAAAAACCCTCCAAAAACTCATGTTTTTGCAATTACTTGACAACCACACATCTCCAAACCGAACCGAGGGCACCTGTAGGTGGGCCTCGACATGCAGAACGCCGTGCTCACCATTTGGAGCAGCACAGAACCCGAGAACATAAATGGGTCCATAAGTACTATACTTGAAGGTTCTAACTTGCTAATCAATGCACCCAAACTCTACCAAACCCAAATATGGAGTGAGCACTATGCTCAGGGGGTGGTAAGAACACAGAAGCTTGCCCTAACAAAGCTGTAAAGCTGCTGGGACAGTGCAGGTAGCAACCAAGCTCTCAAACTTTACGACAATGCCCCACACACACATCCACACAGACAAACTTTGGTCTGAAGTGAGCATTAAGCTCAGGGGACAGTGTGGAGAAACTTTCCTATTCTGCTCAAAGCCTAGATCCAAACTTTCTTCATTGAGGCATTTAAACAAACACTTGGTGGGCGCACTATGCAAACAAGCACCCAAGCTTTTGCCCGAGCTTGTTCTCGGCAGAGAGGGCACCTGGGAGGTTCTAAGATGGCAAGAATTGTTCCCCCCAGTTGCAGAAACTTTTCTATGCAACTGGGATCAAGCTTCGACCCTCGATTTAGCCGTGGCTCGAGGAGGAAGATGATGCTCCAACCTCGAAAATGGTGACTCCCCAACCACAGGTTCTGGGCCTCAACCACTTGCACCAACAAGTGCTACAACACCTCACAAACTTACCTGAACCTATGCCCGGCGACAGGACACGGCGGCGACGGCGGTGGAGCAAGCTCGGTTTGGAGCTTACACCTCTAATGGCGGATTTCCACCTAGGCTGCATGAAGCCCATGCAATAGCATGGATGGAATCTACTTGATCCCAGGAAGCTTCCCGACCACTCCCCGGAGGTGGGGAGGCTCGCCGGCGCCGGAGCAAAGAGCTCGGCCAAAGCACAAAAACAACCCGAACTAGGGCATCATGGTACGGTGTCCACAGTGGACCAAATTACTCCAAATTTGGAGGGGATCAAGAACAGGTCAAGAGGAAGAAGACCATCGTTTTACTTTTCATTAAAAGTCGCCGGGAGAAAAGAAAGCTCGAGGCGGAGCTCTCGGCGGTGCAACTTGGCCGCCGACCAACCGATGGCTTCCCATTTCCGGGACTGGGCGTGGAGTATCCTTAGAACCTACAGGGTTCACTTCCAAGGGTCTCTGGTTCTAAATACCAGAGGGAAAAGAAAACTCACCTCGCCGGAGTTGGAGAAGAAGGGATGAAGCCGGTTTCCCCCGCCGCGTCGCGCAGCCCTCCAACTCGTTCGGTTCACTCCCCAGGAAGCAGAAGAACTCCCCAGAAGCCCAAGAAATCAAGTTGGAGCAACTTTGCTCCAACCTTTCTCTCCTCTCTCTCTCTCGGATTATCTCTCAAGGAGTTGGTGTCCCTCGGCCTCCACAGTACCCGAGCCTTTGCTGGATGATGCAGAGGGATAAGGAGAAACTTTTGATGGAGGTTAGGTGCAAGAAATCTCTGGTTTGCTTGTTCTTTTCCACTTCAACTCGGTTGCCAAGCACCTTGCAACATCACCTTCTCCACCTTGCTATATCCCATGAAGAACGGTTCCCAGGGACTTGGCTTCGTGGCAGAGAAGGTGGAAGGAACATGGATGAGCAGTTGTAACTTCCCCCCAAACCCACAACACTCGTGCATAGTGTTTATAGTGAATTTTCCCTTTCTTTGCAACTTAGTCCCTCTAAACCTTATTCATTACAATTCAGTCCATTGCTGTAGGTCATTTATGCATAGAAGTCCTTCTCCAATTAACCTCATTGCATTTGACACATAAAATAATAGGACTTTTTGCAAAATACAACAAATTTTCTAGTATTTCACGCTTTTCGAGACAACCGAGTTGTCAAACGGAAAAACGGACACCACTACGACGTCCGGCTCGACGAAATCCATTAAGTAGTGATTTTAGTTTATTACATTCGATCCTCTATAATTTTAAAATCCATAAAATACAGTGGATTTATACTATATGGCACGCTTTACGATGCTTTAGATTCGTCAAACACAAATTTCGTCAGCGCCACTGCGCTCAGAACGTTGATGCCATTCAAATCGACTACCTGGATCGCTAGATTCGGACTCCAGACAGTGAATCGGCCAACGTTCGCTCAGCGGGGAATTAAATCAGGAGGTTACTATTCACGACTTAAGTCGTGGGCCCCACTAGCTTCTTCACTGATTTCTGAACGATCTGACCGTCGGATCGAAAATCTTTCTATACCATTTTTGATCGATTCGACGAGACGGTCGCACTGGTGATTTCAAATTTTCGAAATTAGACTCGGATCTGAAAGGCATAAATAGTGCTCCAAAAACTGTGCAATTTGCACACCGGTATACAACCATTTAGGTTTAAATTTTGCATTTCCTCAATCACATTCACATTTGAATTCTTTAAATTCAATTTGAGTTTCACGGGTACTACATTACCCCCTCCTTATTAGAAGTTTCGTCCTCGAAACTTAACTATAGTAGGACATCGAACAGTCCACCAATACATGATGTCTGACTAACATGTACACAGCGACCACCAATCGCAGAACATCTACCCTATGCAACTCAACCACAGTGACAATCAGTCAAAAAGCACATAATAAACTGGAAAGCTCACTGAAACATCAGCACTGTCTGAAACAACTCTGGGCTACTAGTTTTGACAGTTTACTTGTAAAGGCCGACGTCGCTTGTATAGACGTCCATCAATCACAGTGACAACTAGTCAACTGCGTGCATGTACGATAGAGATCTGTCCAAAATCCAATCATAGACTGCGATATCACCTCTAGGGTAATCAAGCTCTCAAGTCCTAGTATACCACGATTACAACCTTACCAAGGTTTAGCCACTATGGCTACTATTGCTGTAAACACATAGGAGAATCTGCAACGATCCACAAAATCCAATGCAAGAGGTGGGACCTAAATACAACACCAACCCAATCAGGGTTACCATCTGGCCCATAGGCCACTAATATCGATCAGTAGTACAACCATGCCAGCGCCAGTGCGCTCACTATCACCACCACCTCTGCCGGAAAACTCGTGAATGCCAAGCTACATCACACTGATCAGGGATAGGACACGACTCGACCGACCATACCGTACTCGAGCTCCTAACCCCGCACTCTCACGTAAGTCGCAAGTCATCCTAGGGCTCAATCCTAACCATTTCCTAGGTATCTTATACCTATTGCTCTGATACCATCTAATCTGTCACGCCCCGAGTTTCAAAACAGCGGTAGAAATTTTTTTTTTTTTTTTTTTAAATCAGAGTTCAAACTTTAAACTCAGGACGTGAACAGACCGCCACATGCATAGGAAATTCTCTGTCCACACGGACAGAGTCTCCCCTATACATGCTCGGCTAGGCCAGTACAGCGATACAATCAGAGAGCAATAATCAACAGCTAAACCAAAATCACAAAGCTCTACAACTAATACATCCACAACTACTCATAACATAATCCACAAATACTCCAATCAAAATACAGAGACAACTATGATCATAATACTATACTGAAAATACTAGCACTGGGCCACTGCGGCCAATAGCAGGGGACAACTCTATCGCGACAGCTCACTGGATCGTCCCAATCTCCCAGCACCCGACTGACCTGAAAAACAGGCACCCAGGGGGTGTGAGATACACTCTACATGTATCCCAGTGGGCACGACGGGCCGAGAAATAGCAAGTCGTACCTACCGGATACAATGATAAGCAGACAGTAACAACTGAATAGAACTGAAAGCTGAATAACAAGATGCAGATATAAATCTAAGCATGCTGAAATGGAAACAGAGGTACTCAAATAAAAACTAATCATGCTATAGAGCAGAGCTAATATGATAATCATAAATATCAAAGTTGCAAACAAGGAGTACCAATAATCATGTGCCAGTCATGCGCTAATAAATGCTGAAGTAACAATGCACATCCTGCACAATGCTAGAATTGAAATACCAAATCAAAAGCCAATATCGGTCTCACAGAACCTCTGGCCAAAAACTACTATCGGTCTCACAGAACCTCTAGCCAAATGCCACTATCGGTCTCACAGAACCTCAGGCCAAATGCCACTATTGGTCTCACAGAACCTCAGGCCAAATGCCACTATTGGTCTCACAGAACCTCAGGCCAAATGCCACTGTCGGTCTCACAGAACCTCAGGGCAATTATGCTATTCATGCCATGCAACCAAAGCTGAATCTTCTATTCTACACATGCAGTAAAAGCATAGGAAATGCTGATACAACTAGCCTAGTGTCCAAGCAAGCATGGCATATATCCAGGTGTATATATATATATATACTAAATGCTGAACATAAAATCATAGCGAGAACTGAACTGCAAGATCGATGCTGCATAGCTATACACAATGAATGCTGGAATGAAAGCAAATAGAAAGGCTCAACCATAAGATCAAGGCTACACCAAAAATAGGGGTCCGACCTACCACGGTACCCCATAGGGCCAACCTGATAAAGCCCGGACCGAAGATAAACCCACCTCAACACAAGCGATCCTGCAATCAGCTGGGAGGCTCACTGGCTAGCGGCTGACTGCTAGTACCTGAATAATAGATATAAGTCAATAATAGACTCTCTCTCTCATATCCATCCCACTAACTCACTGTGTGTACAAGTTATACGGAAAACTTCGCTGAAGTCCCGGGATTTTGCCGGAATTTTCCGGAAATCCGATTCCCGCTCAACGAAAGCCATTGGATTTCCAACAAAGGGTTTAGAGATCATGGGCGTACAGCCCAAAACAGCCCATGAGGCTACAATTGCAATTAGACCCCTAGGGTTTCCCAACATTGCATAATAACCCTCCAAAAACTCATGTTTTTGCAATTACTTGACAACCACACATCTCCAAACCGAACCGAGGGCACCTGTAGGTGGGCCTCGACATGCAGAACGCCGTGCTCACCATTTGGGAGCAGCACAGAACCCGAGAACATAAATGGGTCCATAAATACTATACTTGAAGGTTCTAACTTGCTAATCAATGCACCCAAACTCTACCAAACCCAAATATGGAGTGAGCACTATGCTCAGGGGGTGGTAAGAACACAGAAGCTTGCCCTAACAAAGCTGTAAAGCTGCTGGGACAGTGCAGGTAGCAACCAAGCTCTCAAACTTTACGACAATGCCCCACACACACATCCACACAGACAAACTTTGGTCTGAAGTGAGCATTAAGCTCAGGGGACAGTGTGGAGAAACTTTCCTATTCTGCTCAAAGCCTAGATCCAAACTTTTCTTCATTGAGGCATTTAAACAAACACTTGGTGGGCGCACTATGCAAACAAGCACCCAAGCTTTTGCCCGAGCTTGTTCTCAGCAGAGAGGGCACCTGGGAGGTTCTAAGATGGCAAGAATTGTTCCCCCCAGTTGCAGAAACTTTTCTATGCAACTGGGATCAAGCTTCGACCCTCGATTTAGCCGTGGCTCGAGGAGGAAGATGATGCTCCAACCTCGAAAATGGTGACTCCCCAACCACAGGTTCTGGGCCTCAACCACTTGCACCAACAAGTGCTACAACACCTCACAAACTTACCTGAACCTATGCCCGGCGACAGGACACGGCGGCGACGGCGGTGGAGCAAGCTCGGTTTGGAGCTTACACCTCTAATGGCGGATTTCCACCTAGGCTGCATGAAGCCCATGAAATAGCATGGATGGAATCTACTTGATCCCAGGAAGCTTCCCGACCACTCCCCGGAGGTGGGGAGGCTCGCCGGCGCCGGAGCAAAGAGCTCGGCCAAAGCACAAAAACAACCCGAACTAGGGCATCATGGTACGGTGTCCACAGTGGACCAAATTACTCCAAATTTGGAGGGGATCAAGAACAGGTCAAGAGGAAGAAGACCATCGTTTTACTTTTCATTAAAAGTCGCCGGGAGAAAAGAAAGCTCGAGGCGGAGCTCTCGGCGGTGCAACTTGGCCGCCGACCAACCGATGGCTTCCCATTTCCGGGACTGGGCGTGGAGTATCCTTAGAACCTACAGGGTTCACTTCCAAGGGTCTCTGGTTCTAAATACCAGAGGGAAAAGAAAACTCACCTCGCCGGAGTTGGAGAAGAAGGGATGAAGCCGGTTTCCCCCGCCGCGTCGCGCAGCCCTCCAACTCGTTCGGTTCACTCCCCAGGAAGCAGAAGAACTCCCCAGAAGCCCAAGAAATCAAGTTGGAGCAACTTTGCTCCAACCTTTCTCTCCTCTCTCTCTCTCGGATTATCTCTCAAGGAGTTGGTGTCCCTCGGCCTCCACAGTACCCGAGCCTTTGCTGGATGATGCAGAGGGATAAGGAGAAACTTTTGATGGAGGTTAGGTGCAAGAAATCTCTGGTTTGCTTGTTCTTTTCCACTTCAACTCGGTTGCCAAGCACCTTGCAACATCACCTTCTCCACCTTGCTATATCCCATGAAGAACGGTTCCCAGGGACTTGGCTTCGTGGCAGAGAAGGTGGAAGGAACATGGATGAGCAGTTGTAACTTCCCCCCAAACCCACAACACTCGTGCATAGTGTTTATAGTGAATTTTCCCTTTCTTTGCAACTTAGTCCCTCTAAACCTTATTCATTACAATTCAGTCCATTGCTGTAGGTCATTTATGCATAGAAGTCCTTCTCCAATTAACCTCATTGCATTTGACACATAAAATAATAGGACTTTTTGCAAAATACAACAAATTTTCTAGTATTTCACGCTTTTCGAGACAACCGAGTTGTCAAACGGAAAAACGGACACCACTACGACGTCCGGCTCGACGAAATCCATTAAGTAGTGATTTTAGTTTATTACATTCGATCCTCTATAATTTTAAAATCCATAAAATACAGTGGATTTATACTATATGGCACGCTTTACGATGCTTTAGATTCGTCAAACACAAATTTCGTCAGCGCCACTGCGCTCAGAACGTTGATGCCATTCAAATCGACTACCTGGATCGCTAGATTCGGACTCCAGACAGTGAATCGGCCAACGTTCGCTCAGCGGGGAATTAAATCAGGAGGTTACTATTCACGACTTAAGTCGTGGGCCCCACTAGCTTCTTCACTGATTTCTGAACGATCTGACCGTCGGATCGAAAATCTTTCTATACCATTTTTGATCGATTCGACGAGACGGTCGCACTGGTGATTTCAAATTTTCGAAATTAGACTCGGATCTGAAAGGCATAAATAGTGCTCCAAAAACTGTGCAATTTGCACACCGGTATACAACCATTTAGGTTTAAATTTTGCATTTCCTCAATCACATTCACATTTGAATTCTTTAAATTCAATTTGAGTTTCACGGGTACTACATTTAATTTGCCCAAGGAGTTTCATAAGTAAGTCTTCTACTGGACACAGAACTTCCAGTATGTATTTTTGTCGTTTTTGACCGTTTTTGATAGTTAAAGCTCGATTTCGATTAAAAACTTGGGTTTCCAGATCGGGGGGTATCTATATTCCGTGACATTTTCGGTATATGAAAGCCGATTGTATTGCTTTTGCTTAACGTCAAGGAAATTGTGTAGTTTTTACATGCATTGGTATGGTTGGGTGGGGGGAGATATTGATGAACCATGAAAAACAGTAGGTTGCCAGAATGTAATTTTTGCAAAATAGAAACTGAATATATAGAATAAATTTAGTTCATGCGAAAAAATGTACTGAAACCATTACTTGAAAAAAAGTAAGACTGAGAAGTCATGTTTGGAGCAACTGAGATTATCTAGAACACCCTTAAGAGTTGAAAAGAATCTACAATTAGGTTATTGACCTCGGGTATCAACCTTCAATAACTTTTTATGTACAAAATAAAAAATCTATATAATTTTTTTAATTTATCATCATTGAATCCCCCAATCCCGATCTACAAGTCAAAGAAGAAACAGATCGGTTGTTCCCCTCAACTCGCTAATTAAATCGACCGTACTTCTTGGAATAAAACCACGTATCTATCAAAAAAACCCTAGAAATTAGGGGAAGATAGTAAATAAGACACCTTCAAGCAAAAACTCATAAAAAAACAGAAATCGGAGGCAAAAATCCCCCAAAAAGGGATCAACCACGCAAAATGGGTAAAGCAACCGCCTTTGGGGATAAACTCATCCAAAAACGAAGATCGGAGGCAAAAAAATCACAAAAATAGATCAAAAAGAGAGGAAAAAGCGCTAGATCTACATATTCAACCCCCGATTTCACAAAAAATCAAAGGATCTGTGGATCATACCGCAGTATTTTCCGCAGTAGGCCGACATCGCTGCTTCGAGGTCTCCGAAGAGGGGAAGAAAACTAGATAGAGAAAAAGAGCGAGATCGGAGAGTAGAGAGAGAAAGGAAGCGAACGGCAAATGGATTGGTGAGGGGGGTCCCCTTTTATACTCCAAAAAATATATTCGGAGACCCCCTCAACAATAGGATATTCTTAAACTCCCCCCTAAACTTTTCTTTTTTCATTTACACCCCTAAACTTTCAATTTTTTGGAATTAGATAATCTAAGTAAATTTCTGATTAATTGAATGGTGGTAGCTAATCAAGATACTAAATTAAACAAAAATTTTAGCTTGATTATTTTAAAAAAGCCAAATAAAAAATATTAGAACTTAGAAATGTGCCAATTAAAAAAAAAAAAAAAAATTGAGGGGTCTCTACACGTGTGTATTATAATAATGCAAGCGATAGATCCGTGGTTTTAGACCGTAGAATGGAGTGGTTGGACGAATATTTTGGAAACTTGTGGGCGCCCCTTGTGTTGTTAGCAAAGAATAAGAGGATTTTGTTTTCTTTTAAAAAATAAATAAATAAATAAATCTTATCGTACCAATTAAATATGAAATGAAATTTATTTGGATCCCGTTCAAATTATCGGTCCAAAATATTTAAATTTAATTATTATTACTAGTGTTTATAATTTTATATATATATATATATATATATATATATATATATATATATATATATATATATATATATAGTAAAGTTTATATACTCTCAAAAGTATAAGTTCAAATATGTTTGTGATTTTTTCATCATTGAATTTGTATTGAAATTTATGATTTTGTAAAGTCAACTAAAAAGAGAGAAATAAAAAATAAATAATACAAATCTTAATGCAATCCAAAGGTACAAAATTTACAAATATATTTGAACTTATACTTTTGAGAATATATAAGCTCTACTTGTAACAAACTGATCCTTTTCACCGTGGCGATGAAGTCGTGAATTCAGCTGCGGTGAAGGGAGATGATGGTCCTCACTTGAAGTGAGGAACAGGGTAGCCCGAGTAAGAGATAGAGCAGAGAGTTGTGGGTAAGAAGAGAGATATTGGGAGGGAGAAGGTTAGAGAGAGATAGAGAGATAGAGAGTAGAGAGGAGAGAATTGAGGAGAAAGCAATGTAATATTTCATCTATGTCTTTACACATAACCTCTCCACTACTTAAGCTATTGCAATACACTAATGCTAAGAATAATAGAAAATTGTATCTAAGCCTTCCAGAGTTGGGCCCCCGGTCACCCAGTGTGCCTTCTGGCTTGCCTATGGTTTCGAGGGCCGGCCCGTCACCCTATCGGGTATGGGGTTCCGACAACATCGTAAATAATATATGCTAATATTATTTATGTGTCCATTCGCATGCCATTTCTAAAAATATATTACAACCACTCCCTCAAAAGTAGTTTAATTAATTTCCTACCTGGTGACTGACTTGTGATTAATGGACTTCAAGATTTGTTTTCTTACTCATTATTATTATTAGTTTGCCAAACCTATAAATTTCATCTTAGTTGAAGGATATCTCATGTTAGATCTGATTGGTTCTATTTAGTGAGAAAATTGTTGTTTTCTTTTTTTTTTTTTCATTTTGTGCCAATATATACTAGTTATCATATCGTGTTCTTTTCAAAATAAAAAAAGAATTTCTGCGTATATATCCTGACAATAATTTCTATAATGTTGATATTTACGTGCGTCACTCTGAAAATCATATATTTATTTTTAGAAGATTCGATCGGGGCCCCAGATATATTAGATCATTAGTGGGTGTTTGGTTCGGGACTAGAACAGGAAATAAGGGGTTTATCCCTCTTATTCTATCAAATGCACCAGAATTATTCGGTACAGTTAGTTTCAGTACAAGCAGAATAAGCTGGAACAACAGTTCTTACCAATTATTTTTTTTTTTTTTTTTTTACCAAACTATCCCTCCTCCACTCCTTTCTCTTTTTCCAATGCACTCACTTCATCACAAATCCCTCTCTCTCCTCTCTCTCTTTTCCTTCATCCCATCTCCCGATGCACTCTCATCATCACAAATTTTGAAATTTTATATTTAAAATTTTAACTTTAATTTAAGCAAATAAAATATTAAATTAAATATTATTTTCATAAAATATAATTGATTTTAATTTTAATTTTAATTTTATCTTAATTTTTTTAAGACTTTAATCTATTAATTAAAACGAAGAAAGTAAAAGTTATTATTTGAAAATGAAAAAATTTTATGTTTAAAATTTATAATTTAAAATTAATATTATAAAATTTTAAATTTAAAAATTTAAATGTTGAAATTTTATATTTGAAATTTTAAATTTAATTTGAGAAAATAAAATATTAAATTAAATATTATTTTCAAAAAATATAATTTGATTATGATTTGATTTTATCTTATTTTTTTAAAGCTTTAATCTATTAATTAAAACGAATTAATTAGATTTTAACAACTTTTATCACATATTAAATCTTGAGGGCAAAAAGGTAATTTATTCCAACCTAACCTCTTTATTCTTTTTATTCCCCATTCTCATACCAAACACAAATTTCTTATCCCTGAAACCGAACCATTTTTTCGCTCTTGTTCCTTATTTTATATCTATCCCCAGAAGAGCTAGTTCCGGCTTATTTCGTTACCAAACGAGCCTAATTATATGCAACATGCTTAATGCAACATGCTCAATGCAACATGCTCAATGGCCAACTGTCGGCAAATAGCCGGGATAGAATCAACAAGGAATTACTGACCAAATCCAACGAGTCATATCACAAGTCTCAATATGTCACCGACCAATCAAGTCCACTATTCCCGAATGAATGCCATAGTGTCACCAACCTATCAAGTCTATATAACTCGAACATAATGCAATAGACACGAGATGTCATAAATCACGAAGTCACCAAATCATACTATGTCTCAAGATCATATGCTATAATCATGTCATATGAACTCTAGCAATCATAGAATACCGCTCTACTTCTAGGTCATGATGCAAATACGAAAGTAGAGCAAACATGAACGAAGTGTGTGGTGCTCAAGTGCTCAACATGCAGAGTGTGTAATCAAGAAAGGAAACACGGGGAAAGGAATGTCACCGAGCATGCACCACTGAACAAACGTCAGATCGAAGTACCCACCTGAAGTCCGATGAAGCACCTAACGCCCAAAATTGATGCAACTAGTCACCTGTACCTACGAAAGATACTATAAAATCATAAACCACTCGATACTAAATACCACTATAACCCACACATCGATCCACACTCCGAGAACCATTCGGGCCATCGATACCTTTTATCGATTCCCGAAACCTGCCGGAGATCCCCGGCAACGCAGCGGAACACAACCGAACCCACATAGTGTCCTAGAGAAATCCAACACTTACCGAAGACCACCCGCTGCCCCCAGACACACTGATTTGGGTGTCTGGGCAGCAAGACACACAAACGACGCGAGTAGGTGCGACTAACCAGAACCAAACAATACCGGGTTCCCGAGGATGCCAATTTCAGCACCGAAACCCCCCACAACCCAACCACTGCCTCTAGACACATGAGGAAGTAAGGATGACCAGCCAACAAGGCTCGAAAACAAACGAAATGCCCTCAAGTTGACAGAATTAAATTTCCGAATAGAACCGCGATCGGACGACCGATTTGGCCGATAATCACACCGGAATCCCAAAATAAGCACTGCGATAGTCTACGGGCATAGGACGACTAGTCCAAAGGTCAAACACAACTCATACACGCTTCCCGAGGCAACCCTCATGCAACACTTGCGCAAAAACCCCAAAACATACACTAAAAGCAAGATAAATACATAAAAATACAGTAATTAAGCATTTACCAAAAATTCCCACGCTTTGGAATTCAACTAACACCACTGCTAGACAGGTCTCGACGGTGTTGCTGTAGCGTCCGCGACAGAAAGGGAGCAGGCAGGGACCGCGTCGCTGCTGCCCAAGGAGAGGGGGAGACATTCAGTTCACAAAGGATGCTGCAAGGAGGAGAGGATCAAGATCCGGGCTCACCTGTTGAGGAGGGGGCGCCCGGACTCCAGGGAGGCAGAGCAGGGCGGCGCGCGGCTCCCCCCACGCACAGGCCCGCTCGGCCTAGGCTCAGCGCGGCCTGGGCCCTGCGTGTGCACGGCGGCCTGCTTGGTCGCGTGCAGCGGGCGCTAGGTTCCCGCCAGGTGCGCCCTAGGCTGGGTCCCGCGCGGCCCACGCAAGCCCTAGGCGGCGGCGGCGGCGCGCAGCCCGCGTGCGGGGCTCAGGCGTGCGGCGGCTGCGCGAATGGAGCGCCCGAACCCATGGTCCTCTACTTCGGCTTCGACGACGACGCAATGACGACCGGATCTAAGGGAGAAGGAAGAGGGAAATTTGTGGCTTCTTCTTCTTGGTGGCTGTGGAGGAGGAAGAAGAGAAATTAGGGGATAATCAGGATTTAGCAAGCCCTAACCCTGAACTACCCTAAGTACCCTTCTCCACTCAACAATTGAACTAATTCCCACCAAGTCCCCAAGCAAAAATCTCTCCCTTTAACCCCCAAAATCCCGTTTCGAAATTTGAATTTTTGAACTAAGTGTCCAATGCCAACTCACCTCAATTCAGATAAAAATTATGTAAAGACTCAAATTCGGATTTTTGTAAAAAATTACAGATATTACAAGTAGTATGCAATCTCGTTATCAAAAAATAAAAAAAGAAAAAAGAATGATTATATCTTTGAAGAGATATTTTTCTGTTTTCAGTTTCAAGTTTAAAGAACGAATATCAAAAGAAAAATAAAAATAAGTGATTTCTACATAAATACAGATACAGATAAACATTATATTCGAACTTGAGTCCGTCGTATTTTCACTTTTTATACTTATATTATTATTATTATTATTGTGACTGAAATCAAATTTAGCACTTTTTATACTTATAATAACAACAATAACTGAAACTTTATTTATTTAACATTATTTAAACTCAATTTCTGATTCGAATTTGAATAAAATCACGAATTTTCGTATGTAGTATGGTTCCGGTTCAGAGTTTTGTGAACAGACCGATTTTTTTTTTAGCACGTTTTATCTCTATAACTGTATCCCCTCTGCTTATCGCTCTCGAATCATCTCATAGCTGAACCTTCGCGAGAAACTCTAATGGCGACCGCGAAACCTAGCCCCGTCGTCTCCGACCAGAAGAAGCGCGCCTTCGAAGCCCTAGAGCGGAGGTTCGCCGCCGCTGCCAAATCCGATCTCCTCAACGAAGATCACCTCAAAAGCAAGAAGAGGAGACGTGATCCCTCGCAAAAAACCCAATACCACGACCCGAATCGACCCGCCGCCGCCCTCTCTTCTCCTTCAAAATCCGATCCCTCTTCCTCCATTAGAGGTTCGATTCGATCTCGGCGACTTTTGTTCTATGGTTCGACTATTCGGTGCTCGAAGAGAATTGATGTCGTGGTTTTGGATTCTTCTCAGGAGACTCGGGACCCTCAAATTCCACTCCCCAATGGAGGATCTCAGGTTCTTATTTAATACTTTTGATTACCTCTAATTATTGTATTTATCTAAAAATTCATCTTTTACGCTCTCTAGATGGAGAAACACATCCTGTTTATTCGGAGATCTGTGAAACAGTGCACGAAAAATTGCTACAAGCTGCTACTAGGGTAACAATGGTACAAATTTGTGTTTTTGAGTTTAACGATCCTTTTTCTTAGTCGCAATTGTATATGTAATAGTATTCCCGTATTCGAATATTGTGAAGGATTTGAGTAGAAGGGATGCGGTCCACAGAATTGTTAGTGACATCGTTGGGAAGGGCGAAGAAGCTGGGAAGTTTGCGAGGGGAGCTAAGAGCTTAAAATTGGATAATTGGGTTTTGCTTGATAACTTTGTTGCAAAGAACAATGGGTCGGCGGATGCCCGCATGAGAGCATTAAAGAGTCACTCGAAGAGGTCAAAGAAGCATATGTCGAGGAAGCAACATCGGAAAGTTGGGTCATTTAATTTGCCCAAGGAGTTCCATAAGTAAGTCTTCTACTGGACACACAACTTCCAGTATGTATTTTTGTCGTTTTTGACCGTTTTTGATAGTTAAGGTTGTATTGCTTTTGCTTAACTTCAAGGAAATTGTGTAGTTTTTACATGCATTGGTATGGTTGGGTGGGCGGAGATATTGATGAACCATGAAAAACAGTAGGTTGCCAGGATGTAATTTTTGCAAAATAGAAACTGAATATATAGAATAAATTTAGTTCATGCGAAAAGATGTACTGAAACCATTACTTGAAAAAAAGTAAGACTGAGAAGTCAAGTTTGGAGCAACTGAGGTTATCTAGAACACCCTTAAGAGTTGAAAAGAATCTACAATTAGGTTATTGACCTAAAGCTGCTGGTAAGAAGGTTGGGTATAGATAGGTCGCTCTGGTTAGTACCTTCAAATTGAAGTTGGAGCAGTAAGATGTCTGTATTAATCTAGAGATCATATAATATCACTTTGTAGTCTGTAAGGATATTTCTAGCTTGAAAGTTGTTAAAATTCTCATGTTGCCTCTTACTTTCTTTGTTAAATTTTCATTTTCTTAAAATCTTGTGACTGATATTTCGTGCAGCTTTGATCTCTTTAAGCCAATGCATGAAATGTGGAAAGAGTACATTAATGAGCTTACAAAAGAATCTGGGTAAACTTTTTTATTTAGTTGACTTGTTTTACTCTCTTCATTACTTTTTGTTTATTAATATGTACTCTTTACCTTTTTCTGCTATTGTGAGTTAATCTTTCCCTACCACATATTCAGGAAAAAGAAATTAAGCGACTGCCTGTTAACTGCTGACTTACACGGTGCCTATCTTCTAGGTAATTCATATTGCTTTGTCACGTAATATGCTTGGTTTATTTGGTTGCTATCGATTATTTTAATTACTAGTTTATACATGCAAGGAACTTATTTAGCTGTGAAATTGCAGTTGTTGAGTGCAGAGACCCCACCTTTAAAGGTTTAAGCGGTATTATGATTCGGGATACTGCAGAGACTTTTGGGATAGTTACAGAGGAAAATCGCTTCAGAGGTACCCTTTAAGTTCCAGTCAGAATAACTAGCTTAATGTTTTTCCTTTACGTATCTAAATCATTTAACTCAAAGTACCGGATACATCCTTCAGAGACAAGGCCGCCTACTCTACCTACTATAATGAGCATCTTTTGTTTGGATATCTCTGTGTCTTCCTTCATTATGCAGTTTCGTAATTTATAGAGTGTATGATAGAAATTTGAAACTGACTACATAATTCCTCTAGCTTCTTGGTGTAGTCTTTTTTTGCTTCTTAGTTGTAGTTTGATTCAATACTTGAATACAAACTCATGTGGTTTATAATAATATGTCCGAGTTGCACCTAACTCATCAAGTCATTACCCTTCACCCATCTTAGCGTTGCTTGTTTTGTTAGTTAAACTAGGATTACGCACTAATGGTTAATCTGACTTCTGTTCCCTAGTTGACCAGACAACCTAAATTTTTTTCTTTACAATTTGGAAACGAGCTTTTAGAGCAGCTTATCAGTAATCGTATTTGGTTTAGGAGAACAAAGATAGGCAATTAAGATGCTGTAGAGGCTTTTCAATCTTTTTCATTCAATTGGTACATGAAACTTTGTAATTATTTTATAAATTCTCAGCCTGGTTCTAGTTGTGGGAAACTGATAACACGTGTCAATGACGTCTACAGTTGTACCGAAAATGGGCTCAGTCTTCATATTCCAAGCTGGCTGCTGGAAAATTACAATTTATGGTGACAAACTTTCGCCCAAGGGAAAGTTGAAGTCAAGTCGCTCTCGGAGCAGCTGCAGCATCTTTTGTCAAGATAAAGAATTTTCTTCGCAGTTCCATCTTTTTTCCTTTTTTCTTTCTTCTGAGAGAGTTTTCTGTTCTGTATAATTGTATATAATCACGCCCCGAGTTTTTAAAAATCAGGTCTGAAATTTTTTTTTTTTTTTTCATTAAATCAGAGTTTGGCAAAACAGACGTAACAGACCGCCACACGTATAGGAAAACCTCTATTCCGCGAACAGAGGCTTCCTATATATGCACGGCTATGCTAGTAATCAGCAACAGATATCTCAGTACAACTAACTAATCTAGTCAGCAGGAATAATTCAAAATCAGTTATTACTCAATATTTTAAATGTCTAAGTCTAAATCAAATAGAACTGGAATAAAATGCGGAAAGTAAAAATCTGCATAAGTCATCAAGCTCAATAATCTATGATCATGGGACAGCTCTATCGTGACAGGTTGTAAAAGTAAAATATTTCAATTCAAAGCAAGTTTGTAGTAAAAGAGTTTTCGGAGTATTCTACTAAAAAACTGTTGCTGTTCTTAAACAGCTTCATTCATATATAGTATTCCAAAGGATGGAGTTGTTATT
>CM054936.1:21160640-21248330 GCA_029168755.2 Tillandsia fasciculata
TAGGTTAGAAACCCTAGGAAGAATATTCGGATCACAAACAAACTTTTCTGGAAAGTTTTACCGACGGCGATCCGGATTGCATAAGCCACGATCCGGATCGCAGACGCACAGAATGCAGTTTCCAGAAAATCGCCTGTTCGGGATCCGGATCATAATCCACGATCCGGATCGTTCATACATTTTCACAAAACACCCATTCGGGATCCGTACTCCGCCCAAGCTGTGATCCGGATTGCAGCAATGTATGAACGAACACCTTTCGGGATCCGGATTGAAAGTCCACGATCCGGATCCTGAACATGTCCCCATGTTCATTTTTGATGAATAAACAAAACAATCAAAAAACCTCTTCCAAGTGGTTTCTACACTAAAGAAGTAGTCGGATCATCAAAATTATTTAGTTAAACGTACCTGATCCTTTTGATTCTTCTTTCTTGAGATTGAGGTATATGATCCACAGTTTCTTCATCTTCAATCCTCAAGACTTAAACACATCACGAAATACGCCAACTCAAATTCCGTAACAAATCTCCCCCTTTGGCGGTTCGTGACAAAACACAGATCCACAAAGAAAATTCAAAAAGATATTTTTGTTGCTATCACCATACAACAAAAATTTACAAAAGAGTCCAAAATTAAAACATGAGATAAACTCCTAAGACAGACTCTAGACTTAGACATCTGTAACCTCTGCACACAGAAAACATTCTTGACAAAACAAATTCGTTAGATACCTCAAGAATTGGAACATACAAAAAACAAGTACAGAGATAGAGTTTGATCTCACCATGACATTTAAAAAAATCAGATATGTGAAGAAACATAGTTAAAACCAACATATCTTCTAAGCAGTTGAAAACCAAATGTCAAAGTATGTTAGTCCAACATCAACTTGTTAGTCATATTACATGCCCAAATAGTTAGTATAGAAGCATGTCACAATCACAAAAGAAAACCAAAGTTGAGTTGAGATTCATACTTACCTTGATATTCGATATTCACAATCATGTTCAAGTCATTCATCATTGTCATTGTTTTCTCAACTCTCTCCCCTTTTTGTCACAAAAACAAGCCAAAACGTAGCAAGAGCTACAATATGTAAGGAGAGTAACAAAAAAAAAATTCTAAAAGTATGCACAAACTGAGAACTAAACTAAAAGAGGAAGAAAAACAATGTTCTGAGAACTAAGAACCCAAAGTAAGGTGACCAATTCTGTTGCTCAATCTGAAGAGTCTGAACTAGTACAGCTTAGCTTGCTTAAAATCCTTTAAGCAAGTTCTTAAGGTTTGAGTATTTTTCTTGATCTTCTTGTGTTCAGAGGAGACTTGCTGAAGCTCTCTCGATATTCTTTCATGTGTAGCAGAGAGTCTTTGTTGTTCCTGACGAATCGATTCCAATATCTCTGTCTCAGTTGTCCGTGTCTTTGAATAAGATGAACGCTGTCTGGATGCAGATGGTGCATCAGGTCCTGCAGTCCATGGTGATCAGTTTGCAAAATTCCAGAAAGTGAGCGTGCTCTGGTTAGAGGCCCACTCTGCTGACTTGTACTTCTTTGAACACTTTTCCTTCTTGTATATTGTACGGTCGTGGAGGCAGATTTCATAAGTCTCTTCCCTTTGGTGAACTTCCTTTCTTCTTCATCAATTTTTCGCTGAACATCCTTAAGAAATCGTCCCATTCTTCACTATTGTAATCCGAGCTGTCTTCAGTGGTCTTCTCGAGTTGAGACGCTTGGTTCTTCTTTAACGATGAACCCCCAGGCACCATTGCGACCAGTAAGAGATCAACCAGGAGAATGCCATTGATTCTAGTGCTTTGAGTTTAAGAAAGTGTCCTGTGAAGACCAACTCAAGAACATATGAAAAATCGTCAATTTTGAAAAATTTGAAAAATTGTACCTAGACAATCATAATCATATAGAGAAGCCAAGAATCAAATTAGTTTTCCAAAAAGAATTTTAAAAATAGATCAAATCCATGATTTACAAAATTCCTCTTTTATGCCCTAAAACCGAATTTTTAGAAATCGAAGCCTAAAAACACGTTAATCAAGTGAAATCCCAGCATAAAAGTAAAACTAATTGATCCAGAGTTCTTATTTCAAAAGAAATTTGATCAAAAACCATTCACAAACGAAAAAAATTCCAACTTTTCAACTCACGTTTGATGAAAAAACAGAAAAACTGTGAAAAACCGAGTTTTGATCATGAAAACTTACTTGAATCCGAAGAACTTTGAGTTTTGAAGCACCAGGAAGCAAGAAATCTAGAGAGAGAAACTCTAGAAGCTTGAAAACCAGAAATTAGGGTAAAGAAATCTCGAATCTGAAAGTTTCTATATAGAACCCTAGCCGTGATCCGGATCGGCCGAGAATGTGATCCGGATCGGCCACACGCGGGAAAAATCCTGCGTTCGGGATCCGGATCACTTGCCACGATCCGGATCGGCTACACCTTTTTCTTCAGAAAAATTAAGAAAAATACATAAAATCCAGAAAAAGTATGTAAGCACATTATCATGTCAACTTTAAACAAATGACATCGTTTCACACAACAAGAAATAGATTATGAAAAATCTATCAATAATATCCAAAAATGAAACGAAGATTTACGAAAGTTAAAACACTTAAAGTTGAACAACTTCAATTACATCTATCTTGATCCTATGTGTAATGTCTTTATCAAATCATCAATTTCAGTAAAGAAAATGAAGTACCAAGATCAATAGATGTTTGAAATCCCAGATAAGTTAAATAATATATCTAGACAATCTGTTGAAGGAGTGGCTCTTTGAGCATCTTAAATCAAAAATCCCACCTTATACCAACCATGAAATACGACTGAGTCAAGTATTTCAATATGAGTTTTATCAACAATTTTTCAAACAAAAGTTTGCTTTTCATTCATGGAGTATCCTTTTTCTTTCATTTTCTCCATGTGGTGGTAGTTTTCACACTCCTCATTGGGATGTAACTCTTTCCACATCTTTTGAGCATTTCACATTTCATTGACTCCCCCTCAATTGGCTATCAATTATTTAATATATAAAGTATTCAACCAAACCATTGATCTCGAATTCATACTCGACTAAGCAATCAAATATGATAATGACTATACCAAGAGATCATTGAGAGAGAAATTGACTTTGATCACAGAAAGATGGTTTAATTAACGTAAATGATCATTGCAACATTGAAACATTATGACATCAAAAACATAATAAATTTCTAAATGCATAAAAGGATGCAATTAAAGTCAATTATGATATATGCTCAATTAGTGTGCTATGTACAGAACATAGATAAAGAACAAAACAAAAACAAGAACAAAAACAAAACCTAATCTAAGCAAAGGTTTCAAAAAGAGTTTATTTCAAGGAAAGCATGCCAATTGCTTTTCGCAAGTGAATGAAACGTTTTTGATCCAACGGTTTTGTTAAGATGTCGGCTAATTGATCTTCAGTTGAAATATATGACAGTTGAAGAATGTTTGATTCAACTAGCTCTCTAAGAAAATGATATCTAAGTTCAATATGTTTTGTTCTAGAGTGCAACACAGGGTTTTTAGAAATGTTAATGGCACTAGTGTTGTCACATAAAATGGTTACCGAAGATGTTGAAATTCGGAAATCACTCAACACGCTCTTCATCCAAATCAATTGGGTTGAGCAACTTCCTGCAGAAATGTACTCCGCTTCGGCAGTCGAGAGTGCTATGCAGTTCTGTTTCTTACTGTGCCATGCAACAAGGCAGTGGCCGAGATAGAAGCATGCACCACTCGTGCTTTTCCGGTCATCCACCGATCCAGCCCAATCGGCATCTGAGTATCCAACAATATCCAAAGTCGTTCCCATAGGATACCAAATTCCGAAATTGATTGTACCTTTGATATACCGGATGATCCGTTTCACCGCTTTCAGGTGAACCTCCTTCGGTGCTGATTGATATCTCGCACAAATCCCAACACTGAAGGATATATCCGGGCGACTAGCCGTGAGATATAGTAGACTTCCAATCATACTGCGGTACAGTTTCTCGTCTACATTCTCACTTTGTGATTCACTTCCAAGTCCCTTATGGCTAGTTCCCATTGGAGTTGGAAAATCTTTCGAATTTTCAAGGTCAAACTTTTTGACCAACTCCAGTGCATACTTGGATTGACACAAGTGAATTCCTTCATCGTTCTGCTTAACTTGTAATCCAAGAAAATAATTCAACTCGCCCATCATGGACATCTCAAATTCGCTTTCCATGGTCTCCGCGAATTTAGAAGCATCAGTATTTCTCGTTGCTCCAAAAACAATGTCATCAACATAGATTTGAGCAACTATGAAATTGTTTTGATAATGCTTCACAAAGAGAGTCCTGTCAGCTCCCCCTCGAGTGTAGCCCTTTTCCAAAAGGTGCTTTGTCAACCTTTCGTACCATGCTCGCGGTGCTTGTTTCAGACCGTAAAGAGCCTTTTTCAGTCGAAAAACATGGTTAGGTAGTTTATGATCCACAAAACCTTTCGGTTGAGCTACATAAACTTCCTCATTTAAAAATCCATTTAAAAAGGCGCTCTTAACGTCCATTTGAAATAATCTGATTTTGAAATGACAAGCGATCGCAAACAATATACGAATGGACTCGAGTCTAGCTACAGGGGCGAAGGTTTCATCAAAGTCTATACCTTCTACTTGAGAATAGCCTTGAGCAACTAACCTTGCTTTGTTCCGGATGATAGTACCTTCTTCGTTTTTCTTGTTCTTGAAGATCCATTTGGTACCTATCACATTGTGTTGCTTCGGAGGCTTCGTCAGTTCCCAGACTTTGTTTCGCTCGAATTGATGGAGCTCTTCCTGCATTGCTTTAATCCAATAATCATCTTGGAGAGCTTCATCAATATTCCTTGGTTCGATTTGTGATACATAACATGCAAATCCGCAAACCAATTGTCTCCGTGTTCTAACTCCTTCTTGTGGATCTCCAATTATGTTCGATTCAGGGTGATCCTTGGAGATGCGTAACGTTGAGGTAGAGGAGTAGGCGGAGGTACACGAGATGATTCCTGCACATCACATAAGCTTGAAGAACCGTTAGATGCATCAACATTATTATCGAAAGAATTGTTAGAAGAAGATGCATTAGCAGGTGTATCATCATCAAGAGAGATATCGAGGGTAGATTTTTCAGATTCAAAATGAAAAGCTTCATCTACCTTAACATTTATCGATTCTACAATCGTCTTAGATTCCAAGTTAAAAACTCGATATGCTCTACTGTTTGTAGAATAACCTAAGAAAATCCCTTCGTCACTTCGAGAGTCAAATTTACCAAGATTTTCGCGATCACGCAAAATGAAACACCGACTCCCGAAAATGCGAAAATATTTGATATTAGGTTTTCTACTAAACCATAGTTCATATGGTGTATTAAAAGTCCCCGGGCGCAAGTACACTCGATTGATAACATAGACAGCCGTGTTCACCGCTTCAGCCCAAAAGTATAAAGGAAGGTTCCGGCTATGAAGCATAACACGAGCCATCTCCTGTACGACCCTGTTCTTGCGCTCGACTACACCATTTTGTTGAGGTGTGTAAGGTGCAGAGAATTCATGTTTAATGCCGTTAGAAGAGCAAAAATCAATGAATTTGGAATTTATGAATTCCCCACCTCTATCACTCCTTACTCGAGTAATCCTTTCATTCTTTTCAATCATAATACGATTGCAAATTTCGAGAAAAGAATCAAAAGTATCAGCTTTTTCTTTTAGAAAGGCTACCCAAGTATATCTAGAAAAGTCATCAACCAACAAAAAAATATACCATTTACCTCCCAGAGATGGTTGACGAGTTGGCCCCATTAAGTCCATATGCAAAAGTTCCAAAGGCCGTTTTGTACCTATGTGGTTCAAATTCTTGTGTGCAGTCCTAGACTGTTTTCCCTTTTGGCAACCGCCACACACAAGGTTTTGTTCAAAAGAAAGTTTCGGAACCCCTTTGACCACATCTTTATTTGAAATTCTAGCAAGTTCCTTAAAGTTTATGTGACCTAGCCTTTCATGCCAAAGTGTTTCGTTTTTCAAAGATGCTAGGTTACATTTTTCAGAAATCTTAGAAGGAACTACATAACAGTTGTTTTCTGATCTAACCCCCTTTAAAAAGAAAGCATGGTTCAAGTCAGTTACAGTGCATTTATCAGATGAAAAATTAACTGAATAACCATTATCACACAGTTGACTTATGCTTATGAGGTTAGTCTTTAGGCCATGAACAAATAATACATTATCTAGAACCGGGCCATCTGGAATAGCTACCGTTCCCTTTCCAACAATTTTGGAAGACCGGCCATCTCCGAAAACAACAAGTCCTCCGGAGTTTTTCTCAAATGTTTGAAAACAGTTTTTATCGCCGGTCATATGACGGGAACACCCGCTATCCAGGTACCAAGACGAACCATCATATGCATGCAAGGAAACAGTGGTAGCAAAACAGGGAAAGATCTCACCTTTGCGCACCCAAACCCTTTTGGAGTACGTCGGTAATGGTCGTGAAGTTGATTTCCTAGGTGAGAGCGTCTTGCATGAAGAATTGCTGCTCCTTGATGCTGTCGTCTTGAGCGGTGTACTACCAAGGCTCTTTTCCGTCAATTGATTGGAGTTGTTTCCGAGGAATAGCCCTTTTGGTAGTTGTTGCAAGATGTTCTTGAGGTGTGCGTTTGGCTCCAGTCTTGCAGTTTCTTCTGATGTGCCCTGAAATGCCACAACGAAAACATACCTTGGATCTTGTCGATTCCGAAGAAGATGTAGTAGGTTCATTGTCGTTGCTTGGCGTGAACACCGGTGTCGGAGGAGGAGATACCGACGGAGGCACAAATACCGTACCACTCGAACTTGGAATGTCTCCAGTTTGAGTGTATCCGAGGCCGAACTTGTTTCTTTGACCGAGACCAAGAAGTCTGTCCAACTTACTCCTTCCAGAAGAAAATCTCTGTAAGTCATCCTTTAGTTGGCGTATGGTCTCGTCATTTCCAATTTTTCCTGTCGGGCCTCGCCGTTGAGCTTCAAGAAGTAATTCGCTTTGTTCACCATGTCTACATAACTCTTCTCGAAATGCTCATTGGACTCTTGAAGGGAAACATTTGTCTTAACCAGATTGTCCCTTTCCACTTCAAGATCGGTTGAGATAGAGGTTACTCTTTTTAATTCATCTTCAAGATCCAGTAATCTCTCTTTCAACCCCTTGTTTTGTTTAGCCAATTTCTTTGAATCCCTCAAAAGCTTATGGTAGGCTAAAACAAAATCTTCACCTTCCGAATTATCTGACTCATCGTCCGTTGCAATCTTTTCCACAGTGGAGTTGGACAATGACTCGGATGTACTTGCCATTAAGCACATGAAGGGAGAAGATGTAGTGGACGCGTGGAAAGCTGTCGCGTTGTCTTCTTCATCACTTGACGATGACTCATTTGACGTGGAGTTGTCATCCCAAGTAACTACTTGCATCGCCTTCTTCTTTGCCGGATTCTTGTTGGGACATTCCGTTGCTATGTGGCCGTAGCCTCGACATTTGAAACACTGGACTTGTCCCTCAGAACTTTTCTTATCCTTTGAGAAGTTCTCCTGGCTTCTTGACTTGTAACTTGAAGGACCCTTGCCTTTCTTTGACTTTCCGAAGGATTGAGTTTTGCTTGAATTTCCCCTTCGAAAGTTGCGGCGAAACTTCCTTGTCAAGAGAGCGAGCTGCTTCTCAAAGTCCTCCATAGAAATGTTCTCGTCGTCGTCCGAGGAGGATGAATCCGCGTCTTCTTCTTTAGTTGATTTCAATGCGTAACCTGAAGACTTAGAAGAGGATGCCTTTCCAGAAGAATAGTTAGTAGGAAAAGTCATTTCATAAGTTTGTAAAGCACCTACTAATTCTTCTACACGCATTTCGTCCGGGTGTTTAATTGTTTCAATGGCTGCAACCTTCGGGCGAAATCGTTCAGGAAGAGTT
Organism: Tillandsia fasciculata; assembly: GCA_029168755.2. NCBI lineage: Eukaryota > Viridiplantae > Streptophyta > Magnoliopsida > Poales > Bromeliaceae > Tillandsia > Tillandsia fasciculata. The sequence continues at coordinate 21,168,615 of CM054936.1, forward strand.
CTTAGAATTTTTCTTACAACTTTAAATTCTGGAATCTTCTCTCCCAAGTTAGCACATGAGTTCACGATGTCTTGCAATCGTGTGTAATAGTCAGTGAAGGATTCATTCTCTGCCATAGAGATAGAGTCAAACTTGCTCGTGAGCATTTGCAGTTTCTGAATCTTCACTAAGTTAGTTCCCTCATGCGTAACTTGCAGAACATCCCAGATTTCTTTCGCAGTCTCACATGCCGAGACGCGAGAGAACTCAGTTTGTGACAAAGCATTAAATAGAGCATTAATCCCTTTGCCATTGTAAGAAGATAAGTCTATCTCTTCCTTGGTCCATTTCGACCTAGGTTTTAAGGTGCGAACATCATCTAAAATTTCAGTTGGATTAGACCATCCTAATTCAATTGATTGCCACACCCTTTCGTCGATGGAAATTAAGAAAGCTTTCATCCGTACTTTCCAGTACGCATAATTAGTTCCATCAAAGAAAGGGGGTCGATTGATGTTTCCACCTTCAACCATTGTTTACAACCCTATTCCCGCTCTGATACCACTTGTTGGGTTTAGGTTAATAAGGATCTAATAGGGGAAAAAACACCTAGAGGGGGGTGAATAGGTGTAAACAATAAACACTCAAAAAATCATTGTGCGATAAAACCCAATGCGGAAAAATAAAAGAACACACAAGATTTTTACGTGGAAAAACTCCAAACCGGAGTAAAAAACCACGGGACCGATAACACGGCGAAATCCACTAGAGTTAACACACGTACAAGGTGATATAGCGTACTCACAGACGACTCAACCTTTTACCATACGCCCCTAGTCGATCTTCCCGCTCGCTCCACGACGCTTCTCGAATCCACGATCCGCGCCCAACGCTGAATCCACAGCGTCCAACGTCGAGTCCACGACGTCCGACCGAATCCACGGTCTTCACCCAATGGTACGCTTCGAATCCACGAACGCACCTCGCTCCGAATCCACGAAAGCGATAACACCTTGAATCCACAAGGCCACGCGAGTCCACGCGCCGATTTTGGGGTAAATCGTTGTTTGTTTGGGTGGTGATGATCCGCCGAATACTTAGATCAAGAGTAGATCGGAAATACCATCTAAGTATTCATTAGTTTGATTCAACTCAAGATGTGAGTATGAAAACCTAGAATCAAACTAATCAATATAGATGAAGAACCATAAATAGATCTAATGATTTCCGTTCTTCTCTATATGTGGATCTAAGGCCGTATAAAATGATATTTGAAAATGACGGCTCTTTTTCCGATGCCCTAGAAATGAAATAGGAGGGCTATTTATAGGTTAGAAACCCTAGGAAGAATATTCGGATCAAAAACAAACTTTTCTGGAAAGTTTTACCGACGGCGATCCGGATTGCATAAGCCACGATCCGGATCGCAGACGCACAGAATGCAGTTTCCAGAAAATCGCCTGTTCGGGATCCGGATCATAATCCACGATCCGGATCGTTCATACATTTTCACAAAACACCCCATTCGGGATCCGGACTGCCAAGCTGTGATCCGGATTGCAGCAATGTATGAACGAACACCTTTCGGGATCCGGATTGAAAGTCCACGATCCGGATCCTGAACATGTCCCATGTCCAGTTTTTGATGAATAAGCAATTAAAACCTCTTCCAGGTGTTTCTACACTATAAGAAGTATTCGGATCATCAAAATTATTTAGTTAAACGTACCTGATCCTTTTGAATTCTTCTTTCTTGAGATTGAGGTATATGATCCAAGTTTCTTCATCTTCAATCTTCAAGACTTAAACAATCACGAAATACGCCAACTCAAATTCCGTAACAATTCTTTCCTGCATTGCTTTAATCCAGTAATCATCTTGGAGAGCTTCATCAACATTCCTTGGTTCGATTTGAGATACATAGCATGCAAATCCGCAAACCAATTGTCTCCGTGTTCTAACTCCTTCTTGTGGATCTCCAATGATGTTCGATTCAGGGTGATCCTTGGAGATGCGTAACGTTCTGAGGTAGAGGAGTAGACGGAGGTACACGAGATGATTCCTGCACATCAGATAACTTGAAGAACCGTTAGATGCATCAACATTATTATCGAAAGAATTGTTAGAAGAAGATGCATTAGCAGGTGTATCATCATCAAGAGAGATATCGAGGGTAGATTTTTCAGATTCAAAGTGAAAAGCTTCATCTACCTTAACATTTATCGATTCTACGATCGTCTTAGATTCTAAGTTAAAAACTCGATATGCTCTGCTGTTTGTAGAATAACCTAAGAAAATCCCTTCGTCACTTCGAGAGTCAAATTTTCCAAGATTCTCACGATCACGTAAAATAAAACACCGACTCCCAAAGATACGAAAATATTTGATGTTAGGTTTTCTACAAAACCAAAGTTCATATGGTGTATTCAATGTCCCCGGGCGCAAATACACGCGATTGATAACATAAACAGCAGTGTTCACCGCTTCAGCCCAAAAATAAAAAGGTAAGTTCCGGCTGTGAAGCATAACACGTGCCATTTCCTGTACGACCCTGTTTTTGCGCTCGACTACACCATTTTGTTGAGGTGTGTAAGGTGCGGAGAATTCATGTTTAATGCCATTAGACGTGCAAAAATCAATGAACTTGGAATTTATGAATTCCCCACCTCTATCACTCCTAACTCGAGTAATCCTATCATTCTTTTCAATCATAATACGATTGCAGATTTCGAGAAAAGAATCAAAGGTATCAGCTTTTTCTTTTAAGAAAGCTACCCAAGTATATCTAGAAAAATCATCAACCAATAAGAAAATATACCATTTACCTCCCAGAGATGGTTGACGAGTTGGCCCCATTAAATCCATATGCAAAAGTTCCAAAGGCCGTTTTGTACCTATGTGGTTCAAGTTCTTGTGTGCAGTCCTAGACTGTTTTCCTTTTTGGCAACCGCCACACACAAGGTTTTGTTCAAAAGAAAGTTTCGGAACCCCCTTGACCACATCTTTATTTGAAATTCTAGCAAGTTCCTTAAAGTTTATGTGACCTAGCCTTTCATGCCAAAGTGTTTCATTTTTCAAAGATGCTAGGTTACATTTTTCAGAAATCTTAGTAGGAACTACATAACAATTGTTTTCTGATCTAACCCCCTTTAAAAAGAAAGCATGGTTCATGTCAGTTACAGTGCATTTATCAGATGAAAAATTAACTGAATAACCACTATCACAAAGTTGACTTATGCTTATGAGGTTAGTCTTAAGGCCATGAACAAATAACACATTATCTAGAACCGGGCCATCTGGAATAGCTACCGTTCCCTTTCCAACAATTTTGGAAGACCGACCATCTCCGAAAACAACAAGTCCTCCGGAGTTTTTCTCAAATGTTTGAAAACAGTTTTTATCGCCGGTCATATGACGGGAACACCCGCTATCCAGGTACCAAGACGAACTATCATATGCATGCAAGGAAACATTGGTAGCAAGACAAGGAAAGATTTCACCTTTGCGCACCCAAACCTTTTTGGAATGCGTCGGTAATGATCGTGAAGTTGATCTCCTAGGTGAGAGCGTCTTGCTTGAAGAATTGCTGCTCCTTGATGATGTCGTCTTGAGCGGTGACTACCAAGGCTCTTTTCCTTCAAATGATTTGCAGTTGATTTTCGAGGAATAGCCTTTTGGTAGTCATTGCAAGAGGTGCTTGAGGTGTGCGTTTGGCTTCCGTCTTGCAATTTCTCCTTATGTGCCCTGAAATGCCACAACGAAAACATACCTTAGGTCTTGTCGATTCCCGAGGAGGATGTAGTAGGCTTGTTGTCGTTGCTTGTCGTGAATTCCGGTGTCGGAGGAGGAGATACCGACTGAGGCACAAATACTGTCCCACTCGAACTTGGAATGTCTCCAGTTTGAGTGTATCCGAGGCCGAACTTATTTCTTTGACCAAGACCAAGAAGTCTGTCCAACTTACTCCTTCCAGAAGAAAATCTCTTTAAGTCATCCTTCAGTTGGCGTATGGTCTCCGTCATTTCCAATTTTTCCTGTCGAGCCTCGCCGTTGAGCTTCAAGAAGTAATTCGCTTTGTTCACCATATCCATATAATTCTTCTCGAGTTGCTCATTGGACTCTTGAAGGGAAACATTTGTTTTAATCAATTATCCCTTTCCACTTCAAGATCGGTTGATCGAGAGGTTACCCTTTTTACTTCATCTTCAAGATCCTGTAATCTCCCTTTCAACCCCTTGTTTTGCTTAGCCAGTTTCTTTGAATCCCTCAACAGTCTGTGGTAGGCTAGAGCAAAATCTTCACCTTCCGAATCATCTGATTCATCGTCCGTTGCAATCTTTTCAACAGTGGAGTTGGACAGTGAGTCAGATGTACTTGCCATTAAGCACATGAAGGGCGAAGATGTAGTGGACGCGTGGAAAGCTGTCGCGTTGTCTTCTTCATCACTTGAGGATGACTCATTTGACGTGGAGTTGTCATCCCAAGTAACAACTTGCATCGCTTTCTTCTTAGCCGGATTCTTGTTGGGACACTCCGTTGAAATGTGGTCGTAGCCTCGACATTTGAAGCACTGAACTTGTCCCTCATAACTTTTCTTATCCTTTGAGAAGTTCTCTTGCTTCCTTGACTTATAAGTTGAAGAACCCTTGCCTTTCTTGGACTTTTCGAAGGATGAGGTTTTGCTTGAATTTCCCCTTCGAAAGTTGCGGCGAAACTTCCTTGTCAAGAGAGCGAGCTGCTTCTCAAAGTCCTCCATAGAAATGTTCTCGTCGTCGTCCGAGGAGGATGAATCCGCGTCTTCTTCTTTAGTTGACTTCAATGCGTAACCTGAAGACTTAGAAGAGGATGCCTTTCCAGAAGAATAGTTAGTAGGAAATGTCATTTCATAAGTTTGTAAAGCACCTACTAATTCTTCTACACGCATTTCGTCCGGGTGTTTAATTGTTTCAATGGCTGCGACCTTCGGGCGAAATCGTTCAGGAAGAGTTCTTAGAATTTTTCTTACAACTTTAAATTCTGGAATCTTCTCTCCCAAGTTAGCACATGAGTTTACGATATCTTGCAATCGTGTATAATAGTCAGTGAAGGATTCATTCTCTGCCATAGAGATAGAGTCAAACTTGCTCGTGAGCATTTGCAGTTTCTGAATCTTCACTAGGTTAGTTCCCTCATGCGTAACTTGAAGAACATCCCAGATTTCTTTCGCAGTCTCACATGCCGAGACGCGAGAGAACTCAGTTTGTGACAAAGCATTAAATAGAGCATTAATCCCTTGCCATTGTAAGAAGAAGAATCTATCTCTTCCTTGGTCCATTTCGACCTAGGTTTTAAGGTGCGAACATCATCTAAAATTTCAGTTGGATTAGACCATCCTAATTCAATTGATTGCCACACCCTTTCGTCGATGGAAATTAAAAAGGCTTTCATCCGCACTTTCCAGTACGCATAATTTGTTCCATCAAAGAAAGGGGGTCGATTGATGTTTCCACCTTCAACCATTGTTTACAACCCTATTCCCGCTCTGATACCACTTGTTGGGTTATATGTAATAGGATCTAAATAGGGGAAAAACACCTAGAGGGGGGTGAATAGGTGTAAACAATAAACACTCAAAAAATCATTGCGCAAATAAACCCAATGCGGAAAAATAAAAGAACACGCAAGATTTTTACGTGGAAAAACTCCAAACCGGAGTAAAAAACCACGGGACCGATAACACGGCGAAATCCACTAGAATTAACACACGTACAAGGTGATATACCGTACTCACAGACGACTCAACCTTTTTCATACGCTCCTAGTAGATCTTCCCGCTCGCTCCACGACGCTTCTCGAATCCACGATCCGCGCCCAACGCTGAATCCACAGCGTCCAACGTCGAGTCCACGACGTCCGACCGAATCCACGGTCTTCACCCAATGGTACGCTTCGAATCCACGACCGTACCTCGCTCCGAATCCACGAGAGCGGTAACACCTTGAATCCACAAGGCCACGCGAGTCCACGCGCCGATTTTGGGGTAAATCGTTGTTTGTTTGGGTGGTGATGATCCGCCGAATACTTAGATCAAGAGTAGATCGGAAATACCATCTAAGTATTCATTAGTTTGATTCAACTCAAGATATGAGTAAGAAAACCTAGAATCAAACTAATCAATATAGATGAAGAAAACATAGAATAAATCTATTGATTTCCTTTCTTCTCTATATGTGTGGATTTTTCTTTTCGGCTATGTTTTTCTATTTGCCGATACTGCGGATCTATATACGATTCGCTAGATTGCCCTAGAAATGAATAAGAGGGCTATTTATAGGTTAGAAACCCTAGGAAGAATATTCGGATCAAAAACAAACTTTTCTGGAAAGTTTTACCGACGGCGATCCGGATTGGAATGGACGATCCGGATTGCAGAAGCACAAAAGACGGTTTCCAGAAAAACCATTGTTCGGGATCCGGATCGTAGTCCCCGATCCGGATCGTTCATACAGTTTTACCAGAACATCATGTTCGGGATCCGGATTGCAATTCCTGATCCGGATCGAAGAAGCACACAGGTAAAACAAGTGTTCGGGATCCGGATCAGAGAGTGCTGCGATCCGGATTGAACCAGTGTATGAACAAACACCCTTCGGGATCCGGATTGCAAGCCACGATCCGGATCCTGAACATGTTCCATGTCCAGTTTTTGATGTTTAAGCAATTAAAACCTCTTCCAGGTGTTTCTACACTATAAGAAGTATTCGGATCATCAAAAATTCTTTAGTTAAACGTACCTGATCCTTTTGAATTCTTCTTTCTTGAGATTGAGGTATACGATCCAAAGTTTCTTCATCTTCAATCTTCAAGACTTAATACATTCACGAAATACGCCAACTCAAATTCCGTAACAGAGTCGTCTGTGAGTACGTTATATCACCTTGTACGTGTGTCAATTCTAGTGGATTTCGCCGTGTTATCGGTCCCGTGGTTTTTTACTCCGGTTTGGAGTTTTTCCACGTAAAAATCTTGCGTGTTCATTTTTATTTCCGCATTGGGTTTTATTACGCAACGATTTTTTGAGTGTTTATTGTTTACACCTATTCACCCCCCTCTAGGTGTTTTTTCCCCTATTTAGATCCTTATTAGTACAACCCAACAAGTGGTATCAGAGCGGGAATAGGGTTGTAAACAATGGTTGAAGGTGGAAACATCAATCGACCCCCTTTCTTTGATGGAACAAATTATGCGTACTGGAAAGTGCGGATGAAAGCCTTTTTAATTTCCATCGACGAAAGGGTGTGGCAATCAATTGAATTAGGATGGTCTAATCCAACTGAAATTTTAGATGATGTTCGCACCTTAAAACCTAGGTCGAAATGGACCAAGGAAGAGATAGATTCTTCTTCTTACAATGGCAAAGGAATTAATGCTCTATTTAATGCTTTGTCACAAACAGAGTTCTCTCGCGTCTCGGCATGTGAGACTGCGAAAGAAATCTGGGATGTTCTTCAAGTTACACATGAGGGAACTAACCTTGTGAAGATTCAGAAACTGCAAATGCTCACGAGCAAGTTTGACTCTATCTCTATGGCAGAGAATGAATTTTTCACAGAATATTATACACGATTGCAAGATATCGTAAACTCATGTGCTAACTTGGGAGAGAAGATTCCAGAATTTAAAGTTGTAAGAAAAATCTTAAGAACTCTTCCTGAACGATTTCGCCCCAAGGTTGCAGCCATTGAAACAATTAAACACCCGGACGAAATGCGTGTAGAAGAATTAGTTGGTTCATTACAAACTTATGAAATGACATTTCCTACTAACTATTCTTCTGGGAAAGCATCCTCTTCTAAGTCTTCAGGTTATGCATTGAAATCAACTAAAGAAGAAGACACGGATTCATCCTCCTCGGACGATGACGAGAACCTATCTTTGGAGGATTTTGAGAAGCAGCTCGCTCTCTTGACAAGGAAGTTTCGCCGCAACTTTCGAAGGGGAAATTCAAGCAAAACCCCATCCTTCGGAAAGTCGATGAAAGGCAAGGGTTCTTCAAGCTACAAATCAAGAAAGCAAGAGTACTTCTCAAAGGATAAGAAAAGTTCAGAGGGACAAGTCCAGTGCTTCAAATGTCGAGGCTACGGCCACATTTCAACGGAGTGTCCCAACAAGAATCCGGCGAAGAAGAAGGCGATGCAAGTCGTCACTTGGGATGACAACTCAACGTCAAATGAGTCATCCTCAAGTGATGAAGAAGACAACGCGACAGCATTCCACGCGTCCACATCTTCACCCTTCATGTGCTTAATGGCAAGTACATCCGATTCATTGTCCAACTCCACTGTTGAAAAGATTGCAACGGACGATGAATCAGATGATTCGGAAGGTGAAGATTTTGCTCTAGCCTACCACAACTTTTGAGGGATTCAAAGAAACTGGCTAAGCAAAACAAGGGGTTGAGAGGGAGATTGCAGGATCTCGAAGAAGAAGTAAAAAGGGTAACTTCTCTCTCGACCGATCTTGAAGTGGAAAGGGATAATCTGACAAAAGTAAATGTTTCCCTTCAAGAGTCCAATGAGCAATTCGAGAAGAATTATATAGATATGGTGAACAAAGCGAATTACTTCTTGAAGCTCAACGGCGAGGCTCGACAGGAAAAATGGAAATGACGGAGACCATACTCCAACTAAAGGATGACTTAAACGATTTTCTTCTGGAAGGAGTAAGTTGGACAGACTTCTTGGTCTTGGTCAAACAAATAAGTTCGGCCTCGGGTACACTCAAACTGGAGATATTCCAAGTTCGAGTGGGACAGTTTTTGTGCCTCAGTCGGTACCTCCTCCTCCGACACCGGAATTCACGACAATCAACGACAACAAACCTACTTCATCCTTTTTGGGATCGTCAAGATCTAAGGTATGTTTTCGTTGTGGCATTTCAGGGCACATAAGGAGAAATTGCAAGACGGGAGTCAAACGCACACCTCAAGCATCTCTTGCAATGACTACCAAAAAGGTGATTCCTCAAAAATCAAATGCAATCATTTGAAGGAAAAGAGCCTTGGTAGTTCACCGCTCAAGACGACATCATCAAGGAGCAGCAATTCTTCAAACAAGACGCTTTCACCTAGGAAATCAACTTCACGATCATTACCGACGCAAAAAGGTTTGGGTGCGCAAAGGTGAAATTTTCCTTGTCTTGTTACCAATGTTTCCTTGCATGCATATGATAGTTCGTCTTGGTATCTGGATAGCGGGTGTTCCCGTCACATGACCGGTGACAAAAACTGTTTTCAAACCTTTGAGAAAATCTCCGGAGGACTTGTTGTTTTCGGAGACGGTCGGTCTTCCAAAATTGTTGGAAAGGGAACGGTAGCTATTCCAGATGGCCCGGTTCTAAATAATGTGTTATTTGTTAATGGCCTTAAGACTAACCTCATTAGCATAAGCCAACTTTGTGATAATGGTTATTCAGTTAATTTTTCATCTGATGAATGTACTGTAACTGACAAGAACCATGTTTTCTTCTTAAAAGGGGTTAGATCAGAAAACAATTGTTATGTAGTTCCTCATAGAATTTCTGAAAAATGTAACCTAGCATCTTTGAAAAACGAAACTCTTTGGCATGAAAGGCTAGGTCACATAAACTTTAAGGAACTTGTTAGAATTTCAAACAAAGATGTGGTCAAGGGGGTTCCTAAACTTTCTTTTGAACAAAACCTTGTGTGTGGCGGTTGCCAAAAGGGAAAACAGTCTAGGACTGCACACAAGAACTTGAACCACATAGGTACAAAACGGCCTTTGGAACTTTTACATATGGACTTAATGGGGCCAACACGTCAACCATCCATAGGAGGTAAATGGTACATTTTCTTATTGGTTGATGATTTCTCTAGATATACATGGGTAGCATTTTTAAAAGAGAAAGCTGATACTTTTGATTCTTTTCTTGAGATTTGCAATCGTATTATGATTGAAAAGAATGAAAAGATTACTCGTGTTAGAAGTGATAGAGGCGGAGAATTCATAAATTCTAGATTTATTGACTTTTGCATTTCTAACGGCATTAAACATGAATTCTCGGCGCCCTATACACCTCAACAAAATGGTGTAGTCGAGCGCAAAAACAGGGTCGTACAGGAGATGGCACGTGTTATGCTTCATAGCCGGAACTTCCGTTATATTTTTGGGCTGAAGCGGTGAACACTGCTGTCTATGTTATCAATCGAGTGTATTTGCGCCCGGGGACTTTAAATACACCATATGAACTATGGTTTTGTAGAAAACCTAACATCAAATATTTTCGTATCTTTGGGAGTCGGTGTTTTATTTTACGTGACCGCGAAAATCTTGGTAAATTTGACTCTCGAAGTGACGAAGGAATTTTCTTAGGTTATTCTACAAACAGTAGAGCATATCGAGTTTTTAACTTAGAATCTAAGACGATTGTAGAATCGATAAATGTTAAGGTAGATGAAGCTTTTCGCTTTGAATCTGAAAAATCTACCCTCGATATCTCTCTTGATGATGATACACCTGCTATTGCATCTTCCTCTAACAATTCTTCAAATAGTAATGATGCATCTAACGGTTCTTCAAGTTTAAATGATGTGCAAGAATCATCTTGTGTACCTCCGTCTACTCCTTTACCTCAGACGCTACGCATCTCCAAGGATCATCCTGAATCGAATATCATTGGAGATCCACAAGAAGGAGTCAGAACACGGAGACAATTGGTTTGCGGATTTGCATGCTACGTATCCTTAATCGAACCAAGAAATGTTGATGAGGCTCTCCAAGATGATTACTGGATTGAAGCAATGCAGGAAGAGCTACATCAATTTGAGCGAAACAAAGTCTGGGAATTAACGAAGCCTCCGAAGCAACACAATGTGATAGGTACCAAATGGATCTTCAAGAACAAGAAAAACGAAAATGGTACTATCATCAGGAATAAAGCAAGGTTAGTTGCTCAAGGCTACTCTCAAGTAGAAGGTATAGACTTTGATGAAACCTTCGCCCCTGTAGCTAGACTCGAGTCCATTCGTATCTTATTTGCTATTGCTTGTCATTTTAAAATCAAATTATTTCAAATGGACGTTAAGAGCGCATTTTTAAATGGGTTTTTAAATGAGGAAGTTTATGTGGCTCAACCGAAAGGTTTTGTGGATCATAAACTACCTAACCATGTTTTTCGTCTGAAAAAGGCTCTTTACGGTCTGAAACAAGCACCGCGAGCATGGTACGAAAGGTTGACAAAGCACCTTTTGGAAAAGGGCTACACTCGAGGGGGAGCTGACAGGACTCTCTTTGTGAAGCATTATCAAAACAATTTCATAGTTGCTCAAATCTATGTCGATGACATTGTTTTTGGCGCAACAAGAGATAATGATGCTTCCAAATTCGCGGAGACCATGGAAAGCGAATTTGAGATGTCCATGATGGGCGAATTGACTTATTTTCTTGGATTACAAGTTAAACAAAACGATGAAGGTATTCACTTGTGTCAATCCAAGTATGCACTGGAGTTGGTCAAAAAGTTTGATCTTGAAAATTCTAAGGATTTTCCGACTCCAATGGGAACTAGCCATAAGGGACTTGGAAGTGAATCACATAGTGAGAATGTAGACGAGAAACTGTATCGCAGTACTACTATATCTCACGGCTAGTCGCCCGGATATATCCTTCAGTGTTGGGATTTGCGCGAGATATCAATCAGCACCGAAGGAGGTTCACCTGAAAGCGGTGAAACGGATCATCCGATATATCAAAGGTACAATCAATTTCGGAATTTGGTATCCTATGGGAACAACTTTGGATATTGTTGGATACTCAGATGCCGATTGGGCTGGATCAGTGGATGACCGGAAAAGCACGAGTGGTGCATGCTTCTATCTTGGCCATTGCCTTGTTGCATGGCACAGTAAAAAGCAGAATTGCATAGCACTCTCGACTGCCGAAGCGGAGTACATTTCTGCAGGAAGTTGTTCAACCCAATTGATTTGGATGAAAAGCGTGTTGAGCGATTTCCGGATTTCAACATCTTCGGTAACCATTTTATGTGACAACACTAGTGCTATTAACATTTCTAAAAACCCTGTGTTGCACTCTAGAACAAAACATATTGAACTTAGATATCATTTTCTTAGAGAGCTAGTTGAATCAAATATTCTTCAACTGTCATATATTTCAACTGAGGATCAATTAGCTGATATCTTAACAAAACCTTTGGATCAAAAACGTTTTATTCACTTGCGTAAAGCAATTGGCATGCTTTCCTTGAAATAACTCTTTTTGAAACCTTTGCTTAGGTTAGGTTTTGTTTTTGTTTTTGTTTTGTTCTTTATCTATGTTGTACATAGGACATTAATTGAGCATAAATCATAATTGACTTTAATTGCATCCTTTTATGCATTTAGAAATTTATTATGCTTTTGATGTCATAATATTTCAATGTTGCAATGATCATTTACGTTAATTAAACCATCTTTTAAGTGATCAAAGTCAATTTCTCTCTCAATGATCTCTTGGTATAGTCATTATCATATTTGATTGCTTAGTCGAGTATGAATTCGAGATCAATTTTTGGTTGAATACCTTATATATTAAATAATTGATAGCCAATTGAGGGGGAGTCATAGAAAAGTGAAATGCTCAAAAGATGTGGAAAGAGTTACATCCCAATGAGGAGTGTGAAAACTACCACCACATGGGAAAAAGAAAAAGAAAAATACACCCCATGAATGCAAAGCAAATTTTTGTGTTTAAAAATTGTTGATGAAATACATATTGAAATACTTGACTCAGTCATATTTCATGGTTGGTATAAGGTGGGATTTTTGATTAAAAGATGCTTAAAGAGCCACTCCTTCAACAGATTGTCTAGATATATTATCTAACTTATCTGGGATTTCAAACATCTATTGATCTTGGCATTTCATTTTCTTTACAAATTGATGATTTGATAAAGGCATTACGCATAAGATCAGGTTAGATGTAATTGAAAGTGTTCAACTTTAAGAGTTTTAATTTTCGTAAATTTTCGTTTCATTTTTGGATATTCTTGATAGATTTGGTATAATCCAATTCTTGTTGTATGAAACGATGATTTTTGTTTAAAGTTGATATGCTGATGTGCTAACATACTTTTTCTGGAATTTATGAAATTTTTCTAAATTTTTCTGAAGAAAAAGTTGCAGCCGATCCGGATCGGGGTAAGTGATCCGGATCCCGAATGCAGGTATTCTCTGCGGGTAGCCGATCCGGATCGTAATCACGATCTGATCCGGATCGCGGCTAGGGTTTTATATAGAACAAAAGGGTTTTTGATTTCTTTCACCCAAATCTTTTATTCTCAAGCTTCTAGAGTTTCTCTCTCTAGATTTCTTGCATCTTGGAGCTTCCAAACTCAAAGTTCTTCGATTCCAAGTAAGTTTTGTTGATCAAAATCTCGGATTTTCACTGTTTTTGCTTATCTTCTCAAAACGTGGATGGAAAGTTTGGATCTTTTTCGTTTTTGAGTGGTTTTTGATCAAATTTCTTTTGAAATAAGAACTCTGGGTAGATTAGTTTTGTTTATATGCTGGGATTTCTCTTGTTAAACGAATTTTTGGGCTTCGATTTCTAAAAATTCGGTTTTAGGGCATAAAAGAGGAATTTTTGAAAATCATGAAATTGATCCACTTTTAAAATTCTTTTTGCAAAACTAATTTGATTCTTAGCTTCTCTACACGATAATGATTGTCTAGGTACAATGTTTCAAATTTTTCAAAATTGACGATTTTCTTTTGTGTTCTTGAGTTGGTTCTTCACAGGACATCTTTTAAATTCAAAGCATTTTCAGCAATGGTGATCACCTGGATCATTTTCCTACTTGCTGCTATGGTCCATGTTAAGGACACTGCCAAACCTAGGAAAGCAGAGAGAACCAAGCGAGCTGAAAATGATTCCGACACGGATTCGGAAACGGACTCGATTGACTGGGATAACCTAGAGATTGAGGGAGATGTCCCCAGTGTAGTCAAAGGGAAAGCACCTGCTGAAGCCTCCAAGTCAAAGCCTCCTCTTACTGCTGCTGACAAAGGGAAAGCCCCAATGGAACCAAGTCAAATTAGAACAAGAACGAAAACTGGTGCGAGGAAAAGAGGTAGTGCTCAGGGCATTTCAATCAACGAACCTATTGCTAGTCAGCCTCCTCCTCAGGAATTCATTAGCTCCACAAGAATAAAGGATTTTGAGAAAAGAGAATGCATTGGTGAGAGACACGTCAGTGTCGAACCAATGAAGAAGCGCTCTGCAGCTTTTGGGACTTTATTTGACCAAGTTGGTCTTGCTCCAATCTGCAACTTTCCTGAATCGACTGGATATTGTCCACATTCAGTTCGTATGTTTTATCAAAATGCTGCAAGTCTAACGGATAATGAGGATGGACGACGAGAATTTCATACCGTGGTTAAAGGTATCAAAATCAAAGTCACTCCCCAACTGATTGGAGAGGTGCTAAATATGAAAGCAAGATCTGATGGAATCAACTACCTCAATACTCATAACTTCAACGACAACTCTTGGAGAGCTGTAGTCAATGGAATCTGCGTTCCAGAAACTTTGTCTACCGGAAATTCTGTTTTCTCCAAAGAACTTAAGAAAGAGTACAAGTACATAAACTTCATTGTCTGTTACAACATTCTTCCAAATATGAACACGAAAGTCCTTCGATGGGATAGAATGCTCTTTCTCTATCTTCTTGGCAACCCGACTGCATTGATGGGAGCAAATCTGAACATTCCATATCTCATTTGGAATAGGATGACGCGGTATGTCGAACACTCTCACCCTTCAGAGCGACTACCATACCCAATGATTATCATGCGCATCCTTAAGAAGTTTAAAGTGGATACAAGTGCGAGCTCTTATATGTATAGTTTGGGGACGATCAATGAAACAACGATAGTAAAGTCTCTATCAACAAAACAAGATGATCCTCCATCTCCTCCAATCCGACGAGCTCGACAACCAGCAACTACGTCTACAGCTCCTGCTCCATCAGCACAACAAGCGCCTCCATCAACCTTCGAAGATGATGCTTCGGTTAATTCAATCTTTAAAGAACAACAGCGGCTGTCAAATGAACAAGAACGTATGTCGGCCGAGTTCACTGAAATGAGAGGAGAACTTCAAGTTGTGAAAAATGAGCTGGAAATCCTCACAGCTTCACAGATCACTTTGAATAAGTCAGTCTCGTCAATAAAGAAGCTGGTTAAGAAGATGTTTGCTAAAATGGGATGCACAACATCTGATGACTCCGACTCTCAGGAGTAGATTTTTTTTGTTTTTAAACTGTATTTGTTCTAACCTTGCAGGTTTTTCACTTTAACTTTTCTCTCTTTTGCAGGTTTTTCATTTTTTGTTTATCTTTTTAACTCCCTTTGTTTTGTAAATATTGGCTTTGTTTTGTGACAAAAAGGGGGAGAGAGTTAGAGAGAACTTTGAACAATGTTTGAACAATGATGATGTGAATATGTGATCATTAAGGTAAGTATGACTTCAACTTTAACTTTGCATTTATCTTGTGATTTGATGCATGCTCCTACTAACTATTCGACTAACTATTTGGGCATGTAATATGACTAACAAGTTGATGATTGGACTAACACTTTGTGACATTTGGTTTTTGAATGCTTAGAAGATATGTTGGTTTTTATCTGTGATTCTTTCACATATCTGAATTCTCAAATGTCATGATGAGAATAAACTCTATCTCTGTACTTGGTTTTGTATGTTTCAATTCTTGAGGTTTCTAACGCGTTTGTTTGTCAAGAATGATTTTTTTTGCAGAGAGTACAGATGTCTAAGTCTAGAGTCTGTTTTAGGAGTTTATCTCATGTTTTTAATTTTGGATCTTCATTGTAAATTTTTGTTGTATGGTGATAGCAACAAAAATATCTTTTTGAATTTTCTTTTGTGGATTTGTGTTTTGTCACGAAACCGCCAAAGGGGGAGATTGTTACGGAATTTGAGTTGGCGTATTTCGTGAAATGTTAAGTCTTGAAGATTGAAGATGAAGAAACTTGGATCATATACCTCAATCTCAAGAAAGAAGAATTCAAAAGGATCAGGTATGTTTAACTAAAGATTTTGATGATCCGAATACTTCTTATAGTGTAGAAACACCTGGAAGAATGTTTAATTGCTTAAACATCAAAAACTGGACATGGGACATGTTCAGGATCCGGATCAGGCTTGCAATCCGGATCCCGAAGGGTGTTCGTTCATACACTGGTTCAATCCGGATCGCAGCATTTCATGATCCGGATCCCGAACATCAGTTTTACCTATTTGCTTGCACGATCCGGATCATGAATTACAATCCGGATCCCGAACATGGTGTTTTGGTAAAACTGTATGAACGATCCGGATCGGGGACTACGATCCGGATCCCGAACATATGATTTTCTGGAAACCGTCTTTTGTGCTTCTGCAATCCGGATCGTCAAATTGCAATCCGGATCGCCGTCGGTAATTCTTTCCAGAAAAGTTTGTTTTTGATCCGTATATTCTTCCAAGGGTTTCTAACCTATAAATAGACCCTATATTCATTTTTAGGGCATCGGAAAAATATAAGCCGTCAATTCCAAAGGAAAAATCCACATATAGAGAAGAAAGGAAATCAATAGATTTATTCTATGTTTCTTCATCTATATTGATTGATTTGATTCTAGGTTTTCATACTCACATTTTGAGTAGAATCAAATAATGAATACTTAGATGGTATTTCCGATCTATCTTTAATCTAAGTATTCGGCGGATCATCACCACCCAAAACAACGATTTACCCCAAATCGGCGCGTGGACTCGCGTGGCCTTGTGGATTCAAGGTGCAACCGCTCTCGTGGATTCGGAGCGAGGTACGTTCGTGGATTCGAAGTGTACCATTGGGTGAAGACCGTGGATTCGGTTGGACGTCGTGGACTCGACGTTGGACGCTGTGGATTCAGCGTTGGGCGCAGATCGTGGATTCGAGAAGCGTCGTGGAGCGAGCGGAGAAGATCTACTAGGAGCGTATGGTAAAAGGTTGAGTCGTCTGTGAGTACGTTATATCACCTTGTACGTGTGTCAATTCTAGTGGATTTCGCCGTGTTATCGGTCCCGTGGTTTTTTACTCCGGTTTGGAGTTTTTCCACGTAAAAATCTTGCGTGTTCATTTTTATTTCCGCATTGGATTTTATTACGCAACGATTTTTTGAGTGTTTATTGTTTACACCTATTCACCCCCCTCTAGGTGTTTTTTCCCCTATTTAGATCCTTATTAGTACAACCCAACATTTTTCTCCAAGTCTGCGGACTTTCTTCTAATTCTAGTATTGTACATCTCAGCATGCTAGAATAGGTGCTATTATTGATGTATTCATGATATTATTTGAGTTGTTGAACTCTGACTAGCACCCTGTCATATGTTGTATGATATTTGGCCAGACTTTAGAAAACTCTCAACTTGGGTATTTTTGCCATGTATGAACTTCCTACACCTTTTATATTTGCTTTCCTGGATTTAGAGTTTCTCCTCACCCGTGTAGTGAGCCGAGTGGTCGGGATAGTGTAGAATGCATGTTGCGCTCGTGTCTGGGGGCCGAGTGGAGTCTGGTAGCTGTGGTTAGATCAGTACTAGAGTTGGGAGCCATTTGGGTAGACGGTGGCCCCGAGCCGTTGAGTATTTTCGGCTGTTATTGTTAGTGGTTGAGTTATTGTTTCCGATCTGATTGATCGTGCATTTGGATCTTAGCCTGTATGAGCCGTATGGAGCTCGACAGAGATGCGCGGATACTTTCTCGATAGGGTCACTCCTCTCGAGTGCCACTCCGGAGCTGGGCTTGTTACTTTGCTATCGCGACTTGTCGACGCAGTCCGAGTGGGACCCCCTACGTAAATCCCGTCCCAGTGGGGATGTGTGGTAGTAGGTAGGCGCAGATTTGACTGGACCCTATGTGGCAGTCAGTGTGATTGGGTTGATTGAGCATACCGATTAGATGCATTTTATCATCTGTATCATTCTTTGAGCATGGTAAATAGAGACATGATAGCTGTAGAGTTATTTTCAGCTTTTTATCACCCCTTTTTATCGCATTGTTATCTTATGCCTTTAGTAGACTTAGTGGGCAGACTGTAGTTTTGGAGACGGTATCCACTGAGAACTATTATTTGATATAGTTCTCACACCCTCTGTGGTAACTTTTTTCAGAGGCATCTACTCTAGTTCCTTCCCCTACTGTTGCTGCTTCTACTAACCGAGGTAAGGGAGTCGCGAGCTAGATCCCTACCCTTTCTTGGATAGTAGTTGTACCCTTATGGAGATTTTCAGTACTATCAGTGGATTATTGTATATTTACTTTTGAGAGTTTATTTTGAGAGACACATGTATTGTGGGGACCTGACATGTACTATTTAGGGTTGTATCTTTTATTCCAGCAGTTTATTTACCTCGCTTTGATATCTGTATAGCTGTTAGTATTATCTTTTGTAGGTTAGACGCTTCGCCTATGCGAGGATTCTCGTATGGGCGGCGGATCTGTTGGTGAGCCCGGGTCGCATTTCGACCCCGGGGCGTGACAGATTAGAGTGGTATCAGAGCGTAGGAAGTTGGTCATTATGGACTTAGAAACCCTAAGCTTGTGGTTGGACCCTAAGATGACTCACGTGAGAGCCATGATTGTTAGCGAGAGTCCTGATTGAGTTTTATAACTCTCCCAAGGGATGGGATGAGTGATTGACATGTCTTCTTCCGATAAGCGACTATGTTGGTTGCAGACAACATAGAGCTACAGAAAGGAGGGACATGTCTTAGACTTTCGCTAGATTGGGTCGAGTGTTGTTTTGGTTCTGATTTTCTCATTTTTGTCGCAGGTGAGAGCGATGCCTCCCTGACGCAGAGTACTGACGCGTTCACAGCTTTCATATTTCGATGAGCCTAAGCAGGAGGAGTCAGGGCAGGACCAGCAGAGAGACGTCCAGGAGTTATGGGCCCAAATGGCGCGGATGTCGAAGGCTGTCCGATGTCAGGAGAAGACTTTTCGACGCCAGGAGGAGGCCATGGACCGGATGATGCGCCTGTTGGAGGAGAGGGCGCAACCAGTTGTAGCGCCACCTTGGAGTTCGCCAGCTCCTTCTTCCCCTGCAGCGATACCCGGCCCCCAGTAGCACTAGCAGTGCCAGTAGCCCACCCTAGGCCGACCATCAGTGGAGAGGCACCGAGGCCGGGAGAACAGTTATCCTTGGAGGAGTAGTGGGATTTGGTCGATCGGTTGACCAGATTCCGACAGGTTCATCCGCCCCGATTCTCTGGTCGGAGTTTGGAGCCCTGGGAGGCGGAGTCTTGGGTTGCAGCCATGGAGCGACTATTTGAGAACCTCTTCATAGAAGAGAGACATCAGGTTCACCTGGCGACAAACTTTTTGGAGCATGATGCTGAGACATGGTGGCGCCGAGTGCAACCCGTTGGCCCCCTAGGGGCCCAGCTGCTTACTTGGTCTGAGTTCCGCAGCCTTCTATTCGGAGCATTCTTTTCCGACAGTGTTAGACAGAAGCTGGAGGAGGATCTGAAGAACCTCCAGTAGGGAGGTCGCATGGTTCAGGAGTACATCAGAGAGTTCATACGGTTACTAAACTGCGTGCCACAGGTGGCCAGGGACGAGGCACAGAGGATCTATATGTTCGAGCGGGGATTGCGCCAGGATATTTATTAGTTTGTTCGGTCACTGAGGTTACAGACTTTAGATGCCTCTATGGAGCAGGCACTCTATGTGGAACGCGGGGCGGTAGTTATGGTGGAGAGGACTCTTGCCCCCGCAGAGATTTCAGGGGCGAAGTGCCCAGTACCTGATGACGGGGGACAGACTAGCCGATAGGGACCTCTGAGACCTCTATGATTTCGCCCTCAGGGTCGTGGGATTCAGGGGCGCCAGAGATCTGGTGGATTCCGTCAACAGCAGCAATAGCGGCGACAGTCACCACAGCAGCAGCCCCAGCTGCAGTGACGTCAGGACAGATGTGTCATATGTGGGGGACTGCACTCGTCGCAGTAGTGTTGTCAGGGGTAGGGCCGGTGCTACTACTGTGGTCAGACCGGACATTTTCAGTCTGCATTTTCCCGAGCAGGACCCCCAGCACCATTGACTGCTTCGACTCCCTCTATACCACTTCAGATGGCTGGACCTCCCTTGACGTACAGTATGCCTGATCGAGCTTCTTCATCGAGGCAGCCGGAGCGACGGCCGCCAGCGCCGAGTCGGCGAGTTTATGCAGCACAAGTAGAGGATGCTACAGCGATAGACTATGTCGTCGCAGGTATTATTTTGATTTCACCTGCACGTGCCAGAGCTCTTTTTGATACCGGCGCTTCGCACTCTTTTATTAATAGATCATTTGCATCTCTTCATGGACTAGAGATAGGATCATTGTCACATGCATTAGAGGTTCAAATTCTAGATCATATCATGCATGTAAAGGAGTGTTGTAGCGCTTGTCCAGTACAGTTGGGATCTCGAATTATGCCGGCAGACTTGTTTGTCTTGCGGCAGCCCTAGAATTTTGATATCGTCCTTGGAGTGGATTGGTTGTCGCGGTATTGTACTACCATAGATTGCAGAGAGAGGACCATGACTTTCTGAGAGCTCAGGCAGGAGGAGTTTGTCTTTAGAGGTTGTAAGAGCACGTATTCGCAGCGATGATCTCTTCGGCAAGGGCCAGGCAGATGATGAGCAGAGGTTGCATCGCTTTCTTGGCGACTGTTGTAGAGGTGCCTACGGCGGCGCCGGGACTCGAGGATATCCCTATTGTCCACGAGTTTTCGGATGTGTTTCCCCCTGTGCTGACTTCGATGTCGCCGAATAAAGAGATCGAGTTCGTGATTGACTGGTTCTGGGAACCGTGCCAGTCTCGAAGGCACCTTATAGGATGGCGCCTGCAGAGCTGAGGGAGCTGAAGGGACAATTACAGGATCTGATGGATCGAGGGTTCGTGAGGCCGAGTGTATCACTTTGGGGAGTACCGGTGTTGTTCGTGAAGAAAAAAGATGGGTCACTGAGATTATGTGTTGATTATAGGGAATTGCATAAAGTGACCATCAAGAATAAGTATCCCCTACCGCGCATCGACGACCTCTTCGATCAGCTACAGGGAGCCAGCATGTTCTCCAAGGTGGACCTGCAGTCCGGTTACCACCAGCTGAGGGTGAGGGCCGAGGACATCTCCAAGACGGCATTCAAGACACGGTTTGGGCATTACGAGTTCACGGTGATGCCTTTCGGTTTGACTAATACCCCTGCCGCATTTATGGATCTGATGAATCGTGTGTTCCAGTCGTACTTGGACAGGTTTGTGGTGGTCTTCATCGACGACATCTTGGTTTACTCCCGGAGCGATATGGAGCATGAGGAGCACTTGAGGATAGTGCTGCAGCTTCTACGAGAGAAGAAGCTATACGCCAAGCTTAAGAAGTGCGAGTTCTGGCTTCGGGAGGTCACATTCTTGGGCCACATAGTTTCAGCTACAGGAGTGGCAGTAGATCCGGCCAAGGTGGATGCTATTCGAGATTAGTCAAGGCCGACGACTATCACTGAGGTGATGAGCTTTTTGGGACTAGCAGGTTATTATCGTCTGTTTGTGAAGGGCTTTGTGAAGCTTTCCACTCTCCTTACTCGACTGACTAGGAAGGGGATTAGGTTCATTTTGAGTGATGTCTGTCAGAGCAGTTTCGAGTAGATGAAGCAGAGAATGATGACGGCTCTGATCCTTGCTCTCCCGGTGATGGGAGAGAGATTTGTGATTTATAGCGACGCCTCCCACAGCGGTCTTGGTTGTGTACTGATGTAGCATGATAGGGTAATTGCCTATGCTTCACGATAATTGAAGTATTATGAGAAAAATTACCCTACGCATGATTTGGAGTTGGCAGCTGTAGTCTTTGCTTTGAAGCTTTGGCGGTACTATCTCTGTGGCGAGTAGTGTGAGATATTTACCGACCATAAAAGCTTGAAATATCTTTTCACTCAGAATGAACTGAATCTGAGGCAACGCCGGTGGTTGGAGTTACTGAAGGACTATGATGTGAGTATCTTGTCACGCCTCGGCGTCGAAACTGCGACCCGGGCCCGCCAACAGATCCGCCGCCCATATGGGAAGCCCCGTATAGACGAAGCGACTAACCTGCAAAAGATCAAACTACACTATACAGATATCAGAGCGAAAAAGTAAACTGCTAAAATAGATATATACAACTCCTCAAATAGTACATGTTAGGTCCTTACAATACATAAGTCTCTCCAAAATAATAAAGCTCTCAAAATGTAAAAAGTACATGATACATCCCAAAATCACTGACAGTATTAATACATCACCAAAAGGGGGTACAACTACTCTCTCTGGAAGAAGATTGGTAGGGATCTAGCTCGCGACTCCCTTACCTCGGTCAGCAGGATCAGCAACAGGAGCAGCAGGAACCGGAGAAGAGGTCCCTGAAAAAAAGTCACCACAGCGGATGTGAGAACTACATCCCACAGTAGTTCTCAGTGGGTACCGCGAACAAGCCCGACGGTCTGCCCACTAAGTCTACTAGAGGCATAAAGTAACAAATACAGTATTGAAAGTAAAAGGGCTGAAAAATAACTCTATAGCTACTATGCCTCTATCTAAATGCTCAAGGAGTGATATAGATCGAAACATGATGCATCTACTATCTCTCAAAATATAGTCACCCAATCTACACTGACTGCCACATTGGGTCCAGTCAAACCTGCGCCTACCTACTGCCATTACATCCACCAAGGATTGGACTTACATAGAGCGTCCGTGACTACCAAAACTGGCCCAGCCAGAGGGACTGCGTCGACAAGTCGCGATAATAAAGTAACAGGCCTAGCTCCGGAGCGGCACTCGAGGGGCGCAACCCTACCGAGAAAAGTATCCGCGCATCTCTCTCGAGCTCAATGCGGCTCATGCAGGCTATAGTTCAAATCCACGATCAACAAGATCGACAGTAACCAACAATACCATATCTCACTCACAAGCTGGAAAACCACACAGCCGGGACCCACCATCGACTCAGACGACTCCCAGAATAAAATACTAATCTAAACACTGTTACCAGACTCCACTCGGCCCCCAAGCGCGAGTGTAACATGCATCCCACAACAACCCGACTACTCGGCCCACTACGCGGGCGAGGAAACTCTAAGTCCAGGTGAAAGAATAGATAAAAGTGTAGGAGTGTCTAAAGCATAAATAACTAGCCCATGCATGTTGGAGTTTTCTACTAGTCTGGTTGACATGCATCATATGACAGGGCGCTAGATTAAGTTCCAACAATAATTGTTTACTAACAAAATTAGGAAGCAATAATCAAATACAATCATAATAACAATACAAAGGGATCACCATCTCCTTTTCTAACATGCATCCTAACCACATCTCGCAATCATGCATGAGTATAATCAAATAGAGTTAATGAACCGTCCACCGATTTTAAAGACGAAGCAACCCACCTGGAAGTGCAAATCGATCCAAAGTCCAAAAAGGCTGAAACTGTACGTGGATAATCCTCGGATTCCCACGATTCCAACGGGCCCAAAAACACCCAAAAACTCCTCCTCGGTACAAAGATATGGTCCAAACATTGCAATCAATAAAAAAATTCCCAAGATCACTTGCTGCTGAAAAATCAGTCCAGGAAATGCGAAAATACCATCTACGAGATAAACTTCAAAAATTCTAATAAAAATACGACGGCGATCCTCGCGTAGATTAGATGTCGATCGACTCCTTACATGTTGAAATCCGATAACCTAGCACAGAGATAAAAATTCGACAAGGCTCTGCTGTCCAAGAAAACCACCAGCAAAATAGGGGCTTAAAGATGTACCAGGAACACCTAAAACAACTCAAATCTGGGAGGAGTGGAATGCACAAAAAACGTAGATGTATCTCTCGTGAAACCGACGCCGCAAAAATCATCCAAAAATTCCTTCGGAGCAGCTCTGTGGACCTCGTGGATCAAAACGTGATGGAAATGGGCCACCGAAGAAAGAACGTCGCACTGCGCCAAATCGCCGAAGATGTCGATGCCGCTGCCTCCAAAAATTCTGAGACTCCTTCGTAAGATGCAACACAAAATGATCAACAAGGTTTCTTGAGGGCTCTGTCGTAGCTAGGCTCAGGAAAAAGGTCCAAAAGCTCAAGAAAGGGGGCTATTTATAGCCCAAGCCCACCAAAGGGAGGCCTCGGATTCGGGCGCAAGAATCGGGCGCCCGAATCCAGCCCAGCGCAAGTAGTGTGCGCGCCCGAAACGCCCTCGTTGCGCCACATGTCCCGCCCGCGCCCCGTGCGCCCAGCGCACACACACCCGCCATTCGCGGCGCGCCGCGTGGCAGCGCGGTCCACGGCGGGGACCGTGGGCCGCGATTCACGGCGGCCCAGCCGGGTCGCTGCGCCCGCCAATGGGCGGGCGACTCGTGTCCCGACGAGGTCCACCGTGCACCGCGCCCGGCGCGAGTCGCGCGCTGTCGCGCATGCGTTGACCCGCCAATCCTCGCGCGCCATGTGGCACAACGCTCCGTTGGCTGCTCCCGGTGCTCGCCAAGTGGGCCGTGGACCGGCCCACCCGAGAATCGGCTCGTTTGGCCTATTTCGCCCGAAAATAGTCAATTTTTAATGTTTTTATGCGCTGAGTCCGTTTTGGCATCCGTTTGACGCACAACGGGCTTGATACACTAATAATAGGTGTTTTCTCACCGCCGACCACCCAGATAGGCCGTACGAAAAAATCGGGACACCACATATCTAGTATCACCCCGGCAAGGCCAATGTTGTGGCAAATATTTTTAGTAAGAGGAAAGAGCAGAGTCTGAGTATGATGATTACACAGTAGGCACCACTTGTTGAGTAGATGAGGCGGTTGGAGATTGAGGTCGTGTCCCCTGGGATTTCTGACAGACTGATGCCTTTGGTCGTGCAGCCCACTCTGTTGGACAGGATTAGAGAGGGATAGAGTGAGGACACCCACTTGACGAGGATTAGAGAGCAGATCCAGACTGATCAGATAGGGGATTTTTTGTGATGACTCGGATCTCCTCAGAGCTTTTGCAGTGTGTTTGGCAACTTCTGGAGCCCTTTGCTTTTTGTTAGAGGTGTTTGTGCGTGAATCGGACCCAAGAATTGGACTCAGTGTGGAAAACGAGAACAAGTTTGCTTAACCGGATGTCTTTGACAAATTTTAGAAGTGGAATTGGGCAAAACGGACATCGAATTTGGACTCAGCGCGCGAAAATGATGGAAATGGACTATTTACTTATATTTTTCGGAGCCCGGATGCCCTAATACAGATTTCGAGGCTTGGGTTACTGTTTCGGCGGCCAGGGCAGCGCCGGCGGCGACGGGTAGGCGGTGGAGCACGGCGGCGCGGCGGCGGGCAGAGGCGCGGGCCGCTAAGTCCACGGGCTTGGCGTGCACCGGGAGGGGAGGACACGTGGCGGCTCCCGGTTGGCCGGCTCACGGGGCGCGGTCTACGGAAGCGCGCAGGAAGCCGTGGACCAGGACGGGGCCACGTGGCGACCGCTGGTTGGCCGGTCCATGTGTGCTCGGTCCACGCGAGGAGCGGCTGGCGCGGTGCAGCGAGGGTGGTGTGCCCGTGGCGTCTTCCTATTGGTGCGGTGTGGACACGTGGCAGCTTCGGATTGGATGGTGCACCGGCGCGGTCCACGGAGCAGGGCGGCAGGTGCCTCGAGATGCATGCGCGGCGTGGACGCCGGCAGCGCGGCGTGCGCGCACGTGGGCGCGCCGACCGAGGCGCTGACGCGGGCGAGGGGGCGCACATGCGTGGCCAGGTGTCGCGAGCGGGTTGGCCGTGTTTACTGTTTGCTGTGCGGGGACACGTGGCGCTTCCTGGACGATTCGAGCGCTGATGGTTCGGGGTACATTTTGGGCTACTGTGCGGCACTGTTTGCGCCCGGAATTGTTTCGGGCGCCCGAATGTGGGGACCCAGATGGAATTAAGTGAATTGTTCTATTTTGGCTATATATAGCCCCCTTTGGCCGTTTTTTGAGCCTTTTTTCGAGCTTCGCTGCGACAAAGCCCTGAAGATGACTTGTTCTTCATCTTGTGCTGCAACTCTTAAAGGATTCTCGATTTTTTTTGGAGGCCGCGGCATCGGCGTTTTCTGCGACGCGGCGCACTGCGACGCTCCTTCGATTATGGCTTCTACCGTCGAATTTCAGTGCGCGAGACTCCCTGAGCTACCCCGATGGACTTTTGAGTTGATTTTTACGGCAATGCGTTCACAAGAGGTACGCCTTCGATTTCTGTGGTGATCACTTCGCCTTATTTTGGGTTTTTGGCATGGTTCCTGAGGTATCTTTTGGCCCCTTGTACCGCTGCGAGGTTTTGGATAGCGGTGGAGTATTGTTGGGATTTCTCGGCCTACGGGCATCGGAACAAGACGTATGAGGACTCGATCGACATCTACGCTTCGAGAGGAACGCACCTGTAATTTTATCAGAATTTTTGGAGGTATTTTCGAAGGTGATATTTAAGCTTCTTTGAGACTGATTTATGCAGAGATGCGAGTTGTGGATTGATTGGCGTACCGCGATGTTCTATTTGTAACTTGGCCTACAGTTGTCGGAATGAGGAGTATAAATACTCTATTTGGTTCTACTCCTCGCGAGGATGGCAACCGTGATTTTTTTGGAATTTTCAGAGGACTGCACGCAGGTGAAAATCCCCTTTCTCTTTGCTGGACTGTAAAAATAGCAAGCGCTGTTTTGTGTGTGTGGGGTATTGATTAGTGTGTTGTGGATGTGATGTTGGTTTGAGCAGAGGCTTGTGCGACCGAGTACCGAGGGTGCGGTTCCGGCGGATTTGTTAGCAAGTGGCTGCGCACTTCACCGACTTCGGCTTTGCCCGCGGAATGCGATTCAGGTGGGTTGCTTCGTCTCCAGAACCGGTGGACGGTTCTCTAACTCTATTTGTTAGTATGCATGCATAGTTTAATGTACAATTTTGATGATTGTGATCTAAGCATGAGAAATGGTTTGAATGATGTGATTGAGGCTTAATTGATAATTGTACATGATTTATTTACCCTTATGCATGAGGGGGAGTTACAAGATAAAGACGGTTATCCTATTCTAGTGGAAAAGCATGCTAGATGATGATGTTCACTTGTTGAAGAATATGATTGATGCATGTCTGCTCTATATTGTTTAAGCTTGTGAGCATGTATGACTAGAGTATACTACATTTGATTGGAAGCAAACATGTTATGAATTGTCCCTGTTGTTGGTTCAGTTTTATGCTTAACATGATTAGAGGATTATTTATTGATTATTGGAACTTGACCTAGCACCCCGTCATATGATGCATGTTGAAATCAGACTAGTAGAGAACCTTCACTTGGGGTAGGTTCTTTTATGCTTTAAACATCCCACACCTTATATATTTTCTGGACATAGAGTTTCCTCGCCCGGGTAGTGGGCTGAGTGGTCAGGTTATTGTGGGACGTGTGTTGCACTCATACCTGGGGGCTGAGTGGAGTCTGGTAGCTGAGTTTAGACCAGTGTTGGTGTTGTTGGGAGCCGTTGGGTGATCCCGGACCGTTGAGGATCTTCTGGTCAGTGTTGTTGGGAACCGCTTGGGTTGACGGTGGTCCCGAGTCGTTGAGTGTCGTCCGACCAGTGTTGCTAGCCCTGAGTTGTGGGTCGGTCCCGGCTGTGGAGTATCTCCAGCTATTGTGTTTTGTGCCGCGAGTTGGTTGAGTTCGTTAGTGTCTCGAGATTCGTGAGAGCTGTTTAGCTGAGTCGTTGAGAGTACTCCGACCGTCGTGTGAGATGTTTGAGGATCTTGAGTCCTTCCGTTCTGAGAGTGAGCGTGGATTTTTACTATAGCCTGCATGAGCCACCTTGAGCTCGACAGAGATACGCGGATATCTTTTTCCTCAGTAGGGTCGCGCCCCTCGAGGGCCCCGTCCGGAGTGGGCCTATTACTTTCGTATAGCGACTTGTCGATGCTGTCCCTCTGGCTGGACTTTTTTTAGGCAGTCACGTATGCAGTCCTTCTGGCTGGGCCAGTTTTGGCAGTCACGGACGCCCTACGTAAGTCCAGTCCTCCGTGGATGTACTGGCAGTAGATAGGCGCAGGCTTGACTGGACCCTATGAGGCAGTCAGTTCGATTGGGTCGATTGAGCACCTTGGGTGCGAGTAGTTGCATATCTTTTCATCTGTATCACCCATTGAGCATTTAGATAGAGGCATGGTAGCTGTAGAGTATCTCCAGCTTTTCTTGTTTAGTTTTTACTGCATTATTATCTTATGCCTCTAGTAGACTTAGTGGGCAGACCGTCGGGCTTGGTGGCGGTACCCACTGAGAACTACGTGTTGATGTAGTTCTCACACCCGTTGGGGGTTCTCCCCCTCATTTTTCTTTCCTCTTCTATGGATTCAGAGATTAGAGAGCAGATCTTGAGAGAGGCCCATTATACACCTTATACCATCCATCCTAATGGGACTAAAATGTATAAGGATCTCAAGGCATATTTCTGGTGGAGTGGTGTGAATAAGGACATTGGGAGGTTCGTGGCTCTGTAATACTCGAGAATTTTAAATCCAAAAATTTAATTAAGTTAATTTTTCTTAAGTACTGTTTGAATTTTGAGCCTGGAAAAAACTAATTTTGGATCTGAGCCCCATCTCGACAAAATAAAATCGTCACTGCGACGGGGTCGTAAAGCTAAAAACGGTGGTGCAATCGGATTAGAAATCCGATATCCGGATCTTCCGGAATCGCAAATTTTGCGAAAAGTCTGATCGAATAATCAATTACGATGATTTCGGGTAAATCGGATCAGTTTCTAGATAAAAATCTTTATAACCGGCTATTTTGGAAAGAGTTGGATCTGTGGCACGTTTTTTTGGAAAATTAACCTGGGATTTGAATTTTGATCGAAATAGATAAACCAATCTTGACTTGGGGGCATATTGGTTATTTGACCAATTGTGATAAAGGGGATTAGGATTAGGGCTTAATGAGGAATTAGCCCTAATCCATCGTCTTCCCTTTTTTCACAACCACCAAGGAAACCCCTTCGCGTCCGTACGCCTCGGAGAGCGGAGACGCTGTCGCCGGAGAAGAAACAGGTTGGATTTCCTCTCCCTTCCCTTCTCTTCTCTCTTTCTTTCTCTTTATTTTCTTATTTTCTAGGGTTCGGATGCCCTAGACGCCACTCTCTGCAAGCACGCCGCCGCCGTGCTCTACAAGCGCTCCCCCGCCGCTCTCGCACGTGTGCCGCCGCGCCTGCTGCTGCACAGGCCTTGCGCAGGCTGCCGTGAGCGCCTAGCGCGTGCCGCCCTGCCACTCGCGCTCAGCAAGTTCAGCGACGCGCGCTTGTAGTGCGCGTCCCTGTGCGCTTGTGCCCCTACACTGCTGACGCTGCACGCTTGCAGCGCGCCCCCCTTGCCGCGCGCCCTGCACCCTGACCGCGCGGTTGTCACGCCCCGGGGTCGAAACTGCGACCCGGGCTCGCCAACAGATCCGCCGCCCATACGGGATGCCCCGTATAGACGTAGCGACTAACCTGCAAAGGAAACATCTACACTAACAGATATCAGAGCTGAAAATGTAAAATGCTGAAATAAAAGATATAAATACAACTACAACTGCAAATCATAATACAAACCATCCTCACCAAAATGCAAAGTCTCTCTCAACTGTAAAGGAAAGGTACAACTCAATACCTCACTACAAGGGCCACTCAACATAACACTCCCAGAAACTGGTAAGGGGTACATCTACTCTCTCTCAGAGGATGACTGGAAGGGATCTATCTCGCGACTCCCTCGCTTTGGTCAGAAGGAGCAGAATTAGCAACTGGAGCAGCAGGAACCGGAGCAGAAGTCCCTGGAGAAAAGACACCACGACGGGTGTGAGAACTACTTTCCACAGTAGTTCTCAGTGGGTGCCGCCAATAAGCCCGACGGTCAGCCCACTAAGTCTACTAGAGGCATAAAGTAACATATGCAGTGCTATAAGGAAAGCTGGAAAAGGTAAACTCTACAGCTACTATGCCTCTATCTAGATGCTCAAAAAGTGGAACAGAAAGAACATGATGCCACAACTAGCTCTCAACTCAGATCATCCAATCTAAACTGACTGCCACATCGGGTCCAGTCAAACCTGCGCCTACCTACTGCCGTTACATCCCGGAGGACCGGACTTACGTAGGGCGTCCATGACTGCCAAAACTGGCTCAGCCAGAGGGACGGTGTCCGTGACTGCCAAAACTGGCTCAGCCAGAGGGACAAAAGCGTCGACAAGTCGCGATAGAAGAGCTCAATCTCACGTCGGTACAACAACCCGGTATATAGCTCAATCTCAACGCCGGTACAACAACCCGGTCCAAGTATCACTCTCAATGCCGGAACAACAACCCGGTCCAAGTATCACTCTCAATGCCGGTACAACAACCCGGTCTCGCCTACTCCGTCGAGCTCAAATGTGGCTCATGCAGGCTAAGGTTCAAATCCTCGATCAACAAGATCGGCTAAAACCAACAAAACACTGTCTCACTCACAGGCTGGAATCTACACAGCTGAGACTCAGTATCACTCTCCCAAAGAAACCTGATCTACATACTACTATCAACTCCACTCGGTCCCCAGACACGAGTGCAAATGCATCCCACAACCACCCGACCTCCAGCCCACAACCTGGGCGAGAAAAGCTAAGTCCAGAATGACAAGTATAACAGTGATGTCGGAGATGTCTAGAGCAATAAAGAAACCTAGCTCAAGTTGAAGTTTTCTACAGTCTGGCTGAACATGATACATATGACGGGGGTGCTAGGTCAAGTTCCAAGATTTCAATACTTAGCAAGATGTAGGAATCACAATAAGATCACAAGATTCATCAACTGATACCAAGAGTAATAACATTCAGTTTCCACATGCTTTTTAGTCCAATTACTAACATGCATGATCCTACATACAAAGAATTAGCACGCAGTCCATAGATCTTGGAAGCAAAGTCACCCACCTGAAAGTGCTAACTGTCCGAAATAGTACAGTTGAGAATGCCCAGAAACAGATATCTCAATACATCCACCAAGCCAACAGTACAGAAGCAGTGTTCACACATCCTGGGTACCAAATACAACTCAAAGTTACACTTAATTTCCACATAATTCCAATTTCACAAATCTGTGGTGAACAGTCCTCTTAAATCGAAATTTTCACCGGTAAAACGAAATCCAAAAATTCTAGTAAAAAATATGACGGCGATCCTCGCGAAGAGTAGATGTCGATAGAGCCCTTAAACGTTGAATTCCGATGTCCGGATACGGAGATAAAAATCCGACAAGTAGGTGCTGTCCAAACAGTCCATCAGCTGCAAAGGGGGTTAAAAATGTACCCAAAACCCCAGTAAAAGCTCAAATCTGGAAAAAGTGACCAACACAAAATACATAGGAGTACCTCTCGTAAATCCAACGCCGCAAAAATCGTCCAAAAATACAGTCGGGGTAGCTCTGTAGACCTCTCAGACTGAAGTGCGACGGAAACAGGCCTCCAACAGTAATTCGTCGTACTGCGCTACGCTGCCGAATTCGTCGTCGACGCGGCCTCCAAAAATTCCGGGCTTCCTCCGCAAGATGCACAACAAGGTGAGCAACAAGTTTGATGAATGGTGCTAAGTCTAGAGAGCTCGGGAAAAGCTTCAAAACGGTGAGCAAAGGGCCTATTTATAGGCCTCAACCCGGAAAAAGTAAAAAAAACACGAAATTGGGCTTTTGGGCCCAATTTCCGGGCGCCCGCTTGATTCGGGCGGCTACAGTGTTGGGCCCGGCCCAACACTGTGCGCCCCCGAATGAGCCTGGAGCCGCCACGTGGCCCGACAGCTCTCCCTGCGCCCGGCGCACGCGCGCCTGCCACTCGCGGAGCGCCGTGTGGCCCGACAGCGGGGCGTGGGGCGGCTGCGCCCGCCCAACCGCGGGGCCCCACGTGGCGCCCCCACGTTGCGGGTCCCTGCCCCCAACTGCCCCCAACTGCTCCCCTGGTGCGTGGACCGCGTGCGCGTGAGCCAGCCACTCACAGGCTGCCACGTGGCGCGCCCTGGTCCATGCGCCAGGCCGCAAACCCCCGTGGACCGCGCACCGCGAGCCCACCAGTCAGGAGCCGCCACGTGTCCCCTACACTCGACCCATGCACCAGCGCCAACATTCTGTGGACCGCGCCGTGTGAGCCGGCCAATCCGGTGATGCCACGTGGCACCAGGCCGGTCCACGGCTTCCCCCATGCACCAAAAGCCAATAAAAACTTCCGGGAGTCCCTTTTTGGGCATCCGGACTCAGAATCAAACAAGCAAATAGCCGTTTTCAAGCATTTTTCCGTGCCGAATCTATTTCCAACCTCTGTTTGTCCTAAATCCTTTTAAAAATTTCGGTAAATATAGCCGAAGGCCAACATAGCTAAAGATACCTCACAGGGTCCATCTGTGGCATCCTTTTGATGCACCATGGGCCAGATACACCGACACTAGGTGTTCTAACAGTGGATTCACCGGAAAAAGGTCACATGGGAACCAGGGCCACTACACCTCCCCCACTAAAAGGAAGTTTCGTCCCCGAAACAAAGAAAACAAAACAGACGTACCTCAACCGGAAGTCTCAAACAGAAAAGGGTAGGCATCTCTCATCTCTGTCTCCAGCTCCCAAGTAGCCTCTCGCTCATCGTGATTGCTCCACAAGATCTTCACATATGGAATCACCCGGTTGCGCAATTCCCTCACCTCACGAGCAAGAATTCGCAACGGGCGCTCCTCATATACCAAGTCCTCGTCGATCTCTAGAGAAGTGAAGTCAATCACGTGCGACGGGTCAAACACATATCTCCTCAGAGCTGAGACATGGAAAACATCATGAACTCCGGCCAGGCGTGGAGGAAGAGCAACTCTATAGGCCACAGGGCCTACCCTCTCAAGTACCTCAAAGGGTCCAATAAAGCGGGGACTGAGCTTCCCACGCACTCCAAATCTCCGGACCCCTTTCGAAGGCGAGACCTTCAAGAAAACATGGTCACCAATCTGAAACTCTAGGTCTCGCCGTCGAGTATCAGCGTAGCTCCTCTGACGACTCTGGGCTGTCACAAGGTATCGGCGAACAACTCTGACTTTCGCCTCAGCCTCCAAAAGTAGATCTGGTCCCACAGTTCTCCTCTCACCCACGTCACTCCAATACAAGGGCGACCGACACTTGTGTCCTTACAACGCCTCAAACGGAGCCATCTGAATACTCGCCTGATAGTTGTTGTTGTACGCAAACTCAACCAATGGTAAGTGTCGGTACCACCATCCTCCAAAATCCATGACGCACGCTATCTACATATCCTCGAGGGTCTGTATGGTGTGCTCGGACTGGCCATCAGTCTGTGGGTGGAAAGCAGTGCTGAACCTTAGCTGGGTCCCCAAGGCTGACTGTAAACTCCCCCAAAAGTGTGATACAAACCTCGGGTCCCTATCTGATACAATCGAGGCAGGCACATCGTGTAGCCTCACCACCTCATCCAAATATAACTGTGCCAGACGCTCCAACGACCAAGTCATCTGTATAGGCAAGAAATGTGCAGACTTGGTGAGTCTATCCACAATAACCCAAACAGCGTCGACTCCACTCTGCGCCCTCAGCAGTCCAGTGACGAAATCCATAGTGATGTGGTCCCACTTCCACTCAGGAATTGGAAGACTCTGCAACTTGCCAGCAGGAACCCGGTGCTCAGCCTTAACTTGCTGGCAAGTTAAACAGTGAGCCACAAATCTCCCAATGTTCCGCTTCATTCCGGACCACCAAAAATGTGCCTTGAGGTCCTTATACATCTTAGTACCACCAGGATGAATGGTATAAGGTGTATAATGGGCCTCTCTCAAAATCTGGTCTCTGATCTCAGGATCCGTAGGCACACACACTCGGTCCCTGTACCGCAGTACTCCCTAGCTATCCACTGTAAAATTTCCTATCTGATCTGCCTGTATCTGTGATCTGATCCTCATCAAATGGGGGTCTTCACTCTGTGTCTCCCTAATCCTGTCCAACAGTGTGGGCTGCAAGACCATAGACATAAGTCTAGCAGAGACCCACCTATTGTACCACTACTAATAACTTGTTGGATCTAAATCGCGGGATCCAAATACCTAAGCCCAAATTAATAATATTAAAATGTTAGACCTTCTATATCAAAACTCATCCATTTAAATTTACATCTTCACTAGGCCCATTCACATACATGCACACACATAGCTAGAGTTCAAGATGACCAAACAATATGAGATTGAGAGATCACTCCTGTAGGCTCAAGAGATGCATGACTCCTATCGCCTCTTAACAATATAATATACTCATGGTATAGTAATGATCAAGTCGTTTAAAATTTCAAAATTTATTTTTAAATTTTTAACCTTTAGTTTTTATTTAGTGAGTTGGGCTATATATGATGTTGGGCCACACCAAGGCCAAGATCCCATTCCATTAGAATCTACTCCTTTAGAGCTGCCACACTCCAGAGCTGCATCAAAACTTCCGACACTACAACAAAATTATATGATAGCGATATTTTTAAGTATTTTTTAAATTTAAAAAAAGTGTCGCTAACAAAAATACCGACACTTATTATTAGTGTTGCTATATGTACCATCGTTAGGGTGTATAGCGACATATTTTTATAATATGTTTCAAAAATATATCACTATAACCTAATTTTGAATAAAGATGGAATATAGATAGGGCACTTATACAAAAGTGTCACAAACATATATTCTTATAACCTAATTTTGTTGTAGTGCGACCTAACACGTGCTCAGACCCATCAGATAGAGTCTTTCCTGCCCGCACGAAGCGAAAAAATGCCACAACTTGTACATCACCTAAAAAATCATGTGCGATATAACATCAGGTGAACTAGTTTAGTACTTCAAACTTCTGTAAATTTGATCTATATCTCTCACATAGTTCCATCATTATAATAAAATATACATGGATGTGGAGATCAGCTAGGCTCATATACTTTCGAAAGTACGGAGGCCTCCATACTTATAAGTTATTTTTGATGATGGGACATCTGATTCGATAATCGATTTTGTTAGACATGATTTAAAATGTTGGAACTATCTAGAAATCAAATTTCATAATTTTTTAACTTTATTTGCGTAGTGAACGAGTAGTCTCAAAACGAATGACTGAAAATAAAAATCTCATAAAAAAAAAAATGATAAAAGACTTAAATTTTAAATCGAAAGTATTGATGTTAATTACTTTTGATGTTAAGTAGAATTTTCTATTAAAGTTTCACTTAATTTGGATTGTTCTACACCGTTGAATTTACAAACGTGTCATATCGATCGTTAAAAATAGTCATTTTTGAAATTTTTAGATCGCTTGAAAAATAATATTAAAGAATTATAAAATTTAATTTCTAAATAGTTCTAATAGTGTAGATCATGTATAACGGAGCCGATCGTCGAATCGAATGTTCTATCATCGAAAACAGCTTACAAATACGGTGGCTCCCGTACTTTCAAAAGCACAGAAGACTTACTCTGTATGTGGATACATCTCACTAATTGAGTACATATACTAGCAAAATCTGAGGTAACCATCTAGCATATATACAGAGTATATATACTCTGTATGTGAATAAAAAAAAAATCGTGTTTGGATAGTTAGATTGAAACAGTGAGAATAAGAGTAATTATAATTTTAAAATAATAATATTTTATCTAATTAATTAATATAAAATATTACTTAAATAATAATTAATATTTGTAAAAATTAAAGTATAAATTTTAGCGTTTAAATAATAGCATTTAAAATTTTTAAATTTATTAAAAATTAAAGTTAAAAATTTTAAAATTTGTATAAATTTTAAAATTAATAAATTATAAAATTTTATAAATTTATAAATTTATTAAAAATTAAGTTAAGAATTTAAAAAGTTATAAAATTTAAAATTTCTCTAAATTTAAAAATTTATAAAATTTAAAATTTAAATTTTAATTGTCTTGAAAAATGTACAAAAGATGATACAAACATTTTAATTTTTAAATTTATATAAATTAAAAAAAATTTATAAAAAATTTAAAAATTTATATAAATTTTAAAATTTTAAAATTT
This sequence comes from Tillandsia fasciculata, assembly GCA_029168755.2. Classification (NCBI taxonomy): domain Eukaryota; kingdom Viridiplantae; phylum Streptophyta; class Magnoliopsida; order Poales; family Bromeliaceae; genus Tillandsia; species Tillandsia fasciculata. The sequence continues at coordinate 21,204,764 of CM054936.1, forward strand.
ATAAAAATTAAAGTTAAAAATTTTAAAATTCATAAAATAAAAAAATTTAATTTAAAATTTTATAAATTTAAATTTATTTTTTTATTTTTGTTTTTTTAAAAGAAAGAATGACCCAGGTTGTTTCCAGATGAATACATTCTTGTTTCCACCTAGCGGGAAATTGTTATCCCCGTTAACACGCTATCTCAAGCACAGAAGAAACCAGAATTTTAACTTTACTGGGACCAAAAATATATTATACAAAATATATTAATATTTAAAAATTATTAATAAAAAATTATATATAAGTAATTTTTTTGTTTATTAGCTTTCGAGTTTTAATATATATATATATATATATATATATATATATATATATATATATATATATATATATATATTTAAATAGAATATAGTTGTCTTTTCCATTAAAATAATAATATTTTAGATATCTATAAAAAAAAATTATTTTAAAAAATCAAGTATTAAAATTTAGTATAATTTGCATATCAAGTATTACGATATATCAAAAAATTAAGTATTAAAATTTTTTATAATTTTCAAATCAAATATTACAATACGTTTGAGTCAATTAAATTTATATTTCGTGGACCACAAGATAACATTTTTTTTTTTAAAAAAAATTATTTTAGCCCCTAAAATTTATACTATTTTTAATTTTTTAATAACTTAATAATAAATTATTATGTAATTTTAAAAATATTGGGCTACGCCCAACATTAATAATAATAAATGTGTCTCCACGTAGCTTCCTCCTGATCTCAACAAAAAAAAAAAACAAAGGGCTACGCCCAACACCTAACATCACCCGGTGCCGGTCTCCATCGCTGCCGCTGACAGTGACGCCGGCGTCGCATGAAGCCGAAGCCACAGCCACCTCCGCAGGGATGGAAAAAGAATAGAAATGAAGCATCCATTTTCCTCGATCGAGCGCATAAAAGTGTACTCGAAACTATGTCCCCTAATCAATTTTATGATTAATGTCTGTTGAATAACATGCTATATATTTATAATTTGGTTAGTTTTCTTGGGTATAGATCGAAAATATCTAACTCCATAAAAATAATAATAATAATAATAATAATAAGGCTAAATTATAGAAAATTTTTCTGTCATATTTCGTTTTTTTATTTTATCCCATGTTATTTAAAAGTCTACATTTTGCCGCCTCGTAATTAGCGAATTGTACAATAACCTTCTGCCGTCACGATTTCGTCAGCGGACCGTCAGTTTTTTTGAAAATATAATGTCATATACCCAAAATACCCTTGAGAAATATCTTTACAAAAATTAGAAAAGAAAAAAAAAGGCTACGGAATAGAAAAGAAAAAAAAAAAAAAATGACACGCGGCGGATCCCGCGCTCGCTTTGCCGCCGCCGTCGTCGTCGCCGTCGAAGCGCTCATCACCCGAGCCCTCTTCGTCGTCGTCCTCCTCCTCCTCCTCCGGATCGGGTCGCACGCGGCGGAGCCCGCGCCTGCTTCGCCGCCGTCGTCGAAGCGCTCATCGCCCGAGCCCTCTCCGTCGTTCTCCTCCTCCTCCGGATCGGGTCACACGCGGCGGAGCCCGCGCCCACTTCGCCGTCGTCGTCGTCGTCGTCGTCGAAGCGCTCATCGCCCGAGCCCTCTTCGTCGTCGTCGTCGTCGTCCACCTCCACCTCCGGATCGGGTCTCACGCGGCGGAGCCCGCGCCCGCTTCGCCCCCGCCGTCGTCATCGTCGTCTCCTCCGGATCGGGTCGCACGCGGCGGAGCTCATCGCCCGCGTCGCCGCCGTCATCGTCCTCCTCCTCCTCGGGACGATTTTTTAAAAACTTGAACCCAACTACATACCAATTTCAAAACTCAAATCTGAAAAATGACATATTGTAAAGATCTATATCTAACCCTGAAATTTGAATCTAAATCCTAAAATTTAAACTCCAAATAATTATTTCTCTACCATTTATCAAAATATATTATATTAAATTAAAATTATTAAAATATAAATATAAATATAATAATAAATTATATATATATTATATAATATAAAATTAATTAGGATTTGAATAGGATGTGAGGTGGGTTGTGACAAAATCTATACTCGATCCACCAAACAACTAAAAAATTGCTTAATTACCCCACTATCAAAGAATCAAAATATTTCGCTTTGAGGTTCCCAAAATGAACAAAAAAATAAATCTAAACCGTAATGTCAAAAAAATAAAAAATATAGAAGTACTCCTATAATGTTAAAAGAATTTTGGAAAAAGTTTACTTTATTCGTGGTAAATGGTTAATACGGTATATATAATTCCACGTAATCAAATGTATGTGATCTACCAAGAATGTAAGTTTGAGTTTCTAACGAAATGATGGTTAGAAATTAGTACTTAGTAGTTAACACATGCACAACATGAATAAACGTGCGCTGAAAATAGATAAATTCAAAACAAAGGCGGGGTAAACTACATTGAAGAAACAAATATCTGCGAAGCATATCGAAGATGGTTACTTAATTTGGCCGCATGAAAAATTGCAAAATAGCAAACACTGTTGAAATTACAGTGCATAGAATAACTATAATACCTCCTATCGTTGCTAAGGCCACGCACGGATTTGTTAGGAAATTCTGCTTGACCCATGCAATCGACAAATTAAGAGAACGCAAACGGTAGTGTGCTTCCACCGACTGAAGCGTAGATTCCAGATAGTAGTCCTCCCCTTGGCGAGGATAAACAGCCAATCTATTAAGCCTGTTGAAAAAATTTAAAATCTCTTCATTGCGACCGGCTATCTCAATTATTCTTTCCCGAACAAGTAATTCAACGTCGTCAGCAGTGCCGAGAAGTTTCGACATGAATGTGATGTATGCATTTATATATGTACCAGCGTGAGGACATCCTGATTGCTCAAACAAGATAAGGTTACTGAAAATCGACTCTGTATTCGCGTCAATAGACAGGTGTGGAATTTCCATTGTCCCCTCGTTGAATGTTACGTCCAAAAGAGAACAGCCAGTTGAAGAGGGCTTTACTCTGAATTTGACTCCTGCTTCATGGTATTCCATTGCTTGGTGCCACTGGTTTATCACTGCTTGATCGTGGTGGTGTTCCACTGAATTTGGACTACTAGGTCGAAAGAACATATGGCACAAGTGTACCAGATGGTGAAAATCCTTCTGACAGATCTCAGAGATTCTGATGGCTTTTGGGTACTGCTGTAATTCACGTTCCACATGGATGGCAATCTCTTCTTTAGATGATTCAATTGTTTGTCCTTCGCCTGCAGCGATCTTATGTATTTCCAAGAGGACGAAAAAAGGAATTTGATTCCCTAACAGAAGTAGGTCATGCAATATGTCATGCCTATTCAACGCTTCTAGATTGTCATGATTCAAGAATTCATCAACCCTGCGTTTCATCCCTGTGAGAGCATAAAGTATGAAGCATCCGTCGAGCAAGAGCATCTGAGCAAAACTCTCTGGTTCCATTGCGATATTCTCGCTGTAAAAGCATCGTGCTTGGTTTTGCAGTCCCTTGAATATTTCGTCTATATCATAGTAGTACTCACTGACCTGACAAAGGATGCCAGCTTTACATTCGTACTTCATCCACTTTATGCCTCTTCCTCTTAAATGTGAAGATTCATAGTTATACGGACCAATAGATAGAATTTTTGGCTTGAAGGAGTGCTCATTGTCCTCATGGATAATTTGTTCCGGAACTTTGAAAATCTTGCATATGTTAGTTTCACCTTCAGCCGTGGTTGAATTGTCCAAATCAGATAGCTCAATCTTACAGATTTGTTCATGGAGAATATATATAACAGGCAATGAGAAAAGAAAGAAGAGAAGTTAGAAAAGTTAAAGCAATTAAACCAATTATTTCAATATAATTCTTAAAAAACCAGCAGCTTGCATTGATGAAAAAAGACGCAGAATAGGCAGAAAAATTGATCGCCTACAATTACATGTGTGTTACATAATATGAAAAGATTTTCAATGTCAACTAGTTAAATGTGCAAATTTATTAATTAGTTTACTTAAAGCTTGTATTGCTAATGTTAAAATATGTCTCAAATTTTTAGGCCCAAATCATTTTTGGCCCAAAACTAAATTGGAATTAATTAATTAATCTAAATTCTATAGGATATAATTAAGATTAAGATTTAGAGTTTGTCTAGACTAATAAGTTGGTATATATATAGACTAATAAGTAAGAAATAAAAGGAATCAATTTTTCCGTCCTATTACAATTATGCTTTTCAAAGTGAAAATAATGAATACATGCTGGATATCACTTGGTTTACTATCAAAAGACTATAATGAATCAAAAAGAGGAGATAGGATAAATCACAAGAAATTTGCGACTAATATATGAGGAGGTTTCTACAATAAAATGTGATTTCACTATAACAAAATTAGATTATAGGGACACATTTTTGTGATACTTTTTTACAAGTGCCTTATTTATATTCTATCTATATCTAAAATTAGATTATAACGACATATTTTTGAGAAATATTATAGTAATGTTTCGCTATACACCCTAGCGACTGCACATATAGCGACACTAATTACAAGTGTCGGTATTTTTTTCAGCAATATTTTTTTTAACTTTTAGGAACACTTACAAGTATCACTATAGTATAATTTTATTGTAATGCTTGAATTGTAATACTTTCGTAGACACGTAAAATTTAAATTCAGCATATATTTAGGAACAGTATAATTAAATATTAAGAATAAGAAATATCAAAACATTGTTGTGGACAAAATAAGTATGAAAAATTAGAACTAAAAAATGAGATGATTATCATATAAGGCTAAATTATACTACATTATATTGAACTATAAACGTTTTTTTTTCACTTTCTATACTGAACTATTTTTTTCAAAGACGCCACTCAACTATTTGTTTTTTTTTTCAATCCATACACCAAACGTAATAAGTCTTTAATTTTAGATAATAAAATATTGGTTAAAAGTGACGGAGCTTTATTTAATTTTATATTAAAGTTTTTGTAAACAACAGGAAGTGAATATACTAATCTGTTGTAGTCAACTCCTTCAACTTTATTTATCTTTTATTTTTTGGCTGCAATGTGGGTTAGATTTTGTTTATAGTTAGGCATGCTTGGTTGGAAGGAATCAAGATTTATAATGGAAATTGGAATAAGCTATTTTTATTAGGCTAAATTATAGAAAATTCCCGTATAATATATCACATTTTTACTTTACTCCCTGTCTTTAAAAAACCTATATTTTGTCCCATCGTAATTATGGAATTGTGTATTTACACCCCCGCCGTCAGGATTCCGTTAGTGAACCGTCAATTTTTTAGGTAATATACCGAAAATACCCTTCAACCTCTTCTTCTTCCGATCGCTCCGAGGCCAAGCTCCGTCGCTCCGTGAAGGATCCCGCCGCCGCCGTTGTCGGGAGCCCTCGGCGATCGTCGGCGCAGTCGCCGCCCGGGCCCTCCCCGGTGACGGCGCTCCAGGTCAGGCGCGGCCCAAGGCTGGTAGGGCGCCAAGTGGCGGCGCCCCACTCGCCGCACCATTGCGCGCAGCACGCGCGCGTGGAGAAGCGCGCGCGCGTGCTGGCGCAGGTCAGCGCGCGGGGACCCGCGCCTCCTCTGGCGCGGGTCAGCGCAGGGTGAGGGGTGCCGCCACGTGGCGGGCCCCTATAGGCCGTCGCGCGTTGACCTGCTCCCTGGGGGCGCCGAGCTTCACGCGTCCGCGCGGGGATGCGGCTCCCTGGGCACCCTCGACCTCTCCGACGGCGGGGGAGACGACGACGACGACGACAGGATGGGGAGGAGGAGGAGAGCTTCTCGGCGGGGGCGGGGGTGGGGGCGGGGGCGGAGTCGGAGGGAAGCACAGGGATAAGGAGGGCATTATCGTCATTTTGCCTATTCTGCTAGCCCCGTTGCCCCCTAAAAATAATTACGTAATTACGAGGGGGCAAAGTCTAGGCTTTTTAAAGACAGAGGGCAAAGTAAAAAAATGATATATTATAGAAAAGTTTTATGTAATTTAGCCTTTTTATTATTAGTGTTTGGTTTGAGAGGTAGTATTTAGATTTTCATTAATTTTGAAAAAAATTAAATCTTTCTAAAATGACTTTCAATATAGAAATGGGAGTCAATTTTAATTCTCAAACAGGAATTTTTTTTTTAATAATAATTATTTAAATTCAAATATACATATAAACTTAAATTTAGATTAAATTATATTTTTAAATTTAACATATAAATTCAAAATTATTAATTTTTAAATTTTTATTTTAATTTTTATTTCAATATAAGTTTGATATTTGAATTTTAGATATAGTTTTACATTTTGACTTTAAATTTAAATTTAAATTAAAATTTTAATTTTAAATTTAAATTATGAATCTTAATTTAAATTTAAAGTTTGATTACAAATTTATATAGTAGATTCACTACAACAAAACTATGGTATAATTAATGATACTTTTAAGTATTTCTAAAATCTTAAAAAAGTACCGCCACTACAATAAAATTAGGCTATAGCGACACTTTTAAGTGTTTCTAAAATCTAAAAAAAAATATCGCTGACAAAAATACCGACACTTATTGTAAGTGTTGTTATATGTGCCGTCGCTAGGGCGTATAGCGACACATTTTTATAATGTGTCCCAAAAATGTGTCCCTATAACCTAATTTTGGATATAGATGTAATATAGATAGAACACTTATACAAAAGTGTCACAAACATGTGTCCCTATAACCTAATTTTGTTGTAGTGCGCTAGCAAAAATACCGATACTTACAATTAGTGTCGCTATATGTGTAGTTGCTAGTGTGTATAGTGACACATTATTGTAATGTGTCCTAAAAATGTGTCCCTATAACTTAATTTTGGATATAGATGAAACATAAATAGGACATTTGTACAAAAGTGTCACAAGATTGTCCACTACAACAAAATTAGATTATAGTGACACATGTTTGTGACACTTTTGTATAAGTGCCCTATTTATATTCATCTATATTCAAAATTAGGTTATAAGGACACATTTTTGGAACACATTATAAAAATGTGTCGCTATACACCATGACGATGGCACATTTAGCAATACTAACGATAAGTGTCGGTATTTTTGCCAGCGACACTTTTTTTAAATTTTAGAAATACTTAAAAATATCACTATAGCATAATTTTATTGTAGTGCTATAACCTAATTTTATTATAGTGATTAAATTTATCATATTTAAAATAATAACAAGTTGATTCTGATTTCTAATCCTATTGTGAACCAAATAAATTAAAAGATTCATCATTCCGTTTTTCATTTCAATTTTTATTCGGATTTCGGCTTCCATTTTGAACCAAACGTGCCCTTAGACACTTATCTAACTATTTGGTGATAAACTGATGAAATTGGCATATCTAATTTTGTAAAAGTGTAACGTATTTGCTTCTTTTTTGACTGAGCTGGTGTAGTACCTGAGAAATTTAAATTTGAATTTAAAGAATTCAAATGGGAATGTGAATGAGAAAGTGCAAAGGTAAACCTAAATGGTTGTATACCGGTGTGCAAATTACACAGTTTTCGGAGCACTATTTCTGCCTTTCAGATCCGAGTCTAATCTCGAAAATTTGAAATCACCAGTGCGACCGTCTCGTCGAATCGATCAAAAATGGTATAGAAAGATTTTCGATCCGACGGTCAGATCGTTCAGAAATCAGCGAAGAAGCTTGTGGGGTCCACAACTTAAGTTGTGAATAGTAACCACTAATTCAAATGCCGTTTTGATCATCGACGGCCGTTTCGCCGTCTGGACCCCAGATATAGGGGTATGAGTAGTCAATTCTAGCTATTTTCGACATTCTGAGCACAATGGCACTGACGGAATTCGCATTTGGCGATCCGGGTGCATCGAAGTGCGTGCGTCATACTACATCTTACAGAACTTTATGGCCCGAGATTTTATTTGAGCGCTGAATCAAGCAAGCAAATACGCTACTTGATAGGTCTCGACGAGCCGGACGTCGTGGCGAAGTCTGTTTCGCAATTTGATGAACCGTTCATCTCGAAATGCGTGAAATACGTCGAAAAAGCGGGTATTTTCGCAAAAAAATCTTAATATTTTATGGGTCAAATTTAATGTGGCTTATAAGTTGGGGTGATGGGTGCATTTATCACCTACAGTGAGGATCTTAGTGATTATGATAAAGAGTTGATGGACCAAAATGCAAAGAAGGTGGAAACTATACTAAATTGCACTTACTCTATGTCGTGGGTTTAGGGAAGCAGTTACAGAAGCAGTTACAACTGCTTGTCCACGACCCCACTCACCTCTGCCACAAGCCATGATCCAGGAAACCTCTCCCTTCATTGCATGGCCGGAGTGAAGAGAGAGAGAGAGAATTTAGTTAAGTGTTTTGGAGGGAGGATCACCAAGATCCTTGGGATTGCTTCTAGAGTATCCTGAGGTCTTCTGCATACCCCAGAACCCGAGCCCAGGGAATTCGGGTGCGAGCTGTGGCTGCACGACGTCGGGGGGGGGGGGGGGGGGGGGGAACCGTTCCTTCTTCCTCCACTCCGGTGAGGTAAAGCCGCGAGGCCCCGGGAGCTTCGGTTGCCGTCGGGTAAAAATAGGGTGGCCGAAACCCTAATATTGACCGGGATTGTCGCGCGCCGCCTCTGGAGCTCCGTCGCCGAAACCAACTTGAGAAGAATTCTTTGCTGACTCCCAGAAGAATCCCTGTGAAGTTTGGTGGGCTCTGGTGGCCGAGCATCGCCGCCCCGCCGCCGCCGTCGCTTCTCTGGCTCCGGCCAACTCCGGTGAGTCTCCTGAGACCTTTAACATCTCGTTGGACCTTTTGCATGGCATCCATGCAGCCTTAATAAGTGGCGGCCATGAATGAACCGAAATGGGTTCGTGTTGCGGTGGCCGGCTTTCCGGCCGTCGCCGGTGGGAGGGAAGTCGTCGGGAATATTCCTGGGATCAAGTAGATTCCAACCATGCTATTGCATGAGCCCCATGCTGCCCCGAAGGAAATCCGCCATTAACGGAGCTTGGTTGGCCGCAATAATGGCGGCCGGCCATCCGGCGACCTCCGACGGCGGGGTTAAGCCCAGACCTTCCTAAAAGCTTGTTAGGAAGCTGTTAGTGCTGTTTCTTGAGGCCCAGAACCCATCATTGAAGATTCACCATTTTTGAAGAAACCAAGTTTCATCTTCAACCTTGGTTTCCGGCCAACCAAGGGTGCATGGTGACTCGAGCTTAAAAAGGAATGCTCCTGCTGCCTTATAGAATAATTCCATCCATGTTGGAAGCCCCCAGATTCCAGCCATGCAAAGATGCAGCTTGGGATTGTGTAAGCTTGTGTATTAACAATTATGCCCACCAAGTGCTTGATGAAATGCCTCAAAGAACTTGAAGTTGGTTTTAGCAAATTCTAGGCATCCAACAAAGCACCAGATTACTCTACATGATTCCCTGAGCTTTATGCTCACGATGGTTGCTATTTTGACTATGTGAATCAAAGTGTGGAGCATTCTTGCAATTTGAGAGCTTGGTTGCTACCTGCACTGTCCCAGCAGCTTTACAGCTTTGTTAGGGCAAGCCTCTGTGTCCATACCATCCCCTGAGATTGATACTCACTTCTGTTCAAAAGGTGACTGATGGGATTGGTTGATTTTGCAACTTGAACCTTATATATGCATAATAATGGCCAACCTGTTTGGTTACTGTTACAGCAGCCTTGGGTCTGCCCAATGGTGAGCCCTTGGACCCTCTCAACCCTTTGAGCATGGTGCTCACTCCATATTTGGGTTTGGTAGAGTTTGGGTGCATGATTAGCAAGTTAGAACCTTCAAGCATAGTGTTTATGGACCCATTTATGTTCTCGGGTTCCGCGCTGCTTCCAAATGGTGAGCACGGCATTCAGTACGTCAAGGCCCACCTACAGGTGCCCTCGGTTCAGTTTGGAGATGTGTGGTTGTGATGTAATGGCAAAAACATGAGTTTTTGGAGGGTTTTTATGCAATTTTGGGAAACCCTAGGGGTCTAATTGGAATAGTAGCCTAATGGGCTGTGTTGGGCTGTACGCCCATGATCTCTAAACCCTTCGTTGGAAATCCAATGGCTTTCGTTGAGCGGAAATCGGATTTTCGAAAAGTTCCGGCAAAATCCCGGGACTTCAGCGAGGTTTTCCGTATAGCTTGTACACACAGTGAGTTAGTGGGATAGATATGAGAGAGAGTCTATTATTGACTTGTATCTATTATTCAGGTACTAGCACTCAGCCGCTTGCCAGTGAGCCTCCCAACGGATTTCAGGATTGCTTGTGTTGAGGTGGGTTTATCTTCGGTCCGGGCTTTATCATTTCGGCCCTACGGGTACCGTGGTAGGACGGACCCCTGTTTCGTTGATATCCTTAATCCCACAGATGAGCCTTTTGTTATGCTTATTATTTTCAGCATTGATTGATATATCTGGACACATGTCTTATACTCTATTCTTCACTGCATGTTTAGAATAGGAGTACTAGTTACAGTACTTGGCATGATTTACATCAGTATCGATATCCCAGTGGGGATTCCCTCGGCTTCTCGCCGACTGTCCGGTCTACCGACCGTGGATTGAGATTCAGCATTATGGTTGCTATTGAGTTTCTACTTGCTTCTTACTACTTGCTTTCATTCCAGCATTATATATATATAGCTATGTGGCATTGACCTTACAGTTGAGCTTATCGATATGCTATCATTCTCAGTGCTTAGTATATATAAAGATATACACCTGGATATATATCATGCTTGATTGGTCTTTTGATATTTATCATGTTTTCTTTTGGATACTTGCATTATTGTTGCCCTTCTTGATAGGGTAGTGTAGCTTAATATTCAACCATGAGTTTACCTACTGAGTCTCGGTTGTTAGAGCCTTGAGCATGCATATGTGACTATAGCTCGTATGGCGCTGCAGTTCTTAGACAGGGATCACAACCCTGAGTACTTCAGTTTGCCGGCCCAGATGGGGGTGCTGTTTTATAGACAGGGTTCGTCACCCTGGGAGCTTCACCCCTAGATTTGATGTTCCCCGCTCTTAGACAGAGTTAGCGACTTTGAGTGCGGGTGGACATGTTACGCCGCTCTTAGACAGAGTTAGCGACTTTGAGTGCGGTGGTTATGTCCCTCCGGAGTGGTACTTGTTTTTGGTCTTCGTGACCTGTTGGGCGAGCCTTGGCCGAGTCTACACGACGGGCCATAGTGATTGGGTATACTGTCGGATTATTATATGTTCGGTTGATGCATAGTATCTCTAGCATTTATTAGCATGACTGCCACATGTGTGTTGTACTCTTTGTTTACAGTTTTGATATTCATGGATTATCATACCTTTTCTGGGTTATAGCATGATCATTTCCTGCTTGTCAGATTTATCATCGTACTCTTTGTTTACAGCTTTGATATTTATAGTTATCATACTTGCTCTGTTCTATTGCATGATCAGTATTATTGTTTATCGAGATTGACCAGGTTTACACGATTGCCAGTTATAGCTTACTCAGCTTTATAGGTGATACTAGCTTTATTGCTTAGCACATGATCATGATACCCTGCTTTTCCTTTGATTATTATACAGCATGCTTGGTTCAGTATAGCATACAGTTATTCAGTCTTGTGATTATAGCTTATTTTGCTATCCACTTATTACAGTATCCAGTAGGTACTCTTTGCTATTTTTCGGCCCGTCGTGCCCACTGGGATACATGTAGAGTGTATCTCACACCCCCTGGGTGACTATTTTTCAGGTCAGTCGGGTGTTGAGAGATTGGGACGATCCAGTGAGCTGTCATGGTAGAGTCGACCCTGTTATCGACTACAGATTCCAGTATTTCATATTCAGTGCTTAGTCTGTATTATATTTTGGAGATGTGGATTATGTGTTGTATGTTGGACATGTACTAGTTACATTCAGTTGTTGTTTACGTCGCCTCTGATTCAGTATTGTATTTATATAGCCGAGCATGTACAGGAGAGACTTTATCTCAGTGGACAGAGGGTTTCCTGTGCATGTGGCGGTCTGTCTACGTCACAGGTTTCAATTTGTACTCTGATGATATATATAAAAAAAAAAAAAAAAAAAAAATCTACCGCTGTTTTGAAACTCGGGGCGTGACAGCTGGATTGTGATATGATGTTTGTTTCATATTCTAAATTGAACATCCAAAAATTTTCTGTACATTGCTAAAACCTAGAAAGTTGGCTTAGGTTGATTTCTTCAATATTTATTATTATCTACAATTTTTTCTCTCAATCTCTCGTTCTTCTTCAACGCTTTAATTTTGAAGTCGCTGTTGTGCTCTACTTAATTTATTGGTGGGTTTCTTTGGTTTTTATGCTTCTTTTGTATTGTGTTGTAGTGTTGGGTTCCTTTATTACTATGTGGGAACGAATTTAAATATGCGTGTGTGGTAGGGGGTACGTACTTTTACTGTTCCTTTATTATTAGGGTAGAAATGGTTTTAGTTGATATGAGTCTTGCTATAATTTCTATAGAAAAAGTAGGAGACATTAGTTGATACCTGGTTCTGTACGACATTCTGTTCGGTCGGGCTGACGTTTTCCCTCTGGTTCTGTACGACATTCTGTTCGGTCGGGCCGACGTTTTCCCTCGAAGGGCTGCCAGAGATGAATTCCATCTGAAACAAATGAGTTTAGAACTACAGTAAGCACTGTAACTAAGAAGAATGTTACTTTTAATAAGTAGAGATGTAATGTACTACAATCATAAGGTTAATAGAACGCGGACATTTACATGGGATGTTAATTAAAGATGCATCCAAATATGTCTCTTTCTTATGTTAACTGCAAATGCAACCTTAAAGCTCATAGTTTAGTTAAGGCAACTATTCAAATATTTCACCCACATGCTCCAATGTGTATGGATAGCAGTTTGAGATGCTAATTAGTATAACTTTGAAACTTCTTTTATATATATACTATCTTCGTTAATGTAGATAAAGGTAAATTAAATAAGAGACATCCTAATGTGTTTAAATAAATAACAAACTTGCTGTCACAAAAAATATATAGAGTATTTAAATTAAGTTCAATTGTAAAGTGCCAATAAAAGTGAAAAAAAAGTGTTGTTAGAGTATTATTTAGCGACACTTTTGTGTGGTGCTAAAAGTTTAAAGAAGTGCAGGTAATTTACCCAAGCTCTTTTTAAGTTGTATCAACACTGTAAAATAGTGTTGCCATATATATTAAGCAACTCCAAATATATTAATACTTTTTAAAAAGTGTCAATAAGTCACTCAGCAACTCTTTTTTAAAAAGTGGAATCATTGAAGAAGAAGAGATACTCTGGAAAACCAGAGCAAAGCAGCACTGGCTGAAAGAAGGGGATGGTAACTCGAAATTCTTTCATACGATGGCCAACGCTAGACACAGAGCCAACCACATTGGGACCATCGACGAAGGAGGCTGCAGACTCAACAGAGAGAAAGACAAGAGCGACTACTTCTTGCGTAAGTTCAAAGACAGATTTGCACCCACCAATCTCCCGCCTTCCTCCTTTGGAGACTGGAGTGATCTCTTCCCGGACAACTCATTACTGAGTTCGGACAGCCTTACCGCCGACTTCACCTTGGAGGAAATCAAGACTGCGATCTTTGAGATGAACGGAGATAAGTCGCCGGGACCAGACAGGTTCAGTATGGTGTTTTATCAAAAGTTCTGGGAAGTAATCAAAGATGATCTACTAAAAATCTTTCACGATCTTTTCATCGGCGCTCTCAACACAGGCCCCATTGACTATACACACATCTGCATGATCCCTAAGTTGGAAGGCGCTAAATCTGCAAACGATTATCGGCCGATCTGCCTTATTAACTGCATCCAGAAAACAATCTCCAAAGTCCTGGCAAATAGACTTGCCAAGGTGATGCCAAAAATCATCTCGCCTTCTCAGTCCGCTTTCCTGAAAGGCCGATCTATTCTCGACTCTTTTGTCACCGCGACCGAACTCATCAGCTGGGGAGCAAACAAACACATCAATGGGATAGGGGTCAAGGCTGACTTCGAAAAAGCCTTTGATAAAGTGAACTGGCACTACTTAAGACATATTCTACAATGTCTCGGCGCCAATCAGAAATGGTGCGAGTGGATCGATCAATGTATCGCCAACAGTAAAGCGGCCATTCTGGTCAACGGAACCCCGACCAACTGGTTTAGGCTGCGGAGGGGACTGCGCCAAGGTGACCCCCTATCACCATTCCTGTACCTCCTGGTAGCTGAAGGATTAGCAAGAATGACGGATAGAGCGGCCCATAACAAGTTGATCACAGGCATCGGTCCGACCAGGGAGACTAGAACGACTATTATCCAATACGCTGATGACACCCTATTTTTCTGCGAGGCGAAAGTCCGACAAGTCAAAAACCTACACTTCTTGTGGCAGATCTTTGAGTGGGCGTCGGGTCTCAAAGTTAACCGAAACAAATCAGAGCTCTTCTACCTGGGCAATCTCAACAACAGAGGAGAAAGACTCGCCACTATCTTAGATTGCAAACGGGGCACTCTACCTATCAAATATCTTGGGCTACCTCTAAAAAAAGGAAAGGTCCCGAAAGACGATTGGCTACATATCATCAACAGGATCGAACGCAGAATTGACGGATGGCAGGCAAAACTACTTTCGCAAGGTGGGAGACTAACTCTTGTTAACTCGGTACTCACGAATCTACCCCTCTACATCTTCTCTGTTTTCAGAGTCCCGATGTGGGTTCTTCGAAGAATAGACTCCCTGCGGAGAGCCTTCTTTTGGAAAGGAAACAGAGAGGCCCAAGGGGGAAGCTGCCTCGTCAACTGGAAAACGATTTGCAGAAACAAAAGGGATGGTGGATTAGGAATTTTGAATCTGGAAAACATGAACACCGCTCTACTGACTAAATGGTGGTGGAGATACCTCTCCCAATCGGAACCCCCTTGGGGACATCTCCTTACCGGACTTTATTACAGACGCAGAAGACCCTTACATGAAGGAATATCCTTTAAACCCCACTCTCATTGGTGGAGGAGTGTCTTGGGAACGAAAGAGCTCTTCAAACGCAGCACGACGCTCTCTATCGAGAATGGCGAAAGAACTGACTTCTGGCTAAGCATTTGGATGGGAGAAGCTCCGCTTTCAACTCGCTACCCAGGAATCTTTAATGTAATTCGCAACAAGACCATGCGCGTGAAAGAATGCGTGGGACCAACGGGTTGGAACTGGGACAGAATCCTAGAAGGTCTACCGAACAATCAACCGAACATCGAGCGCCTAACCGTAGACTTGAAGGAGTTCATCCAAACTCTGATTTTAACTGATAGCAATGACCAAATTCATTGGCGATGGTCAAACTCAAAAATCTTCACTGTTAAATCGATGTACTGCACTCTACAAAACAGCGGGGTTGTGGAAACCCGATTCCGAAAGCTGTGGACGCTAAAAGTGCCGCTTAAGGTCAAGATCTTCATCTGGCTAGCCCTGAGGAGAAGAATTTTGACCAGAGATGTCCTACAAAGAAGGAACTGGAGTGGACCTCCGGCATGCAATATCTGCCTCGACTCAGATGAAACGGCGGACCATCTCCTTGCCTCATGCTCTTTCACGAAAACAATTCTAGAAACTTTGATGCCGAACAAGCTGGAGGTCCGAAACATCTCATCTCTTGATTTGATATGGGAAACCAATGGCCAAAAGAAAGGTGCCCTTGGTAAACGTCTGCTTACAACCGTTGCAGCGATCTGGTGGAATATCTGGCTCGAGAGAAACAGGAGGTGTTTCGAAGACAAGAAGCGTCCCATCGGAACCATCCTAGCAGTAGTTCGCAGCTGCCGCTCAAACTGGCTTAAATATTGTAGCTAGTATTTTTTTTTTTTTTTTTTTTTTTTTTTTTTTTTTTGGGCCCGTCTGCCCTGTTGCACCTTTCGGTCGCCCAATGGCTAAATTCACTCTCCTTATGAATGAAGCGGCAGCATGCTGCCTTTCCCTCAAAAAAAACTCTTTTTTAAATTTATATTGACACTTAAAAGTATTGCTGCAACTTATGTTTGTTGTAGTGGATCATTTTCCATTGGAATGATTTTAATTAGGTAATTCAGTACTAGAGCTGGTTCCAAGCTCCTTAAGTTTCTTGAGAGGTTTTTGTCTCAAATCCTAATTTTCCTTATTTATTGGCATATTTTTTGATCTCCATTTCTTCTATGCACGTGGCAGCAACTTTGATTTTTAGTTTTCCATACTTAAAATGCGGGATAGATGTACAAACTGCTCCTAAACTTTATTTAAAAAATTTTAAAATTACAATTTAGACATTAATTTAAATATTTTAATTTAAAAAATTTAGAATTACAATTTATGCATTAATTTAAAGAGTTTTAGAATTACAATTTAGGCATTAATTTATAAAGTTTTAGAATTACAATTTAGGCATTTATTTAAAGAGTTTAATTTGTTTAAAAAATTTTATTTTTTTTTTTAATTTAAACATTAATTTTCTATTACAATTTTAAAAAATTTCAATGTGCTTAAATATTTGATTTAATAGAAATATATGTTATAACTTAAATTTATTTTTAGAATAGAATTGTACGGACTAAGTTAAATCAAATTTAAATAGTAAAATTTGATCTTTTAAAATAATAAGATCATATGTTATAATTTAAAATATAAATTGATAATAAATTTATAGTTTTACAACCTAAACAGTATAAAAAATCTCATATAAGTTTAAACAGTACAGATGCAATTTAAACTGAATAATTTTTTACTATACAATTTAAAATTTAACCTTATAATACATCTCCAACATAGATTTTTAATAAAGCAAATAAAAAAGTAATCTAAATTTTTTCCTTATTTTTAAAAATAAAAGTAAAAATTAATAGATTCCTAAATTCTAATTTTTAAAAATAATTTTCTAAAATTAAAATCATTTACAATATATTAAATAAAAATAATTAAAATATTACCATTTTAGACGATACCTAAATTGGAATATTTAAAATTTATAATCTTTCCAAAAATAAAAACTCTCACTAAATTCAAATTTTTAAAATTTATAATATTTACAAAAATAAAAATAAAATTACTTAATTATCCTTTAATCAAAAGACCAAAATAATTCTATTTTGAGGTACCTGATAACCGGTAACTCCATCAAAATGATCTGCTATTGCAGGTCGCAACTTAAAAGTAATAAGATCTGAGCCATTAAACAGGTATGGATAGACAGTAACAAAAAAAAAGAAAAAGCATAGGAGTATAGCTCATTTAAATATGCGTGTGTGGTGGGGGGTACTTTTACTGTTCCTTTATTATTAGGGTAGAAATGGTTTTAGTTGATACGTGTCTTGCTATAATTTCTACAGAAAAATTAGGAGACATTAGTTGATACCTGGTTGATCTGTACGACATTCTGTTCGGTAGGGCTGACGTTTTCCCTCAAAGGGCTGCCAGGGATGATTTCCATCTGAAACAAATGAGTTTAGAACTATAGTAAGCACTATAACTAAGAAGAATGTTACTTTTAATAAATAGAGATGTAATGTACTACAATCATAAGGTTAATAGAACGCGGACATTTACATGGGATGTTAATTAAAGATGCATCCAAATATGTCTCTTTCTTATGTTAACTGCAAATGCAACGTTAAAGCTCATAGTTTAGTTAAGGCAACTATTCAAATATTTCACCCACATGCTCCAATGTGTATGGATAGCAGTTTGAGATGCTAATTAGTATAACTTTGAAACTTCTTTTTTTATATATATACTATCTTTGTTAATGTAGATAAAGGCAAATTAAATAAGAGATATCCTAATGTGTTTAAATAAATAACAAACATGCTGTCACAAAAAAAAAATATAGAGTATTTAAAAAAAGTTTAGTAGTAAAGTGCCACTAAATGTGAAAGAAAGTATTGTTAGAATATTATTTTGCGACACTTTTGTATGTTGCAAAAAGTTTAAAAAAGTGCCGGTAATTTACCCAAGCTCTTTTTAAATTGTATCAACACTGTAAAATAATGTTGCCATATATACTAAGCAACTCCAAATATATTAATACTTTTTAAAAAGTGTCAATAAGTCACTCAGCAATACTTTTTTAAATTTATATTAATACTTAAAAGTGTTACTGCAACTTATGTTTGTTGTAGTGGGTTATTTTCCATTGGAATGATTTTAGTGAGGTAATTCAGAACTAAAGCCGGTTTCAAGCTCCTTAAGTTTCTTGAGAGGTTCTTGTCTCAAATCCTAATTTTCCTTATTTATCGGCATATTTTTTGTTCTCCATTTCTTCTATGCACGTGGCAGCAACTTTGATTTTTAGTTTTCCATACTTAAAATGGGGGATAGATGTACAAACTGCTCCTAAACTTTAAGACAAAACACTACTAGTCTCCTGGACTTCTAATTTTCACAACTAGAACTTCCAAATTTTATTAAATAATTAAATAATTTTATATTATCAAGTGAAGTTACTAAATAAATAGCTGGTCTTGACTAGTGTTTTTGTAAGGCTTCAGTCCATTAGCAATAATAATTTGTTTGGCCCAAACCATATGCTTAAAATGTTTAAGCTCAGTTATTATTATTAGTGTTCATGTCTCTCTTATATACGATTAATCGCAATTTCATTCTCATCCGATATGGGTAGACCTGGCAATTTCTATCCGTACCTGCGGGTACCCACGGGTTATCCGCAAATATGCGGGTATGAGTATTAATTTTTCTTACCCAAAATTTTTTGGATAAAACGGATGGGAACCCATTTAGTTGTGGGCATTTTGGGCAACCCGCGGGTACCCACGGTACCCGTATAAATTTTTTTAATTAAATATATATATTATTTTTATTTATATATTCTTAAAAATTCTAACCCTAACTTCTTTCCGTATCTTTTTTTAATCATTGTGGTCACCTCTCGTACTGTGTCGCATCCCCATATTTTTAAATTTTAAATGTAAATGAATATGATGACAAGAATCTTGTGGTGTCATTGTTCAAAATTGGTGAAACTTTGGAATTAAGAGAATTAACTACTAAGTTACCGTTGTGGATTGAGTTTTGATGATTTATTTTATGATATTTGACTCTATAATTATGAAAACTTTATTAATTTGATATCAAAAAAGTTTTGGATTAATTTATGTCCTTAAAGATTTTATATTGTTTATTACTCACTTATACTTGGACATATTGCATGATTTAGTCTTTGAGCTTTGTTTCCGTTCACTGCTTATTACTCGCTTATACTTGGACATATTGCATGATTTAGTCTTTGAGCTTTGTTTTCGTTGACTGCTTATTACTCGCTTATACTTGGACATATTGCATGCTTGATTGGTTATTAGCTAGTTGACAGTACATTAGCTTATTCTTGGATATTTATCATGCATGCTTGATCACTACGTAGACTTGCTTCTATTCAGATGTACATACTTCTTGTATTCTAGACTGCATGACATGACATATGATTGATATACTGACATCTGCATCCCTGTTGGGATTTCTGGCTTGTTGTCGATTACTCGGTCTTTAGACCGCGAGCTTGAGCATAGCATTATAATTGCCACGCACCGCTGTACTTCAGGTACACTGATGGTTTGGCCACCATCACAGTGTTCTTTACCGGTAAAGTGATCGATAGGATGACCCGTGAGCCACCGATAGCACCTGTGGGTGTGGGGTTATGTCAGCCCGATAGGTGTCCGTCAGTGGCTTTAGCCTGAGGTCCTTGTGATCAACAGTGGCATCGACTGGGTACTTGTGTTTCCATTATTGACGCATAGCTTACATTATCTTGTTCTAGCATGTTTTGCTATTATATTCTGTACCCTTATCTGCTCAGCATCATGATATGATTTACCTGCAGTCATTCTCGTGTTTATCAGCTTTTACCTATTGATCTATTACTATCCATCGATTATTGTATGTCAGTAGGTACGAGTTGCTATTTCTCGGCTCGTCGCGCCCACTAGGATACATTGTATGTATACATCTCACACCCTTTGGGTGACCACCATTTTAGGTCCGTCGGGTGGTGAGATGTCGGGACGGTCCAGTGAGCCGATTACGATAGAGATGTCCCCTTGATGATCAGTTCAGTTTATCTTTAATTATGAAATAGATGTTATTTGATATTAGTGGATTTTGTTGAGTATTCTTATGATATTATCAAATATTAATAATTGTTAGAACTGCCGTGGATGAAGTTTATTATATCATGTTTAATTTATCTTGAGTAGATAGTATTATCACTGTGATTATTGTACTTGTCTAGCCGTGCATGTATAGGGGAGACTCTATCTGAATGGACAGAGAATTTTCTATACATGCGGCGATCTGTTCATGCCCGTTTCAGCTTTACTCTGATTTAAAAAAAAAAAAATTAGACCGGTTTTCCAATTCGGGGCATGACAGAATTTATGGTATCAGAGCCAATAACCAGCCGGAAGTGTGCGGCGAGTTTCAGCTGAGCCTGGGTCTAGATGACAGGACTAGCGAGACGAGTCTCACATCGCCGGGTGATCTTGGGCTGCTGTGTATGTGTTTGGGCTGACGAGGACGTCAGGCCTAAACGGGGGGAGTCTGTGACGCCCCCAATAGTCCCACATCGGATGTGGATGGAATTGTGATTGGGTTTATATGAGACATGGACACTAGTAATAATAACTAGGCTTAAGTATTTTGGGCTGTGGTGTGGGTCTAACGAGTTATTATTGCTAATGGACCGTGTCTTTATATAAAGAGTTTAGAATGACAATTTAGGCATTAATTTAAAGAGTTCAATTTTAAAAAAAATAGAATTACAATTTAGATATTAATTTAAAGAGTTTTAGAATTACTATTTAATAATTAATTTAAAATTTTTAATTTAAAAAAATTTAGAATTATAATTTAGGCATTAATTTAAAGATTTTTAGAATTATAATTTAGGCATTAATTTAAAGAGTTTTAGAATTACAATTTAGGCATTAATTTAAAAGGTTTAATTTGTTTAAAAATTTTTAAAGTTTCTTTAATTTAAACATTAATTTTGTATTACAATTTTAAAAAATTTCAATATACTTAAATATTTGGTTTAATAGAAATATATGATATAATTCAAATTTATTTTGAGAATAGAATTGTACGGACTAAGTTAAATCAAATTTAAATAGAAAAATTTGATCTTTTAAAATAGAGCAATGCTACATGTACACCTCCAAAGAGTGTGTACATCTTACACCCACCCATTTAAAGGTGTAGGGTCACCTCACAAATTGTGAAGTGACTTCTTACTATACCCCACCCATTTGATGGGTGGGGTGTGTGATGTACACCCCGGAAGTGGTGTACACTTAGTGTTTTCTTTTAAAATAATGATATTATATATTATAATTTAAAATATAAATTGATAATAAAAATTAATAGATTCCTAAATTCTAATTTTTAAAAATAATTTTCTAAAATTAAAATCATTTACATTATATTAAATAAAAATAATTAAAATATTACCATTTAAGACGATAACTAAATTAGAATATTTAAAATTTATAATCTTTCCAAAAATAAAAAAACTCACTAAATTCAAAATTTTAAATTTTATAATATTTACAAAAATAAAAATTTTCAAAATAGAGATAAAATTATTTAATTACCCTTGAATCAAAAGACCAAAATAATCCTGTTTTGAATATCTGGTAACCGATACCTCCCTCAAAGTGACCTGCTATTGCAGATCACAACTTAAAAATAATTAAATCTGAGCCGTTGAACAGGTATGAATTGACGGTAATTAACTAAAAAAAAAAGTATAGGAGTACGACTCTTATTATTAGGGTAGAAATGGTTTTAATTGATATGATTCTTGTTATAATTTCTACAGAAAAATTAGGAGACATTAGTTGATACCTGGTTCTGTACGTCGACATTCTGTTCGGTAGGGCCGACGGTTTCCCTCAAAGGGCTAGAGATGATGTCCATCTGAAACAAATGAGTTTAGAACTATAATAAGCACTGTGAAGAATGTCACTTTTAATAAGTAGATATGTAATAGAACGCAGACATTTACATATATGGGATGTTAGTTAAGGATGCATCCAAATATTTCTCTTTCTTATGTTAATTGCAAATGCAACGTTAAAGCTTATAGTTTAGTTAAGGCAACTATATATTCAAATATTTCACCCACATGTTCGAATGTGTATGGATAACAGTTTGAGATGTTAATTAGTATAACTTTGAAACTTCTTTTTTATATATCTTCGTTAATGTAGATAAAGGCAAATTAAATAAGAGACATCCTAATGTGTTTAAATAAATAACAAACATGCTGTCACAAAAAAATTATACAGTATTTAAAAAAAGTTCAGTTGTAAAGTGCCACTAAATGTGAAAGCAAGTATTGTTAGAATATTATTTTGCTACACTTTTGTATGCTACTAAAAGTTTAAAAAAGTGCCGATAATTTATCCAAGCTTTTTTTAAGTTGTATCAACACTGTAAAATTGTGTTGTCATATATATTAAGCAACTCCAAATATATTAATATTTTTAAAAAAGTGTCAATAAGTCACTGAGCAACCCTTTTTTAAATTTATACTGACACTTAAAAGTGTTGCTGCAACTTAAAAGATGTATGTTCTAGAAACCAATCTGGCCGACACATGTTTTCTTTCTAGAATATAAATTTGTATTTGATATTTTACATTATAAATGTTATTGAATTTTTATTTCCATTCATGTTGTATATGTGTCCATGATTTGTCGAAGGAATAATTAAGTTGATGATGCGTATTCTCAAGAGTTGAGAATTTGATACATGTATCATTAAAGATTAATTCCTAAATGTTCTTGATCGATGGATCATCACGGGGACAGTGATTGATCCGGTGAGATTGGTGCACAGGTTGCTTCCCTTTTAGGATAGACGAGTCTCGAGTCAATAGTGTGAGGACACTGGAGCGAATGTGCAGGTGGTTGTTGGAGAACAAGGGTACCGAGTGTGACCATCACGAGAAGTCACTTTGATGTCTACTCACTCGTCAGTGATTTACTCGATGTTGTAGTAGTGTGACTGGTCCTTTGACCTGCGGTGTATCGGCTATTCACAATGGGGTTACTGTAGTTTGACTGTACATACACTTGGTCCCTAGCTATTCGGGCCCTTGCAGTGCATGTTGGCTGCAGTAGGTTCGTTGTAGGAATAGGGTGTACACCTATATGGAATCTATCGCCCTTAGTAGATAAGGGAGTTAGTCCTATGTGATTTATAAGACCGAGTTTAGAAGACCTTGGTCAAGGCAGAGTAAATAACGGAAAGGGTTTCCGATATTAGAAACTTGAGTTGAATAAATTTGACATATGAAAGATGGTTGGGTTCGACGAGCAATTCCATGACCTCCGTCTAGTCGGGACTCTAGATAGACGGATTGTATCACACGTTAACTGCACCTAGAGGTTCAGTATTCCATTCTACTGGAATGCCACTACATGCTGCTAGGCGTCACTGGTGGATTGTGGGACTCATAAAAATTATCTGGATGATCGATAATTCTTATTGGGTTGAGTTGGAATTGTTCTAACCCACCGAAAAGAGTTTCAGTGATATTATTGATGATGATCACAATATATCTTACTACCAGTCAGAATAGAACCTATGAGGTCACACACATAAGAGGTTATGACTGATCAGATAGTTGGATCGCGATTTTTGAATCGCCTGAAGACTTAATTATCAATATGTTGATAATTGGACTAATTTATAATTGTTACCAATTAAGAATATTAAAGTGCAAATGTTGCAAGAGAGAACTTACTAATAGTTAGTGAGTTGTGAGAGAACTTAAGTGCAAATATTGCATTAATGATTTGATTTGATCAAATTAGGATTGAGTTCAAGTCGAATTAAATTAGGATTTAATCGATTGAACCGATTAGAGATAAGATAAACTTAAATCTAATTTTAAGTTTATCTCAATGTTTATCTTAATGATTATAAAAGATATTATATCCCTCTTTATACGTATGAGTTTTCTTTAAGAAAAAAAAAAAAAAAAAAAAAAAAACCCTAGCCGCCATCTTTTTTTCCTAGCTCTTTTCTAAATATCCACATTAAAAGAAAGACGTTCTTTGTAAGGGAGCTAGTGTTAGTTGTATGCCCCAAAAGCCTATCAGGCTGACGCATTTTATTATATGGGACATATTTGTACTTGATCTTTTTTATAATTTGGGCATTTTATGCCATTCATGTTTGATGTATCCATGAATCGTCCTTTGAATTAATAAGATGATAATGTATATTCTTAAGAGTTAAGAATTTGAGATACATATTATTAGTGATTAAGTCATAAATGCTCTCAATCGGAG
The DNA here is from genome assembly GCA_029168755.2 of Tillandsia fasciculata. Classification (NCBI taxonomy): domain Eukaryota; kingdom Viridiplantae; phylum Streptophyta; class Magnoliopsida; order Poales; family Bromeliaceae; genus Tillandsia; species Tillandsia fasciculata. Next base: position 21,229,127 of record CM054936.1, read on the forward strand.
GATCATCATGGGGACGATGATTGATCCGGCAAGATTGATGTATGTGTCGCTCTCTTTTAGGATGACGAGTCTCAAGTCATTAGTGTGGGGACACTGGAGCGAACGTACAGATGGTTGTTATAGAACAAGGGCACTGAGCGTGACCAATTACGAATAGTTACTTGGATGTCTACTCTTTCGTCAGTAACTGATTCGATGTTGCAGTGGTACAACTGATCCTTAGACCTGCGACACCACGGCCATTCAGTATGAGGCTACTGTAGTTTGACTATGCAAACTCCGATCCTAGTCACGGGTCTTAGTAGTATATGTTGGCTGCAGTCGGTTTATATTAGGAATGGGTATTTGTTTATAGGGGATCTATCGCTCTCGGTAGAGAGATAATTAGTCCTATTCCTCGGCCGGGGTAATATGGTTCATGGAAAGGTGTTTCCAAGAGTAACCATATGAGCTTCTGTCCTATCAAATTTGTCATATAACGGGTGATGGGGTTTGACGAGTATTCCATGACCTCCACTCAGTTGGGACTATACGATAGAAGGATTGTATTGTACGGTAACTGCACCTTGAGATTCAGTCCAATATTCACTTCTGACTGGATTGCCACCATATGCTGCTAGGCGTCACTGGTGGATTGTGGGAACCAATAAGAATAATTATAGGCGAATAATTATTATACGATGGAAGAATCAAAAGTGTTTGATCCATCAAAAGGAGTTTCGATGATGATGCCGATGGGGATCGCATCATATCTCACTACCAGACAGAATTGAACCTATTAGGTCACACACATAAGGAATCGCGCATGATCGATATCAAGAAGATGATAAAGAAGTTTATAGAATGGATTAATTATAATCACAATACTAAAGTTTACTAATTTATTAGTAAAAGGACTAATTTGCAATTATTGTAAATTAGAGGTATTTAAGTGCAAAAGTTGCATGGTGTATTTGCTAATCGTTAGTAAATATTTGGAGGACTTATGTGTAAATATTACACACTAAGGATAATGGATTATCCAATCGGATTAGGATTCGATTAAGGATAATGGATTATCCAATCGGATTAGGATTCGATTAAGGATAATGGATTATCCAATCGGATTAGGATTCGATTAAGATTAGGATTAGGGTTTTCTCATTATAAATATATGTCATATGTGACATATTAAAAGATAAGAGAAAGGAATAAGAAAACCCTAGCCGCCTATCCTCTCCCTCTTCCTAAAGTCCTCCATAATTAATCGTTCTCGATCTTCGGAAGATTGCTAGCACAATTAGAAGATTGATTCATCCTCCTTACATCGACGCAAGAATTAATTCGTGATCGGATCGCGAATCAAGGCGATCGATTTTTCGATCAAGGGCGTGATTCCGTGTGGACACAAGTAGAGGCCAGGTGCGTGCGCGGCTATCAAGGACGAACAATTTTTACCAACGATCGTCGGCTTCGCGGTGATCTCGACCCGCGCAAGGTAAAAATTAAATCCTAATTGATGAGATCAATTAGATTACCTTTTTACGATCTAAAACAAAACATGAGGTGATCTTGGTTTAAGAAAATTTTTAATTGCGTTTCTTTCTTCCGCTGCGCATATCCGTATTTTTCTTATAGTGGTATCGGAGCCACCCTCATCGTTTGTTTTAGATCTAATCTCTTTTTCGATGTTGATTGGGTTTTTCTGGAACGATCAAAATCAAAACAATGAAGATTGTTTTTGAGTATATTTTTGATTGTTTTGAAACGCTAATAAATTAGCACACTTGCGGGCAAGAGGCCGCAACGTTAATTAATTAGCACACTTGCGGGCAAGATGCCGCAACGTTAATTAATTAGCACACTTGCGGGCAAGAGGCCGCAACGTTAATTAATTAGCACACTTGCGGGCAAGAGGCCGCAACGTTAATTAATTAGCACACTTGCGGCCAAGGACCGCAATGCTAATTAAATTAGCACACTTGCAGGCAAGGGCTACAATGCTAATTAGATTGGCATTGCCTTGCATGACGGATTTTTACATGATGTGATCATGCGCGCCTTGTGGTTGCTTTGTGTAAGATCGCAATTTAAAATTAATTTGAAACCCAATTAATTAGAAATTGAATTAGAGAATTTTATTTTATATGCCTGTGATGTGTATGAGGTGATGATCATGGATAGCAACCTTGTGATGATGTGAATGGGTGTAATTTAATAAGGACCCAGTGTTAGATTTTTTTGAGTGCCTGCGTGCACCAATTAAATTATGTAATTTGGAGACCTGCGTGTCTCATTATTATTATGGGTTGTATTGTAATTGTTGCAAAATTAAAGGGTAAAGGGGTAGTTTAGATTCGATGACGATTTGTTCCATTCAAGAGTTGATGCGGTGCAGATCAAGTTTGGACCAAATATTGATCGAGGGAGCCGACAAGAGTTGATCTACTCCAATCTGATCAAGATGCAGAGCAAGTTTTTGTGTGTAATACCCTTTGACCCGATTCCGGCCTGGTGGCTCAGGCCCGAATCAAATTAAAATCCATGATCATCACCGGTAGTTATTTTTTTATATATATATATGCGATATATGTGTGGATATGATGCGATGGTTTGCATGTGATGTAAATTTATAATAAATTAAAACTGATGAGATAACAAATCTCCCTAAATAAAATATTAAGTTAATGGTGTTATGAACCCATTAGTGGCCTTCCATCGTTCTAGGGTGTGGGCGTCTCTTTAGTGTTGATTGATGCACCCGGACACGGGGGTCAGTTGCATTAGGGAGCCGCAACCATTCTATTGGCATGAGATGCTATATGGTAAGAAAGGGGTTGAATCCAAGAATCTGTCAGGATGAGGATTCAATGACTTTTTTTTTATTTGCATGATGAACGGTGGGTCTAACTTAACCAAAAGATAAGGCCAAGAATCTGTTAGGATGAGGCCTATATTTTTGGAGGCCAAAGATAAAATTGCGATTTGCTTGGGAAGCATTGAACAAGAGTTGTTCACTCATTTCTTTACTCATTGTCAAGAATCTGTCAGGATGAGGTAGTGTGCAAATAGATGGGACCGCAATTCCCACTAGAAACTTTTAGTAAAGTTTCCGTTTTCTCCACTCGGGGAGTGTGGAGATTCGCTAAAATTAGTGGGAGGCACCATTTAGATTTAAAGCCCCTAATCAAAATGGATTATGATTAAGTACACAACTAATTAGAATCTTAACCATCTGCAGAAAATGTCCGCCTCTAACCCACTTGTCAAAATACTTGATACTAATCGCCTAACTGGACCGAATTTCACCGATTGGCTGAGGAATTTGAGAATTGTTCTCAATTCTGAGAAATTAGCCTACGTGTTGGACACGGAGGCTCCAGCAGTGCCCGCAAATCCAACAGCTCAACAGAAAGATGCTAGAAATAAATGGACTGATGATGACATGAAGGTAAAATGCTACATGCTTGCGTCTATGAGTAATGAGTTGCAACGCCAGCATGAGCACATGGAGAGTTCTGCTGACATCTTGCTTCATCTTAAAGAGTTGTATGATGAGCAAAGTCGAACAGCTCGTTACGAAGTGTCAAGGCGACTGTTCAGGACTAAGATGTCTGATGGTCACTCAGTCAATAATCATTGCTTGGCGATGATTAAGGACATTGAGGAGCTTGAGAAGCTCGGAATGACTATGGACGCAGAACTTCAAATTGATTTGATCTTACAATCATTACCTGATTCATTTTCTCAGTTTATTTTAAATTTTCAAATGAATAAAATTACTTGCACTCTCGCCGAGCTGTTGAATATGTTGGTCACGGCTGAAGGAATGCTAAAAGTCAATAAGGGCTCAGTTTTGGCTGTTGAACGGGCTTCCTCCAAAAGAAAGTCTAAATGGAGAAAGAAGAAGCCTGCAAAGAAGCCAAAGACTGACACTGTCAAGGCAAATCCCAAAAAGAAGGCCGCCAAAGGAACTTGCTTCCACTGTCAAAAGGATGGCCACTGGAAGAGGAATTGCCCGGACTATTTGGCTAGCCTGAAGGACAAGGTGAAGAATAAAACTTTGGAAGGTATGTCCGAGATTCATATCATTGAAACTACTAGCTTATCGGTTTGTTCTACTCTTACATGGGTCATTGACTCGGGATGCACCTCGCATTTGTGTATTTCAATGCAGGCGCTAAAGAAAAGTAGACGACTTAGGGATGGAGAGCTTACCCTACGCGTTGGAAACGGAGCAAGAGTTGCTGCTGTTGCTGTAGGGACTTATCCTTTATGTCTACCGACAGGAGTAGTTTTAGAACTTAGAGATTGTCTTTATGTTCCTAGTGCGACTAGAAACCTTATTTCCGTTTCACGTTTGGTATTGGAAGGTTATAAGTTTATTTTTGAATCAAACATTTGTTCAATTTATTTGAGAAATAATTTGATAGGTTGTGGTTCTTTAATAGACAATCTCTATTACTTACATATGGATGTTAGTATGAATACAGTTCACAATGGCATGAATGAGAATACTATTGGTTTTAAAAGACCTAGAGAGGAGGTAAACAAAACATACTTGTGGCATCTGAGGCTTGGTCACATTGGAGAAGATAGGGTTAACAAGCTGGCTAAGGATGGTATCTTAGGATCCTTACTCCCTGAACCATACCCAGCTTGTGAATCATGTCTTCAAGGAAAAATGACTAAGTCTCCCTTTGTTGGACAAGGACAGAGAGCTACCGAAGTACTCGCCCCCATTCGATGTGTCTGCTTGGGGCGGCTATCTCTACTTTATTACCTTTACTGATGATTATTCACGGTATGGGTACGTGTATTTAATTAAACACAAGTCTGAAGTCTTTGAAAAGTTTAAAGAGTTTAGACAAGAAGTAGAAAAGCAAATGGAAAAACCGATTAAGGCTCTTCGATCCGATCGAGGAGGGGAATACCTTAGCACGGATTTCTTAACCTACCTCAAGAATAATGGTATTGTCTCTCAATGGAACACCAGAACTGAATGGGGTGTCTGAACGGAGGAATCGAACTTTATTAGATATGGTTCGATCTATGATGAGTTTTACAGATTTACCTACGTCACTTTGGGGTTATGCACTTCTTACGGCTATTTATATTTTGAACAGAGTACCTTCCAAATCTGTTCCCACCACACCATATGAGATGTGGCACGGTAGGAAGCCAAGTTTTACTCACATTAAGACTTGGGGGTGTCCGGCTTATATTAAGAAATTAAAGACGGACAAATTGGAAAGCAGATCAGTCAAGGGAAGATTCATTGGTTATCCCAAGGAATCACTTGGATACAATTTTTATCTCCCAGAAAGTCACAATGTGATTGTGAGCCGACATGCCTTCTTTCTTGAAAATGAATTTATTTTAGCAGGAGGCAGTGGGAGAAAAATAGAACTAGAGGAGAAAGTCTCTTTAGAATCGAGCATTCCAAGAGCCCTTCCTGATAACTCTGTGATACCAGAGATTACGTTGCCACCTCGCAAGTCTAGTAGAATCTCTCATCCTCCTGATAGATACATGGGATTATTTATTGAGGACATGGAGGAAATGTTCCTAGTGGGAGACAAGGATCATAGAGATGATCCTAAGACTTATAGCGAGGCGATGTCAGACATCGACTCCGAAAAATGGTTGGAAGCTATGAAGTCTGAAATAGACTCAATGTACTCCAATCAAGTTTGGACTTTGGTTGATCCACCGGAGGGTATTGTACCCGTTGGATGCAAATGGATCTTCAAGAGAAAGATTGGTTCTGATGGAAAGGTAGAGACCTATAAAGCTAGGCTGGTAGCAAAAGGTTATAGTCAACGCGAAGGCATTGACTATCAGGATACCTTTTCACCTGTAGCCATGCTTAAATCTATCAGAACTCTGCTTGCTATTGCTGCACATTATGACTACGAGATCTGGCAAATGGATGTAAAAACTGCTTTCCTGAATGGATATCTTGAAGAAGAAATCTATATGGAGCAGCCTTTGGGTTTCACTGCCAAAGATAGAAGTCATAAAGTGTGCAAGCTTCAACGATCCATTTATGGGTTGAAGCAAGCTTCTCGGAGTTGGAACACTCGTTTCAATGATGCAGTCGAATCGTTCGATTTCATCAGAAATGAGGAAGAGCCGTGTGTGTATAAAAAGGTTAGTGGGAGTGCTGTTACCTTCCTCGTATTGTACGTGGATGACATACTCCTAATAGGGAATGACATTCCTATGTTAACATCGGTGAAGTTATGGTTATCCAAAGAGTTTTCTATGAAAGACCTTGGAGAAGCATCTTATATCCTAGGGATAAAGGTCTATAGGGATAGACCTAAGAAGTTGCTTGGTTTATCGCAAGCTATGTACATAGATGAAGTGTTGAAAAGGTTCAGCATGGAGAATTCCAAAAGGGGTATGGTACCTCTAAGACATGGAATTCACCTCTCTAAGACTATGTCTCCTAAGACACCTGAAGAGAGAAGTCGCATGAGCAGGATCCCTTATGCTTCCGCAATAGGGAGTTTAATGTATGCGATGCTATGTACTCGACCTGATATAGCACAGGCTGTGAGCGTCACTAGTCGATATCAGTCGAACCCAGGCGAAGAGCATTGGGTAGCGGTGAAGAATATCCTTAAGTACTTGAGAAGAACAAAGGATATGTTCTTGGTTCTTGGAGGTGGAGAACTCAAAGTTAATGGCTATACAGATTCAGACTTTATGTCTGATATAGACGATAGAAAGTCTACGTCTGGGTATCTATTTATTTGCAATGGTGGGTCAATAGTTTGGAAGAGTTCTAAACAAGAGACGATTGCTGATTCTACTATGGAGGCAGAGTACATCGCTGCATCTGAAGCTGCCAAGGAAGCTGTTTGGATCAAGAAATTTATCACTGAGCTTGGCGTGGTTCCCTCTAGTAGGGATCCCCTGCCACTATATTGTGATAATAATGGCGCCGTAGCATTAGCTAAGGAGCCGAGATCTCATCAGAAATCCAAACATATCGAGCGGCGGTATCACAAGATCAGAGAGTACATCAAAGATAAACATATTGAAGTGCAAAAGGTTGCCTCCGCAGATAACGTGGCGGACCCGCTAACTAAGGCTTTGACTCAGCAAAAACTAGAGACTCATCTTGAGAAGATGGGCATTAGATATATGACTGATTGGTTTTAGTGCAAGTGGGAGATTGTTAGTTGTATGCCCCAAAAGCCTATCAGGCTGACGCATTTTATTATATGGGACATATTTGTACTTGATCTTTATTATAATTTGGGCATTTTATGCCATTCATGTTTGATGTGTCCATGAATCGTCCTTTGAATTAATGAGATGATAATGTATATTCTTAAGAGTTAAGAATTTGAGATACATATTATTAGTGATTAAGTCATAAATGCTCTCAATCGGAGGATCATCATGGGGACGATGATTGATCCGGCAAGATTGATGTATGTGTCGCTCTCTTTTTGTAAGAATCCAAATTTTTGTAAATAAATAAATAAATGAAATTGATTAAGGTCAAATTGAATTTTTGAATCATAAATGGCTCACATAGCGACAGTGCCCCTTTTCTGCAGTGTAAACTGCACAGAAATAGGGTCAGAAATATCACCTTTCAATCCGAGCCTGATCTCGAAGATCCGAGACCACGAGTGCGATCGTCTCATCGAACTGAGCGAAAATCATATTAAACATGTTCGAATCCGACGGTCGGATCTTCCAGAAATCAGCGATGAAGCGAGCGGGACCCGCGACTTAAGGTGCGCAGTGCGGGAACAGTGATGCACAGTAAGTGAACAGTAAAACTAATTTCGAAATCCCCTAAACGCCAACTTTGACCAATTTGTCATCTGGAATCCGATCATGGCACTTCAAATAGTCGATTTGAACGGTTTCGTCGTTCTGGACGCAATGGCGCTGACGGAATTTTCGTTTGACGACTCTATGTCTCGAAAACCGCGAAAACTGTATTTCGGAGCTGTATTTTATGGACCGTGGTTTCATCTGGGCACTTCCTCGAAAAACGAAAATCGCTACCTGATAGGATTCGTCGAGCTGGACGTCGTGGCGAAGTCCGTTTTTCGATCTGACGATCGGATCTTCTCGAAAAGCGAAAAATACAGCAAAAAATGCAGTTTTTGCACATGAAACCCTACATTTCTTGCCTCATAATGCGTGCCATCCTTTGGGGAAGGACTAGAGTGTGAAAGAAGTGTGCTGTGAGGGACCGGGCCAGAAATAACTATTGTTGGAGGGCCAAATTGCAAATGTTGCAATTTCAAGTTTGAAATTCAAACTCGAGCTCTCTCTTTTTAAAACCCCGTAGCCGAGCCCTTAGCGCAGACCCCTCCAACGAACCTCCTCCTTCACCTCACTTCCCGGACCACCCCGCACCGACCGCCGCCTCGCCAGTCGCCGAAAAAGGGGAGATAAAGAACTCCCTTAACCTCGGGTGCGAGGAGAAGAGGGTGATCAAGTGGGATTTGGAGCTAAACCAATTGGAGGAGTTCCCCGTGGTGCCGCAAGCCGAGCCGAGGTGATCCCGGCCCCTGCCGCCGCCGGCGCGCCCGCGCGCAACCTTCTCCTTCTCCTTCTTATTTCCGGCGAGGTATGTTCTTGAAATTTATTATTTTAAACGGCCTTGAACCTACCAGCTCTCTCTCTCCTGACATCGAGGAGATCTCCTGGTGCAGGCCCAGCCGCGCGTCGTCCCGATCTCCGGCGGGGGACTATTATCGCCGGATTAACGATCATCGTTTTTTGGACATGATCAAACGATCACGGGCGCGGCTCCATCCGCCGTCAAGACCGAGATCAGCACCGTAGACCTTGTCTTCTCGCGACTGCAGGAAGCCGCAGCAAGGTTGGGCTTCATCGGACGGGGATCCACGCCGTGCGAGTCTGCCCTAGATCCGCCGGTTTCTTCCATTGGCCGATCTTGGCCGCCCGGCGCCGTCGCTGGTCCCCGTCGCCGGCAACCACCGCAGGAAGCTCCGGAGTTTCGGGGTGCAGCCTGGTCCAACTTGCTCCGGCCCGGACCGCCCGCCGGAATCCGCCATTAACGGCTTTTGAAGCTTCAACCGGAGCTCTCCGCCCGCGCCGCCTTGCCGTAGCCCCGGACACCGAAAAAACCCTCTGTAAGCTCCTCTGATTCTTGTGAGCTCCACCCTCACTTTGCATGGCATCCCTAACGTCGGTTTGTCGCCTCTGTAGTTGCACCCGAGGGTGGACTTAGGCTCGAACTCCGGCCAACCTCCGGCCCCCGGCCTCCGGCCACTGCACAGGTAAGATCCATACACCATTATAAACACTCCATCATTTTACTTTGGGCCGAGAGACCCCCTGTAGCTTAGTCTTAAAGCATGCACCCGAGACATGAAATCGGGTTCATCTCGCCGCCGCCCCGTCGGAAGCCGGACGAGGCCCCATTCCGCCGCCGGGACTCGACCCGTGCATGTGACCTGCAAATAGTCTGTGACCCATACCTAACCTGTGCTCACCCCTGGATGCAGGCTGACCAAGATTTTCGATCCAAGAAAAGCCCAAACCAACCGAGCACTTGGCTTGTTTGAGTTGGAGCACACCTTGCTCCGCGACTCTCCGGCCGGCCTCCGCGCGCCCCAAGTGAGCACCACCTTCTCTGCCTCTGCTTAATTCCATTCTCTAGCTAACTTGCTGTAAGATCACTAAAAGTAAAGTTTTAGCAAAGTAGTAAATCGAACACTATGGATCTTGGACCAACTTTGTAACCGGGCCCCGTGCCAGCCCAAACTTGTGAGCACGGCTCCGTCTCGACTAACGGACGCGCTGAACTTACGGCATCGTCGTTGGACCCCCGGATTTTAAGAACGAGCCGAAACAGTTAAAATAACTAATGATTTTATGCAATTTAAGAAACGTTATGGAACCAAAATGAGATTTGATACGATGATGACCCTTAGACAGTAATTTTACAACTACTGGACATTTTGTTAGGGTTCCGATGGTCCTCGTTGACCAGGAATCAGATATTGATCGATAAATTGACTTATTTGACCCGTTTAAGTTTTCCGCTAGTGTAGCGTCGTCGGGAAAGGGTTGTGTGAGTCTATTACTGACCAGATCTCTGATACGGCCCAGTGTTCAGCACCAGCCTCCCATTAGCTGCCCGGGAGTTCGAGGATCTCCGTCATCCAGGTTGGTTTATCTTCGAACCGGGCCTCAGCTTTTTGCCCTCTGGTGCTTTAGTCCAGTCGGACCCCTGTGTTTGATTTGCCTGCTGATTATACCTAATAATTCTTATCTTGACATATACTGATCTCTTCTGACACATCATGATCTTTTTGACTGACATTGACTTTGTTAGACCTGATTATTGTAGTACATACGCTATGATTATTCCTGATAGATCTTGATCTGCTTGGACAACCCGTATGTACCTACTTGTCGATTCCTGTCATTGAGATATTTCTTGATATACGTCGATATGCATGATTGATTGATCCTGATTGATAGATACTACTCGATATGCGTGATTGATTGATCCTGATTGATTGAGATAGACTGATGATTCCCGTTGGATCTCGGCATGTTGCCGACTACCTGGTCACTAGACCGTGAGATTGATCATTATGACTTGCCATGCACTGCTTACTTCACGAACATGGCCGGGGTAGCTCCCCGTGGAGATTGTTCTTTACCGGTAAAGTGGTCCTGATGATAGACCCGTGAGCCCTCGACAAGGTTATGTCAGCCGAAAAGGTGCCGAACAGTGCATTGCCTGAGGTCCTGCGAGACCAATATGGCGCACGATTGGGTACTTGGGTTTTACCTTTGACGCATTACTTGTACTTTGTACTGTTGCTCAGTTTATTCCAGTGTTATTACCTGTAGACATGCTTTATCACTTGCAGTTCTTTATGCCTGATTATTGTCGATATCTCCCGATTTCTAGCATGTATGATCTGCAGTTTTTATGATTGATTATCGTTGTATACCCTGACCTACAGCATTCTTATCTGCAGTCCTTATGATTGATTATCATTGTATACCCTGATTTACAGTATTTATCTGCAGTCTTTATGAGTGATTACCTGCCTATCTGTGGATTCTGATTATTAGTAACATCTATACCTTTCAGCTTTTCTATTGACTCTTACTATCCGCAGATTTTAGTACCCAGTAGGTAACGATTAGCTGGTGCTCGGCTCGTCGTGGCCCACTGGGATCCATGTACAGTGTATCTCACACCCCCTGGGTGACCATTTTTCAGGTCTGTCGGGTGGTGACATGTCGGGACGATCCAGTGAGCCTGTCACGATAGAGCTGTCCCCCTGATGACATAGATTGATGATTGAGATCCCCGATTATCTGTAGTTGACTTTCATTTATGTTATTCCAGTTTCCATTATTTAGATACTTCAGATTGATGATAGTATGATATTTCGGATTATTCCTGATGATTAGTATGGTTTACTTTAGATATCCATTACTCTCTGATTGATGATTGATTAGCCTAGCGTCCATGTATAGGGGAGTCTCTGCCCTTGGATGAGGATTTCCTATATGTGTGGCGGTCTGTTACGCCCAGTTTGCGAACTCTGATTTGAAAAAAAAAAAATTTAGACCGGATTTTTAAAACTCGGGGCGTGACACTTTTAGGATGACGAGTCTCAAGTCATTAGTGTGGGGACACTGGAGCGAACGTGCAGGTGGTTGTTATAGAACAAGGGCACTGAGCGTGACCAATTACGAATAGTTACTTGGATGTCTACTCTTCGTCAGTAACTGATTCGATGTTGCAGTGGTACCACTGATTCTTAGACCTGCGACACCACGGCCATTCAGTATGAGACTACGGTAGTTTGACTAATGCAAACTCTGATCCTAGTCACGGGTCTTAGTAGTATATGTTGGCTGCAATCGGTTTAATATTAGGAATGGTGTTTTGTTTATAGGGGATCTATCGCTCTCGGTAGAGAGATAATTAGTCCTATGCTATTTGTAAGGTAAAGCTCAGAAATCCTCGGCCGGGGTAATATGGTTCTGGAAAGGTGTTTCCAAGAGTAACCATATGAGCTTCTGTCCTATCAATTTGTCATATAACGGGTGATGGGGTTTGACGAGTATTCCAGACCTCCACTCAGTTGGGACTATGCGATAGAAGGATTGTATTGTACGGTAACTGCACACCTTGAGGTTCAGTCTAATATTCACTTCTGACTGGATTGCCACCATATGCTGCTAGGCGTCACTGTGGATTGTGGGAACCAATAAGAATAATATAGGCAATAATTATTATACGATGGAAGAATCAAAAGTGTTTGATCCATCAAAAGGAGTTTCGATGATGATGTCGATGGGATCGCATCGTATCTCACTACCAGACAGAATTGAACCTATTAGTCACACATAAAGAATCGCGCATGATCGATATCAAGGAGATGATAAAGAAGTTTATAGAATGGATTAATTATAATCACAATACTAAAGTTTACTAATTTATTAGTAAAAGGACTAATTTGCAATTATTATAAATTAGAGGTATTTAAGTGCAAAAGTTGCATAGTGTATTGTGATTAGGTACTAGCAAACAAGGATCCACAAGGATTAGGTTTTTAAGGATTGTGATTAGGTTTTGTGATTAGGTTTTTAAGGATCCACAAGGATCTAAATAGGTACTATCAAACACCTAGAGGGGGGGTGAATTGGTGTAATACTTAAAAAACTCAATCTCAGTGCAAAATAAAAACCAATGCGGAAATAAAAATCAACACACCGAGATTTACGTGGAAACTCCAATCCAGGAGAAAAACCACGGGACCAACACGCAATAACAATCCACTAAGAAAAGAAGAATAACAAGGTGATTACCGACTCCACGGACTCAAACCCCTCCTTCAACTTCTTCGGACCTTGCGCTCCACCGATTGCACGTCCACTGCACACGTTCGAATCCACGAACGCCACTCGAATCCACGAGCACACGTTTCGAATCCACGAAACGCCTTCAACACACCGAATCCACGATGCCACGTCGAATCCACGACGCAAACTCAGCCGATAAGAAATTGGCTTCGATGGTGATCCTTTGCTTAGATTATCATTGAAGAACCGTAGAAGGAATCTCTAAGCAAAGATTAGATCAATTCGACAAAAGATAGATCTTGGAAGAACCGTCGAATTGACCTAAAAGAGGCTATAAAGAAGAACGATAAAAACCTAGCCTCTAGGGTTGCTCTCAAGTGTTTTATAAATTGATCGGTATGCTCCCACGTTTTGAGAAACCCTAAATGTCTATTTATAGTTTAGAAACCTTTGGAAAGAGATAAGAATCAAAAACATACCTTATCTGGAAATTTTCAGGACGGCGATCCGGATCGGAATTACTGCGATCCGGATCGTCGTAACGAGATTGACGATTCCAGAAAAACAAGGGTTCGGGATCCGGATTGCAAGGCCCGATCCGGATCGTTCATGAATTTCAGCAACATCCAATGTTCGGGATCCGGATCGGAATAGGCTTGGATCCGGATTGGATTTGCACATGAACTAATACCCTTCGGGATCCGGATTGGATCATCTGATCCGGATCCTGAACATGTCCCATGTCCAGTTTTTGATTTTTATGCAATTAAAAATTCATCCAAGTGTTTCTACACTATAAGAAAGTATTCGGATCACCAAAATTATTTAGTTAAACATACCTGATCCTTTTGAATACTTTCTTCTTGAGATTGATGTAATTGATCCACAATTCTTCATCTTCAATCTTCAAGACTCAAGACACTGAGTGTCAACTTGAGCTCTTGTTGAATCTTCTCTAAGTCTTTGATTGCTGATTGACAATTTGATCCCTTTAAGACTCCGACTCAACTCACTGACTTGACTCACGAAATATGCCAACACCAAAATGCCGTAACAATCTCCCCCTTTGGCAATTTCGTGACAAAACCCAAAAATACATAAAAACGCTCAAGTCACTCATCTTAAACCAAAAAATCGAAATTCAATGTCATCACCAAAACATTGATTTTCTTTGCGTGAAAGATCCAATAAATACAAAATTACATTTGAACCAAACAGTCCTAGAACATACTCTATGACTTAGGACTTGGAGTCTTAAAGTGATGTAATTCCTGCAAAACAAAACTCCAAACAAAATCAAACGTTAGTCGTTAGAAATTAAAATCCTACATTTGATTCGTCCTTTTGGTTCTTTGTTTTTTTTCGGCTCTTTCAATTTTTTCTTGTCTCCCCCTATCTTGAGCATCTCTGTTCTCCCCCTTTGTGATACGATCATCATTTTCCGTTCTCCCCCATTTTTCATTTTCGTTTGTCCTCTCTGATGATCTCATCTCCGTCATTTCTCTTCTCCCCCTTTTTGTCACAAATTGTCAAACAGTGAACATACTAGACAAAAGGAAATCACTAACAACATTAGTTCATAGAGAAAGAGAGATAAAAGCTCAGTTCCGGTATATAACAAAAATGCAGATTGCGTACCGGTACCAGAAAGCAAAAATCAAATAATTTCTTGAAACAAATCCAGATTTTAGAATCTTTTCAAATACCGATTTGTATTCCATCAAGAAATCAATTTAAGTGCTTTAACCAATGAATTAACAAGATGTCATTCAATCCAATTAATTTCACAAAATTAAAAAGATTTACTCCTAAATCATGAAAAACAAAGATAAAACATTATAAACAGTTTTTCATGTTATATTCATCAAACACAAGTCATCAAAAATAATCTTGAGATCCAAACTCTATCAAGATGTAACGAATTTACAAAGATGACTTACGGAGATTTCCAAATGACATCAATCTTGAATTCTACCCTTTCTCAGAATAATTTAGAAAAATTCCATAATAACCAGAAAAAGTATGTAAGCACTTTAGCGCATCAACTTTAAACAAAAGTCATCGTTTCATGCAACAAGAAATAGATTATACCAAATCTATCAAAAATACTCAAAAATGAAACGAAAATTTATGAAAATTAAAACCCTTAAAGTTGAACAACTTCAATCACATCTAACATGATCTTATGCGTAATGCCTTTATCAAATCATCAATTTGGTAAAGAAAATGAAATACCAAGATCAATAGATGTTTGAAATCCCAGATAAGTTAGATAATATATCTAGACAATCTGTTGAAGAGAGTGGCTCTTTGAGCATCTTTCGTTAAAATCCACCTTATACCAACCTTGAAATTTGACAGAGTCAAGTATTTCAACATGCATTTATTTATCAAAAATTGAAAAACCATGCTTGGTATACATGGTAGCTGCACACAGTACTCGGACGACCGAGGTGGTAGCTCTTTCCTCCATGTGGTGGTAGTTTTCACACTCCTCATTGGGATGTAACTCTTTCCACATCTTTTGAGCATATTACATTTTTTTGACTCCCCCTCAATTGGCTATCAATTAATTAATATATAAGGTATTCAACCAAAAATTGATCCCGCATTCATACTCGACTAAATAGTCAAATAAGATAATGACTATACCAAGAGATCATTGAGAGAGAAATTGATTTTGATCACTTAAAAGATAACTTAATTAATCATAAATGATCATTGCAACATTGAAATATTATGATGTCAAAAGTATAATAGATTTCTAAATGCGTGAAAAGATGCAATTAAAGTCAATATAACCAATGCTCAAAAATGTTTATAGCACTTGTGTTGTCACAAAGAATTCACACAAGATTTCTAAAATTTGATGCTTATAACTATCAAAAACTCCTATAATGAAGTATCTTCAAGATTATGATTATGGAGTAAAGTTGATAATCCATATGAAATTAATTTGGAGTGAATGAACGTGAAGCCCTTTTTATTCAATGCACTTGTTCGTTAAAAACCCTTTTGTTCAAAAACAAAGTATAAAAACAAAGAGCATTGAAAAACATGTAATGCAAGATTAAGAAAATATGAAGGAAAACCAATCAAAGCATTACATACAGTCATAAGCTATTTAGAACTTAAGACAAGGAAAGATATCACCTTTCCGAATCCAAAATCGCTGGATTTTGGGTTGTCTTGATTCGTTGTGGCCGGGGGTTGTCCGCTTTGACTGTTGATCCACCTTAGGTCTTTGCCTCGCAATAATCCACTTGTATGATTGATGTTGTGGCTCGGACCTTTGGTGGGTTGAGTGAACTCCTTTGACTTGATGTGTCTTTTGATTCCGTTGAGTCCGCTCCGTAGATGAAGTTGCCGAAGATTCTTCTTTCTCTTTTTCGGGCAATTCTTCACCAAGTGTCCTTCAAGTCCACATAGGTGACAAGTTCTTCCTTTCAATTTATTGTGGAACTTGAAGCCTTCACAGTTTGGTTCTTTTTAAATCCCAAACCAACCTTGCTTGTTTGACCTAATCCGGACATACAATCTAGTTTCTTGGAACCGGTTGAAAGCCTTTGTATGTCGGATTTAAGTTGATGAACTTGCTTGGTCAAAGCTTGGTTGGTGACATGAATTTCCTCAAACTGCTTTTCAAGAAAACCAATCTTGTCCATATATGATTTAGCGTTCATCTCCGATTGGTTTAGCTTTTCTTGGAGGATTTTATTGTTATCCAATAAAGTCCGTTCCTCCTCGAGATCATGAAGTTTGATCTTTAAAGCTTGATTCTCGTCTTGAATCTCAAGTCGTTGCTTCCTCAACTTCTTGATATGTTTGGCCATCTTCTTTGATTCCGCAAGAAGTTGTTGGTATGCCTCAACGAGTTCTTCTTCGTCCGACTCCCCCTCACTTGATGACTCTCCTCGGATGTTGATGTTTCATGCAAAATCAAAGGAATAGAGTCAGTGACTAAAGATGATAAGCACAAATTAGAAGAGGGAATTTGAGAGGCATGAAAAGCAACAACTTTTTCCTCTTCACTTGAGGTCGATTCATCGAAACTAGAATCGTCCCAAGTTTTTGCTTGCAAAGCCTTCTTTTTGTATGATTTCTTAGAAGGACAATCCGTTGAAATATGGCCGTAGCCTTTGCATCGATAGCATCGGATTTCCCCTTCGAAATCATCTTTTTCTTTTTCTTTAGAAGGTTTTGCAACGCCTTTGAGTTTAGAGGATTTAGAACCCGATGATCCTTTAGATGGTTTCGTGGATGAAGATCCATCGGTTCGATTCTTCCAAAATTTCCGACGAAATTTCTTTGTGATCCGCGCCAATTGTTCTTCAAAATCGGCAAAAGAGATTTCATCGTCGGAACTCGATTCGCTATCTTCTTCCTTTGTTGATTTGAATGCAATACCTGTAAGCTTAGAAGAAGACTTGGAAGAAATTTGATTAGTAGGAAAAGTCATCTCATAAGTTTGTAAAGCACCTACTAATTCCTCTACACTCATCTCATCCGGATGACTAACGGTTTCAATGGCGGTAACCTTTGCCCTAAACCGTTCCGGAAGAGTCCGAAGTATCTTTCTTACAATTTTCGACTCCGGGATCTTTTCTCCTAAATTAGCACATGTATTAATTACATCTTGAAGTCTAGTGTAATAATCTGTAAACAATTCATGCTCTTCCATATGAATAGAGTCAAATTGACTTGTAAGCATCTGGAGCTTTTGAATTTTTACAAGATTAGTACCCTCATGTGTAATTTTGAGAATATCCCAAATTTCCTTCGCGGTTTCACACGCGGAAATTCTTGTAAACTCAGTCGAGGAAAGAGAATTATATAAAGCGTTCATACCTTTCCCATTGTAAGAAGATCTTTCGATTTCCTCTTTGGACCATCTAGAGCGAGGTTTTGGGGTAGTAGAATTTCCTACTTCCTCAACCGGATGCACCCAACCGTATTCAACGGTTTGCCATACCCGCTCATCAATAGAGATGAGAAAAGCTCTCATCCGCACTTTCCAATATGCATAATTGGTCCCATCAAAAAGAGGAGGTCTAAAAATATTACCACTTTCACCCAACATGATAGATAAACCTAAAACCCGCTCTGATACCAATTGTAGAGTTTTTAGGATCCACAAGGATCTAAATAGGTACTATCAAACACCTAGAGGGGGGTGAATAGGTGTAATATTTAAAAAACCAATCTCAGTGCAAAATAAAAACCAATGCGGAAAATAAAAATCAACACACCGAGATTTACGTGGAAACTCCAATCCAGGAGAAAAACCACGGGACCAACACGCAATAACAATCCACTAAGAAAAGAAGAATAACAAGGTGATTACCGACTCCACGGACTCAAACCCCTCCTTCAACTTCTTCGGACCTTGCGCTCCCGATTGCACGTCCACTGCACACGTTCGAATCCACGAACGCCACTCGAATCCACGAGCACACGTTTCGAATCCACACGAACCCACGAGCACACGTCCAAACGAATCCACGACGCAAACTCAGCCGATAGAAAATATTGGCTTCGATGGTGATCCTTTGCTTAGATTATCAATGAAGAACCGTAGAAAGAATCTCTAAGCAAAGATTAGATCAATTCGACAAAAGATAGATCTTGGAAGAACCGTCGAATTGACCTAAAAGAGGCTATAAAGAAGAACGATAAAAACCTAGCCTCTAGGGTTGCTCTCAAGTGTTTTATAAATTGATCGGCCGGCTCCACGTTTTTGAGAAACCCTAAATGTCTATTTATAGTTTAGAAACCTTTGGAAAGAGATAAGAATCAAAACATACCTTATCTGGAAATTTTCAGGACGGCGATCCGGATCGGATTTACTGCGATCCGGATCGTCGTAACGAGATTGACGATTCCAGAAAACCAAGGGTTCGGGATCCGGATTGCAAGGCCCGATCCGGATCGTTCATGAATTTCAGCAAAATCCAATGTTCGGGATCCGGATCGAATAGGCCTGGATCCGGATTGGATTTGCACATGAACAATACCCTTCGGGATCCGGATTGGATTGTCTGATCCGGATCCTGAACATGTCCCATGTCCAGTTTTTGATTTTTATGCAATTAAAAATTCATCCAAGTGTTTCTACACTATAAGAAAGTATTCGGATCACCAAAATTATTTAGTTAAACATACCTGATCCTTTTGAATACTTTCTTCTTGAGATTGATGTAACTGATCCACAATTCTTCATCTTCAATCTTCAAGACTCAAGACACTGAGTGTCAACTTGAGCTCTTGTTGAATCTTCTCTAAGTCTTTGATTGCTGATTGACAATTTGATCCCTTTAAGACTCCGACTCACTCACTCACTGACTTGACTCACGAAATATGCCAACACCAAAATCCGTCA
>CM054936.1:21248430-21412717 GCA_029168755.2 Tillandsia fasciculata
TTCAGGGCATAGTTTGTTCAGCACCAGCTCCCAGTAGCCGAGCGGAGTTCGAGGATGGCCTACCATTCAGGTGGTTATCTTCGGTCCGGGCTTTTATCTTTTCAGCCCTCTGGTTGCTTTAGTCCAGTCGGACACCTGTTCTTGATTTAGTCCTGATGATTTTACCTATTCTTGTGTTAGTCACTGATGATTTTGCCTGTTCTTGATTTAGTCCTGATGATTTTACCTGTTCTTGATTTAGTCCTGATGAATTTTACCTGTTCGTGATTTAGTTCTGATGATTTTGCCTGTTCTTGATTTAGTCCTGATGATTTTGCCTATAACCATATGATCTTTCTTGATGGACATTGATCTCCTTAGACATATCCTGTATATCTGCTTGTCAGTTTCATATCTGAGTACAGTAGATTCTCATGGTCTTATCATGCTTTTGTGATTCCTGCCATTGGTTATATTCTGCGTTTATATCCAAGATATTGGCCTTTATATTCAGATATGCATGATAGACCCTTGATCGATATATATACAGATAGTTGATTCCCTGTTGGGATCTCGGCTTGTTGCCGACTACCCGGTCACTAGACCGTGAGCTTGAGCATAGCATGATGATTACCACGCACTGTTGTACTTCACGTACACTGACGGTTTGGCCACCGTCGTTGTGTTCTTTACCGGTAAAGTGGTCTAGAGATGGGACACCGTGATCCGATTGCATCTGTGAGTGCCGGTTTCTTGTCAGCGGATGGGTGCGATCGTGGTATTGCCTGAGGTTCTGTGAGACCAATAATGGCATATGATGGGATACTTGGGTTTCTATTTTTGACGCATCATTTTTAGCTTGCATTGTCATTTGTAGCTATTTACCTTGTACTATCGCTACTCAGTTTGTGCTTGATTATTACAGTTATACCCTGATTCCAGCATTTATTACCTGCAGATTCCTTATGCTTGATTATTACAGTTATACCCTGATTCCAGCATTTATTACATGCAGTTTCCTTATGCTTAATTATCTGCCTATTCAGTCTTATCTGTGGATTATTTGACTTTCAGTAGACATTGTCTGCTTATCTCAGCTTATCCATTGACTTATTATCAGTAGACATGGTCTGCTTATTTCAGCTTACCCACTGACTTATTGATTGTCAGTAGACATTATCTGCTTATTCCAGTTTTAGCCATTGATTATTGATTATCAGTAGACACTACCGGTTTATTTCAGCTTTACCCATCGATTTTTACTATCCGCAGATTTTAGTATCCAGTAGGTACGATTAGCTATTTTTCGGCTCGTCGTGCCCACTGGGATACATGTACAGTGTATCTCACACCCCCTGGGTGACCATTTTCCAGGTCTGTCGGGTGCTGGGATGTCGGGACGATCGAGTGAGGCCGTCACGATAGAGCTGTCCCCCTGATGATATATATGGATGATTGAGATCCTCGATGATTTGTAGCTAACTTCCATTCATAGTATTTCAGTTTCTATTCTGCTAAGATATTTCAGATTGGATGGTAGCATGTTTTATTCTTGGATTATTTAGGTTGATTAGTTATTGTGTTTAGTTGAGATATTTATTGCTCTCTGATTGATGATCGTTGTACTTGCCTAGCCGTGCATGTATAGGGGAGACTCTATCCAATTGGATAGGGGATTTCCTATATGTGTGGCGGTCTGTTACGCCTAGTTTGCGAACTCTGATTTATAAAAAAAAAAAAAAAAAAAAAAAAAAAAAAAACAATTTCAGACCTGATTTTTAAAACTCGGGCGTGACAGCCATGCACCACCCAGTGAGTGAGCCTCCGACTCCACAGGTCCCCCTGAGCTTGATGCTCACTTCAGTTGCAAGAATGACTGAGTGGTTTGCTGTTTAAGCCATGTGAGGCCATTCGACTTGGCTCTTTGTGTGGCAATCCGTAAGGCTAGGGCTGCGCTAAGGCAAGCCCTTGGTCCTCTGTGACATGCCGAACATAATGGCTCTGCTTGGTTTACAAAATGCACGGGTATAATAAAAGATTAGTGACCGTGGACTCAAAGTGAGTTGTGGTCTACCTAGGCTGTTCCAACGGCTTCGCGACTTCGCGACAGTGAACCCTTGGCTGAATTGTGGTCCCTGAGCATTGATGCTCACACCAGAATTGCATTTAATCTGCTGTATATATAGAAGCCTAAGTTGTAGCTTTAGGGGTAGCTTAGGATGCGCACCAACTTGTGTTGGGTGGCCAACCTCTCCCATCAGTGAGCACGGGGTCCAGTACATCAAATTTTAGTTGCTGTTAAGATCTCGTGGAAATTAGAATCCTGGTTTGAAAGTTATAAGGAAAAAGTGGTAAAAAGCATGTTTGTGTGCAATTTAGAAAAGCCCGAGGGCTTGCTGCAATTGTAACATGAGGAAAAAATAAAATATATACTTAAATAGGTCATTGAGCGGTGGATTCCCGGGGTTTTCGTTAAGCCAGATTCACTTAACGCCCCGTTGATCGACGAAATGGTCGATTTAACGGAGGCTTCGCGCTAAACGCGCATTTTGACGATTTTGTGAGATCCTGAGTTGACACGTGGTGTTATTGTAGGCCCAGTCACAGGAGCCAGTTCGTGATCCGTCCAGCGATATCACGACCGACTACCTTAAGGTGGGTTTAATCTTTGGTCCGCGTTTTATCAGATCGACCCTACGGGTATCGTAGTAGGACGGACCCCTTTGGTACTTGTTGTTTGATTTCTCTATTGAGATATACTCATGCTTATTTTCCAGCAGTTGTTGATACTCTATTGATATACATCATGCTTTACGTTCATCAGTAGTTATATATTCCTAGACACATGCCATGCTTGATTGGTCACTAGCATAGTTCTATACCTGTCTATTCTCACTGCATGTTTAGAATAGGTGTTCTACTTGGCATGTTATACTTCAGTATTGGTATCCCGGCGCTTTTTGCCGTCTATTTGGTCGTTGGACCATGGTTTGAGCATCAGCATTATGATCGCCGCGAGCCAGCTTTCATTCGCGCACACCGGCGGATTAGCTACACGCAGAGGTGTTCTTTACCGTAGGGAGGTCACATGGCCCGTGAGCCCGTTGGGTATTGATAGCTGATTGGTTTTAGTGCGCTTTTGCCTGAGGTCCCTGGGGACCAACAGTGGCGTGAGATTGGTATACTGGTATTCAGTTTGATGCATTATTCATTCATTTACATTATTCCTGTTGATCTCTTCAGCATGCTTAGTTATGTGTTCTATTGTTGTTCTTAAGACTTTTCAGTTATCCGCTTATTATAGTATACTTTTCCAGCTTTTCAGTTATCTGCTTATTATGGTATCCAGTAGGTACGCTGCTATTTTTCGGCCCATCGTGCCCACTGGGAACACTTATGTGTGTCTCACACCCTCGGTGACCATTTTTCAGTCAGTTGGGTGCGGAACCATTGGACGTCCTGGTGAGGATTCGAGATAGAGTGTCCCTGGTAGGACTTTACTTTTGGTTTTAGTGGACTGCACAACTGTTATTATATTTTGAATATTAATGGTTTGTATAATATGTGAAACCTTATGGATGTAATAGATAGAACTTTATTAAGTTATAGTGTAATTCTGTATCTACTTTGATTGGATGTATCTGTTTAGCCGAGCATATATAGGGAGGACTCTGTCCGTGTGTACAGAGGCTTTCCTATATGTGTGGCGTCTGTTCACGTCTTGGAGTAATCGAGTTTTAACTCTGATTTAAAAAAAAAAAAAAAAAATTGGACCTTTTTCTATCTCAGGGCGTGAACAGCGGTACGTGAGCTGGGTTCAGAACGTCGTGAGACAGTTCGGTCCATATCGTGATATGTGCGGGCGTTAGAGCAGGGAGGGACCTTTCCCTATGTACGAGAGGACCGAAGGACGCACCGAGTTCACATCGACGGGAAGCTTGGCACCTCGATGTAGTTTTATATTTTTAACTTTGAATTTAAATTTAAATTTAAATTTAAGTTATAAACCTATTTAAAGTTAAATTTTGATTACAAATTTATATAGTAGATTAAATTTGTCATATTTAAATAATAATAACAAATTGATTCTGATTTCTAATTCTATTGTGAACTAACTAAATTAAAGATTCATCATTCCGTTTTTTCATTTCGATTTTTTTTTGATTTCGGTTCTATTTTGAAGCAAACATGCCCTTAGACTCGTATCTAAACTATTTGGTGATAAACTCATGAAATTGGCATATCTAATTTTGTAAGTGTTTTTTCTTTTTTTTTGACTGAGCTGGATTGTGATATGATGTTTGTTTCATATTCTAAATTGAACATCCAAAGATTTTCTGTACATTGCTAAAACCTAGAAAGTTGGCTTAGGTTGATTGCTTCGATATTTATTAACTCGTGCTGTTATCTACAATTTTTTCTCTCAATCTCTCGTTCTTCTTCAACGCTTCAATTATGAAGTCGCTTTTGTGCTCTACTTAATTTATTGGTGGGTTTCTTTGGTCTCTATGCTTATTTTGTCTTCTGTTGTAGTGTTGGATTCCTTTGGAACCGAATTTAAAAAGAGAAATATGTTGGTACTTTTTTTAATAAATAATAAAAATAATTTTAACCGTTGATCGGTAAAGATAAAAAAATAATTTTACTTATTAACAGGTTAACAGATAATTTTATAAAAAAGACATTTTCGTAGTTAAACAACACAACTTCGTCGTTAATTTAATGAGTTTAATTTAAAAAGTTTTAGAATTACAATTTAGGGATTAATTTAAAAAATTTTAGAATTATAATTTATGCATTAATTTAAAAAGTTTAAATTAAAAAATTTTAGAATTAAAATTTAGACATTAATTTAAAGAGTTTAAATTAAAAAATTTTAAAATTACAATTTAGGGATTAATTTTAAAAGTTTTAGAATTACAATTTAGGCATTAATTTAAAAAGTTTTAGAATGACAATTTAGGCATTAATTTAAAGAGTTTAATTTAAATAAATTTAGAATTACAATTTAGGCATTAATTTAAAGAGTTTAATTTAAAGAATTTGAGAATTACAATTTACGCATTAATTTAAAGAGTTTAAATTAAAAAAAATTAGAATTACAATTTAGGCATTAATTTAAAAAGTTTTAGAATTACAATTTAGGCATTAATTTAAAAAGTTTAATTTAAAAAGTTTTAGAATGACAATTTAGTCATTAATTTAAATAGTTTAATTTTTAAAAAAAATTAGAATTACAATTTAGGCATTAATTTAAACAGATTTAGAATTAAAATTTACTCATTAATTTAAAGAGTTTAATTTAAAAATTTAGAATTATAATTTAGGTATTAATTTAAAGAGTTTTAGAACTACAATTTAGGCATTAATTTAAAAAATTTTAGAATTACAATTTAGGCATTAATTTAAAAAGTTTAATTTAAAGAGATTTAGAATTACAATTTAGGCATTAATTTAAAGAGTTTAATTTAAAAAAATTTAAAATTATAATTTACTCATTAATTTAAAGAGTTTAATTTAAAGAATTTTAGAATTATAATTTAGGCATTAATTTAAAGAGTTTAATTTAAAGAATTTTAGAATTACAATTTAGCTATTAATTTAAAGAGTTTTAGAATTACAATTTAGGCATTAATTTAAAAAGTTTAATTTAAAGAGTTTTCGAATAACAATTTGGCATTAATTTAAAGAGTTTAATTTTTTAAAAAATAGAATTATAATTTAGACATTAATTTAAAGAGTTTTAGAATTACAATTTAGGCATTAATTTAAAAAATTTTAAAATTACAATTTAGACATTAATTTAAATATTTTAATTTAAAAAATTTAGAATTACACTTTAGGCATTAATTTAAAGAGTTTTAGAATTACAATTTAGGCATTAATTTATAAAGTTTTAGAATTACAATTTAGGCATTTATTTAAAGAGTTTAATTTGTTTAAAAAATTTTAATTTTTTTTTTAATTTAAACATTAATTTTCTATTACAATTTTAAAAAATTTCAATGTGCTTAAATATTTGATTTAATAGAAATATATGTTATAACTTAAATTTATTTTTAGAATTGAATTGTACGGACTAAGTTAAATCAAATTTAAATAGTAAAATTTGATCTTTTAAAATAATAAGATCATATGTTATAATTTAAAATATAAATTGATAATAAATTTATAGTTTTACAACCTAAACAGTATAAAAAATCTCATATAAGTTTAAACAGTACAGATGCAATTTAAACTGAATAATTTTTACTATACAATTTAAAATTTAACCTTATATACATCTCCAACATAGATTTTTAATAAAGTAAATAAAAAAGTAATCTAAATTTTTCCTTATTTTTAAAAATAAAAGTAAAAATTAATAGATTCCTAAATTCTAATTTTTAAAAATAATTTTCTAAAATTAAAATCATTTACAATATATTAAATAAAAATAATTAAAATATTACCATTTTAGACGATACCTAAATTGGAATATTTAAAATTTATAATCTTTCCAAAAATAAAAACTCTCACTAAATTCAATTTTTAAAATTTATAATATTTACAAAAATAAAATAAAATTACTTAATTATCCTTTAATCAAAAGACCAAAATAATTCTATTTTGAGGTACCTGTTAACCGGTAACTCCATTAAAATGACCTGCTATTGCAGGTCGCAACTTAAAAGTAATAAGATCTGAGCCATTAAATAGGTATGGATGGACAGTAACAAAAAAAAAAAAGAAAAAGCATAGGAGTATAGCTCATTTAAATATGCGTGTGTGGTGGGGGTACTTTTACTGTTCCTTTATTATTAGGGTAGAAATGGTTTTAGTTGATACGTGTCTTGCTATAATTTCTACAGAAAAATTAGGAGACATTAGTTGATACCTGGTTGTTCTGTACGACATTCTGTTCGGTAGGGCTGACGTTTTCCCTCAAAGGGCTGCCAGGGATGATTTCCATCTGAAACAAATGAGTTTAGAACTATAGTAAGCACTATAACTAAGAAGAATGTTACTTTTAATAAATAGAGATGTAATGTACTACAATCATAAGGTTAATAGAACGCGGACATTTACATGGGATGTTAATTAAAGATGCATCCAAATATGTCTCTTTCTTATGTTAACTGCAAATGCAACGTTAAAGCTCATAGTTTAGTTAAGGCAACTATTCAAATATTTCACCCACATGCTCCAATGTGTATGGATAGCAGTTTGAGATGCTAATTAGTATAACTTTGAAACTTCTTTTTTTATATATATACTATCTTGTTAATGTAGATAAAGGCAAATTAAATAAGAGATATCCTAATGTGTTTAAATAAATAACAAACATGCTGTCACAAAAAAAATATAGAGTATTTAAAAAAAGTTTAGTAGTAAAGTGCCACTAAATGTGAAAGAAAGTATTGTTAGAATATTATTTTGCGACACTTTTGTATGTTGCAAAAGTTTAAAAAAGTGCCGGTAATTTACCCAAGCTCTTTTTAAATTGTATCAACACTGTAAAATAATGTTGCCATATATACTAAGCAACTCCAAATATATTAATACTTTTTAAAAAGTGTCAATAAGTCACTCAGCAATACTTTTTTAAATTTATATTAATACTTAAAAGTGTTACTGCAACTTATGTTTGTTGTAGTGGGTTATTTTCCACTGGAATGATTTTAGTGAGGTAATTCAGAACTAAAGCCGGTTTCAAGCTCCTTAAGTTTCTTGAGAGGTTCTTGTCTCAAATCCTAATTTTCCTTATTTATCGGCATATTTTTGTTCTCCATTTCTTCTATGCACGTGGCAGCAACTTTGATTTTTAGTTTTCCATACTTAAAATGGGGGATAGATGTACAAACTGCTCCTAAACTTTAAGACAAAACACTACTAGTCTCCTGGACTTCTAATTTTCACAACTAGAACTTCCAAATTTTATTAAATAATTAAATAATTTTATATTATCAAGTGAAGTTACTAAATAAATAGCTGGTCTTGACTAGTGTTTTTGTAAGGCTTCAGTCCATTAGCAATAATAATTTGTTTGGCCCAAACCATATGCTTAAAATGTTTAAGCTCAGTTATTATTATTAGTGTTCATGTCTCTCTTATATACGATTAATCGCAATTCCATTCTCATCCGATATGGGTAGACCTGGCAATTTCTATCCGTACCTGCGGGTACCCACGGGTTATCCGCAAATATGCGGGTATGAGTATTAATTTTTCTTACCCAAAATTTTTTGGATAAAACGGATGGGAACCCATTTAGTTGTGGGCATTTTGGGCAACCCGCGGGTACCCACGGTACCCGTATAAATTTTTTTAATTAAATATATATATTATTTTTATTTATATATTCTTAAAAATTCTAGCCCTAACTTCTTTTCGTATTTTATTTTTATCATTGTGGTCACCTCTCGTACTGTGTCGCCTCCCCATATTTTTAAATTTGAAATGTAAATAAATATGATGACAAGAATCTTGTGGTGTCATTGTTGAAAATTGGTGAAACTTTGGAATTAAGAGAATTAACTACTAAGTTACCGTTGTGGATTGAGTTTTGATGATTTATTTTATGATATTTGACTCTATAATTATGAAAACTTTATTAATTTTATATCAAAAAAGTTTTGGATTAATTTATGTCCTTAAAGATTTTATATTGTTTATTACTCACTTATACTTGGACATATTGCATGATTTAGTCTTTGAGCTTTGTTTCCGTTGACTGCTTATTACTCGCTTTTACTTGGACATATTGCATGATTTAGTCTTTGAGCTTTGTTTTCGTTGACTGCTTATTACTCGTTTATACTTGGACATATTGCATGCTTGATTGGTCATTAGCTAGTTGACAGTACATTAGCTTATTCTTGGATATTTATCATGCATGCTTGATCACTACATAGACTTGCTTCTATTCAGATGTACATACTTCTTGTATTCTAGACTGCATGACATGACATATGATTGATATACTGACATCTGAATTCCTGTTGAGATTTCCGGCTTGTTGCCGATTACCCGGTCTTTAGACCGCGAGCTTGAGCATAGCATTATGATTGCCACGCACTGCTGTACTTCACGTACACTGATGGTTTGGCCACCATCACAGTGTTCTTTACCGGTAAAGTGATCGATAGGATGACCCATGAGCCACCGATAGCACCTGTGGGTGCGGGGTTATGTCAGCCCGATAGGTGTCCGTCAGTGGCTTTAGCCTGAGGTCTTTGTGGCCAACAGTGGCATCGACTGCGTACTTGTGTTTCTATTATTGACGCATAGCTTACATTATCTTGTTCTAGCATGTTTTGCTATTATATTCTGTACCCTTATCTGCTCAGCATCATGATTTGATTTACCTGCAGTCATTCTTGTGTTTATCAGCTTTTACCTATTGATCTATTACTATCCATCGATTATTGTATGCCAGTAGGTACGAGTTGCTATTTCTCGGCTCGTCGTGCCCACTGGGATACATTGTATGTTGTATCTCACACCCTTTGGGTGACCACCATTTTAAGTTCGTCGGGTGGTGAGATGTCGGGACGGTCCAGTGAGCCGATTACGATAGAGATGTCCCCTTGATGATCAGTTCAGTTTATCTTTAATTATGAAATAGATGTTATTTGATATTAGTGGATTTTGTTGAGTATTCTTACGATATTATCTGATATTAATAATTGTTAGAACTGCCGTGGATGAAGTTTATTATATCATGTTTAATTTATCTTGAGTAGATAGTATTATCACTGTGATTATTGTACTTGTCTAGCCGTGCATGTATAGGGGAGACTCTATCTGAATGGTCAGAGAATTTTCTATACATGCGGCGATCTGTTCATGCCCTGTTTCAGCTTTACTCTGATTTAAAAAAAAAAAAAAATAGACCGATTTTCCAATTCGGGGCGTGACAGATTTTATGCTATCAGAGCCAATAACCAGCCGAAAGTGTGCGGCGAGTTTTGGCTGAGCCTGGGTCTAGATGACAGGACTAGCGAGACGAGTCTCACATCGCCTGGTGATCTTGGGCTGCTGTGTATGTGTTTGGGCTGACGAGGACGTCAGGCTTAAATGGGGGGAGTCTGGACGCCCCCAATAGTCCCACATCGGATGTGGATGGAATTGTGATTGGGTTTATATGAGACATGTACACTAATAATAATAACTAGGCTTAAGCATTTTGGGCTGTGGTGTGGGCCTAACGAGTTATTATTGCTAATGGACCGTGTCTTTACATAAAGAGTTTAGAATGACAATTTAGGCATTAATTTAAAAAGTCTAATTTTAAAAAAATTAGAATTACAATTTAGGATTAATTTAAAAAGTTTTAGAATTACTATTTAATCATTAATTTAAAAATTTTAATTTTATAAAATTTAGAATTATAATTTATGCATTAATTTAAAGTGTTTTAGAATTATAACTTAGACATTAATTTAAAAAGTTTTAGAATTACAATTTAGGCATTAATTTAAAGAGTTTAATTTGTTTAAAATTTTTTAATGTTTCTTTAATTTAAACATTAATTTTGTATTACAATTTAAAAAAAATTCAATATACTTAAATATTTGGTTTAATAGAAATATATATGATATAATTCGAGCAATGCTACATGTACACCTCCAAAAAGGGTGTACATCTTACACCCACCCATTTAAATGTGTAGGGTCACCTCACAAATTGTGAAGTGACTTCTCACTATACCCCACCCATTTGATGGGTGGGGTGTGTGATGTACACCCGGGAAGGGATGTACACTTAGCATTTTCCTTTAAAATAATGATATCATATATTATAATTTAAAATATAAATTGATAATAAAAATTATTAGATTCCTAAATTCTAATTTTTAAAAATAATTTTCTAAAATTAAAATCATTTACATTATATTAAATAAAAATAATTAAAATATTACCATTTAAGATGATAACTAAATTAGAATATTTAAAATTTATAATCTTTCCAAAAATAAAAAAACTCACTAAATTCAAAATTTTAAATTTTATAATATTTACAAAAATAAAAATTTTCAAAATAGAGATAAAATTATTTAATTACCCTTGAATCAAAAGACCAAAATAATCCTGTTTTGGATATCTGGTAACCGATACCTCCATCAAAGTGACCTGCTATTGCAGATCACAACTTAAAAATAATTAAATCTGAGCCGTTGAACAGGTATGAATTGACGGTAATTAACTAAAAAAAAAGTATAGGAGTACGACTCTTATTATTAGGGTAGAAATGGTTTTAATTGATATGATTCTTGTTATAATTTCTACAGAAAAATTAGGAGACATTAGTTGATACCTGGTTCTGTACGTCGACATTCTGTTCGGTAGGGCCGACGGTTTCCCTCAAAGGGCTAGGGATGATGTCCATCTGAAACAAATGAGTTTAGAACTATAGTAAGCACTGTGAAGAATGTCACTTTTAATAAGTAGATATGTAATAGAACGCAGACATTTACATATATGGGATGTTAGTTAAGGATGCATCCAAATATTTCTCTTTCTTATGTTAATTGCAAATGCAACGTTAAAGCTTATAGTTTAGTTAAGGCAACTATATATTCAAATATTTCACCCACATGTTCGAATGTGTATGGATAACAGTTTGAGATGTTAATTAGTATAACTTTGAAACTTCTTTTTTATATATCTTCGTTAATGTAGATAAAGGCAAATTAAATAAGAGACATCCTAATGTGTTTAAATAAATAATAAACATGCTGTCACAAAAAAATTATACAGTATTTAAAAAAAGTTCAGTTGTAAAGTGCCACTAAATGTGAAAGCAAGTATTGTTAGAATATTATTTTGCTACACTTTTGTATGCTACTAAAAGTTTAAAAAAGTGCCGATAATTTATCCAAGCTTTTTTTAAGTTGTATCAACACTGTAAAATAGTGTTGTCATATATATTAAGCAACTCCAAATATATTAATATTTTTAAAAAAGTGTCAATAAGTCACTGAGCAACCCTTTTTTTAATTTATATTGACACTTAAAAGTGTTGCTGCAACTTAAAAGATGTATGTTCTAGAAACCAATCTGGCCGACACATGTTTTCTTTCTAGAATATAAATTTATATTTGATATTTTACATTATAAATGTTATTGAATTTTTATTTCCATTCATGTTGTATATGTGTCCATGATTTGTCGAAGGAATAATTAAGTTGATGATGCGTATTCTCAAGAGTTGAGAATTTGATACATGTATCATTAAAGATTAATTCCTAAATGTTCTTGATCGATGGATCATCACGGGGACAGTGATTGATCCGGTGAGATTGGTGCACAGGTTGCTTCCCTTTTAGGATAGACGAGTCTCGAGTCAATAGTGTGGGGACACTGGAGCGAATGTGCAGGTGGTTGTTGGAGAACAAGGGTACCGAGTGTGACCATCACGAGAAGTCACTTTGATGTCTACTCACTCGTCAGTGATTTACTCGATGTTGTAGGTGGTTGTTGGAGAACAAGGGTACCGAGTGTGACCATCACGAGAAGTCACTTTGATGTCTACTCACTCGTCAGTGATTTACTCGATGTTGTAGTAGTGTGACTGGTCCTTTGACCTGCGGTGTCTCAGCTATTCACAATGGGGTTACTGTAGTTTGACTGTACATACACTTGGTCCCTATCTATTCGGGCCCTTGCAGTGCATGTTGGCTGCAGTAGGTGCATTGTATGTGACGCTCCACTTCCCAGGGGGTCACCCATCCTAGAACTACTCTAGCTCTAGCACGCTTAACTCTTATGTTCCCTTGGATCTTGCTACCATCCAAAATGCTATAGCCGGGTTAGAGATTTTAGTCCTATTATATCATTTATATAGAGGACTAATCCAAATTCCGGGGGTGTTACATTCTTTCCGCCTTTAAGCCCTGACGTCCACGTCAGGCTCAAGCACACTCACAAGCACCAGGCGATGTGAGACTCGTCTCGCTAGCCTTAGCCGACCTTGTGAGGAGCTGCACTCCACTCACAACGGTCATTAGCCGGGGAGCCTCGCTCTACCCGCTATATAACCTTGGCTCAGCCGAGACTCATCTCACATTTCCGGCTGGTGAATGTCTCTGATACCAACTGTGACGCCCCACTTCCCAGGGGGTCACCCATCCTAGAACTACTCTAGCTCTAGCACGCTTAACTCTCATGTTCCCTTGGATCTTGCTACCATCCAAAATGCTATAGCCGGGTTAGAGATTTTAGTCCTATTATATCATTTATATAGAGGACTAATCCAAATTCCGGGGGTGTTACATTGTAGGAATAGGGTGTACACCTATATGGAATCTATCGCCCTTAGTAGATAAGGGAATTAGTCCTATATGATTTATAAGACCGAGTTTAGAAGACCTTGGTCAAGGCAGAGTAAATAACGGAAAGGGTTTCCGATATTAGAAACTTGAGTTGAATAAATTTGACATATGAAAGATGGTTGGGTTCGACGAGCAATTCCATGACCTCCGTCTAGTCGGGACTCTAGAAAGAAGGATTGTATCACACGTTAATTGCACCTAGAGGTTCAGTATTCCATTCTACTGGAATGCCACTACATGCTGCTAGGCGTCACTGGTGGATTGTGGGACTCATAAAAATTATCTGGATGATCGATAATTCTTATTGGGTTGAGTTGGAATTGTTCTAACCCACTGAAAAGAGTTTCAGTGATATTATTGATGATGATCATAATATATCTTACTACCAGTCAGAATAGAACCTATGGGGTCACACACATAAGAGGTTATGACTGATCAGATAGTTGGATCGCGATTTTTGAATCGCCTGAAGACTTAATTATCAATATGTTGATAATTGGACTAATTTGTAATTGTTACAAATTAAGAATATTAAAGTGCAAATGTTGCAAGAGAGAACTTACTAATAGTTAGTGAGTTGTGAGAGAACTTAAGTGCAAATATTGCATTAATGATTTGATTTGATCAAATTAGGATTGAGTTCAAGTCGAATCAAATTAGGATTTAATCGATTGAACCGATTAGAGATAAGATAAACTTAAATCTAATTTTAAGTTTATTTCAATGTTTATCTCAATGATTATAAAAGATATTATATCCCTCTTTATACGTATGAGTTTTCTTTAAGAAAAAAAAAACCCTAGCCGCCATCTTTTTTCTAGTCTTCCTCTTTTCTAAATATCCACATTAAAAGAAAGACGTTCTCTGTAAGGGAGCTATCACCTCGGTGAGAATTTCGATCAGATCGACAACCTTGTGTGGATACCCGTAGAGGCCGGACGCGTGTGCGGCTTCAAGAGAACCAAATTTCACGATCATCAAATTGCGGTGTTGATCTCCCCGCACAAAGGAGAAGATTAGATCTTCGTTCTTCGTTTAATCTTAAATATATGAGGGATTCTATTTTGCGTGGTTTTTTAGATCGGATCTCAAGTTTTTCAAATATTTGTTTATTTGATTTCCTTTTCCGCTGCGTTTATTTTGCGCAAAATTTATAACAGTGGTATCAGAGCCACCTTCATGTTATTTAAGATTAAAATTATAGTTTTGGATATTTTAAATAATTCTTTGTTGATTGAATGATTAATCATATTCAAGAATTATTAAATTTTGATCAACTCAAAATTATTTTAATCCGCAGAATTAAAATAAAATAAAATAAATAAAAATAAAATTTTATTTTTTGTAAAATTTGATGAGATCAAATTTTATTTCTAATTTTTATATAATTTTGATGAGATAAAAATTTATTTTAAAATTCTATTATATTGATTAGATCAATTTATTTTATTGTAAAATTTAATGAGATCAAATTTTATATAGTTTTTCACATAAGATGTGAATCATTGATGAGATCAAATAGATATTTTTGCGGATTAAAATATTGATCAAAATTATTTGAATAACTGTTTAGTTAAATCAAACGATTGATAAGATAGTATTGTTTTGGTGATTTGATCACCTATTTTTCTGGATAGTGTAAGAATTCGAATTTTTATAAATAAATAAAAAAGAGAATAATAAAAAGTCAAGTTGAATTTTGGATCATAAATGCACGATTAGCCAAGGTGCCCCTTTTCTGCAGTGTAATTTGCACAGAAATAGGGTCAGAAATATCGCCTTTCAATTCGAGCCTGATCTCGAAGATTCGAGACCACGAGTGCGACCGTCACGACGAACTGAGCGAAAACCATATTGAGCTTGTTCAGATCTGACGGTCGGATCTTCCAGAAATCAGCGATGAAGCGGGCGGGACCCGCGACTTAAGTGCACAGTGCAGGGAACAGTAAATGCACAGTAAACCTATTTTCGAACCCCTAAGTGTTAATGTTGGGCCAACTCGCTATCCGAAGCCGATCATAGCACTTCAAATAGTGGATTTGAACGGTTTCGTCGTTCTGGACGCAATGGCGCTGACAGAATTCCTGTTGACGACCCTAAGGTCTCGAAAAATGTGAAAACTGTATTTTGACACAGTCATTATGGACCCAAAATTCATCTGGGCACTATTTCGGAAAACGAAAATCGCTACCTGATAGGATTCGTCGAGCCGGACGTCGTGGCGAAGTCCGTTTCTCGATCTGACAACCAGAAGATCTCGAAAAGGGTGAAAAGCGAGGAAAAATGCAGTTTTTGCACAAAACACCCTATAAATTATGCCTCGATTAGCGTGCCACTGGTTTATTGAGGGACCATGGTGTAATTAAGGCATACTGTGAGGGACTAATCACAAAATGTCAAGAGTGGAGGGCTTAAGAAGCAATTGTGCAAGTTGCACTATTCAAATTTCAAAAATCGCAACTTGAATCTTTAAATCCTCCGCAGCCGCAGCCCCTCAGCACCTGCTTCTAACAACCCCCCTCCCCTCTCCTCTCTGCGCACACCTCGCAACCGGAGCTAGCGCAAGCCCGCCGCTTTCCCGTCGCCGGAAAAGAGAGAATCAAAGACCACCTTGATCTCGGGTGGTTGGAGAGGGAGAGTGCTCGGGAGGGTCTGGGCTAGCAAGACTTTGCCCGTGGGGTCCTCCGGGAAGCCGCATACAAGCTTGAGGGAGCCGGCATCCCAGCTCCGCCCGGCGCCGCCGCGGGACCACTTCTTCTTCTTCCTCTCTCCGGCAAGGTAAGAGGGTTGCATGTTTTTGTTTTTAATGGGTCTAAGAATCTTGTGGTAGCCTCCTGACCTTAAGTACACCCTTCCTGTGAAGTCCGAGCCGACGCCGTCATCCCGGCCGCCGGCGGGAGTGGATTATTGACGGAAAACCCAGTTTCGGCCGAGCTCTTTTACGGGAATAATCCGACCGTTTTTCTTCGGATCAGAACCGTTGAAATTGGTATTCTTGGTGACTACTAGCTTCTACCAAAATTTGGAGTGGATCGGTTGAAGATCCGGGGAGATCAAGCATGCCCTAGAACCGACCGATTTTGAACCGCGGCCGTTTCTCGCCGTCCGGCGCCGTCGCAGCCCTGAGCCGCCGTCCAACTACCCAGCAAGCACCGGGGGATCGAGAGGATCACTTTGATCCATCTTGCGCCGGCCCAGACCTCGCCGGCCGGAATCCGCCATTAATGGTGGTCATCTTCGCCGAACTTGGGAAAAAAAATTGGTCTCCGGCGATCGCCGGAGCTCCTTCAAGTGGGTGAACGGCCCGGGTATGATCCTTACACCTCTAAGAAGCTCCCTATACTCTTGCATGCGAAACCTAACGTAGGTTTTTGTTTATCCTTGATTGCACCCCAAAGGATGTCCGAGCTCCACCGAGCTCCGTCGCCGGCGACCGCCGCTGCTCCGCAACGCCGGCAAGGGACCTAGGTAAGTTGTATTGGTCGGTTAGAGGCCATGCATGCTTGTGCAGGGGACTAAATGTAAAGTTGATCCATCCTTGCTGTTGCACCTTGAAGCTTAGCCCGAGCTCATCTCCGGTCGCCGCCACCGCCTCCGGGCGCCGGCCAAACCCCTCAGGTAACCCCTAAAACTTGTAGGCTAGCTTCCCTTCCATCTTAGAAGTCCTAGATTGCCTCCTTGCTGAGAATAAAACTCAGAAATTAACATTTAGTTAATGTTATATATTATGCCCACATTATGTTCGATAAAATGCCACAATGAGATTTTAGTTGGAATTAGACTTGGACCTAAATATGAAAGTTGTTTAGAAATATCCCCTGAGCTCAGTGCTCACTTCAGATCAAACTAGATCTGTGTGGATGTGTGTGTAGTTCTTTGTCTAAGTGTTAGAGAGCAAAGGACCTGGATCTGGTTGATCCAGCTACTTTGGACTGAAAATAGGGTGAGCCCTGGGGTCCTCGCACTGTCCAGAGACACTTTCATATACAAAGTTTTTCGGTTTGGTGATCGGATTAAAAGTTGTAGTGTAAACAACCTTAAAATGTAATATTTGAACAAAATAATGTTTCGGGCTGTTGGCAAAGCCGCGACAGTGTATTCCTGGCTATTTTGGGGTCACTGGACGCGATGCTCGCGTTAGATTTTGGTTTTGAAGAGCCAGAAAAACAAAAATGCTATTTGGCTATGTTAGAGAGGAATTTTATGAGCCAAAGTTTTCCTCGGGTCTCGTGCTGCTCCCAAATGGTGAGCACGATCTTCGCCTCGTCGTTTTGGATGCTCTGGAACTTACGGCGTCATCGTCGGATTCCCGGATTGCAAGAACAAGCTAAAGCAGTAATTTAACTAAAGGATATTTATGCAAATTTAAAAGCTATTAGGGACCTAAATGCAATTTAGACACACATGCTGACTTTAGACAGTGTTTTTACACCACTGGACATTTTGTTAGAGTCCCGTGGACTCTCGTTGATCGGGAATCGGGTTTCGTTCGATAAAACGGCTGTATCGACCCGTATTAGCGCCGCGTTACTGTTGTGTCGTCGGGGATGGGTTTGTGCGAGTCTATTACTGACCAGATCTTCTTATTCAGGGCCCAGTTGTTCAACACCGGCCTCCCAGTAGCTGTTCGGGAGTTCGAGGATCTGCCTACATCCAGGTGGGTTACTTTCGATCCGGGCTTTAGCTTTTTGGCCCTCTGGTTGCTTTAGTCCAGTCGGACACCTGTTTTTGGATTAGCCTACTGATTTGATCTATATGACCCATGATGACTTCATCTATATATCACCTGATCTGATTGATAGACATTGATTCTTTTAGACTCGTCGTATACATACCTGCTGATTTTATCTTGATTAGCCCTGATGACTGTATTGACATGCCCTGTGATTATTCCTGACTGATTCTGATCTACTTGAGACATCATATATATCTGTGCATCAGCTTTTTCAGTATATAGATCTGCATGATTAGATGATACTTGTTGATACTGGTCACTTGAGATACTGCTTTACATCCCGATACACATGATTGATTGATCCTGATCGATAGATGTTGACTGATGATTCCCTGTTGGGATCTCGGCATGTTGCCGACTACCCGGTCACTAGACCGTGAGCTTGAGCATCTGCATTATGATCGCCCGCACTGTTGTACTTCACGAACATCAGCGGAATTGCTACCCGCAGCGATATTCTTTACCGGTAAAGTGGTTAGCAGTTGCAACCCGTGACCCCTCGTGGGGGGGAATGTCAACCAGGAGGTGCCAGGAGGGCAGTTTTGCCTGAGGTCTTGTGGGACCAATATGGTGGCTTTTGATTGGGGGTTTGGTAGTTTCCTTATTGATGCATATGTTGCCGGTTTAGCCTGCTCTTATTAACTATGTTTGCTCCCAGATTTCTTGTATTACTTACCTGCAGTCCTTATGCTTGATTTTTATAGCTATACATTGATTTCCAGCTTTTTATTACCTGCAGTTTCATTGCCTTGATTATCTGCCCATTCAGTTATCTGTGGATTCTTGTTGATTATCAGTAGATTTTATTTGTTATTCAGCTTTACCCTATGATCTTTACTATCCGCAGATTATTGTACCCAGTAGGTACGATTAGCTATTTCTCGGCTCGTCGTGCCCACTGGGATACATGTACAGTGTATCTCATACCCCCTGGGTGACCATTTTTCAGGTCGTTCGGGCAGAGGGGTGTCGGGACGATCCAGTGAGGCTGTCACGATAGAGCTGTCCCCCTGATGATAGATCGATGTCTGTGTGAGGACCCGAATCCACACCTTAGGGTTTACTGTTGGTTCGGAGGCTTCAGGGAGCGTGTGTGTGCGTGTCGGGCCCCAGATTTGGGTTTCTGGTGAAATTGGAGCTTATTTTCTTTGCTGTGAGTCCATTTTGGGTGTGTGAGGTGTTTGCGCGCTTATTGGAGCTAAGAATGTGACCCGGAACGGAAATTGGATCAAGTTTACTTTTCCGGGAAATTTTGGGAAATTTTAGAAGCGGAATTTGGCCGAACGGACCTCGGATTTGGATTCAGATCGCGAAAACGAGCGAAATGGACTATTTACTTGAATTTTTCGGAGCCCGGACGCGAAAACACGGAAATCGAGGCTAGGGTTACTGTTCCGGCGGCCGGGGAGGCGCCGGCGGCGGCGGAGCGCGGCGGAGCGCGGCGGCGGACGGCGGCGCAGGCGCGCGGTCCACCGCGGGGCGCGTGCACCGGGCGCGGGCCACGTGGCGCGCTGCGGTTGGCCGGCGCAGCGGGCGCGGTCCACAGGACTTGGCGGGGTGTACGGTGGACCGAGGGTAGGCCACGTGGCATTCTGTGGTTGGTGCGGTGTTGTGCACGCGGTCCACGAACTTTTGGCTCTGGTGCACGGTGGACCGGGGACACGTGGCGTTGTGTGGTTGGCGGGTTCTGGTGCACCCGGTCCACACGGCGGCAGCGGCTGAGGCGGTGCCTCGGGGCGCGTGCCCGACCCGGGTCCGGCGGCGGCGCGGCCGCGCACGTCGCGCGACGTGCGCGTTGACCGGGTCGGCGTGGGGGCGCCACGTGGCGCCCCGTGGTTGGTCGGGTGCGCGGGTGCACGATCCACGGTCGGGACACGTGGCATCTCTGGATTCGTCGGGGTCGTGCGCCGGGTGCAGGAGGCGGAAAGGAGGGACACGTGTCGGCCTCTGGATGTTTCGGGCGCGCACAGTAACGGGCCGGCCCGTTACTGTAGCCGCCCGAAAGTTTTCGGGCGCCCGGAAATGGGCCCGAATTCTGGTCAACTTGGCTTTTGGGCTGCTTTTCCTTGTGGGCCTATAAATAGGCCACTTGGGCCGCGATTTTGAGCCCTTTCCGAGAGGATTTAGCCATTGCTCCCTTTACCAAATTTCTTCCTCTTCCTCTTGGGAATCTCTTGGTGAAATTTCAGAACTTTTGGAAGCCGCGACGACTGTGTCTTCTACCTCGAAGTGCGGAGCGACGGATTTCTGTTGAAGGCCCATTATCGTCGCATTTCGGTCTAAAATTTCCACAGAGCTACCCCGACATCCGATTTCAGCGATTTTTGCGGCGTTGGATTCACGAGAGGTAAATCTTCGACTTTCGTGTTGAGTGTTTTGCCTGGATTTGGGTTTTTGGCACGGATTTCGAGGCATTTCTGAGCCGCTGTTTTGTTGTGAGATTTCTGGACAGCACTCACTTCGCGGATTTTTATCTCCTCATCCGGACATCGGAATTCGACGATTCAAGAGCCTATCGACATCTACACTTCGCGAGGATCGTCGTGATATTTTTATTGGAATTTTAGAAAATTTATTTTCAGGTGAAAATCGCGTGTGAACAGTAACTGTGTTTGCAGATTTTGGAATAGTATTGTTGTGTGTGAATTGTGTATAATTGAGATGTGTTGTTGTACCCAGGACTATAAGAGCACTTTCCCTGTGCTCCTTGCTCTGTGGATCTGGGAGATTGTCGATTTCTGGACTGTTTATCTGTACCGTCCCGGACAGTTAGCGCGATCAGGTGGGTGATCCTGCTTTCAAATTCTATGGACTGCACTCTAATTCTACAAGTAGATTAGCATGCATGTTAGTATATGAGCCAGATAAAATGTGTGAACTGTATGTTGGAAACCACTGTAGCTAATTGCTAAATCTGTCGATCTCTTGATAAACTTTGCAACTTGGGAACTTGACTTAGCATAATTGCCTGTTATTTAATTATCATGCGCCATTAAACTACAGTAACTTGAACATACATCAGATTTATTTATCACTTTAGCTTTTCCACAGTGGTAGTATTCTTGTCACTTTGGTCATAGTGATTTCCCCCGAGTCGTGGGCCGGGAGGTTTATTAGCTGGGGATTGCATTTGCACTCGCGTCTGGGGACCGAGTGGCGTCTGTAGCAGTCTGTAGATCGGCTTGCATTGAGATAGTGATAGTGATAGTGATAGTGACAGTGGATCTGGGATCTTTGGGACATGGTCATAGTGACAGTGTGGATTTTTAGCCAGTGAGTGAGACAGTGATTGGATCATAGCCTGCATGAGCCACCTTTGTGTTGGACAGTGTTGCGCAGTTATTTGACTCGAGCGGGTCGCTCCCCTCGAGTGCCACTCCGGAGTAGGCGAGACCGGGTTGTAGTACCGGCTTTGAGATTGAGCTAGATACCGGGTTGGAGTACCGGACATACCTACAGTAGTAGGTAGGCGCAGGTTTGACTGAGCCGTTGTGGCAGTCAGTTTGGATTGGGTATTCTGAGTTGAGTGTCAGTGGTATATCGTCCTCCTGTTCTTCCCCTTGAGCATTGTAGATAGGGGCATAGTAGCAGTAGATGTTTACTTTCCAGCTTTTCATACTGCATTTCTTTTGTTACTTTTATCTCTAGTAGACTTAGTGGGCAGGCCGTCGGGCTTGTGGGCGGCACCCACTGAGAACTACTGTGGGAGGTAGTTCTCACACCCGTCGTGGTGTCTTTTCCCCAGGGACTTCAGCTCCAGTTCCTGCGGTGCCAGTTGCTGATCCTGCTCTTCCAGACCGAGGTAAGGGAGTCGCGAGATAGATTCCTCCCCCCTTCAGCTTCAGTGTTGTAGAGGTACCCTTATATTTTGGTTGTGTCATGTTTGAGAGATTATGTAGTGAGGTATCGAGTTGTACTTTTCTTCTTTCTTTGAGAGACTTTTGTATTTGTGGGTGAGGACTTATTGTATATTGAGAGTTGTACTTATTTTATTTCTAGCAGTTTATTTTGCTCTGATATCTGTTTAGTGTAGTATCTTCCTTTTTGCAGGTTAGACGCTACGCCTCTACAGGGCTTCCTGTAGGGACGGCGGATCTGTTGGCGAGCCCGGGGTACAGTCTTGACCCCGGGGCGTGACAGATTAGAGTGGTATCAGAGCTTAGGGTGTAGGTCTTGAGGACTTAGGAACCCTAGGCTTATGGTTAAACCCTAGGATGACCCACGTGAGAGCCGAGACTTTTAGCGAAAGTCTTGATTGGGTATCTAACTCTCCCGAGTGGATAGGGACGAGTGATAGACATGTCTTCCTTTTGTAGGCGACTATGTTGGCTGCAGACAACATAGTGCTTCGGAAGGGGGACATGCCTTTTGACTTTCGCTAGATTGGGTCGAGTGTTGCTTTTGGTTTTGATTGTGTGTTTTGTCCCTCAGGTGGGGATGCCTCCTCGACGTTCGATGGTGACGCGCTCGCAGCCTTCGTCCTCAGAGCCCGAGCAGGAGGACTCGGGGCGAGGACCTCAGGCTGAGATTCAGGAGCTCCGTGCCCAGATGGCACAGATGGCTGAGGCGGCTAGACGCCAGGAGGAGGCAGTGGCGCGGCTGACGCTCTTATTGGAGCAGAGAGCACAGCCGGCAGTGGCACCCCCTGAGGCTTCGCCGGTGCCTTCTTCCCCTGTTGTGGCACCCCTGTGGCGCAGACTGCACCGGCGGTTCCTGCTGAGCCGGTTTCGAGTAGGCCACCGGCCGGGGCGACGGGAGCGTTGACTGAGACAGAGCAGCGGGAGGTTGTAGATTTGCTGATGAGATTCCGGCGGTTCGATCCGCCCCGCTTTTCGGGCATGAGTGCTGAGCCTTGGGCAGCCGAGACTTGGATTACCACCATGGAGCGCCACTTCGAGAGCTTATTTGTGGACGAGAGGTATAGGGTTATTCTGGCTACTCATTTTCTGGAGAGCAACGCCGAGGCATGGTGGCGGCGTGTGCGACCAGCTGGTCCACCTGGGACGCAGCTTCTTTCTTGGACCGAGTTTCGGAGCATGTTGCTGGGAGCATTCTTTCCTGAGAGCGTCCGACAGCGACTGGAGGAGCAGTTGAAGAATCTCCGCCAGGGAGATAGACCGGTGCACATGTACATAGCGGAATTCAACCAGTTGTTGGCATGTGTGCCTCATGTGGCCAGGGACGAGAGCCATCGCGTTTATATGTTTGAGCGAGGACTTCGCCGAGACATTTACCAGTTTGTCCGCTCCCGCCGACTGCAGACCTTGGAGGCCTCGATGGAGCAGGCTTTGTATGTGGAGAGTGGAGAGGCCGTGATGGATGAGGTATCTCCGGCCCCTGTAGCGACTCCTGGGGCGAAGCGCCCGGCATCTCCGGAGGAGGGGCAGTCTAGTAGGCAGGGACCCCCGAGACCTCCACGTTCCCACTCGCAGGGCCAGGGGTACCAGGGACATCAGAGATCGGGGGCGTCTCGCCAGATACAGCAGCAGCAGCGTCGACCCCCACGACAGCAGACCTTTCAGCAGCAGCGCCCAGATCGGTGTGTTATCTGTGGAGGCCCACACCTACCGACTCAGTGCCCGCAGAGACAGGGCCATTGTTTTCGCTGCGGGCAGGCCGGTCACTTTGCGAGCGTGTGCCCTAGAGCCGGCCATCCAGCTCCTTCATCAGCATCTGCACCGTTTGTCCCTTTCCAGCCAGCCGATCCTTCTGCGGCCTATAGCAGGCCAGATGTTGCCTCATCTTCTTCCCGACAGCCAGAGCGACGTCCCCCGGCACCGAGCGGTCGTATTTATGCCGCTCCGGTTGAGGTCACTTCAGCAGCAGAGCAGGTCGTCGCAGGTATTAGTCTGTTCTCAGCAGTCCGTGCTCGGGCTCTTTAGTTACCAGTGCATCTCATTTATTCGTCAGTAGAGTTTTTGCATCTATCTGCATGGTATCAGGGCATGTGCATCTTAGTATAATTTAAGGGGTAGGAATTTTGTGACTTGCATTAGCGTTGGATTCATCCTAGTATCTTCCAGCAGAGGCGAATTTTGGGGCATGATCAGAACCACTAAACTTTGATTGGCACGCCGATTGTTGTGATGGTTCAGTTGCAGCTCCCCGACTCAGATTGAGCACTTGGGATGGACCAGTTGGTGCGGTATCGTGCAACATTTGATTGCGAACGGAGAACAGTGGCTTTTCCGCGAGTTGGACGACAGAAGATCATTTCTACTGGTTACCGAGGCATCCTTCCTGCAGCAGTGGCTTCAGCGGCTTTGGGTTAGGTGCGACTTGTCGAGCGTAGGTGGCGCCTAGGACTAGAGGGTTTGTCTCTAGGGGTCTTGGATAGAGTGGTGTTTCTTTTAGGGGCACGGGTAGACCGTAGCTTTCGTTTTGTTGCCGCAGCAGGAACGGCATCAACCCTCCTCTCCCTCTTTCTCACTCTTGTGCTGAAATTCGCGAACAGGATGAAAGAATATAAAACCTGTTTTTGTTGGATTAGGGCAAGGGCACTAGTCTCTCGGAACTTTCGAACTTTTCGCTAATTTCAGTTGTTTTCTAAATTGAGAGTTGGAGGTTGATGACCTTCCTACTGGTGGGGCCTTTCCTTTTCTGTTAAGTTTTGTAGCGTAATTCGAATAGTTTGGAGGCGTAGAGTTGGCTGTTCTTCTTAGTCCTCGGTGTTTGGGAATTCCTGAGTTTTCCGCGGTTGGACGCGCTTTGTGGAGAGTTTGTAGTGACTGGGGAGTTGGAGTTTGTGTGTCGGAGGCTTACCTTTGGGCTTGGAGACTCCCTTTTGAGCTGTGTTTGTTTCGAGGACGAAACTTTCTTTTAGTGGGGGAGGATGTGAGGACCCGAATCCCCACCTTAGGGTTTACTGTTGGTTTGGAGGCTTCAGGGAGCGTGTGTGTGCGTGTCGGGCCCCAGATTTGGGTTTCTGGTGAAATTGGAGCTTGTTTCTTTGCTGTGAGTCCATTTTGGGTGTGTGAGGTGTTTGCGCGCTTATTGGAGCTAAGAATGTGACCCGGAACGGAAATTGGATCAAGTTTACTTTTCCGGGAAATTTTGGGAAATTTTAGAAGCGGAATTTGGCCGAACGGACCTCGGATTTGGATTCAGCGCGCGAAAACGAGCGAAATGGACTATTTACTTGAATTTTTCGGAGCCCGGACGCGAAAACACGGAAATCGAGGCTAGGGTTACTGTTCCGGCGGCCGGGGAGGCGCCGGCGGCGGCGGAGCGCGGCGGAGCGCGGCGGCGGACGGCGGCGCAGGCGCGCGGTCCACCGCGGGGCGCGTGCACCGGGCGCGGGCCACGTGGCGC
The DNA here is from genome assembly GCA_029168755.2 of Tillandsia fasciculata. Classification (NCBI taxonomy): domain Eukaryota; kingdom Viridiplantae; phylum Streptophyta; class Magnoliopsida; order Poales; family Bromeliaceae; genus Tillandsia; species Tillandsia fasciculata. Next base: position 21,273,771 of record CM054936.1, read on the forward strand.
GCTGCGGTTGGCCGGCGCAGCGGGCGCGGTCCACGGGACTTGGCGGGGTGTACGGTGGACCGAGGGTAGGCCACGTGGCATTCTGTGGTTGGTGCGGTGTTGTGCACGCGGTCCACGAACTTTTGGCTCTGGTGCACGGTGGACCGGGGACACGTGGCGTTGTGTGGTTGGCGGGTTCTGGTGCACCCGGTCCACACGGCGGCAGCGGCTGAGGCGGTGCCTCGGGGCGCGTGCCCGACCCGGGTCCGTCGGCGGCGCGGCCGCGCACGTCGCGCGACGTGCGCGTTGACCGGGTCGGCGTGGGGGGCGCCACGTGGCGCCCCGTGGTTGGTCGGGTGCGCGGGTGCACGATCCACGGTCGGGACACGTGGCATCTCTGGATTCGTCGGGGTCGTGCGCCGGGTGCAGGAGGCGGAAAGGAGGGACACGTGTCGGCCTCTGGATGTTTCGGGCGCGCACAGTAACGGGCCGGCCCGTTACTGTAGCCGCCCGAAAGTTTTCGGGCGCCCGAAATGGGCCCGAATTCTGGTCAACTTGGCTTTTGGGCTGCTTTTCCTTGTGGGCCTATAAATAGGCCACTTGGGCCGCGATTTTGAGCCCTTTCCGAGAGGATTTAGCCATTGCTCCCTTTACCAAATTTCTTCCTCTTCCTCTTGGGAATCTCTTGGTGAAATTTCAGAACTTTTGGAAGCCGCGACGACTGTGTCTTCTACCTCGAAGTGCGGAGCGACGGATTTCTGTTGAAGGCCCATTATCGTCGCATTTCGGTCTAAAATTTCCACAGAGCTACCCTGACATCCGATTTCAGCGATTTTTGCTGCGTTGGTTTCACGAGAGGTAAATCTTCGACTTTCGTGTTGAGTGTTTTGCCTGGATTTGGGTTTTTGGCACGGATTTCGAGGCGTTTCTGAGCCGCTCTTTTGTTGCGAGATTTCTGGACAGCACTCACTTCGCGGATTTTTATCTCCTCATCCGGACATCGGAATTCGACGATTCAAGAGCCTATCGACATCTACACTTCGCGAGGATCGTCGTGATATTTTTATTGGAATTTTAGAAAATTTATTTGCAGGTGAAAATCGCGTGTGAACAGTAACTGTGTTTGCAGATTTTTGGAATAGTTGTTGTGTGTGAAATGTGTATAATTGAGATGTGTTGTTGTACCCAGGACTATAAGAGCACTTTTCCTGTGCTCCTTGCTCTGTGGATCTGGGAGATTGTCGATTTCTGGACTGTTTATCTGTACCGTCCCGGACAGTTAGCGCGATCAGGTGGGTGATCCTGCTTTCAAATTCTATGGACTGCACTCTAATTCTACAAGTAGATTAGCATGCATGTTAGTATATGAGCCAGATAAAATGTGTGAACTGTATGTTGGAAACCACTGCAGCTAATTGCTAAATCTGTCGATCTCTTGATAAACTTTGCAACTTGGGAACTTGACTTAGCATAATTGCCTGTTATTTAATTATCATGCGCCACTAAACTACAGTAACTTGAACATACATCAGACTTATTTATCACTTTAGCTTTTCCACAGTGGTACTATTCTTGTCACTTTGGTCATAGTGATTTCCCCCGAGTCGTGGGCCGGGAGGTTTATTAGCTGGGGATTGCATTTGCACTCGCGTCTGGGGACCGAGTGACGTCTATAGCAGTCTGTAGATCGGCTTGCATTGGGATAGTGATAGTGATAGTGATAGTGACAGTGGATCTGGGATCCTTGGGACATGGTTATAGTGACAGTGTGGATTTTTAGCCAGTGAGTGAGATAGTGATTGGATCATAGCCTGCATGTGCCACCTTTGTGTTGGACAGTGTTGCGCAGTTATTTGACTCGAGCGGGTCGCTCCCCTCGAGTGCCACTCCGGAGTAGGCGAGACCGGGTTGTAGTACCGGCTTTGAGATTGAGCTAGATACCGGGTTGGAGTACCGGACATACCTACAGTAGTAGGTAGGCGCAGGTTTGACTGAGCCGTTGTGGCAGTCAGTTTGGATTGGGTATTCTGAGTTGAGTGTCAGCTGGGGTATATCGTCCTCCTGTTCTTCCCCTTGAGCATTGTAGATAGGGGCATAGTAGCAGTAGATGTTTACTTTCCAGCTTTTCATACTGCATTTCTTTTGTTACTTTTATCTCTAGTAGACTTAGTGGGCAGGCCGTCGGGCTTGTGGGCGGCACCCACTGAGAACTACTGTGGGAGGTAGTTCTCACACCCGTCGTGGTGTCTTTTCCCCAGGGACTTCAGCTCCAGTTCCTGTGGTGCCAGTTGCTGATCCTGCTCTTCCAGACCGAGGTAAGGGAGTCGCGAGATAGATTCCTCCCCCCTTCAGCTTCAGTGTTGTAGAGGTACCCTTATATTTTGGTTGTGTCATGTTTGAGAGATTATGTAGTGAGGTATCGAGTTGTACTTTTCTTCTTTCTTTGAGAGACTTTTGTATTTGTGGGTGAGGACTTATTGTATATTGAGAGTTGTACTTATTTTATTTCTAGCAGTTTATGTTGCTCTGATATCTGTTTAGTGTAGTATCTTCCTTTTTGCAGGTTAGACGCTACGCCTCTACAGGGTTTCCTGTAGGGACGGCGGATCTGTTGGCGAGCCCGGGGTACAGTCTTGACCCCGGGGCGTGACAGTCTGAGATCCTCTATTATTTGTAGCTGTCTTCCATTTAGGTTATTTCAGCTTCCAGTTTATTTAGATATTTCAGTTTGATGATAGCATGATATTTCAGATGATTCTTGAGGATTAGTATTGTTTTAGTTGAGATATGCATTGCTCTCTGATTGATGTTTGGATTAGCCTAGCCGTGCATGTATAGGAGAGACCCTATCCCGTTGGATAGGGGATTTCCTATATGTGTGGCGGTCTGTTACGCCTGTTTTGCAAACTCTGATTTATTCAAAAAAAAAAAAATTCCAGACCTGATTTTTAAACTCGGGGCGTGACAGATTAGATGGTATCAGAGAAATAGGTATACGGTACCTAGGAAAGATTGATTAGGAACTGGTTAGGATGAACTCTAGGATGACTTATGACGTGAGAGCGCGGGGTATTTGTCTAGCGGTTTGGAGTTCAGGTGTATTTTCACACTTATGAGACGTTTATCTTAACTTGTCGTTGTGACTATGAGCGGTGTTCGCACGCGCTCTGGGCGTAGTGGTCATAGTGGGTGCAGTATTAGCTACGATTGTGGCATGAGCCATGGGTTTGATATATCAGTGGAGCCTTAGAGCTCGGATTGTTGGCAGCGGTTAGAAAATCAGCTCACCGCTTTTGCTGGGATAGTCCAGCAAATGGCTCAACATCAGATAGTTGCTATTGTTGCACTGGCCCCACCACTAGTCCAGGTGCTTGGAGAAGTCATTGATCCTCCAGTTGTCCCCGCGTCACATGTTATGGTGACTCTTGTTGCAGCCGTGGTTATCAAAACTATGTTGTGGCTGCTAATACTGGAGATTCCCTGATTATAGCTATAGGGATGCCTATGAGGTTAGCAATTATGTCGCTTTGGACGGAATGACTCTGACGACACTTAACTAATATTAGTCCCTTTTGGGTTGTGTCCCAACCCTGATCAGTGTTAATAGGTTGGGATTCATGATTAATTCGTTAGAAATGATAGCAGTGAGCGCTTTGGCGCAGATATGGTCGGTGGACAGGCTAAATTCGGTGATCTATGAGCCCGATTGTGACCCTGACTTGGGATGGATTTAGATTTCGACCCCACCTTTTTGCACGAAATTAATGAAGACTTAGTTTCTTCTATGAGTATACAACAATGGTAGTCGTTGTGGCTGTTATGATGGTGAGATATGACTGAAGGGTCCAATATACGGAGTAATGATGATAACTTGAGGATTTGATTCGATTTGTAGTAATTCGCACATTGTGTGTAAACTGTTTTGGGGTCGCAATCTCCCCTGTCGATGTTTGAGTTGAGACTGGCGTCGCTAGAGACTGTGTAGGGAGGTATGTGATGTACCTTCAGATGTGAGTGGTGTCCCCAACTAGTTGTTGGCGACAGACCTATGGTATTTCGCCTTTCTTTTGGTAAGCACGTTGGGCGGCCGACAACGTACTTCCGAAAGAACTGAGAAATACTTTGCCCTGTAATGGGAATATTCAGATTGGGTCTAAATGAGTAGCCTGAGAGTTGTCGATATTATTGTGACTGATTGTCACTATTGCAACCTGGTTTAATTAAGTTTCAGGGACGAAACTTCCTTTTTGGTGGGAGAGATGTAAGAATTCGAATTTTTATAAATAAATAAAAAAGAGAATAATAAAAAGTCAAGTTGAATTTTGGATCATAAATGCACGATTAGCCAAGGTGCCCCTTTTCTGCAGTGTAATTTGCACAGAAATAGGGTCAGAAATATCGCCTTTCAATTCGAGCCTAATCTCGAAGATTCGAGACCACGAGTGCGACCGTCACGACGAACTGAGCGAAAACCATATTGAGCTTGTTCAGATCTGACGGTCGGATCTTCCAGAAATCAGCGATGAAGCGGGCGGGACCCGCGACTTAAGTGCACAGTGCAGGGAACAGTAAATGCACAGTAAACCTATTTTCGAAACCCCTAAGTGTTAATGTTGGGCCAACTCGCTATCCGGAAGCCGATCATAGCACTTCAAATAGTGGATTTGAACGGTTTCGTCGTTCTGGACGCAATGGCGCTGACAGAATTCCTGTTTGACGACCCTAAGGTCTCGAAAAATGTGAAAACTGTATTTTGACACAGTCATTATGGACCCAAAATTCATCTGGGCACTATTTCGGAAAACGAAAATCGCTACCTGATAGGATTCGTCGAGCCGGACGTCGTGGCGAAGTCCGTTTCTCGATCTGACAACCAGAAGATCTCGAAAAGGGTGAAAAGCGAGGAAAAATGCAGTTTTTGCACAAAACACCCTATAAATTATGCCTCGATTAGCGTGCCACTGGTTTATTGAGGGACCATGGTGTAATTAAGGCATACTGTGAGGGACTAATCACAAAATGTCAAGAGTGGAGGGCTTAAGAAGCAATTGTGCAAGTTGCACTATTCAAATTTCAAAAATCGCAACTTGAATCTTTAAATCCTCCGCAGCCGCAGCCCCTCAGCACCTGCTTCTAACAACCCCCCCCCTCTCCTCTCTGCGCACACCTCGCAACCGGAGCTAGCGCAAGCCCGCCGCTTTCCCGTCGCCGGAAAAGAGAGAATCAAAGACCACCTTGATCTCGGGTGGTTGGAGAGGGAGAGTGCTCGGGAGGGTCTGGCTAGCAAGACTTTGCCCGTGGGGTCCTCCGGGAAGCCGCATACAAGCTTGAGGGAGCCGGCATCCCAGCTCCGCCCGGCGCCGCCGCGGGACCACTTCTTCTTCTTCCTCTCTCCGGCAAGGTAAGAGGGTTGCATGTTTTTGTTTTTAATGGGTCTAAGAATCTTGTGGTAGCCTCCTGACCTTAAGTACACCCTTCCTGTGAAGTCCGAGCCGACGCCGTCATCCCGGCCGCCGGCGGGAGTGGATTATTGACGGAAAACCCAGTTTCGGCCGAGCTCTTTTACGGGAATAATCCGACCGTTTTTCTTCGGATCAGAACCGTTGAAATTGGTCTTCTTGGTGACTACTAGCTTCTACCAAAATTTGGAGTGGATCGGTTGAAGATCCGGGGAGATCAAGCATGCCCTAGAACCGACCGATTTTGAACCGCGGCCGTTTCTCGCCGTCCGGCGCCGCCGCAGCCCTGAGCCGCCGTCCAACTACCCAGCAAGCACCGGGGGATCGAGAGGATCACTTTGATCCATCTTGCGCCGGCCCAGACCTCGCCGGCCGGAATCCGCCATTAATGGTGGTCATCTTCGCCGAACTTGGGAAAAAAATTGGTCTCCGGCGATCGCCGGAGCTCCTTCAAGTGGGTGAACGGCCCGGGTATGATCCTTACACCTCTAAGAAGCTCCCTATACTCTTGCATGCGAAACCTAACGTAGGTTTTTGTTTATCCTTGATTGCACCCCAAAGGATGTCCGAGCTCCACCGAGCTCCATCGCCGGCGACCGCCGCTGCTCCGCAACGCCGGCAAGGGACCTAGGTAAGTTGTATTGGTCGGTTAGAGGCCATGCATGCTTGTGCAGGGGACTAAATGTAAAGTTGATCCATCCTTGCTGTTGCACCTTGAAGCTTAGCCCAAGCTCATCTCCGGTCGCCGCCACCGCCTCCGGGCGCCGGCCAAACCCCTCAGGTAACCCCTAAAACTTGTAGGCTAGCTTCCCTTCCATCTTAGAAGTCCTAGATTGCCTCCTTGCTGAGAATAAAACTCAGAAATTAACATTTGGTTAATGTTATATATTATGCCCACATTATGTTCGATAAAATGCCACAATGAGATTTTAGTTGGAATTAGACTTGGACCTAAATATGAAAGTTGTTTAGAAACATCCCCTGAGCTCAGTGCTCACTTCAGATCAAACTAGATCTGTGTGGATGTGTGTGTAGTTCTTTGTCTAAGTGTTAGAGAGCAAAGGACCTGGATCTGGTTGATCCAGCTACTTTGGACTGAAAATAGGGTGAGCCCTGGGGTCCTCGCACTGTCCAGAGACACTTTCATATACAAAGTTTTTCGGTTTGGTGATCGGATTAAAAGTTGTAGTGTAAACAACCTTAAAATGTAATATTTGAACAAAATAATGTTCCGGGCTGTTGGCAAAGCCGCGACAGTGTATTCCTGGCTATTTTGGGGTCACTGGACGCGATGCTCGCGTTAGATTTTGGTTTTGAAGAGCCGGAAAAACAAAAATGCTATTTGGCTATGTTAGAGAGGAATTTTATGAGCCAAAGTTTTCCTCGGGTCTCGTGCTGCTCCCAAATGGTGAGCACGATCTTCGCCTCATCGTTTTGGATGCGCTGGAACTTACGGCGTCATCGTCGGATTCCGGGATTGCAAGAACAAGCTAAAGCAGTAATTTAACTAAAGGATATTTATGCAAATTTAAAAGCTATTAGGGACCTAAATGCAATTTAGACACACATGCTGACTTAGACAGAGTTTTTACACCACTGGACATTTTGTTAGAGTCCCGTGGACTCTCGTTGATCGGGAATCGGGTTTCGTTCAATAAAACGGCTGTATCGACCCGTATTAGCGCCGCGTTACTGTTGTGTCGTCGGGGATGGGTTTGTGCGAGTCTATTACTGACCAGATCTTCTTATTCAGGGCCCAGTTGTTCAACACCGGCCTCCCAGTAGCTGTTCGGGAGTTCGAGGATCTGCCTACATCCAGGTGGGTTACTTTCGATCCGGGCTTTAGCTTTTTGGCCCTCTGGTTGCTTTAGTCCATTCGGACACCTGTTTTTGGATTAGCCTACTGATTTGATCTATATGACCCATGATGACTTCATCTATATATCACCTGATCTGATTGATAGACATTGATTCTTTTAGACTCGTCGTATACATACCTGCTGATTTTATCTTGATTAGCCCTGATGATTGTATTGACATGCCCTGTGATTATTCCTGACAGATTCTGATCTACTTGAGACATCATATATATCTGTGCATCAGCTTTTTCAGTATATAGATCTGCATGATTAGATGATACTTGTTGATACTGGTCACTTGAGATACTGCTTTACATCCCGATACGCATGATTGATTGATCCTGATCGATAGATGTTGACTGATGATTCCCTGTTGGGATCTCGGCATGTTGCCGACTACCCGGTCACTAGACCGTGAGCTTGAGCATCTGCATTATGATCGCCCGCACTGTTGTACTTCACGAACATCAGCGGAATTGCTACCCGCAGCGATGTTCTTTACCGGTAAAGTGGTTAGCAGTTGCAACCCGTGACCCCTCGTAGGGGGGAATGTCAACCAGGAGGTGCCAGGAGGGCAGTTTTGCCTGAGGTCTTGTGGGACCAATATGGTGGCTTTTGATTGGGGGTTTGGTAGTTTCCTTATTGATGCATATGTTGCCGGTTTAGCCTGCTCTTATTAACTATGTTTGCTCCCAGATTTCTTGTATTACTTACCTGCAGTCCTTATGCTTGATTTTTATAGCTATACATTGATTTCCAGCTTTTTATTACCTGCAGTTTCATTGCCCTTGATTATCTGCCCATTCAGTTATCTGTGGATTCTTGTTGATTATCAGTAGATTTTATTTGTTATTCAGCTTTACCCTATGATCTTTACTATCCGCAGATTATTGTACCCAGTAGGTACGATTAGCTATTTCTCGGCTCGTCGTGCCCACTGGGATACATGTACAGTGTATCTCATACCCCCTGGGTGACCATTTTTCAGGTCGTTCGGGCAGAGGGGTGTCGGGACGATCCAGTGAGGCTGTCACGATAGAGCTGTCCCCCTGATGATAGATCGATGTCTGAGATCCTCTATTATTTGTAGCTGTCTTCCATTTAGGTTATTTCAGCTTCCAGTTTATTTAGATATTTCAGTTTGATGATAGCATGATATTTCAGATGATTCTTGAGGATTAGTATTGTTTTAGTTGAGATATGCATTGCTCTCTGATTGATGTTTGGATTAGCCTAGCCGTGCATGTATAGGAGAGACCCTATCCCGTTGGATAGGGGATTTCCTATATGTGTGGCGGTCTGTTACGCCTATTTTGCAAACTCTGATTTATTCAAAAAAAAAAAAAATTCATACCTGATTTTTAAACTCGGGGCGTGACAGATTAGATGGTATCAGAGAAATAGGTATACGGTACCTAGGAAAGATTGATTAGGAACTTGTTAGGATGAACTCTAGGATAACTTATGACGTGAGAGCGCGGGGTATTTGTCTAGCGGTTTGGAGTTCAGGTGTATTTTCACACTTATGAGACGTTTATCTTAACTTGTCGTTGTGACTATGAGCGGTGTTCGCACGCGCTCTGGGCGTAGTGGTCATAGTGGGTGCAGTATTAGCTACGATTGTGGCATGAGCCATGGGTTTGATATATCAGTGGAGCCTTAGAGCTCGGATTGTTGGCAGCGGTTAGAAAATCAGCTCACCGCTTTTGCTGGGATAGTCCAGCAAATGGCTCAACATCAGATAGTTGCTATTGTTGCACTGGCCCCACCACTAGTCCAGGTGCTTGGAGAAGTCATTGATCCTCCAGTTGTCCCCGCGTCACATGTTATGGTGACTCTTGTTGCAGCCGTGGTTATCAAAACTATGTTGTGGCTGCTAATACTGGAGATTCCCTGATTATAGCTATAGGGATGCCTATGAGGTTAGCAATTATGTCGCTTTGGACGGAATGACTCTGACGACACTTAACTAATATTAGTCCCTTTTGGGTTGTGTCCCAACCCTGATCAGTGTTAATAGGTTGGGATTCATGATTAATTCGTTAGAAATGATAGCAGTGAGCGCTTTGGCGCAGATATGGTCGGTGGACAGGCTAAATTCGGTGATCTATGAGCCCGATTGTGACCCTGACTTGGGATGGATTTAGATTTCGACCCCACCTTTTTGCACGAAATTAATGAAGACTTAGTTTCTTCTATGAGTATACAACAATGGTAGTCGTTGTGGCTGTTATGATGGTGAGATATGACTGAAGGGTCCAATATACGGAGTAATGATGATAACTTGAGGATTTGATTCGATTTGTAGTAATTCGCACATTGTGTGTAAACTGTTTTGGGGTCGCAATCTCCCCTGTCGATGTTTGAGTTGAGACTGGCGTCGCTAGAGACTGTGTAGGGAGGTATGTGATGTACCTTCAGATGTGAGTGGTGTCCCCAACTAGTTGTTGGCGACAGACCTATGGTATTTCGCCTTTCTTTTGGTAAGCACGTTGGGCGGCCGACAACGTACTTCCGAAAGAACTGAGAAATACTTTGCCCTGTAATGGGGAATATTCAGATTGGGTCTAAATGAGTAGCCTGAGAGTTGTCGATATTATTGTGACTGATTGTCACTATTGCAACCTGGTTTAATTAAGTTTCAGGGACGAAACTTCCTTTTTGGTGGGAGAGATGTAAGAATTCGAATTTTTATAAATAAATAAAAAAGAGAATAATAAAAAGTCAAGTTGAATTTTGGATCATAAATGCACGATTAGCCAAGGTGCCCCTTTTCTGCAGTGTAATTTGCACAGAAATAGGGTCAGAAATATCGCCTTTCAATTTGAGCCTGATCTCGAAGATTCGAGACCACGAGTGCGACCGTCACGACGAACTGAGCGAAAACCATATTGAGCTTGTTCAGATCTGACGGTCGGATCTTCCAGAAATCAGCGATGAAGCGGGCGGGACCCGCGACTTAAGTGCACAGTGCAGGGAACAGTAAATGCACAGTAAACCTATTTTCGAAACCCCTAAGTGTTAATGTTGGGCCAACTCGCTATCCGGAAGCCGATCATAGCACTTCAAATAGTGGATTTGAACGGTTTCGTCGTTCTGGACGCAATGGCGCTGACGGAATTCCTGTTTGACGACCCTAAGGTCTCGAAAAATGTGAAAACTGTATTTTGACACAGTCATTATGGACCCAAAATTCATCTGGGCACTATTTCGGAAAACGAAAATCGCTACCTGATAGGATTCGTCGAGCCGGACGTCGTGGCGAAGTCCGTTTCTCGATCTGACAAACAGAAGATTTTGAAAAGGGTGAAAAGCGAGGAAAAATGCAGTTTTTGCACAAAACACCCTATAAATTATGCCTCGATTAGCGTGCCACTGGTTTATTGAGGGACCATGGTGTAATTAAGGCATACTGTGAGGGACTAATCACAAAATGTCAAGAGTGGAGGGCTTAAGAAGCAATTGTGCAAGTTGCACTATTCAAATTTCAAAAATCGCAACTTGAATCTTTAAATCCTCCGCAGCCGCAGCCCCTCAGCACCTGCTTCTAACAACCCCCCCCCTCTCCTCTCTGCGCACACCTCGCAACCGGAGCTAGCGCAAGCCCGCCGCTTTCCCGTCGCCGGAAAAGAGAGAATCAAAGACCACCTTGATCTCGGGTGGTTGGAGAGGGAGAGTGCTCGGGAGGGTCTAGGCTAGCAAGACTTTGCCCGTGGGGTCCTCCGGGAAGCCGCATACAAGCTTGAGGGAGCCGGCATCCCAGCTCCGCCCGGCGCCGCCGCGGGACCACTTCTTCTTCTTCCTCTCTCCGGCAAGGTAAGAGGGTTGCATGTTTTTGTTTTTAATGGGTCTAAGAATCTTGTGGTAGCCTCCTGACCTTAAGTACACCCTTCCTGTGAAGTCCGAGCCGACGCCGTCATCCCGGCCGCCGGCGGGAGTGGATTATTGACGGAAAACCCAGTTTCGGCCGAGCTCTTTTACGGGAATAATCCGACCGTTTTTCTTCGGATCAGAACCGTTGAAATTGGTCTTCTTGGTGACTACTAGCTTCTACCAAAATTTGGAGTGGATCGGTTGAAGATCCGGGGAGATCAAGCATGCCCTAGAACCGACCGATTTTGAACCGCGGTCGTTTCTCGCCGTCCGGCGCCGCCGCAGCCCTGAGCCGCCGTCCAACTACCCAGCAAGCACCGGGGGATCGAGAGGATCACTTTGATCCATCTTGCGCCGGCGCAGACCTCGCCGGCCGGAATCCGCCATTAATGGTGGTCATCTTCGCCGAACTTGGGAAAAAAAATTGGTCTCCGGCGATCGCCGGAGCTCCTTCAAGTGGGTGAACGGCCCGGGTATGATCCTTACACCTCTAAGAAGCTCCCTATACTCTTGCATGCGAAACCTAACGTAGGTTTTTGTTTATCCTTGATTGCACCCCAAAGGATGTCCGAGCTCCACCGAGCTCCGTCGCCCGCGACCGCCGCTGCTCCGCAACGCCGGCAAGGGACCTAGGTAAGTTGTATTGGTCGGTTAGAGGCCATGCATGCTTGTGCAGGGGACTAAATGTAAAGTTGATCCATCCTTGCTGTTGCACCTTGAAGCTTAGCCCGAGCTCATCTCCGGTCGCCGCCACCGCCTCCGGGCGCCGGCCAAACCCCTCAGGTAACCCCTAAAACTTGTAGGCTAGCTTCCCTTCCATCTTAGAAGTCCTAGATTGCCTCCTTGCTGAGAATAAAACTCAGAAATTAACATTTGGTTAATGTTATATATTATGCCCACATTATGTTCGATAAAATGCCACAATGAGATTTTAGTTGGAATTAGACTTGGACCTAAATATGAAAGTTGTTTAGAAACATCCCCTGAGCTCAGTGCTCACTTCAGATCAAACTAGATCTGTGTGGATGTGTGTGTAGTTCTTTGTCTAAGTGTTAGAGAGCAAAGGACCTGGATCTGGTTGATCCAGCTACTTTGGACTGAAAATAGGGTGAGCCCTGGGGTCCTCGCACTGTCCAGAGACACTTTCATATACAAAGTTTTTCGGTTTGGTGATCGGATTAAAAGTTGTAGTGTAAACAACCTTAAAATGTAATATTTGAACAAAATAATGTTCCGGGCTGTTGGCAAAGCCGCGACAGTGTATTCCTGGCTATTTTGGGGTCACTGGACGCGATGCTCGCGTTAGATTTTGGTTTTGAAGAGCCGGAAAAACAAAAATGCTATTTGGCTATGTTAGAGAGGAATTTTATGAGCCAAAGTTTTCCTCGGGTCTCGTGCTGCTCCCAAATGGTGAGCACGATCTTCGCCTCGTCGTTTTGGATGCGCTGGAACTTACGGCGTCATCGTCGGATTCCCGGATTGCAAGAACAAGCTAAAGCAGTAATTTAACTAAAGGATATTTATGCAAATTTAAAAGCTATTAGGGACCTAAATGCAATTTAGACACACATGCTGACTTTAGACAGTGTTTTTACACCACTGGACATTTTGTTAGAGTCCCGTGGACTCTCGTTGATCGGGAATCGGGTTTCGTTCGATAAAACGGCTGTATCGACCCGTATTAGCGCCGCGTTACTGTTGTGTCGTCGGGGATGGGTTTGTGCGAGTCTATTACTGACCAGATCTTCTTATTCAGGGCCCAGTTGTTCAACACCGGCCTCCCAGTAGCTGTTCGGGAGTTCGAGGATCTGCCTACATCCAGGTGGGTTACTTTCGATCCGGGCTTTAGCTTTTTGGCCCTCTGGTTGCTTTAATCCAGTCGGACACCTGTTTTTGGATTAGCCTACTGATTTGATCTATATGACCCATGATGACTTCATCTATATATCACCTGATCTGATGATAGACATTGATTCTTTTAGACTCGTCGTATACATACCTGCTGATTTTATCTTGATTAGCCCTGATGACTGTATTGACATGCCCTGTGATTATTCCTGACAGATTCTGATCTACTTGAGACATCATATATATCTGTGCATCAGCTTTTTCAGTATATAGATCTGCATGATTAGATGATGCTTGTTGATACTGGTCACTTGAGATACTGCTTTACATCCCGATACGCATGATTGATTGATCCTGATCGATAGATGTTGACTGATGATTCCCTGTTGGGATCTCGGCATGTTGCCGACTACCCGGTCACTAGACCGTGAGCTTGAGCATCTGCATTATGATCGCCCGCACTGTTGTACTTCACGAACATCAGCGGAATTGCTACCCGCAGCGATGTTCTTTACCGGTAAAGTGGTTAGCAGTTGCAACCCGTGACCCCTCGTGGGGGGGAATGTCAACCAGGAGGTGCCAGGAGGGCAGTTTTGCCTGAGGTCTTGTGGGACCAATATGGTGGCTTTTGATTGGGGGTTTGGTAGTTTCCTTATTGATGCATATGTTGCCGGTTTAGCCTGCTCTTATTAACTATGTTTGCTCCCAGATTTCTTGTATTACTTACCTGTAGTCCTTATGCTTGATTTTTATAGCTATACATTGATTTCCAGCTTTTTATTACCTGCAGTTTCATTGCCCTTGATTATCTGCCCATTCAGTTATCTGTGGATTCTTGTTGATTATCAGTAGATTTTATTTGTTATTCAGCTTTACCCTATGATCTTTACTATCCGCAGATTATTGTACCCAGTAGGTACGATTAGCTATTTCTCGGCTCGTCGTGCCCACTGGGATACATGTACAGTGTATCTCACACCCCCTGGGTGACCATTTTTCAGGTCGTTCGGGCAGAGGGGTGTCGGGACGATCCAGTGAGGCTGTCACGATAGAGCTGTCCCCCTGATGATAGATCGATGTCTGAGATCCTCTATTATTTGTAGCTGTCTTCCATTTAGGTTATTTCAGCTTCCAGTTTATTTAGATATTTCAGTTTGATGATAGCATGATATTTCAGATGATTCTTGAGGATTAGTATTATTTTAGTTGAGATATGCATTGCTCTCTGATTGATGTTTGGATTAGCCTAGCCGTGCATGTATAGGAGAGACCCTATCCCGTTGGATAGGGGATTTCCTATATGTGTGGCGGTCTGTTACGCCTGTTTTGCAAACTCTGATTTATTCAAAAAAAAAAAAATTTCAGACCTGATTTTTAAACTCGGGGCGTGACAGATAGTTGGTAAACGATTAATTAAAATATTCAAAAATTAATTATTGTGATATATGAGATATCTATGGGTAATGATTATGGATAACAACCAATTTATTTTGTATGGACATGTGATGTATGATGTGTATGCGGAATGTAGTGATCCGAATTATTTTATTTTAATAAATAGATCAAAAGTGAAATTTGAGTTGGCTTTAAATCCACAAGACCTATATTGACCTATTTAGTCAATCGCCGGTGTGCAAGTTGCACGATTTACGAGGCAAAAAGGCTATTTTTCAATCCAGACATGATTTTGGAAATCCGAGTTGACCATTGCGATCGTCTCGTCGAACTGAGCGAGATTCATATTCAGCACTTTTCGATCTAACGGTCGGATCTTCCAGAAATCAGCGAAGAAGCGGACGAAATAGCCGCGACCAATGTAACCGTGTCTGCGCACAGTGTCACTTAAGTGGTCACTGTAGATGAACAGTAGACCCCAATTTCGGGACTCCGCGGATGCAACGTTGACTAATTCACTGTTCGGATTCCGAACATAGTGATCCAAGTAGTCGTTTTGATCGGTTTCATCGATCTGAACGCAATGGCGCTGACGGACATTCCGTTTGACGACCCTAGAGTCTCGAAAAGCGTGATAAACTATATTTTTGTACAGTATTTATGGACCGAAAGTCTATCCGGGTGTTCTCTCGAAAAACAAAAATCGCTACCCGATAAATTTCGTCTAGCCGGACGTCGTGGCGAAGTCCGTTTTTCGATTTGATGACTCGAACACCTCGAAAAGCGTGAAATACGACGAAAAACTGAGTATTTTACGCAGAAACTCAATAGTTTATGTTCCGAAATGCGTGCGATTTATTGGAGAGGGACTAATGTGTGAAATAAATATGCTGTGAGGGATTGGGCTCCAAATATGAAGTAAAGAGGGATTAAATTGCATTTATGCATATGCAATATATATATGCATTTAGGGTTAGGGTTCCTTTAAACCCTATGCCCTCAGCCCAAGCCCCAGCCGCAGCTTCTAACAACCCTCCTCCTCTCTGCCGCACTCCAAGGGGAGCCCCGCACCGGCCGCCGCCTTCCCGTCGCCGGAGAAGACAAACGAAGCAGTTTTTCTTCTTCTTCGGTTGGCTGTTGAGGGTAGCCGCGGGAAGGCAACCTTACTCCAAGGTTGGCTCTGGGAGGTCCTCTGTGAAGCCACAACTGAACCTAGGGTTCCCGCCGTTGGGCGCCGCCGTGAGCCACGGCGATCACCATCCCCTTCTTCACCAAAGTCCGGCGAGCCCGAGCCGTCGCCGTCCACCCTATCGCCGGCGGGAGAACATTGTCGCCGGAAAATCTTGATTTGGCCGATCTTGGGCGCGGGCTTCTTCCAACCGTTGGATTCAAGATTAGACCGTTGAGACTGATCTTCCCGACGTCTGCAAGCTTCCCTGGAAGTTTGGTGAAGATCGGGCCGAGATCCGAGTCGTACGGAGATGCCCTAGAACCGGGTGTTGGTGTACTTCGCCGGAAATCCTCCAACCGGCGCCGCCGCTTGCTCCCGACTCTAGCCACCACCGAAGGAAGCTTCCTGCCGCCGAGGTGACCCTCTTGATCCAAGTTGCGCCGGGTCCGGGGCCGCCGACCGGATTCCGCCATTAGAGAGCTCGTTTTCCGGCGAACTCTTTTTCCGGTGAACTCGGGGTTTCGCGCGGTGGGGAACCGACTCAGTTGCACCAATTCTCGGATCCGTGCTCACCTCCGGCCGCCGCCGCCGCCTCCAGGCTCCGGACACCGACACGGCAATAATTAGGCTCTTCTCCGGCCAACCGCCGAACGGGGTCGCCGGAATTGGATGAGGCAGTGACTGTACCACCTCTGGGAACCCCTTTCAACTGCTGCTTGCCTTTAGTTGAGGCTGGAACCCGAGCTGATCAAGACTCGGCCAAACCGAGCTCTAACTTGGTTGGGGTTTTCATAACCTTGCTCCGGCGATCTTTCCGGTGGGTCCGCGACACACCTGGGGTCCTTGCAGTCTGGCTCCGGCCCACGAGCCTTCTGTTGGAGTCGTTGGATCGGCCTACATTGAGGTCGGTCGGGTGATGGGATGTCGGGACACGTTGGTGAGGCTGTTGCGATAGTATCGACCCCTATGTAGTCAGTATATTTTATTTTTCGCATTACAGTTTAAATTATTATAAAAATGACTAATTTGCATGCGTAGTTTAGACTACTCTGGTATCGACTAATTGTGGTTAGCCGTGCATGTATAGGAAAGGCTCTGTCCAATTGGGCAAGGAATTTGCTATACATGTGGCGGTCTGTTAAGCCCAGTTTGTGACTCTGATTTATAAAAAAAAAAAAAAAAAAAAAAAAAAAAAAAAAAAAAAAAAAAAAAAAAAAAAAAATTAGCCTGCTTTTCAAAACTCGGGGCGTGACACGGAATCCTATAATTTTAAATTTGTTTAAATTAATGACTCAATGTTATGACTGTTTGGGTGCCTGCGAGCACGAGCCAATTTTATTTAGAGACATGCATGTCTCAATAGATTAGAGATAAAAGTTATAGAATGTAATTAATTTTATTCTTTAATTGGGTTGTATTATGTTTGATGCACGTTATTGGTTGAGTCATTAGCACATAACAAGCCCAGATCGAGACGAGCACTTGATGGCGGTCGAATCAAGGAGTTGACGGTGATTGAATCAAGTTGTAGCTCCGGATTGGATCAAGAAGTTGAAGACGATCAAACCAATGACGTGCATGTGCTTGTATTTTTGACCCTTAGACCCCGATTCCGGCTCAGTGGCTCGAGCATGAATCTTCTTTTTAGATTCATGATCATCACCGGTTGCATTATATTTGTTTTTATATGTAGTTTATTTTTATTTGCATGAGATATAAATAAATAAAATTAAATATGAGACCTAAATGCAAATCTCATAAATATTAAGTCGAGCGGTCTTCCACCGTTGTAGAAGTGCGGGCGTCTTTTCTGGTGTTGATTGGCACGGCTGCTTACAGTGGTCAGTTGCATTGGGAAGGCATAACCACTCTATTAGCATAAGATGCTGCGGAGTAAAGATGGGGTTGGGCCCAATATCTGTCAGGTGAGGGACCCAATGACGGCTTTACTTACGTGTTTGAATGGTTGGTCCGACTTAACTAAAAAATGAGGCCCCGGGGGTGGGTCTAGTTAGCTTCCTAGTGAGATGAGGAAGAGGTCCATGTATTTGCATGCGGCCCATGCGGGCCAGAGAAGAATCCGCCATTAATGGTTCGAGCTTCGGCTCGTTAATGGCGGCCGGCCGTCCGGTGATCGCCGGCGGTGTGGAATTGCCCAGAACCTCCCAAAGCTTCAATAGAAAGCTTGTGGTGCTGTTGGTTGCACTTAAAAGCCTGTGCCTTGGTGTTGCCCGAAACCGAAGCTTCAAGCATGGCCGTGCCGCCTAGCTCCGGCCACCGCGCGCCTCTTTCTTGACCTAACCGCGAGCATGATGATACCTTGTGATCCCTGAGGATGGTGCTTGCCTCAGTTGGCCTCCAGAGCAAAGGGCTTTTGGGTGGCCATTACGGGTGCTCGAGCCTTGGTCGAGCCTTGCTTTCCGCACTGTTCCGGCCGCCATGCACCACCCAGTGAGTGAGCCTCTGACTCCACAGGTCCCCCTGAGCTTGATGCTCACTTCAGTTGCAAGAATGACTGAGTGGTTTGCTGTGTAAGCCATGTGAGGCCATTCGGACTTGGGCTCTTGTGTGTGGGCAATCCGGCAAGGCTAGGGCTGCGCTAAGGCAAGCCCTTGGTCCTCTGTGACATGCCGAAGATAATGCTCTGCTTGGTTTACAAAATGCACGGGTATAATAAAAAGATTAGTGACCGTGGACTCAAAGTGAGTTGTGGTCTACCTAGGCTGTTCCAACGGCTTCGCGACTTCGCGACAGTGAGCCCTTGGCTGAATTGTGGTCCCTGAGCATGATGCTCACACCAGAATTGCATTTAATCTGCTGTATATATAAGATGCCTAAGTTGTAGCTTTAGGGTAGCTTAGGATGCGACCAACTTGTGTTGGGTGGGCCAACCTGCTCCCAATCAGTGAGCACGGGGTCCAGCCCATCAAATTTTAGTTGCTGTTAAGATCTCGTGGAAATTAGAATCCTGGTTTGAAAGTTATAAAGGAAAAAGTGGTAAAAAGCATGTATTGTGTGCAATTTAGAAAAGCCCGAGGGGCTTGCTGCAATTGTAACATGAGGAAAAAATAAAATATATACTTAAATAGGTCATTGACCCTTCGGTGGGATTCCCGGGGTTTTCGTTAAGCCAGATTCACTTAACGGCCCGTTGATCGACGAAATGGTCGATTTAACGGAGGCTTCGCGCTAAACGCGCATTTTGAGGATTTTGTGAGATCCTGAGTTGACACGTGGTGTTATTGTAGGCCCCAGTCATCAGGAGCCAGTTCGTGATCCGTCCAGCAGATATCGCGACCGACTACCTTAAGGTGGATTTATCTTTGGTCCGCATTTTATCAGATCGACCCTACGGGTATCGTAGTAGGACGGACCCCTTTGGTACTTGGTTGTTTGATTTCTCTATTGAGATATATCATGCTTATTTTCCAGCAGTTGTTGATACTCTATTGATATACATCATGCTTTACTTCAGCAGTAGTTATATATATTCCTAGACACATGCCATGCTTGATTGGTCACTAGCATAGTTCTATACCTGTATCTATTCTTCACTGCATGTTTAGAATAGGTGTTACTACTTGGAATGTTATACTTCAGTATTGGTATCCCGGCAGCTTTTTGCCGTCTATTTGGTCGTTGGACCATGGTTTGAGCATCAGCATTATGATCGCCGCGAGCCAGCTTTCATTCGCGCACACCGGCGGATTAGCTACCCGCAGAGGTGTTCTTTACCGGTAGGGAGGTCACATGGCCCGTGAGCCCGTTGGGGTATTGATAGCTGATTGGTTTTAGTGCGGCTTTTGCCTGAGGTCCTGGGGATCAACAGTGGCGTGAGATTGGGTATACTGGTATTCAGTTTTGATGCATTATTCATTCATTTACATTATTCCTGTTGATCTCTTCAGCAAGCTTAGTTATGTTTCTATATTGTTGTTCTGACTTTTCAGTTATCCGCTTATTATAGTATACTTTTCCAGCTTTTCAGTTATCTGCTTATTATGGTATCCAGTAGGTACGGCTTGCTATTTTTCGGCCCATCGTGCCCACTGGGATACACTTATGTGTGTCTCACACCCTCGGGTGACCATTTTTCAAGTCTGTTGGGTGCGGAAACATTGGGACGTCCTGGTGAGGATTCGAGATAGAGTGTCCCTGGTAGGACTTTACTTTTGGTTTTAGTGGACTGCACAACTGTTATTTATATTTTGAATATTAATGGGTTGTATAAACATGTGAAACCTTATGGATGTAATAGAGTAGAACTTATTTAGTTATAGTTAATTCTGTATCTACTTTGATTGGATGTATCTGTTTAGCCGAGCATATATAGGGAGGACTCTGTCCGTTGTACAGAGGCTTTCCTATATGTGTGGCGGTCTGTTCACATCTTGGAGTATTCGAGTTTTAACTCTGATTTAAAAAAAAAAAAAAAATTAGACCCTTTTTCTAATCTCAGGGCGTGGCAGCGGTACGTGAGCTGGGTTCAGAACGTCGTGAGACAGTTCGGTCCATATCCGGTGCGGGCGTTAGAGCATTGAGAGGACCTTTCCCTAGTACGAGAGGACCGGGAAGGACGCACCGAGTTCACATCGACGGGAAGCTTTGGCACCTCGATGTAGTTTTATATTTTAACTTTGAATTTAAATTTAAATTAAAAATTTTAATTTAAATTTAAGTTATAAACCTTAATTTAAATTTAAATTTTGATTACAAATTTATATAGTAGATTAAATTTGTCATATTTAAATAATAATAATAACAAATTGATTCTGATTTCTAATTCTATTGTGAACTAAATAAATTAAAAAATTCATCATTCCGTTTTTCATTTCGATTTTTATTTTGATTTCGGTTTCTATTTTGAAGCAAACATGCCCTTAGACTCGTATCTAAACTATTTGGTGATAAACTCATGAAATTGGCATATCTAATTTTGTAAGTGTTTTTTCTTTTTTTTTTTGACTGAGCTGGATTGTGATATGACGTTTGTTTCATATTCTAAAGATTTTCTGTAACATCCAAAGATTTTCTGTAACATCCAAAGATTTTCTGTACATATTGCTAAAACCTAGAAAGTTGGCTTAGGTTGATTGCTTCAATATTTATTAACTCGTGCTGTTTTTTTTTTTTTTTTTTTTGAGAGGAGGGGCGGGGCACGGCTGCATTTAACATGAGGGTGAATTTAGCAAGGGCGGGGCAACGGCTGCCAAAGGCAGCCGGGCCCTAAAAAAAAAAAAAAAAAAAAAAAGCAAACTAGACGCAGAATCTGGTCCAGTAAGAACGGTAGAGTCTGATTTTGGCGAGGATCTCGCAGAGGGAGCGACGCTTATTTTCGAAGATCCTTCTGTTCCTTTCCAACCAGATGAACCACCACGTGGCTGCGAGCGTTATCTACAATTTTTTCTCTCAATCTCTCGTTCTTCTTCAATGCTTCAATTATGAAGTCACTTTTGTGCTCTACTTAATTTATTGGTGGGTTTCTTTGGTCTCTATGCTTCTTTTGTGTTGTGTTGTAGTGTTGGATTCCTTTGGAACCGAATTTAAATAGAGAAATATGTTGGTACTTTCTTTAATAAATAATAAAAATATTTTTAACCGTTGATCGACAAAGATAAAAAAATAATTTTACTTATTAACAGATTAACAGATAATTTTATAAAAAAAGACATTTTCGTAGTTAAACAACGCAAAATATATATATATTAATTAAAATACTATCTACTAATTTAGTCATTAATTTTTTAAAAAAATTAGAATTACAATTTAGATACTAATTTAAAAAGTTTAATTTAAAAAAATTTAAAATTACAATTTATGTATTAATTTAAAGAGATTTAGAATTACAATTTAGTCATTAATTTAATGAGTTTAATTTAAAAATTTTAGAATTACAATTTAGGGATTAATTTAAAAAATTTTAGAATTATAATTTATGCATTAATTTAAAAAGTTTAAATTAAAAAATTTAGAATTAAAATTTAGGCATTAATTTAAAGAGTTTAAATTAAAAAATTTTAAAATTATAATTTTTAGAGAGTCATTTCAAAAAAAGCTCAAATCTGAGCCATTGAACAGGTATGAATGGACGGTAACTAAAAAAAAAAAAAAAAACATAGAAGTATAGCTCATTTAAATATGCGTGTGTGGTGGTGGTACTTTTACTGTTCCTTTATTTTTAGGGTAGAAATGGTTTTAGTTGATACGAGTCTTGCTATAATTTCTACAGAAAAATTAGGAGACATTAGTTGATACCTGGTTGATCTGTACGACATTCTGTTCGGTAGGGCTGACGTTTTCCCTCAAAGGGCTGCCAGGGATGATTTCCATCTGAAACAAATGAGTTTAGAACTATAGTAAGCACCGTAATTAACTACGAAGAATGTTACTTTTAATAAGTAGAGATGTAATGTCTTACAATCATAAGGTTAATAGAACGCGGACATTTACATGGGATGTTAATTAAAGATGCATCCAAATATTTCTCTTTCTTATGTTAACTGTAAATACAACGTTAAAGCTCATAGTTTAGTTAAGGCAACTATTCAAATATTTCACCAACATGATCTAATGTGTATGGATATATATAGCAGTTTGAGATGTTAATTAGTATAACTTTGAAACTTCTTTTTTTATATATATACTATCTTTGTTAATGTAGATAAAGGCAAATTAAATAAGAGATATCCTAATGTGTTTAAATAAATAACAAACATGCCGTCACAAAAAAAATTAGAGAGTATTTAAAAAAAGTTCAGTTGTAAAGTGCCACTAAAAATGAAAGAAAGTGTTGCTAGAATATTATTTAACGACACTTCTGTTTCAGTAATTTACCCTAACTCTTTTTAAATTATATCAATACAGTAAAATAGTGTTGCCATATGAATTAACTAAGCAACTCCAAATATATTAATACTTTTTAAAAAGTGTCAATAAGTCACTCAGCAATACTTTTTTAAATTTATATTAATACTTAAAAGTGTTACTACAACTTATGTTTGTTGTAGTGGGTTATTTTCCATTGGAATGATTTTAGTGAGGTAATTCAGAACTAAAGCCGGTTTCAAGTGTGTCCATGAATTGTCCAAGGAGTTAATAAGATGATGATACGTATTCTCAAGAGTTGAGAATTTGAGACATGTATCATTAGTGATTAATTCCTAAATGCTCCCGATCGATGGATCATCACGGGGACAGTGATTGATCCGGTGAGATTGGTGCACAGTCGCTTCCCTTTTAGGGTAGACGAGTCTCGAGTCAACAGTGTGGGGACACTGGAGCGAATGTGCAGGTGGTTGTTGGAGAACAAGGGTACCGAGCGTGATCATCACGAGAAGTCACTTGGATGTCTACTCACTCGTCAGTGACTTACTCGATGTTGCAGTAGTGTGACTGGTCCTTTGACCTGCGGTGTCTCGGCTATTCACAATGGGGTTACTGTAGTTTGACTGCACATACACTTGGTCCCTAGCCATTTGGGTCCTTGTAGTGGATGCATGTTGGCTACAGTAGGTTCGTTGTAGGAATAGGGTGTACACCTATATGGAATCTATCGCCCTTAGTAGAGAAGGGAGTTAGTCCTATGTGATTTATGAGACCGAGTTTAGAAGACCTTGGCCAAGGCGTAGTAAATAACGGAAAGGGTTTCCGATATTAGAAACTCGAGTCGAATAAATTTGACATATGACAGACGGTAGGGTTTGACGAGCAATTCCATGACCTTCGTCTAGTTGGGACTCCGAATAGAAGGATTGTATCACACGTTAACTGCACCTAGAGGTTCAGTATTTCATTCTACTGGAATGCCACTACATGCTGCTAGGCGTCACTGGTGGATTGTGGGACTCACGAGAATTATCTGGATGATGATCGATAATTCTTATTGGGCTGAGTTTGAATAGTTCTAACCCACTGAAAAGAGTTTCAGTGATATTGTTGATGGTAATCACAATATATCTCACTACCAGATAGAATAGAACCTATGGGGTCACACACATAAGAGGTTATGACTGATCGGATAGTTGGATCGCGATTTTTGAATCGCCTGAGGACTTAATTATCAATATATTGATAATTGGACTAATTTGTAATTGTTACAAATTAAGGATATTAAAGTGCAAATGTTGCAAGAGAGGGCTTACTAATAGTTAGTAAGTTATGAGAGGACTTAAGTGCTAATGTTGCATTAATGATTTGATTTGATCAAATTAGGATTGAGTTCAAATCGAATTAAATTAGGATTTAATCGATTGAACCAATTAGGGATAAGATAAACTTAAATCTAATTTTAATGTTTATCTTAATGTTTATCTTAATAATTATAAAAAGGATTATATCCTCTTTATACGGATGAGTTTTTATTAAGAAAAAAAAACCCTAGCCGTAATCTCTTCTCGTCTTCCTCTTTTCTAAATATCCACATTAAAAGAAAGACGTTCTCTGCAAGGGAGCTAGCACCCCGGTGAGAATTTCGATCAAGTCGACAACCTCGTGTGGATACCCGTAGAGGCCGGACGCGTGTGCGGCTTCAAGAGAACCAAATTCCACGATCATCAAATTGCGGTGTAGATCTCCCCGCGCTAAGGTGAAGATTAGATCTTCCTCTTCCTTTTAATCTTAGATACATGAGGGATCCTGTTTTGCGTAATTGAGATCAGATCTCAATTTTTTCATATTTGCCTATTTGATTTCTTTTTCCGCTGCGTTTATTTTTGCACAAAACCTAACATCAAGCTCCTTAAGTTTCTTGAGAGGTTCTTGTCTCAAATCCTAATTTTCCTTATTTATCGGCATATTTTTTGTTCTCCATTTCTTCTTATGCACGTGGCAGCAACTTTGATTTTTAGTTTTCCATACTTAAAATGGGGGATAGATGTACAAACTGCTCCTAAACTTTAAGACAAAACACTACTAGTCTCCTGGACTTCTAATTTTCACAACTAGAACTTCCAAATTTTATTAAATAATTAAATAATTTTATATTATCAAGTGAAGTTACTAAATAAATAGCTGGTCTTGACTAGTGTTTTTGTAAGGCTTCAGTCCATTAGCAATAATAATTTGTTTGGCCCAAACCATATGCTTAAAATGTTTAAGCTCAGTTATTATTATTAGTGTTCATGTCTCACTTATATACGATTAATCGCAATTCCATTCTCATCCGATATGGGTAGACCTGGCAATTTCTATCCGTACCTGCGGGTACCCACGGGTTATCCGCAAATATGCGGGTATGAGTATTAATTTTTCTTACCCAAAATTTTTTGGATAAAACGGATGGGAACCCATTTAGTTGTGGGCATTTTGGGCAACCCGCGGGTACCCACGGTACCCGTATAAATTTTTTTAATTAAATATATATATTATTTTTATTTATATATTCTTAAAAATTCTAACCCTAACTTCTTTTCGTATCTTTTTTTTATCATTGTGGTCACCTCTCGTACTGTGTCGCCTCCCCATATTTTTAAATTTTAAATGTAAATAAATATGATGACAAGAATCTTGTGGTGTCATTGTTGAAAATTGGTGAAACTTTGGAATTAAGAGAATTAACTACTAAGTTACCGTTGTGGATTGAGTTTTGATGATTTATTTTATGATATTTGACTCTATAATTATGAAAACTTTATTAATTTTATATCAAAAAAGTTTTGGATTAATTTATGTCCTTAAAGATTTTATATTGTTTATTACTCACTTATACTTGGACATATTGCATGATTTAGTCTTTGAGCTTTGTTTCTGTTGACTGCTTATTACTCGCTTTTACTTGGACATATTGCATGATTTAGTCTTTGAGCTTTGTTTTCGTTGACTGCTTATTACTCGTTTATACTTGGACATATTGCATGCTTGATTGGTCATTAGCTAGTTGACAGTACATTAGCTTATTCTTGGATATTTATCATGCATGCTTGATCACTACATAGACTTGCTTCTATTCAGATGTACATACTTCTTGTATTCTAGACTGCATGACATGACATATGATTGATATACTGACATCTGAATTCCTATTGAGATTTCCGGCTTGTTGCCGATTACCCGGTCTTTAGACCGCGAGCTTGAGCATAGCATTATGATTGCCACGCACTGCTGTACTTCACGTACACTGATGGTTTGGCCACCATCACAGTGTTCTTTACCGGTAAAATGATCGATAGGATGACCCATGAGCCACCGATAGCACCTGTGGGTGCGGGGTTATGTCAGCCCGATAGGTGTCCGTCAGTGGCTTTAGCCTGAGGTCTTTGTGACCAACAGTGGCATCGACTGCGTACTTGTGTTTCCATTATTGACGCATAGCTTACATTATCTTGTTCTAGCATGTTTTGCTATTATATTTTGTACCCTTATCTGCTCAGCATCATGATTTGATTTACCTGCAGTCATTCTCGTGTTTATCAGCTTTTACGTATTGATCTATTACTATCCATCGATTATTGTATGCCAGTAGGTACGAGTTGCTATTTCTCGGCTCGTCGTGCCCACTGGGATACATTGTATGTTGTATCTCACACCCTTTGGGTGACCACCATTTTAAGTTCGTCGGGTGGTGAGATGTCGGGACGGTCCAGTGAGCCGATTACGATAGAGATGTCCCCTTGATGACCAGTTCAGTTTATCTTTAATTATGAAATAGATGTTATTTGATATTAGTGGATTTTGTTGAGTATTCTTACGATATTATCTGATATTAATAATTGTTAGAACTGCCGTGGATGAAGTTTATTATATCATGTTTAATTTATATTGAGTAGATAGTATTATCACTGTGATTATTGTACTTGTCTAGCCGTGCATGTATAGGGGAGACTTTATCTGAATGGTCAGAGAATTTTCTATACATGCGGCGATCTGTTCATGCCCTGTTTCAGCTTTACTCTGATTTAAAAAAAAAAAAAATTTAGACCGATTTTCCAATTCGGGGCGTGACAGATTTTATGCTATCAGAGCCAATAACAAGCCGAAAGTGTGCGGCGAGTTTTGGCTGAGCCTGGGTCTAGATGACAGGACTAGCGAGACGAGTCTCACATCGCCTGGTGATCTTGGGCTGCTGTGTATGTGTTTGGGCTGACGAGGACGTCAGGCCTAAATGGGGGGAGTCTGGACGTCCCCAATAGTCCCACATCGGATGTGGATGGAATTGTGATTGGGTTTATATGAGACATGTACACTAATAATAATAACTAGGCTTAAGCATTTTGGGCTGTGGTGTGGGCCTAACGAGTTATTATTGCTAATGGACCGTGTCTTCACATAAAGAGTTTAGAATGACAATTTAGGCATTAATTTAAAGAGTTTAATTTAAAAAAAATTAGAATTACAATTTAGGATTAATTTAAAAAGTTTTAGAATTACTATTTAATCATTAATTTAAAAATTTTAATTTTAAAAAATTTAGAATTATAATTTATGCATTAATTTAAAGAGTTTTAGAATTATAATTTAGGCATTAATTTAAAGAGTTTTAGAATTACAATTTAGGCATTAATTTAAAGAGTTTAATTTGTTTAAAATTTTTTAAAGTTTCTTTAATTTAAACATTAATTTTGTATTACAATTTAAAAAAATTTCAATATACTTAAATATTTGGTTTAATAGAAATATATATTATATAATTCGAGCAATGCTACATGTACACCTCCAAAAAGGGTGTACATCTTACACCCACCCATTTAAAGGTGTAGGGTCACCTCACAAATTGTGAAGTGACTTCTCACTATACCCCACCCATTTGATGGGTGGGGTGTGTGATGTACACCCCGGAAGTGGTGTACACTTAGCATTTTCCTTTAAAATAATGATATCATATATTATAATTTAAAATATAAATTGATAATAAAAATTAATAGATTCCTAAATTCTAATTTTTAAAAATAATTTTCTAAAATTAAAATCATTTACATTATATTAAATAAAAATAATTAAAATATTATCATTTAAGACGATAACTAAATTAGAATATTTAAAATTTATAATCTTTCCAAAAATAAAAAAACTCACTAAATTCAAAATTTTAAATTTTATAATATTTACAAAAATAAAAATTTTCAAAATAGAGATAAAATTATTTAATTACCCTTGAATCAAAAGACCAAAATAATCCTGTTTTTGATATCTGGTAACCGATACCTCCCTCAAAGTGACCTGTTATTGCAGATCACAACTTAAAAATAATTAAATCTGAGCCGTTGAACAGGTATGAATTGACGGTAATTAACTAAAAAAAAGTATATGGGTACGACTCTTATTATTAGGGTAGAAATGGTTTTAATTGATATGATTCTTGTTATAATTTCTACAGAAAAATTAGGAGACATTAGTTGATACCTGGTTCTGTACGTCGACATTCTGTTCGGTAGGGCCGACGGTTTCCCTCAAAGGGCTAGAGATGATGTCC
Organism: Tillandsia fasciculata; assembly: GCA_029168755.2. Taxonomy (NCBI): domain Eukaryota; kingdom Viridiplantae; phylum Streptophyta; class Magnoliopsida; order Poales; family Bromeliaceae; genus Tillandsia; species Tillandsia fasciculata. The sequence continues at coordinate 21,301,761 of CM054936.1, forward strand.
ATCTGAAACAAATGAGTTTAGAACTATAATAAGCACTGTGAAGAATGTCACTTTTAATAAGTAGATATGTAATAGAACGCAGACATTTACATATATGGGATGTTAGTTAAGGATGCATCCAAATATTTCTCTTTCTTATGTTAATTGCAAATGCAACGTTAAAGCTTATAGTTTAGTTAAGGCAACTATATATTCAAATATTTCACCCACATGTTCGAATGTGTATGGATAACAGTTTGAGATGTTAATTAGTATAACTTTGAAACTTCTTTTTTATATATCTTCGTTAATGTAGATAAAGGCAAATTAAATAAGAGACATCCTAATGTGTTTAAATAAATAACAAACATGCTGTCACAAAAAAATTATACAGTATTTAAAAAAAGTTCAGTTGTAAAGTGCCACTAAATGTGAAAGCAAGTATTGTTAGAATATTATTTTGCTACACTTTTGTATGCTACTAAAAGTTTAAAAAAGTGCCGATAATTTATCCAAGCTTTTTTTAAGTTGCATCAACACTGTAAAATTGTGTTGTCATATATATTAAGCAACTCCAAATATATTAATATTTTTAAAAAAGTGTCAATAAGTCACTGAGCAACCCTTTTTTAAATTTATATTGACACTTAAAAGTGTTGCTGCAACTTAAAAGATGTATGTTCTAGAAACTAATCTGGCCGACACATGTTTTCTTTCTAGAATATAAATTTGTATTTGATATTTTACATTATAAATGTTATTGGATTTTTATTTCCATTCATGTTGTATATGTGTCCATGATTTGTCGAAGGAATAATTAAGTTGATGATGCGTATTCTCAAGAGTTCAGAATTTGATACATGTATCATTAAAGATTAATTCCTAAATGTTCTTGATCGATGGATCATCACGGGGACAGTGATTGATCCGGTGAGATTGGTGCACAGGTTGCTTCCCTTTTAGGATAGACGAGTCTCGAGTCAATAGTGTGGGGACACTGGAGCGAATGTGCAGGTGGTTGTTGGAGAACAAGGGTACCGAGTGTGACCATCACGAGAAGTCACTTTGATGTCTACTCACTCGTCAGTGATTTACTCGATGTTGTAGTAGTGTGACTGGTCCTTTGACCTGCGGTGTCTCGGCTATTCACAATGGGGTTACTGTAGTTTGACTGTACATACACTTGGTCCCTAGCTATTCGGGCCCTTGCAGTGCATGTTGGCTGCAGTAGGTGCATTGTAGGAATAGGGTGTACAACTATATGGAATCTATCGCCCTTAGTAGATAAGGGAATTAGTCCTATGTGATTTATAAGACCGAGTTTAGAAGACCTTGGTCAAGGCAGAGTAAATAACGGAAAGGGTTTCCGATATTAGAAACTTGAGTTGAATAAATTTGACATATGAAAGATGGTTGGGTTCGACGAGCAATTCCATGACCTCCGTCTAGTCGGGACTCTAGAAAGAAGGATTGTATCACACGTTAATTGCACCTAGAGGTTCAGTATTCCATTCTACTGGAATGCCACTACATGCTGCTAGGCGTCACTGGTGGATTGTGGGACTCATAAAAATTATCTGGATGATCGATAATTCTTATTGGGTTGAGTTGGAATTGTTCTAACCCACTGAAAAGAGTTTCAGTGATATTATTGATGATGATCACAATATATCTTACTACCAGTCAGAATAGAACCTATGGGGTCACACACATAAGAGGTTATGACTGATCAGATAGTTGGATCGCGATTTTTGAATCGCCTGAAGACTTAATTATCAATATGTTGATAATTGGACTAATTTGTAATTGTTACAAATTAAGAATATTAAAGTGCAAATGTTGCAAGAGAGAACTTACTAATAGTTAGTGAGTTGTGAGAGAACTTAAGTGCAAATATTGCATTAATGATTTGATTTGATCAAATTAGGATTGAGTTCAAGTCGAATTAAATTAGGATTTAATCGATTGAACCGATTAGAGATAAGATAAACTTAAATCTAATTTTAAGTTTATCTCAATGTTTATCTTAATGATTATAAAAGATATTATATCCCTCTTTATACGTATCAGTTTTCTTTAAGAAAAAAAAAAAAAAAAAAAAAAAAAAAAAAATCCTAGCCGCCATCTTTTTTCTAGTCTTCCTCTTTTCTAAATATCCACATTAAAAGAAAGACGTTCTCTGTAAGGGAGCTAGCACCTCGGTGAGAATTTCGATCAGATCGACAACCTCGTGTGGATACCCGTAGAGGCCGGACGCGTGTGCGGCTTCAAGAGAACCAAATTTCACGATCATCAAATTGCGGTGTTGATCTTCCCGCACAAAGGTGAAGATTAGATCTTCGTTCTTCGTTTAATCTTAAATATATGAGGGATTCTATTTTGCGTGGTTTTTTAGATCGGATCTCAAGTTTTTCAAATATTTGTTTATTTGATTTCCTTTTCCGCTGCGTTTATTTTGCGCAAAATTTATAACAGTGGTATCAGAGCCACCTTCATGTTATTTAAGATTAAAATTATAGTTTTGGATATTTTAAATAATTCTTTGTTGATTGAATGATTAATCATATTCAAGAATTATTAAATTTTGATCAACTCGAAATTATTTTAATCCGCAGAATTAAAATAAAATAAAATAAATAAAAATAAAATTTTATTTTTTGTAAAATTTGATGAGATCAAATTTTATTTCTAATTTTTATATAATTTTGATGAGATAAAATTTATTTTAAAATTTTATTATATTGATTAGATCAATTTATTTTATTGTAAAATTTAATGAGATCAAATTTTATATAGTTTTTCACATAAGATGTGAATCATTGATGAGATCAAATAGATATTTTTGCGGATTAAAATATTGATCAAAATTATTTGAATAACTGTTTAGTTAAATCAAACGATTGATAAGATAGTATTGTTTTGGTGATTTGATCACCTATTTTTCTGGATAGTTGGTAAACGATTAATTAAAATATCAAAAATTAATTATTGTGATATATGAGATATATATGGGTGATGATCATGGATAGCAACCAATTTATTTTGTATGGACATGTGATGTATGATGTGTATGCGGAATCCTATAATTTTAAATTTGTTTAAATTAATGACTCAATGTTATTACTGTTTGGGTGCCTGCGAGCACGAGCCAATTTTATTTAGAGACCTGCATGTCTCAATAGATTAGAGATAAAAGTTATCGAATGTAATTAATTTTATTCTTTAATTGGGTTGTATTATGTTTGGTTGCACGTTATTGGTTGAGTCATTAGCACATAACAAGCCCAGATCGAGACGAGCACTTGATGGCGGTCGAATCAAGGAGTTGACGGTGATCGAATCAAGTTGTAGCTCCGGATTGGATCAAGAAGTTGAAGACGATCAAACCAATGACGTGCATGTGCTTGTATTTTTGACCCTTAGACCCCGATTCCGGCTCAGTGGCTCGAGCATGAATCTTCTTTTTAGATCCATGATCATCACCGGTTGCATTATATTTGTTTTTATGTGTAGTTTATTTTTATTTGCATGAGATATAAATAAATAAAATTAAATATGAGACCTAAATGCAAATCTCATAAATATTAAGTCGAGCGGTCTTCCACCGTTGTAGAAGTGCGGGCGTCTTTTCTGGTGTTGATTGGCACGGCTGGTTACAGTGGTCAGTTGCATTGGGAAGGCGCAACCACTCTATTAGCATAAGATGCTGCGGAGTAAAGATGGGATTGGGCCCAATATCTGTCAGGTGAGGGACCCAATGACGGCTTTACTTACGTGCTTGAACGGTTGGTCTGACTTAACTAAAAAATGAGGCCCCGGGGGTGGGTCTAGTTAGCTTCCTAGTGAGATGAGGAAGAGGTCCATGTATTTGCATGCGGCCCATGCGGGCCAGAGAAGAATCCGCCATTAATGGTTCGAGCTTGGGCTCGTTAATGGCGGCCGGCCGTCCGGTGATCGCCGGCGGTGTGGAATTGCCCAGAACCTCCCAAAGCTTCAATAGAAAGCTTGTGGTGCTGTTGGTTGCACTTAAAAGCCCGTGCCTTGGTGTTGCCCGAAACCGAAGCTTCAAGCATGGCCGTGCCGCCTAGCTCCGGCCACCGCGCGCCTCTTTCTTGACCTAACCGCGAGCATGATGATACCTTGTGATCCCTGAGGATGGTGCTTGCCTCAGTTGGCCTCCAGAGCAAAGGGCTTTTGGGTGGCCATTACGGGTGCTCGAGCCTTGGCCGAGCCTTGCTTTCCGCACTGTTCCGGCCGCCATGCACCACCCAGTGAGTGAGCCTCTGACTCCACAGGTCCCCCTGAGCTTGATGCTCACTTCAGTTGCAAGAATGACTGAGTGGTTTGTTGTGTAAGCCATGTTAGGCCATTCGGACTTGGGCTCTTGTGTGTGGGCAATCCGGCAAGGCTAGGGCTGCGCTAAGGCAAGCCCTTGGTCCTCTGTGACATGCCGAAGATAATGCTCTGCTTGGTTTACAAAATGCACGGGTATAATAAAAAGATTAGTGACCGTGGACTCAAAGTGAGTTGTGGTCTACCTAGGCTGTTCCAACGGCTTCGCGACTTCGCGACAGTGAGCCCTTGGCTGAATTGTGGTCCCTGAGCATGATGCTCACACCAGAATTGCATTTAATCTGCTGTATATATAAGAATGCCTAAGTTGTAGCTTTAGGGTAGCTTAGGATGCGACCAACTTGTGTTGGGTGGGCCAACCTGCTCCCAATCAGTGAGCACGGGGTCCAGCACATCAAATTTTAGTTGCTGTTAAGATCTCGTGGAAATTAGAATCCTGGTTTGAAAGTTATAAAGGAAAAAGTGGTAAAAAGCATGTATTGTGTGCAATTTAGAAAAGCCCGAGGGGCTTGCTGCAATTGTAACATGAGGAAAAAATAAAATATATACTTAAATAGGTCATTGAGCGGTGGGATTCCCGGGGTTTTCGTTAAGCCAGATTCACTTAACGGCCCGTTGATCGACGAAATGGTCGATTTAACGGAGGCTTCGCGCTAAACGCGCATTTTGAGGATTTTGTGAGATCCTGAGTTGACACGTGGTGTTATTGTAGGCCCCAGTCATCAGGAGCCAGTTCGTGATCCGTCCAGCGGATATCGCGACCGACTACCTTAAGGTGGGTTTATCTTTGGTCCGCGTTTTATCAGATCGACCCTACGGGTATCGTAGTAGGACGGACCCCTTTGGTACTTGGTTGTTTGATTTCTCTATTGAGATATATCATGCTTATTTTCCAGCAGTTGTTGATACTCTATTGATATACATCATGCTTTACTTCAGCAGTAGTTATATATATTCCTAGACACATGCCATGCTTGATTGGTCACTAGCATAGTTCTATACCTGTATCTATTCTTCACTGCATGTTTAGAATAGGTGTTACTACTTGGCATGTTATACTTCAGTATTGGTATCCCGCAGCTTTTTGCCGTCTATTTGGTCGTTGGACCATGGTTTGAGCATCAGCATTATGATCGCGCGAGCCAGCTTTCATTCGCGCACCCGGCGGATTAGCTACCCGCAGAGGTGTTCTTTACCGGTAGGGAGGTCACATGGCCCGTGAGCCCGTTGGGGTATTGATAGCTGATTGGTTTAGGCGGCTTTTGCCTGAGGTCCTGGGGACCAACAGTGGCGTGAGATTGGGTATACTGGTATTCAGTTTTGATGCATTATTCATTCATTTACATTATTCCTGTTGATCTCTTCAGCATGCTTAGTTATGTTTCTATATTGTTGTTCTGACTTTTCAGTTATCCGCTTATTATAGTATACTTTTCCAGCTTTTCAGTTATCTGCTTATTATGGTATCCAGTAGGTACGGCTTGCTATTTTTCGGCCCATCGTGCCCACTGGGATACACTTATGTGTGTCTCACACCCTCGGGTGACCATTTTTCAAGTCAGTTGGGTGCGGAAACATTGGGACGTCCTGGTGAGGATTCGAGATAGAGTGTCCCTGGTAGGACTTTACTTTTGGTTTTAGTGGACTGCACAACTGTTATTTATATTTTGAATATTAATGGGTTGTATAAATATGTGAAACCTTATGGATGTAATAGAGTAGAACTTATTTAGTTATAGTTAATTCTGTATCTACTTTGATTGGATGTATCTGTTTAGCCGAGCATATATAGGGAGGACTCTGTCCGTTGTACAGAGGCTTTCCTATATGTGTGGCGGTCTGTTCACGTCTTGGAGTATTCGAGTTTTAACTCTGATTTAAAAAAAAAAAAAAAAAAATTGGACCCTTTTTCTAATCTCAGGGCGTGACAGCGGTACGTGAGCTGGGTTCAGAACGTCGTGAGACAGTTCGGTCCATATCCGGTGCGGGCGTTAGAGCATTGAGAGGACCTTTCCCTAGTACGAGAGGACCGGGAAGGACGCACCGAGTTCACATCGACGGGAAGCTTTGGCACCTCGATGTAGTTTTATATTTTAACTCTGAATTTAAATTTAAATTAAAAATTTTAATTTAAATTTAAGATATAAACCTTAATTTAAATTTAAATTTTGATTACAAATTTATATAGTAGATTAAATTTGTCATATTTAAATAATAATAATAACAAATTGATTCTGATTTCTAATTCTATTGTGAACTAAATAAATTAAAAGATTCATCATTCCGTTTTTCATTTCGATTTTTATTTTGATTTCGGTTTCTATTTTGAAGCAAACATGCCCTTAGACTCGTATCTAAACTATTTGGTGATAAACTCATGAAATTGGCATATCTAATTTTGTAAGTGTTTTTTTCTTTTTTTTTTTGACTGAGCTGGATTGTGATATGATGTTTGTTTCATATTCTAAATTGAACATCCAAAGATTTTCTGTACATTGCTAGAACCTAGAAAGTTGGCTTAGGTTGATTGCTTCAATATTTATTAACTCGTTCTGTTATCTACAATTTTTTCTCTCAATCTCTCGCACTTCTTCAACGCTTCAATTATGAAGTCGCTTTTGTGCTCTACTTAATTTAAATATGCATGTGTGGTGGGGGGTACTTTTACTGTTCCTTTATTATTAGGGTAGAAATGGTTTTAGTTGATACGAGTCTTGCTATAATTTTTACAAAAAAATTAGGAGACATTAGTTGATACCTGGTACCGTACGTAGGCATTCTGTTCAGTAGGACCGACGGTTTCCCTCGAAGGGCTAGAGATGATGTCCATCTGAAACAAATGAGTTTAGAACTATAGTAAGCACTATAACTAAGAAGAATGTTACTTTTAATAAATAGAGATGTAATGTACTATAATCATAAGGTTAATAGAACGCGGACATTTACATGGGATGTTAATTAAAGATGCATCCAAATATGTCTCTTTCTTATGTTAACTGCAAATGCAACGTTAAAGCTCATAGTTTAGTTAAGGCAACTATTCAAATATTTCACCCACATGCTCCAATGTGTATGGATAGCAGTTTGAGATGCTAATTAGTATAACTTTGAAACTTCTTTTTTTATATATATACTATCTTTGTTAATGTAGATAAAGGCAAATTAAATAAGAGATATCCTAATGTGTTTAAATAAATAACAAACATGCTGTCACAAAAAAAAAATATAGAGTATTTAAAAAAAGTTTAGTAGTAAAGTGCCACTAAATGTGAAAGAAAGTATTGTTAGAATATTATTTTGCGACACTTTTGTATGTTGCAAAAAGTTTAAAAAAGTGCCGGTAATTTACCCAAGCTCTTTTTAAATTGTATCAACACTGTAAAATAATGTTGCCATATATACTAAGCAACTCCAAATATATTAATACTTTTTAAAAAGTGTCAATAAGTCACTCAGCAATACTTTTTTAAATTTATATTAATACTTAAAAGTGTTACTGCAACTTATGTTTGTTGTAGTGGGTTATTTTCCATTGGAATGATTTTAGTGAGGTAATTCAGAACTAAAGCCGGTTTCAAGCTCCTTAAGTTTCTTGAGAGGTTCTTGTCTCAAATCCTAATTTTCCTTATTTATCGGCATATTTTTTGTTCTTCATTTCTTCTATGCACGTGGCAGCAACTTTGATTTTTAGTTTTCCATACTTAAAATGGGGGATAGATGTACAAACTGCTCCTAAACTTTAAGACAAAACACTACTAGTCTCCTGGACTTCTAATTTTCACAACTAGAACTTCCAAATTTTATTAAATAATTAAATAATTTTATATTATCAAGTGAAGTTACTAAATAAATAGCTGGTCTTGACTAGTGTTTTTGTAAGGCTTCAGTCCATTAGGAATAATAATTTGTTTGGCCCAAACCATATGCTTAAAATGTTTAAGCCCAGTTATTATTATTAGTGTTCATGTCTTTTATATACGATCAATCGCAATTCCATTCTCATCCGATGTGGGTAGATCTGGCAATTTCTATCCGTACCTGCGGGTACCTACGGGTTATCCGCAAATATGCGGGTATGGGTATTAGTTTTTCTTACCCAAAATTTTTTGGATAAAACGGATGGGCACCCATTTAGTTGTGGGCATTTTCACTACAACAAAATTAGGTTATAGGGACACATGCTTGTGACACTTTTGTATAAGTGTCCTATCTATATTTCATCAATATTCAAAATTAGGTTATAGGGACACATTTTTGGCATACATTATAAAAATGTGTCGCTATACACCCTAGCGACGGCACATATAGCAACACTTACAATAAGTGTTGATATTTTTGCCAGCGATACTTTTTTTAGATTTTAGAAACACTTAAAAGTGTCGCTATAGCCTAATTTTGTTGTAGTGTTTGAGCAACCCGCGGGTACCCACGGTACCCGTATAAATTTTTTAATTAAATATATATATTATTTTTATTTATATATTCTTAAAAATTCTAACCTTAACTTCTTTCCGTATCTTTTTTTTATCATTGTGGTCACCTCTCGTACTGTGTCGCCTCCCCATATTTTTAAATTTTAAATGTAAATGAATATGATGAAAAGAATCTTGTGGTGTCATTGTTGAAAATTGGTGAAACTTTGGAATTAAGAGAATTAACTACTAAGTTACCGTTGTGGATTGAGTTTTGATGATTTATTTTATGATATTTGACTCTATAATTATGAAAACTTTATTAATTTGATATCAAAAAAGTTTTGGATTAATTTATGTCCTTAAAGATTTTATATTGTTTATTACTCACTTATACTTGGACATATTGCATGATTTAGTCTTTGAGCTTTGTTTCCGTTGACTGCTTATTACTCGCTTATACTTGGACATATTGCATGATTTAGTCTTTGAGCTTTGTTTTCGTTGACTGCTTATTACTCGCTTATACTTGGACATATTGCATGCTTGATTGGTCATTAGCTAGTTGACAGTACATTAGCTTATTCTTGGATATTTATCATGCATGCTTGATCACTACGTAGACTTGCTTCTATTCAGATATACATACTTCTTGTATTCTAGACTGCATGACATGACATATGATTGATATACTGACATCTGCATCCCTGTTGGGATTTCTGGCTTGTTGCCGATTACTCGGTCTTTAGACCGCGAGCTTGAGCATAGCATTATGATTGCCACGCACCGCTGTACTTCAGGTACACTGATGGTTTGGCCACCATCACAGTGTTCTTTTCCGGTAAAGTGATCGATAGGATGACCCGTGAGCCACCGATAGCACCTGTGGGTGCGGGGTTATGTCAGCCCGATAGGTGTCCGTCAGTGGCTTTAGCCTAGGTCCTTGTGATCAACTGTGGCATCGACTGGGTACTTGTGTTTCCATTATTGACGCATAGCTTACATTATCTTGTTCTAGCATGTTTTCCTATTATATTCTGTACCCTTATCTGCTCAGCATCATGATTTGATTTACCTGCAGTCATTCTCGTGTTTATCAGCTTTTACCTATTGATCTATTACTATCCATCGATTATTGTATGCCAGTAGGTACGAGTTGCTATTTCTCGGCTCGTCGTGCCCACTAGGATACATTGTATGTATACATCTCACACCCTTTGGGTGACCACCATTTTAGGTCCGTCGGGTGCTGAGATGTCGGGACGGTCCAGTGAGCCGATTACGATAGAGATGTCCCCTTGATGATCAGTTCAGTTTATCTTTAATTATGAAATAGATGTTATTTGATATTAGTGGATTTTGTTGAGTATTCTTACGATATTATCTGATATTAATAATTGTTAGAACTGCCGTGGATGAAGTTTATTATATCATGTTTAATTTATCTTGAGTAGATAGTATTATCACTGTGATTATTGTACTTGTCTAGTCGTGCATGTATAGGGGAGACTCTATCTGAATGGACAGAGAATTTTCTATACATGCGGCGATCTGTTCATGCCCGTTTCAGCTTTACTCTGATTTAAAAAAAAAAAAATTTAGACCGATTTTCCAATTCGGGGCGTGACAGATTTTATGCTATCAGAGCCAATAACCAGCCGAAAGTGTGCGGCGAGTTTTGGCTGAGCCTGGGTCTAGATGACAGGACTAGCGAGACGAGTCTCACATCGCCTGGTGATCTTGGGCTGCTGTGTATGTGTTTGGGCTGACGAGGACGTCAGGCCTAAATGGGGGAGTCTGGACGCCCCCAATAGTCCCACATCGGATGTGGATGGAATTGTGATTGGGTTTATATGAGACATGTACACTAATAATAATAACTAGGCTTAAGCATTTTGGGCTGTGGTGTGGGCCTAACGAGTTATTATTGCTAATGGACCGTGTCTTTATATAAAGAGTTTTGAATGACAATTTAGGCATTAATTTAAAGAGTTTAATTTTAAAAAAATTAGAATTGCAATTTAGAGATTAATTTAAAGAGTTTTAGAATTACTATTTAATCATTAATTTAAAAATTTTAATTTAAAAAAAATTTAGAATTACAATTTAGGCATTAATTTAAAGAGTTTTAGAATTATAATTTAGGCATTAATTTAAAGAGTTTTAGAATTACAATTTAGGCATTAATTTAAAAGGTTTAATTTGTTTAAAAATTTTTAAAGTTTCTTTAATTTAAACATTAATTTTGTATTACAATTTTAAAAAATTTCAATATACTTAAATATTTGGTTTAATAGAAATATATGATATAATTCAAATTTATTTTGAGAATAGAATTGTACGGTCTAAGTTAAATCAAATTTAAATAGAAAATTTTGATCTTTTTAAAATAGAGCAATGCTACATGTACACCTCCAAAGAGGGTGTACATCTTACATCCACCGATCTAAAGGTGTAGGGTCACCTCACAAATTGTGAAGTGACTTCTCACTATACCCCACACATTTGATGGGTGGGGTGTGTGATGTACACCCCGGAATGGGTGTACATTTAGTATTTTTCTTTAAAATAATGATATCATATATTATAATTTAAAATATAAATTGATAATAAAAATTAATAGATTCCTAAATTCTAATTTTTAAAAATAATTTTCTAAAATTAAAATCATTTACATTATATTAAATAAAAATAATTAAAATATTATCATTTAAGACGATAACTAAATTGGAATATTTAAAATTTATAATCTTTCCAAAAATAAAAAAACTCACTAAATTCAAATTTTTAAATTTTATAATATTTACAAAAATAAAAATTTTCAAAATAAAGATAAAATTATTTAATTACCCTTGAATCAAAAGACCAAAATAATCCTGTTTTGGATATCTGGTAACCGATACCTTCCTCAAAGTGACCTGCTATTGCAGATCACAACTTAAAAATAATTAAATCTGAGCCGTTGAACAGGTATGAATGGACGGTAATTAACTAAAACAAAAGTATAGGAGTATGACTTTTATTATTAGGGTAGAAATGATTTTAATTGATATGATTCTTGTTATAATTTGTACAGAAAAATTAGGAGACATTAGTTGATACCTGGTTCTCTACGTCGACATTCTGTTCGGTAGGGCCGACGGTTTCCGTCAAAGGGCTAGAGATGATGTCCATCTGAAACAAATGAGTTTAGAACTATAATAAGCACTGTGAAGAATGTCACTTTTAATAAGTAGATATGTAATGTACTACAATCATAAGGTTAATAGAACGCAGACATTTACATATATGGGATGTTAATTAAAGATGCATCCAAATATTTCTCTTTCTTATGTTAATTGCAAATGCAACGTTAAAGCTTATAGTTTAGTTAAGGCAACTATATATTCAAATATTTCACCCACATGTTCGAATGTGTATGGATAACAGTTTGAGATGTTAATTAGTATAACTTTGAAACTTCTTTTTTATATATCTTCGTTAATGTAGATAAAGGTAAATTAAATAAGAGATATCCTAATGTGTTTAAATAAATAACAAACATGCTGTCACAAAAAAATTATAGAGTATTTAAAATAAGTTCAGTTGTAAAGTGCCACTAAATGTGAAAGCAAGTATTGTTAGAATATTATTTTGCTACACTTTTGTATGCTACTAAAAGTTTAAAAAAGTGCCGGTAATTTATCCAAGCTTTCTTTTAAGTTGTATCAACACTGTAAAATAGTGTTGTCATATATATTAAGCAAGTCCAAATATATTAATATTTTCAAAAAAGTGTCAATAAGTCACTGAGCAACACTTTTTTAAATTTATATTGACACTTAAAAGTGTTGCTGTAACTTAAAAGATGTATGCTCTAGAAATCAATCTGGCCGACACATGTTTTTTTTCTAGAATATAAATTTGTATTTGATATTTTACATTATAAATGTTATTAGATTTTTATTTCCATTCATGTTGTATATGTGTCCATGAATTGTCCAAAGAATAATTAAGTTGATGATACGTATTCTCAAGAGTTGAGAATTTGATATATGTATCATTAAAGATTAATTCCTAAATGTTCTTGATCGATGGATCATCACGGGGACAGTGATTGATCCGGTGAGATTGGTGCACAGGTTGCTTTCCTTTTAGGATAGACGAGTCTCGAGTCAATAGTGTGGGGACACTGGAGCGAATGTGCAGGTGGTTGTTGGAGAACAAGGGTACCGAGTGTGACCATCACGAGAAGTCACTTTGATGTCTACTCACTCGTCAGTGATTTACTCGATGTTGTAGTAGTGTGACTGGTCCTTTGACCTGCGGTGTCTCGGCTATTCACAATGGGGTTACTGTAGTTTGACTGTACATACACTTGATCCCTAGCTATTCGGGCCCTTGCAGTGCATGTTGGCTGCAGTAGGTTTGTTGTAAGAATAGGGTGTACACCTATATGGAATCTATCGCCCTTAGTAGATAAGGGAGTTAGTCCTATGTGATTTATAAGACCGAGTTTAGAAGACCTTGGTCAAGGCAGAGTAAATAACGGAAAGGGTTTCCGATATTAGAAACTTGAGTTGAATAAATTTGACATATGAAAGATGGTTGGGTTCGACGAGCAATTTCATGACCTCCGTCTAGTCGGGACTCTAAATAGAAGGATTGTATACAGGGCCTCGCCTTACGTCTTCAGATAAGGCGACGATGGAATTTCTTCTACCGTGCAACAAGACTACAAATGCTAATTTGAAACTCGCCTTTGTTTGCTCTCTGCATCGTCAGAGCGCCCCGCCCCGGGACGTTACGTTGGCTGCTGTGTACGAAGATTGTTCGCACTTGTTCCATCCAGCCCAGCCCGAAGTCGTACTATTCTTGTTCAATCCATAAACTGGTCTCACTAGCTGGTGACCACTCGACCGATCGACTAAAACCAATTCTACCTTTCTCATCCTCCTCGAAGACAAGGAAATTGGATAAAATTGTATAAAAGAGGTACGGCTACTAAGCACACCGGAGTCGGGGATAGACCAATAGTCAAGTTCTAAGAGACCATCTTTACAAATGTGCAAAAAGACAGCCCGAAGCGAAGCCTTACCCAGATAAGGAAGTGTGGATGAACCAAGGAGCGAAAGCGAAGATCTTACCCTTTTCTAGAATGTCGATATGAAAGCAGCAGCAAGACCAAAGTAATTATAGGGACTCTTTCTTACGAATTTCCACGTTAACTCCACCTAGAGGTTTAGTATTCCATTCTACTGGAATGCCACTACATGCTGCTAGGCGTCACTGGTGGATTGTGGGACTCATAAAAATTATCTGGATGATCGATAATTCTTATTGGGTTGAGTTGGAATTGTTCTAACCCACTGAAAAGAGTTTCAGTGATATTATTGATGATGATCACAATATATCTTACTACCAGTCAGAATAGAACCTATGGGGTCACACACATAAGAGGTTATGACTGATCAGATAGTTGGATCGCGATTTTTGAATCGCCTGAAAACTTAATTATCAATATGTTGATAATTGGACTAATTTGTAATTGTTACAAATTAAGAATATTAAAGTGCAAATGTTGCAAGAGAGAACTTACTAATAGCTAGTGAGTTGTGAGAGAACTTAAGTGCAAATATTGCATTAATGATTTGATTTGATCGAATTAGGATTGAGTTCAAGTCGAATTAAATTAGGATTTAATCGATTGAACCGATTAGAGATAAGATAAACTTAAATCTAATTTTAAGTTTATCTCAATGTTTATTTTAATGATTATAAAAGATATTATATCCCTCTTAATACGTATCAGTTTTCTTTAAGAAAAAAAAAAAAAAAAAAAAAAAAAAATCCCTAGCCGCCATCTTTTTCCTAGTCTTCCTCTTTTCTAAATATCCACATTAAAAGAAAGACGTTCTCTGTAAGGGAGCTAGCACCTCGGTGAGAATTTCGATGAGATCGACAACCTCGTGTGGATACCCGTAGAGGCCGGACGCGTGTGCGGCTTCAAGAGAACCAAATTTCACGATCATCAAATTGCGGTGTTGATCTCCCCGCACAAAGGTGAAGATTAGATCTCCGTTCTTCGTTTAATCTTAAATATATGAGGGATTCTATTTTGCGTGATTTTTTAGATCGGATCTCAAGTTTTTCAAATATTTGTTTATTTGATTTCCTTTTCCGCTGCGTTTATTTTGCGCAAAATTTATAACAGTGGTATCAGAGCCACCCTCATGTTATTTAAGATTAAAATTATAGTTTTGGATATTTTAAATAATTCTTTGTTGATTGAATGATTAATCATATTCAAGATTTATTAAATTTGATCAACTCGAAATTATTTTAATCCGCAGAATTAAAATAAAATAAAATAAATAAAAATAAAATTTTATTTTTTGTAAAATTTGATGAGATCAAATTTTATTTCTAATTTTTATATAATTTTGATGAGATAAAAGTTTATTTTAAAATTTTATTATATTGATTAGATCAATTTATTTTATTGTAAAATTTAATGAGATCAAATTTTATATAGTTTTTCACATAAGATGTGAATCATTGATGAGATCAAATAGATATTTTTGCGGATTAAAATATTGATCAAAATTATTTGAATAACTGTTTAGTTAATAAGATCGTATTGTTTTGGTGATTTGATCACCTATTTTTCTGGATAGTTGGTAAACGATTAATTAAAATATCCAAAAATTAATTATTGTGATATATGAGATATATATGGGTGATGATCATGGATAGCAACCAATTTATTTTGTATGGATATGTGATGTATGATGTGTATGCGGAATCCTATAATTTTAAATTTGTTTAAATTAATGACTCAATGTTATGACTGTTTGGGTGACTGCGAGCACGAGCCAATTTTATTTAGAGACCTGCATGTCTCAATAGATTAGAGATAAAAGTTATCGAATGTAATTAATTTTATTCTTTAATTGGGTTGTATTATGTTTGGTTGCACGTTATTGGTTGAGTCATTAGCACATAACAAGCCCAGATCGAGACGAGCACTTGATGGCGGTCGAATCAAGGAGTTGACGGTGATCGAATCAAGTTGTAGCTCCGGATTGGATCAAGAAGTTGAAGACGATCAAACCAATGACGTGCATGTGCTTGTATTTTTGACCCTTAGACCCCGATTCCGGCTCAGTGGCTCGAGCATGAATCTTCTTTTTAGATCCATGATCATCACCGGTTGCATTATATTTATTTTTATGTGTAGTTTATTTTTATTTGCATGTGATATAAATAAATAAAATTAAATATGAGACCTAAATGCAAATCTCATAAATATTAAGTCGAGCGGTCTTCCACCGTTGTAGAAGTGCGGGCGTCTTTTCTGGTGTTGATTGGCACGGCTGGTTACAGTGGTCAGTTGCATTGGGAAGGCGTAACCACTCTATTAGCATAAGATGCTGCGGAGTAAAGATGGGGTTGGGCCCAATATCTGTCAGGTGAGGGACCCAATGACGGCTTTACTTACGTGTTTGAACGGTTTGTCTGACTTAACTAAAAAATGAGGCCCCGGGGGTGGGTCTAGTTAGCTTCCTAGTGAGATGAGGAAGAGGTCCATGTATTTGCATGCGGCCCATGCGGGCCAGAGAAGAATCCGCCATTAATGGTTCGAGCTTGGGCTCGTTAATGGCGGCCGGCCGTCCGGTGATCGCCGGCGGTGTGGAATTGCCCAGAACCTCCCAAAGCTTCAATAGAAAGCTTGTGGTGCTGTTGGTTGCACTTAAAAGCCCGTGCCTTGGTGTTGCCCGAAACCGAAGCTTCAAGCATGGCCGTGCCGCCTAGCTCCGGCCACCGCGCGCCTCTTTCTTGACCTAACCGCGAGCATGATGATACCTTGTGATCCCTGAGGGTGGTGCTTGCCTCAGTTGGCCTCCAGAGCAAAGGGCTTTTGGGTGGCCATTTGTAGCAACCTTGAAATTTAAATAATTAATGTTTACTTTTGAAAATATGTATAAATGATAATTTTGGCAAAATTTGATAAATAGTGGATCATTAGTGGCCCAGAAATATCGACTTTTGATCGGGGCCTGATCTTGAAAATTCGAGATCGCCATTGCGATCGTCTCGTCGAAACATGAAAATTTCATGTTCACTTGTCGACGATCTGACGGTCGGATCTTCCAGAAATCAGCGATGAAATAGTGGGCCCCACAACTTAAGTGTGAATAGTAAACCCCTATTTCCATTTCCCTCCCGGTCACTAACGGCCAATTCACTGCCTTAAATCCAAATATAGCGACATGAGTAGTCAAACCTAGCTATTTTCGATGTTCTGAGCGCAATGGCACTGACGGATTTTGCGTTTGGCAACCCGTGTGCATCGAAGTGCGTGCACTATACCGCACTTTGTCGAACTTTATGGCCCGAGATTTTATATGAGCGTCAAACAAATCAAACAAATATGCTACTTAACAGGTCTCGACGAGCCGGACGTCGTGGCGAAGTCCGTTTCGCAAAATGACTAGTAGTTTTTCTCGAATTGCGTAAAAAGTACCTAAAAATGGACTAATTTGTAAAAATGTTAGGGACTTAAACACTAAGGGGTTGGGTGCAAAATGCACCTATTGTGAAGACCCCGTAGCCTGGGGATTTAGTGTGAACCGGGTTCTAGGATAATTTGCAAGAGCATCTTTACATTTATGAGGGAATGGCCTTTGGTCTCCTTGGATCCATATACGAGGGGTCTGTGGGGGATTTCTAAGCATCATCACCAGCCTCTGCTTCTTCTCCATCAAGCCCGAGAGCAAGGGTGGCCAAAGACTTAACCCATAGTGAGAGATCAAACCGAGAGAGTGAGAGGAAGGAGAAAGTTGGAATCAAATTTCACCAACTTGGGTTCTGGTGTTTTGGAAGAGTTCCTCTGTGCCAGAGGACCTTGCTGGAGCTTGCTGTGGCCGCGCGTGCAAGAGGAGTAAAATCCGGCTTCATCCCATCTTCTTCCAATTCGGCCAAGGTAAGGATCCCCAAACCACAGGTTGTTTGGACCCGGGACTCCTAGCAGTAGATTTCTTAGGTCCTTATCATGCTCCCTGCAATACCTGAGCTCCCCATGCAAAGCGCATGGCCAGCGGGAGCCAACTATGGCCGAAAACCTAATAAAGCTCCACTTTGAAGTAACTATGTAAATAATTAACGAACCAAGCTGAAAATTGGTATGTAGGTACTGTATGACATACCTAAAAATTCTGAAAAGTTTGAACAACTATGGTTAAGTAGTTCAAGAGAAAATTGATGCCCTAGTTTTCGAGAAACATGCATATTGGCCGAGCTTCCAACTCCGGCGCCGGCGGGCTTCCTCGACGCCGGCCACCTACCCAGATCACTTTCTGGGACCAAGAGGATCCCAACCATGACTTTGCATGGCTCCCATGCAGCCCGAATAAGGGTCGGCCATGGTTGACCCGAAAGTGAACCCCAACGTCGCCGTCGGCGATCCGGCCATCTCCGGCCGGGGAGGAAGTGTCGGGAAGCTTTGTATGGACCAGAGGAAGCTTCCATGAAAGTTGGAAGGCTTCTTATAACCTCTGTAAAAATCCGCCATTAACGGGCTTGAGCTCCAAAAGGGAGCTTTGCTCCCCGCCGCCGCCACCGCACCCCGTTGCCGGTCACGGGTATGGAAAGCTTTAGTAAAGTATTTAGCATCTGTTGGTGCTTTTGGTTTGGTCCCAGAGCTTCTGGTTGAAGCATCACAAATTTCAATGCAATGGCTTCATCTTCTTCCTCCCAAACCGCGGCCAACCTTGCATTTGGCTTGCTCCAGGTTGAGGGGAAATGATCAGGGGACTTATTAGATTAATTGTATCCAAGTTTTATTGCCCTGGTGCAGTATATGCAGAGATCTAATTCACTTTAGAGCTTATGTTAAATGTTAGAAATTGTGCACACCTACTGTTTGTGGAAATGCCACAATGAACTTTTAAACAGAATTTGACAAAGATATAAATATGAAAGTTGTTTCAAAACATCCCTTGAGCTTTGTGCTCACTTCAGTTCAAACAGATACTGTGTGAATTTATATTTGGAGCAATGTGAATCATTGAATGAACTTGGCTTTGGTACTGCTTGAACCAGCACACCTGGGTTTCAACCAGGGTGAGCACTGGTATCCTGGCACTGTCCAGATCAACTTTGATATACAAAGTTTTACTGAATGATGTTTGGATTAAAAGTTATAGTTAAATCAACCTTAAAATGTAATGTTGGAACAAAACACTGTTCCGGGCTGTTTGCGAAGCCGCGACAGTGTGCTCCTGGCTAATTTGGGGTCACTGGACGCGATGCTCGTGTTAAAAATTGATTTTGATGATCCGGAGAAATAAAATTACAAATAGGCTAGGTTAGAGAAGAAATTATGGCTCGAAGTTTTCTTCGGGTTCCGTGCTGCCGCAAATTGGTGAGCACGGTGTTCAGCAAGTTATTTGTCACCTACTGGAAGTGACGGTTCGTAAAAATGTTATTCCAGTTAAGAGAACGAGCGAAAACGGCTATCTAAAGGCACTAAAAGTGCGATTTTTGGAAAAGATTTGAGTTTAAATTAAGTTGGGGGTTAGAGTGGTGGAGTTGTTCCCTGATCAGTATTTTCGATTCAGGTTGGCACAGTTTTCGAGCTTCCTTTGGAGTTAAAAGTTCGCCTGCAAAACGACAGGTGGGTTTATCTTCGGTCCGGACTTTATCATTTCGGCCCTCTGGGGTATAGTATTGGTTGGACCCCTGTTGTTGTAGCCTAGTTGATATTTGAGCCTACCTTCCTTTTGATCAGTTTCATTCTGCTATATGCTGAGTTATGATCCTTATCTGCAAAATTGATTATATGATACCTTGCATGACTGATCTTTAGTTGCTTCCAGATATTATGACTTTATTCCTGGACATTTGCCATGCCTGATTGGTCATTAGCTAGCTTGCACATTTATACTTGATTATCAGTATATCCTGATCCATGCTCTAGTAGATGTTGATTATATTCTGCATATGATTGAGATTTAGTGGCTATTCTACATTGTACCCTTATTGGGATTTTGGTCATTTGCTAGTTTGCATACCTGATTATCAGTACTCCCTGATTATATCTGATCCATGCTATAGTAGTTGATGATTATTCCTGCATACGAATTAGTATATATTCCAAGTTGTAATAGTTTGTGATTTAAAATGTGATAAGTAATTGTAAAGTTTATATTTGAATAGTTGTACGTAGTTAGTACTCTGGTATTGTTGTATTAGAGCTTAGCCGTGCATATATAGGAAAGGTCCAATTCCAAAGGGGGATTGGAACTCTTCTATATATGTGGCGGTCTGTCATGCCCTGATTGGTTGTAACTCTGATTTAAAAAAAAAAAAAAAAAAAAAAAAAAAATATATATTTAGACACTGGTTTTCGAGCTCGGGGCGTGACACCATTACGGGTGCTCGAGCCTAGGTCGAGCCTTGCTTTCCGCACTGTTCCGGCCGCCATGCACCACCCAGTGAGTGAGCCTCTAACTCCACAGGTCCCCCTGAGCTTGATGCTCACTTCAGTTGCAAGAATGACTGAGTGGTTTGCTGTGTAAGCCATGTGAGGCCATTCGGACTTGGGCTCTTGTGTGTGGCCAATCCGACAAGGCTAGGGCTGCGCTAAGGCAAGCCCTTGGTCCTATGTGACATGCCGAAGATAATGCTCTGCTTGGTTTACAAAATGCACGGGTATAATAAAAAGATTAGTGACCGTGGACTCAAAGTGAGTTGTGGTCTACCTAGGCTGTTCCAACGGCTTCGCAACTTCGCGACAGTGAGCCCTTGGCTGAATTGTGGTCCCTGAGCATGATGCTCACACCAGAATTGCATTTAATCTGCTGTATATATAAGAATGCCTAAGTTGTAGCTTTAGGGTAGCTTAGGATGCGACCAACTTGTGTTGGGTGGGCCAACCTGCTCCCAATCAGTGAGCACGGGGTCCAGCACATCAAATTTTAGTTGCTGTTAAGATCTCGTGGAAATTAGAATCCTGGTTTGAAAGTTATAAAGGAAAAGGTGGTAAAAAGCATGTATTGTGTGCAATTTAGAAAAGCCCGAGGGGCTTTCTGCAATTGTAACATGAGGAAAAAAAATATATATATACTTAAATAGGTCATTCACCCTTCGGTGGGATTCCTGGGGTTTTCGTTAAGCCAGATTCACTTAACGGCCCGTTGATCGACGAAATGGTCGATTTAACGGAGGCTTCGCGCTAAACGCGCATTTTGAGGATTTTGTGAGATCCTGAGTTTGACACGTGGTGTTATTGTAGGCCCCAGTCATCAGGAGCCAGTTCGTGATCCGTCCAGCGGATATCGCGACCGACTACCTTAAGGTGGGTTTATCTTTGGTCCGCGTTTTATCAGATCGACCCTACGGGTATCGTAGTAGGACGGACCCCTTTGGTACTTGGTTGTTTGATTTCTCTATTGAGATATATCATGCTTATTTTCCAGCAGTTGTTGATACTCTATTGATATACATCATGCTTTACTTCAGCAGTAGTTATATATATTCCTAGACACATGCCATGCTTGATTGGTCACTAGCATAGTTCTATACCTGTATCTATTCTTCACTGCATGTTTAGAATAGGTGTTACTACTTGGCATGTTATACTTCAGTATTGGTATCCCGGCAGCTTTTTGCCGTCTATTTGGTCGTTGGACCATGGTTTGAGCATCAGCATTATGATCGCTGCGAGCCAGCTTTCATTCGCGCACACCGGCGGATTAGCTACCCGCAGAGGTGTTCTTTACCGGTAGGGAGGTCACATGGCCCGTGAGCCCGTTGGGGTATTGATAGCTGATTGGTTTTAGTGCGGCTTTTGCCTGAGGTCCTGGGGACCAACAGTGGCGTGAGATTGGGTATACTGGTATTCAGTTTTGATGCATTATTCATTCATTTACATTATTCCTGTTGATCTCTTCAGCATGCTTAGTTATGTTTCTATATTGTTGTTCTGACTTTTCAGTTATCCGCTTATTATAGTATACTTTTCCAGCTTTTCAGTTATCTGCTTATTATGGTATCCAGTAGGTACGGGTTGCTATTTTTCGGCCCATCGTGCCCACTGGTATACACTTATGTGTGTCTCACACCCTCGGGTGACCATTTTTCAGGTCTGTTGGGTGCGGAAACATTGGGACGTCCTGGTGAGGATTCGAGATAGAGTGTCCCTGGTAGGACTTTACTTTTGGTTTTAGTGGACTGCACAACTGTTATTTATATTTTGAATATTAATGGGTTGTATAAACATGTGAAACATTATGGATGTAATAGAGTAGAACTTATTTAGTTATAGTTAATTCTGTATCTACTTTGATTTGATGTATCTGTTTAGCCGAGCATATATAGGGAGGACTCTGTCCGTTGTACAGAGGCTTTCCTATATGTGTGGCGGTCTGTTCACGTCTTGGAGTATTCGAGTTTTAACTCTGATTAAAAAAAAAAAAAAAAAAAAAAAAAAAAAAAAATTAGACCATTTTTCTAATCTTAGGGCGTGACAGCGGTACGTGAGCTGGGTTCAGAACGTCGTGAGACAGTTCGGTCCATATCTGGTGCGGGCGTTAGAGCATTGAGAGGACCTTTCCCTAGTACGAGAGGACCGGGAAGGACGCACCGAGTTCACATCGACGGGAAGCTTTGGCACCTCGATGTAGTTTTATATTTTAACTTTGAATTTAAATTTAAATTTAAATTTAAGTTATAAACCTTAATTTAAATTTAAATTTTGATTACAAATTTATATAGTAGATTAAATTTGTCATATTTAAATAATAATAATAACAAATTGATTCTGATTTCTAATTCTATTGTGAACTAAATAAATTAAAAGATTCATCATTCCGTTTTTCATTTCGATTTTTATTTTGATTTCGGTTTCTATTTTGAAGCAAACATGCCCTTAGACTCGTATCTAAACTATTTGGTGATAAACTCATGAAATTGGCATATCTAATTTTGTAAGTGTTTTCTTTCGGGATGATCTCTGGTCGAACTCTGTAATCAAATAGGGTTTTACCCTGTTTAATCAAAAAAAAAAAAAAATTTGTAAGTGTTTTTTCTTTTTTTTTTTTGACTGAGCTGGATTGTGATATGATGTTTGTTTCATATTCTAAATTGAACATCCAAAGATTTTCTGTACATTGCTAAAACCTAGAAAGTTGGCTTAGGTTGATTGCTTCAATATTTATTAACTCGTGCTGTTATCTACAATTTTTTCTCTCAATCTCTCGTTCTTCTTCAATGCTTCAATTATGAAGTCACTTTTGTGCTCTACTTAATTTATTGGTGGGTTTCTTTGGTCTCTATGCTTCTTTTGTGTTGTGTTGTAGTGTTGGATTCCTTTGGAACCGAATTTAAATAGAGAAATATGTTGGTACTTTCTTTAATAAATAATAAAAATATTTTTAACCGTTGATCGACAAAGATAAAAAAATAATTTTACTTATTAACAGATTAACAGATAATTTTATAAAAAAAGACATTTTCGTAGTTAAACAACGCAAAATATATATATATTAATTAAAATACTATCTACTAATTTAGTCATTAATTTTTTAAAAAAATTAGAATTACAATTTAGATACTAATTTAAAAAGTTTAATTTAAAAAAATTTAAAATTACAATTTAGGTATTAATTTAAAGAGATTTAGAATTACAATTTAGTCATTAATTTAATGAGTTTAATTTAAAAAATTTTAGAATTACAATTTAGGGATTAATTTAAAAAATTTTAGAATTATAATTTATACATTAATTTAAAAAGTTTAAATTAAAAAAATTTAGAATTAAAATTTAGGCATTAATTTAAAGAGTTTAAATTAAAAAATTTTAAAATTATAATTTTTAGAGAGTCATTTTCAAAAAAAGCTCAAATCTGAGCCATTGAACAGGTATGAATGGACGGTAACTAAAAAAAAAAAAAAAAACATAGAAGTATAGCTCATTTAAATATGCGTGTGTGGTGGTGGTACTTTTACTGTTCCTTTATTTTTAGGGTAGAAATGGTTTTAGTTGATACGAGTCTTGCTATAATTTCTACAGAAAAATTAGGAGACATTAGTTGATACCTGGTTGATCTGTACGACATTCTGTTCGGTAGGGCTGACGTTTTCCCTCAAAGGGCTGCCAGGGATGATTTCCATCTGAAACAAATGAGTTTAGAACTATAGTAAGCACTATAACTAAGAAGAATGTTACTTTTAATAAATAGAGATGTAATGTACTACAATCATAAGGTTAATAGAACGCGGACATTTACATGGGATGTTAATTAAAGATGCATCCAAATATGTCTCTTTCTTATGTTAACTGCAAATGCAACGTTAAAGCTCATAGTTTAGTTAAGGCAACTATTCAAATATTTCACCCACATGCTCCAATGTGTATGGATAGCAGTTTGAGATGCTAATTAGTATAACTTTGAAACTTCTTTTTTTATATATATACTATCTTTGTTAATGTAGATAAAGGCAAATTAAATAAGAGATATCCTAATGTGTTTAAATAAATAACAAACATGCCGTCACAAAAAAAATTAGAGAGTATTTAAAAAAAGTTCAGTTGTAAAGTGCCACTAAAAATGAAAGAAAGTGTTGCTAGAATATTATTTAACGATATTTCTGTGTGGTGCTAAAAATTTAAAAAAGTGTCGGTAATTTACCCTAACTCTTTTTAAATTATATCAACACAGTAAAATAATGTTGCCATATATACTAAGCAACTCCAAATATATTAATACTTTTTAAAAAGTGTCAATAAGTCACTCAGCAATACTTTTTTAAATTTATATTAATACTTAAAAGTGTTACTACAACTTATGTTTGTTGTAGTGGGTTATTTTCCATTGGAATGATTTTAGTGAGGTAATTCAGAACTAAAGCCGGTTTCAAGCTCCTTAAGTTTCTTGAGAGGTTCTTGTCTCAAATCCTAATTTTCCTTATTTATCGGCATATTTTTTGTTCTCCATTTCTTCTATGCACGTGGCAGCAACTTTGATTTTTAGTTTTCCATACTTAAAATGGGGGATAGATGTACAAACTGCTCCTAAACTTTAAGACAAAACACTACTAGTCTCCTGGACTTCTAATTTTCACAACTAGAACTTCCAAATTTTATTAAATAATTAAATAATTTTATATTATCAAGTGAAGTTACTAAATAAATAGCTGGTCTTGACTAGTGTTTTTGTAAGGCTTCAGTCCATTAGCAATAATAATTTGTTTGGCCCAAACCATATGCTTAAAATGTTTAAGCTCAGTTATTATTATTAGTGTTCATGTCTCTCTTATATACGATTAATCGCAATTCCATTCTCATCCGATATGGGTAGACCTGGCAATTTCTATCCGTACCTGCGGGTACCCACGGGTTATCCGCAAATATGCGGGTATGAGTATTAATTTTTCTTACCCAAAATTTTTTGGATAAAACGGATGGGACCCCATTTAGTTGTGGGCATTTTGGGCAACCCGCGGGTACCCACGGTACCCGTATAAATTTTTTTAATTAAATATATATATTATTTTTATTTATATATTCTTAAAAATTCTAGCCCTAACTTCTTTTCGTATCTTTTTTTTATCATTGTGGTCACCTCTCGTACTGTGTCGCCTCCCCATATTTTTAAATTTTAAATGTAAATAAATATGATGACAAGAATCTTGTGGTGTCATTTTTGAAAATTGGTGAAACTTTGGAATTAAGAGAATTAACTACTAAGTTACCGTTGTGGATTGAGTTTTGATGATTTATTTTATGATATTTGACTCTATAATTATGAAAACTTTATTAATTTTATATCAAAAAAGTTTTGGATTAATTTATGTACCCTTAAAGATTTTATATTGTTTATTACTCACTTATACTTGGACATATTGCATGATTTAGTCTTTGAGCTTTGTTTCCGTTGACTGCTTATTACTCGCTTTTACTTGGACATATTGCATGATTTAGTCTTTGAGCTTTGTTTTCGTTGACTGCTTATTACTCGTTTATACTTGGACATATTGCATGCTTGATTGGTCATTAGCTAGTTGACAGTACATTAGCTTATTCTTGGATATTTATCATGCATGCTTGATCACTACATAGACTTGCTTCTATTCAGATGTACATACTTCTTGTATTCTAGACTGCATGACATGACATATGATTGATATACTGACATCTGAATTCCTGTTGAGATTTCCGGCTTGTTGCCGATTACCCGGTCTTTAGACCGCGAGCTTGAGCATAGCATTATGATTGCCACGCATTGCTGTACTTCACGTACACTGATGGTTTGGCCACCATCACAGTGTTCTTTACCGGTAAAGTGATCGATAGGATGACCCATGAGCCACCGATAGCACCTGTGGGTGCGGGGTTATGTCAGCCCGATAGGTGTCTGTCAGTGGCTTTAGCCTGAGGTCTTTGTGACCAACAGTGGCATCGACTGCGTACTTGTGTTTCTATTATTGACGCATAGCTTACATTACCTTGTTCTAGCATGTTTTGCTATTATATTCTGTACCCTTATCTGCTCAGCATCATGATTTGATTTACCTGCAGTCATTCTTGTGTTTATCAGCTTTTACCTATTGATCTATTACTATCCATCGATTATTATATGCCAGTAGGTACGAGTTGCTATTTCTCGGCTCGTCGTGCCCACTGGGATACATTGTATGTTGTATCTCACACCCTTTGGGTGACCACCATTTTAAGTTCGTCGGGTGGTGAGATGTCGGGACGGTCCAGTGAGCCGATTACGATAGAGATGTCCCCTTGATGATCAGTTCAGTTTATCTTTAATTATGAAATAGATGTTATTTGATATTAGTGGATTTTGTTGAGTATTCTTACGATATTATCTGATATTAATAATTGTTAGAACTGCCGTGGATGAAGTTTATTATATCATGTTTAATTTATCTTGAGTAGATAGTATTATCACTGTGATTATTGTACTTGTCTAGCCGTGCATGTATAGGGGAGACTCTATCTGAATGGACAGAGAATTTTCTATACATGCGGCGATCTGTTCATGCCCTGTTTCAGCTTTACTCTGATTTAAAAAAAAAAAAAAATTAGACCGATTTTCCAATTCGGGGCGTGACAGATTTTATGCTATCAGAGCCAATAACCAGCCGAAAGTGTGCGGCGAGTTTTGGCTGAGCCTGGGTCTAGATGACAGGACTAGCGAGACGAGTCTCACATCGCCTGGTGATCTTGGGCTGCTGTGTATGTGTTTGGGCTGACGAGGACGTCAGGCCTAAATGGGGGGAGTCTGGATGCCCCCAATAGTCCCACATCGGATGTGGATGGAATTGTGATTGGGTTTATATGAGACATGTACACTAATAATAATAACTAGGCTTAAGCATTTTGGGCTGTGGTGTGGGCCTAACGAGTTATTATTGCTAATGGACCGTGTCTTTACATAAAAAGTTTAGAATGACAATTTAGGCATTAATTTAAAAAGTTTAATTTTAAAAAAAATAGAATTACAATTTAGGATTAATTTAAAAAGTTTTAGAATTACTATTTAATCATTAATTTAAAAATTTTAATTTTATAAAATTTAGAATTATAATTTATGCATTAATTTAAAGAGTTTTAGAATTATAATTTAGGCATTAATTTAAAGAGTTTTAGAATTACAATTTAGGCATTAATTTAAAGAGTTTAATTTGTTTAAAATTTTTTAAAGTTTCTTTAATTTAAACATTAATTTTGTATTACAATTTTAAAAAAGTTCAATATACTTAAATATTTGGTTTAATAGAAATATATGATATAATTCAAATTTATTTTGAGAATAGAATTGTACGGACTAAGTTAAATCAAATTTAAATAGAAAATTTTGATCTTTTTAAAATAGAGCAATGCTACATGTACACCTCCAAAGAGGGTGTACATCTTACACCCACCCATCTAAAGGTGTAGGGTCACCTCACAAATTGTGAAGTGACTTCTCACTATACCCCACACATTTGATGGGTGGGGTGTGTGATGTACACCCCGGAATGGGTGTACATTTATAGTATTTTTCTTTAAAATAATGATATCATATATTATAATTTAAAATATAAATTGATAATAAAAATTAATAGATTCCTAAATTCTAATTTTTAAAAATGATTTTCTAAAATTAAAATTATTTACATTATATTAAATAAAAATAATTAAAATATTATCATTTAAGACGATAACTAAATTGGAATATTTAAAATTTATAATCTTTCCAAAAATAAAAAAACTCACTAAATTCAAATTTTTAAATTTTATAATATTTACAAAAATAAAAATTTTCAAAATAGAGATAAAATTATTTAATTACTCTTGAATCAAAAGACCAAAATAATCCTGTTTCGGATATCAGGTAACCGATACCTTCCTCAAAGTGA
This sequence comes from Tillandsia fasciculata, assembly GCA_029168755.2. NCBI lineage: Eukaryota > Viridiplantae > Streptophyta > Magnoliopsida > Poales > Bromeliaceae > Tillandsia > Tillandsia fasciculata. Next base: position 21,329,906 of record CM054936.1, read on the forward strand.
CCTGCTATTGCAGATCACAACTTAAAAATAATTAAATCTAAGCCGTTGAACAGGTATGAATGAACGGTAATTAACTAAAAAAAAAAGTATAGGAGTATGACTTTTATTATTAGGGTAGAAATGGTTTTAATTGATATGATTCTTGTTATAATTTGTACAGAAAAATTAGGAGACATTAGTTGATACCTGGTTCTCTACGTCGACATTCTGTTCGGTAGGGCCGACGGTTTCCGTCAAAGGGCTAGAGATGATGTCCATCTGAAACAAATGAGTTTAGAACTATAATAAGCACTGTGAAGAATGTCACTTTTAATAAGAAGATATGTAATGTACTACAATCATAAGGTTAATAGAACGCAGACATTTACATATATGGGATGTTAATTAAAGATGCATCCAAATATTTCTCTTTCTTATGTTAATTGCAAATGCAACGTTAAAGCTTATAGTTTAGTTAAGGCAACTATATATTCAAATATTTCACCCATATGCTCGAATGTGTATGGATAACAGTTTGAGATGTTAATTAGTATAACTTTGAAACTTCTGATCAGAAGAAAATTAGATTTAGTTCGGGGACGAACTGGTGTAGCAAATTAAGAAGCAAGCTCATAACTTACCAAGAACGAAGGAAGAGGCAGAGGCAGAGGCGGGGCTGCAGCGCTTCAAAAGAGTACGGACAGCTGACGAGCGAGTGAGAGTACGACTTACTGGCATAAGAAATGAGAGACTGCGTTAGGCTTCGTATCTTGTTTAATATATATATATACATAGAGAGAGAGAGAGAGAGAGAGAGAGAGAGAGAGAGAGTTGCCCCTTTTTTTTTTTTTTTTTGAGAGAAGGTAGCATGCTACGCTTCATTCATAAAAGGTATGAATTTGGCTACAGGGGTAGGCAACAGGGCCTAAAAAAAAAAAAAAAAAAAAAAAAAAAAAAAAAAAAATTAATGTATAAAGGAATAATTTTATTCTTTTTGAAATAGAACTTTGAAATAGAATATAAATTATATGAGATAGAATTTATTTTGTAGTATATTATTTAAAATATTATATTTTTTATAGCTCTATCTTGTAAGGGATGCTAGGATACACTCAAAAATAAATATATATCGTAAATCCCACTCATTTAAAAGTGTGCATATAATATTTACCTTATCTTATAGATCAATTGATTGTTTCAGTATAATATTAAAGAAGAATATTCTGAATTCAAAATTCAATTGTTCTTTAGGTGGTAAATATAAATGCAGTATAGTTGGAAATTTATGAAGATAAAAAATATAACAATTACTATTATATGTATTTTATTTAGTTGAATGTAATAAAAAATAATATAATTATAAATAATTTATTTGATTGTATGCGCTTAAAATATGCTATTATAATATTTTATTATTTTTATGTATAGGATGGTGAGTTTACCCCATATGTAGGAAAAAAATATTTTTTATTTAAAATGTTAGTTGAGAGGTAAGTTTATCATTTGTTTTTTATCCTCTATCTTAGTACTACAATTGGAACTGCGAACAATATGAGAATAGTTTTAATTGCTGCAGTTGAGCAAACTTATACAATTCCAACAGCTAAATTTATATATAACAAGCCAAACATTGAATATAAATATGCATATAATTACCAGTTCAATGTAGTTACAACTATGTACAATCAAGTTGTCCTAAGAGTAGATGGAAAGAGCCACATATCAAACCATATTGCGCTAAATAATTATTTGTATTATGATTTAGTGTTGAAATAACTTGATAAGATTTGATCTCATTAGATATTCAGTCGTCGATCAGCCCCGTTGGGTAACCCTCGAGATGTGAATGCGCTACGTGCCAAAAGGATCAAGCGATCAGACCGAGAAAGGATTCGCTCGGCCGGATTCTTCTCAATCAAACTCTCACAGAGTTCGGCCCAGATCAGCCGAATTAGGGTTTGAAGGTAAGCAGAGTTCGGCCGAGAGTAGCCGAATTGGAATAAGGAGACAAGAATTAGACACGGCTAAGGAACCGATTAAGAATTTGCATTGATTGGAGTGGGGTTACAAGATTAACTGGGAACCGATTACAAGTTAATCTACTTCTAGGAAATGCAGTAAAGGTTATCTAAGAAAACAGTAAATGTAGATATTAATGATATAAAAAAAATGGGTGGTCACTGGCTTACGAGGTTGCAGGGCCTCTCTTTCTTCGTTGGTTCGCTTATTTATACATTTACGAACTATTTATATAACCACCGATTTTGGTAATCGGCGTGATCTAAGGAGAATTATCGTAAATTCCTCAACTACTTCATTTTTGGTCGATTATCCTTAATAGGATAGTAGCAGTTTTCCATCTAGGTTCATCCCCTAATCGACGCGCCGCAGCTTGATCTTCGGTGCTTTTCAATACTAGGCGCCGCTTGTCTTTCCATAGTCTGTTACGAGATTCGCGCCCAAATCTCGTACTCTTTCCTTCCAAGATCTTTCCTTATACGGCTCGAGCAGCCGAGAGTTGACCCTGACTCCGCCTTTTTTGTCGTTCGACTAAGACGGTGTAATATTTGCCTTCGGCTGAGGTCGGTTCCGGATGAGACGATACTCTTTGTCGGCCGTTTCTCTTATCGGCTGATGTCTTTAGCCGATGGACGTGTATCACGTGACTAAGGCCGATCTTGGTAAAGACGCGAGTCCCTCTCTACTAACTTATTCTTCTATCGGCTGTTGTCCTCAGTCGATGGTATACGCCACGTGTCACTTCCTTAAGTGGCAAAAATTTTGGTCTCAACAATGCCCCCTCGGTAATCGCCTGACGTGCCGCTCTGGTGATTGTCGAAATATCGAAGAAATCCATGATCATTCTTTCGTACCCAGTTGTCACACGGCCTATTCAATTCTTCTTCAGCTCTCTCGACCGAATCTTCGGCTAGTGGCGAAGTAGCCAAAGCGGGTTCTTCGCCGTCAACTTAGGTCGGCTCCTGCCCCCGAGGATCCGTTTGGGCCTTGGCTATTGGCCGTGGATGTGGCACTTGATCTATTATGGCGGCTCATCGCCTACCGCCAAATGGCTCGCGTCTCTAAGGAGTTTAACCTGCACTCCCTCCTCGGTCACCCGGACGAATGAGATTTGATCCTGGTCTTTATCGACCCAACTAACATGGTAGATTAATTCCATGTTCACATTCACGAGCTGCGGCCTTCCTTCGGCCGCAATCTCCTCTACTTTATCTTCCACCCATTGGAAGATCTTCCCGTGGAGAGTGAAAAGTATGCACTCGTTGGTGTGAATCCAGTCATGCCTTAACAACAGGTTGTAGTGGCTCGCAGCGTCCACCACGAAGAAGGCGGTCCTTAGGGTTTTGGAACCGGCCATTATTTTAGTCGTCAAGACCTCTCTTGCTACCTGACCACCTTTAATGAAGTCGATCATCGTTGTGTTGGTCAGCTTGAGCTCCTCTTCGCTCTTGCTGATCTTTTTCAAGAAGGCGAAGGAGGGCGTGATGTATACCATTGCTATATATATATATATATATATATATATATATATATATATATATATATATATATATATATATATATATAGTTGAACTAGAATGTTATCGATAGCAAACGGGTTTTGTTGCCACGAATTTATTTTTGATGATGGAGCTTTCAAATCCACGATCGGTATCGTTGAATATGCCTAGACTATTTAAACTATCTAAAAATTAAATTTTAAATTTTTTCGATAACGTTGATCTAATGATCAACGTTACAAAATTTATAATTTTAATGATAAATATGAGGCTTTCATTAGTTTAACGACATAAAAATTCTAAATTAATTAAATTTTGGTTAGAAAATTTTTTAAACTATTTAAAACAAGCTCGATATTTTTTATGTTGATTACAAGTCTTCTATCATTACTTTATAAAGTATATTCATTTTCAACTATTCATTTTTGTATCCACTTGATGGATAAGAAAAGAATATCGAAAAAATATGAAATTTAATTTTCAAATAGTTTAAATAGTCTAAATCATATTTAACAGTATCGATCGTCGTTTTGGAAGCTCTATTATCGAAAACAAATAGATGACAACGAAATTTTTTTTGCCATCGATAGCATTCCAGTTCAATATATATATATATATATATATATATATATGCTAAAATTCTATTGATAGTATCAAATTATTGGTGCTACTAATTTTTTGACTCTTGAATTATAAGATGTGTGGTTAGAATGATAATGACTCCTAAAATTTAGTAGGGATTGGTTGAATAATAAAAATTTTAGAAAACCACATTATCACGACTCTCATAATTTTAGGACCAAAAGTATTATTTACCTTTTATTTTACCATAAAAATTTATTATCAAATAGAATGGTAAAATATTATAATTCTGACACTTATTCCACTTTCGTCGTTAGTTAGGTTAGGAGAGAGTTGGCGCTGTGAGTGAATTCGGGTTGACTTTTCGGTGCTTGCTTATCGGAGTTCAAGTTTTTTTTTTTCGCTCTCTCGAAATATCGGGCTATCGCACTCATATTCCTTAATTCATTTTTGTTTTGAATGAAGCGGGTAGCGTGTTATCTTTTTCTCAAAAAAAAAAAAGTTTGAGAACTAAATTATAGTATACTTTATTTCGAGCGAGAAATTATAACTAATAAAAGTTTGAGGGCTAAATATCATGAATCTACTCATTTGAATTAAAAATTATATTAAATTAAAATTTGTTGGATTATGTAAAATCATGTTTCTAGTCGATATCACGGTACTCAACTTCGTAGCGGATGGAATATGTTGGATTTGATTCTAATATGATTCAATTTTATTTCTAAAGACTAGATATGATGTAAGAATATTTTAAAGTGGATTCTTAAGAGGATATCGACGACGACTAAAAATGAATTGGAAACTCGAATGGAGGGTGAAGATCGTTTTCTATTAGAATTAGCTTTTTAGAATTATATTAACTCTTGTGATTCATCTTTTATTTTTGGCTAAATTACAGAAAATTTCCATATAATATTTTGCTTTTTTATTTTATTACCTATCTTTTAAAAACTTACATTTTATCCTATCGTAATTACGAAATTATCTTTAGGGGACAAAAAAAATTAACAGAATAGACGAAATAACGATAATGCCCTTATTCCTGTCCACATAAGGGATGTCTTTCCATTGTCACCTCTCTCCTCTGACTCTTTCTCTCTCTCTCTAACGCGGTCACGCTCTCTCTAATAGCTCGGAACCCGAATTCCTCAGTCACAGTGCCGCCGCCGGAGAAGAAAGCTACTCCGGCGGCGGCACCGGTTTGCGATTAAAATTTTATAAATAAAGTATCGTCGCCGTCAATAGAAAAAACGCTGTCACGCTGTCAATTTTTTTTTTTTTTTTTTTCTTTTTGTGATAGATGAAGTTGATAAATTTTATAAATAAAAATATTTAGATTACATGAACATGACACCAATCCTAAAATTAAAATAAAATTTGTAAAAAGAAAAAAAAATACTCGCGTGACCCACGAGTCTTCTCCGCGTGTTACACGACCCACCCGAGTCTTCTCGGCGTAGCGGTGTGGGGACCCACGAGTCTTCTCCGCGTGTTACGTGACCCACCCGAGTCTTCTCCGCGTAGCGGTGTGGGGAACGGAGCATTGCTAAGTAACTGGTCTTACTGTACATATATATATATATATATTATATATATATATATAGATATATATATATATATATATATATAATATATATATATATATGCATAGTACTATTATATTCTTATGAGCATAAATCTCTTTGTATTCATAATTTTATCGTCTTTAAATAAAAAGATGCGCGGTTAGGATGATAGTTGTCATTCTAAAATTTAGTGAATTGTTGGTAAAATAGTATAAACTCTAGAAGATCACTATAATTCTACTATAATCCTAACCGCATATTTTTTCATCCAAAAGTCGAAAATTTATAAGTACAAAAATTTATGGGGCAGAAGAGGAGGTGGAAGAGGAGTTCGAGGAGGAGGATGGGGTCGAGAAGGAGCGGCGCGTGACAGCGTTTTTTTATTGGCGGAGGCGGCGCTGCCCGACGAACAGTGAAAGGGCAGGGAAGGGGATGGGGGATGGGGTTTGAAGGGTATTTTCGGTATATCGACTAATAAATTGACGGTTCACTAACGGAATGCTGACCGCGGAGGTTAATGTACAATTCTGTAATTACGAGAGAATAAAATATAGATTTTTAAAAGAAAGGGGATAAAATGAAAAAATGAAATATTATAGAAGGTTTCTGTAATTTAACCTTTATTTTTTAAAGTTTTATTAAAAAAATTCTAATTAAAAAAAAAAATGTGAAAAACCTCCATAAAAATTTTTTTTATAATATAATTTTCTTTCTTATACTTTTATGTCAGTGAATTAAAATTTAAAAATCAAAATATTTAATTTTCAATAATCTAAGGACCAAAAGTATAATTTATTTTTATTTACCATAAAATTTTATTAAGAAATGGAATATAAAATTATTCCGCGTGGGTTACATGTCCTGAAATTAAAATAAAAAAATAAGCAAAAAAGGTGTTGAGACGACTGGCTTGACCCAGACGAGCTGTCTGAGCGTACGGACGGAGCAATTATCGCTGTCAACTATAATTTTCTTTCTTATACTTTTATGTCAGTGAATTAAAATTTAAAAATCAAAATATTTAATTTTCTATAATCTAAAGACCAAAAGTATAATTTATTTTTATTTACCATAAAATTTTATTAAGAAATGGAATATAAAATTATTCCGCGTGGGTTACATGTCCTGAAATTAAAATAAAAAAATAAGCAAAAAAGGTGTTGAGACGACTGGCTTGACCCAGACGAGCTGTCTGAGCGTACGAACGGAGCAATTATCGCTGTCAACTATAATTTTCTTTCTTATACTTTTATGTCAGTGAATTAAAATTTAAAAATCAAAATATTTAATTTTCTATAATCTAAGGACCAAAAGTATAATTTATTTTTATTTACAATAAAATTTTATTAAGAAATGGAATATAAAATTATTCCGCGTGGGTTACATGTCCTGAAATTAAAATAAAAAAATAAGCAAAAAAGATGTTGAGACGACTGGTTTGACCCAGACGAGCTGTCTGAGCGTACAGACGGAGCAATTAATGCTGCCGTTTGCATGTGAACGTATGGTCCGTAGTGACTGCACGATCTAATTAAGTAGCTTTAAAAAAATATTTTCTTTTTAATCTTATTTTTAAAAATATTTTTAATATAATTTCATTTGGATTAATAGATAAAAAAAAATTAAATTAATATTTTACTGTTGAATAAGAAAATAAAATAAAATAATTTATTTAATAATAATAATTTTATTATTATAATAATTATTTTTATTATAACTATATAGTTATTAGGGATGGAGCTATGGAGAACCAAATTCCAAAAAGTGGCCATCACCCCTAATATTTTTATTTAAAAATTAAAATAGTGCAAACTTTAGAAACAAAAATAATATTTTTTTAAAACCAAATTCCAAAGTGGCCATCACCCCTAATATTTTTATTTAAAAATTAAAATAATGCAAACTTTAGAAGCAAAAATAATATTTTTTTTAAAAAATAATGTTGTCTTATGAGCGACGGAATATAAATTTAATTGACTCTAACGTATTATAATACTTCATTTATAATTATATTAAATTTTAATACTTAATTTTTTAATATATCATAATACTTAATAATATTAGATCTTAATACCTACTGGCTTCATCCCTGCCGTTATGATAGTTGATATAATTAAAAAAATATATATAATATAAAGATAATATAATTATACATTATTTATAAATAAAAGTATTAAAATAATAGTTAAAAATGTTCGAGATCAAGAAACTAATATTAAATTTACTTATATTATTTTATTTATTATTTAAAAATATTGTTCATAATATAATTTTTTTATATAGGTACTTCACTGTAATTAAAAATAAATTTTTATAATAATATTATTCATAGTAATATTTTTTTATCTGAAATGAAAGATGATGCAGAGATTATTAAAAAAAATTTTAAAAATTTCTCTCTCCTAGTTATTTGATGTCTTGAAAAGTGAAGGAGAAAAAAAAAAAATTTCTTAATTAATATATAAATTTATATATATATTATTAAGTTATTTTTTTATTTAATTTATCAAAATAAAATTAGATTAGAAATTCTTTAGGGTCCGTTTGGAAACGGATTAAGATAGAACTAGCTAATTCTGGGATAAGTATAAAGTACGGAACTAGAGTGAAAAAACGTTTGGAATGGTTACAGGAATAAGAGATTTTGTGTTTGGTTTAATAATGAGGAATAAGAGGAATAAAGAGGTTAAAATGGGTAAATTATATTTTCGCCCTCAAGAGTTAATATGTGATAAAAGTTATTAAAATCTAATTAGTTAGTTTAAATTAATGGATGAATGGTTTTAAAAAATAAAAATAAAATTAAATTCATAATTACATTATATTATTTAAAAATAATATTTAATTTAACATTTTATTTTCTTAAATTAAATTTAAAATTAAAAATATAAAATTTCAACATTTAAATTTTAAAATTTAAAATTTTATAATATTAATTTTAAATTATAAATTTTTAACATAAATTTTTTTAAAAATATACTCTAATGGAGAAGAAAGAAAGAGAGAAAGAGAGGAGGAAGCTGCTAGAGAAGAAAGAGAGAGAGAGAGAGAGAGAGAGAGAGAGAGAGAGAGAGAGGAGGGAGCATTGATGGCCTCGGAAAGAGGGAAAGGGGGTGGGGGGTTGGGGGGTAAGGAGAGAGAGAGGAGAGAGTTTTGTTGATATTTGTCTCGGAAAGAGAAAAAGTGAGGAAAGGAGGATAAAATAATAAAAATTAAAATATTAAAATAATATGTAAAATTTACTGTATCAGATCATTCTAGTTGTTTTGGGATAAGTAATATCGGTTGATTCTAGATGCGTTTGGTAAAATAAAAAAATATTTTCCTTATTCCCTATTCCATTCCGATTCCAAACGGAGCCTTAAAAAAAAAAGACTAGATTAAAATAATATTTTTAATAAAAGTAGATAGGAAATTGTCTCTCCCAGCACATGTGTGCTTCTATATATATATAATATATAAATTATAAATAATATTTGATAATTAATATTTTAAAATTTTAAAATATTTATGTTTTGATATTTTATGTCTAAAAATTTGACAAATTTTACTTTGTCATTCTGCATTCGAAAAATGACACCCCAGTTCTAGGTACCTCGAATGGTGAGGGTCGAGACGAAATGTGAGAACCGTACTGGAGAGTCATATTCCCAATTTTGATCATGGACATCCTTACTACAAGAAATCTTACACTTAAGGACGCTTTGGATAATAATTAACGACGTTTTAAAGCGTCGGCAAATATAACCCCGATGCTTTTAAAAGCGTCGTCTAAAAAGTCGTTAAATGACTATGTCAGAATAAATATACCGACACTTTAATATAGCGTCGGAAAATTTTTTCCGACTCTTTTTAGAGTCGGTAATATATTTGTTGCTGACCCTAAAAAGAGTCATTAATTCAAACACTTGTCGACCCTAAAAAGAGTCGTTAATTTAAACAATTGCCGACTCTAAAAAAGAGTCATTAATTTAAATATTTACCGACTCTAGAAAAATAGTTAATTTACACAATTGCTGACGGTAAAAAAAGTCATTAATTTAAACAATACCGACTTTAAAAAGAATAGTTAATTTAAACAGTTACCGACTTCAAAAGAAGTCGTTAATTTAAATAATTATCAACTCTAAAAAGAGTCGTTAATTTAAACAATTGCCGATACTTCAAAGCAACGGTAAATTATGAAATACTAAATACACATGTCAATACGAAAACTATGTAGTAAAGAACAAAAATTTTAAGTGTTTCAACAGTAACTCAGACAAGTCCAAAATTGCTTTATTACAGAACAAAAAATTCCAAACTTTTGCAATGCTTTTACAACAAACAAGAAGTTACTGAAAAAAGATCGAGAGTTATCTTGCCTGTGTCCAGCATGAAAAGATCATTATAATATACTTCTTGATGAGTATCACTAGATATCCCGCAGCTCCAAATATGAGTTATCTCGCGTGCATCTGGTCCCGTGCCTTCTCCAGTTGGTTGAATCCATGCATTGGAAGCTGTTTATATAGTTTGCAAACGCAATTATCAAATTTTCTTTGACGATGAGACAAATCCGAAAGAAGCATATTTTGGATAACTAATTACTGAGTTGTTAAATAACAACATTCTCTTAACATAATTGCACTATATAAAACAACAATCATGCAAAGTTATCTTTACATATAGGTGTCTAAAGTATGCAAATAGCTTGTTCCCAATAGTGGTGCAGCTATGGCTGTCCCTTGGAGAAGGTGGATTGCCCGTTAACGGCAGTTTGCTCCAGGTTTGAGAAACTGGCAATTGAATATGCAGTGGTTTAAGAACTAAAATATGCAAGTATTTCAACATAAACTCTCATCCAACCATAGGTTCCTCTGCATGAAAGGATAGGTATATACAGAAGTGCTTCCATAGACTACAGCTGAATATAATGAATGTACTTTGAAGCAGGATTAGAAAGGTCATTGTATAAAAACAGTCGACAGTCATGTGTGGTCAGATCTTTTTCAACATCAGCAATGGAATTGCAAAATATGAGCAAGTTCCAGGACTAAAGTGTTTAATTAAATAAAAAGTTTACAGACCAAGTCTCATATCAGGATAGTAGAGAAAGGTCTCAGTATCAGGAAAGTACAGAAACTACCCATGCAATTTACTAAAGCAAAAATTGTTGATATCTCAAAACCAACCTTATCAAAAGACTTCTGGCCATCTGTGTCAAGCCAACTTGTGCATGCAGCTCGAACAATTTCAGCAGCTCCTTTCCAATGCACATGAACTTTAGAACCTCCCTGAAGTATAAAGCACAAAAGTAACAAAATGCAGAAAAGAAGCATTAAAAAATTTAGCATCCATGAAGAGGCCATTAAATCGAAAGCTGACACTTAAAAATTTATATGCCTACTCACATAATAGGGTGTTATTAAAAACAAAAATGGAAGTGTGTAATGTTTCTTACATACCTTGTATTGTATTGAATTCATTTTTTTGTAAATCTTCAAGTTAGTATGTGAGGACAACATCTTGTTAGAAAAATAAATCGCACTAAATTTGATTGTGATTAAATTATCTAACTAGTTTATGTTTAAATTTGAATAACAGAACTTACCTTTAATCGCTATGAAAATTTTAGAAATTGTAGATAAAAATAAACCGAAATAAAATTGATCCGGAAGCGTGCGAGGCACTGCCCTAAGACGTATTTCCGTCATTCGTGCGGATTAATCGGAGATACCACCCCAAGGTACGATCGGAACTCCCCTTCCTACGAGCACGACCGCGGAAGAGGTTGACGAAGTTTCTTTCAACACCCGATGATAAAACAATATAAGAAAATGAAATCGAAATAATAATCAATTGCTTGTGTATGTGTATGAGTGTGTGTATATATATTTGTAAACATGTATACAACACTATATATATAGGTGTAAGGTGAATGTTGTCCAACATTCACATCACCAGGATGAGAATAATTAAAGCCCACATTGAGTGTAAAAAAACGTTCAAAATTAATTAGATTATTAATAAAAATTAAATGATAATAAATGAGAATCAATAGAATTAAATAAATTAAAATTAATAATAAAATAATAAAAATGATTATTGAGGATTTTAAAAATTTTGAATATTATTCTAACACATCTCTCCCTGTGAACCTACCAATAAAATTCGAACTTTAGAAAACAAAGAATTTCCAACGTCAACAATATTAGTTGTTGATTAAGCTTGAAAAGGTCCACCAAACTCTTGTTAATTTTATATCATACTACAATATATGCTATTACCTAACTGGGAACTCACCAAAGTGAAGTCTGTGGAGGGAGTGAAGGGAGTGCGTTGAACTTGTGGGCTAAGCCCGAGACTTGTACCATCAACCAAGAACTAGCCCCAATAAAGTACACTACATCCTATCTCAAATAATTATTGCCATGATCAGATTGGAACAACTAGTACTTAGTAAAGAAAATCAAGATGGATGTCTCACAAACAGGGTACTCATGTTGATTACTGTACATGAATGTAACATGCAATTTTAAGTTCCTCATACTATACTCTAAAGCACTAGATTTGCAGCAGCTAAAGAGAAAATGAATGCTTAGGAAAATAGTATGAAATTTTTTGTTCCGAATTGTCGATTCTACGAATTAATTTAAGGAAAATAGTAGGAATGCTTAGAGTTTTTGCATGAGAACAAGGACACTATACCCTGTGTGATTTTTCCTCTAAATTTCCTTCATTGAGATATTGCAAAATGTTAATTTTTCTAATTTAAGACAAAATCTAATTAAATAAAAATCACATTTCAGTGCCACACCCTCAACCTTAAATTGCACAAAAAAAAGAGAAATATATAGATCTAATGAATAGCTCAAAAGGGGAAGCAATTTCACATATAAGATGCTGCAAATTTTGAAATTTTCACACCAAATTATCTAATAATAGTAAATCTAAGCATTTTAATATCACCAGTTGTGATAATAGACGAGGCATTAATTACAACTCCATCCGCTATAACGAGCTATAACCACTTCTCAGAATTAGATCAAAAACCCTAGAAACAAGCTCAAAATTGAAGTTACAAGCGGAGCCCTAAATCGAAATCGAAGCAATTAAGCACAAAAACCCCCCAAACCCACCTGAAATCCCCTCCGTGTGGCGGCTCCCCTCCGCCTCCGCGGCACCCATTCGCGCAAAAATAGCAAGAGAGAGAAGAGGAGGTGGATTTGGGGGAGAGATCCGATCCCCCAATCCGCGATCGGAATTCCTTTCGTCCTTTCGATCGTCCTCGTGCGTCGGAGGCGCGGTGGACTTGGGGGGAGAAAACGTGGTCCGGAGGTGGATTATTTAAAAAATTATGATTTATAATATAAAAAATTTTAAAATATAAGAGATATTGCAGTTCAGTTGGTTAGTGTATTAACTTAGTAATCGAAGGACTTGAGTTCGACTTTCAACTACTTTTTTTATTTTTTTTTAAGATTAATTAATTATTTATTACCAAATTTTTTAAACATCGTCAATTAATTATTTATTGCCGACTCTTTTTAAGCATCGTCAATTAATTATTTATTATCGACTTTTTTAAGCGTCATCAATTAATTATTTATTATTTATTGCCGACGTCGTCAATTAATTATTTATTACCGATTCTTTTTAAGTGTCGTCGATTAATTATTTATTGACGATTCTTTTTAAGTGTTGCCAATTAATTATTTATTGACTATTTTTTTTAAGCGTCGTCAATTAATTATTTATTGACAATTCTTTTAAGCGGTCTGTCACGTCTCGTTCATATTGGCTCGAACGTGACATTCTTGGGGGCCACTTTTGATAGGCATTTGAGTTGACAGAGTTGCGGGATTGCGAAGTTGGGACAATACGTCAGGGTTGAATCGTTGGTCGGCCAACAGAGAAAATTTCCTAGCAATGGCCCGTGCCATGACAAGAAAAATGGTGCCGCATGCGGGTTTGAAAACGTACCCCTCGGTGAGCACCTTTGTACCCTCGGGGTGCCAAAGGGGGGGATGCCTTGTTAGATATATAGAGGAGGGGTAGGACACTTGCGAAGTGGCCCCGACTCCCCCATTGGCCTATAGGACATAGGTCATCCCTTGGCGAAAGGAGTCGCCAAGCCTAGGTTCGTGTGAGCGGGATTCGATGGTCGATGAGCACACGGGCTTAGGGTAATGCCAAAGACACGAGGTCGACGGCATTACGGAGCGGGGTATGCCAAGAGGTTTTCTCTCTCGGTTCGCTTGCACTACCTTATGCCGTTTCGGATCTCTGTAGTGGAGAGAACGAGCGGATGAGGGACAGTCTTACGACGGTCGGTCCGCCGTAATGGACAAGGCTCGCAAAGGCAAGTATGTCGAGCGGGGATTCGTGAGGCGTAAGGCCCTACGGAGTTGGCGAGGTAATGGATAACGAGGCAATCGATGTTGGTTTTCGTAAAGTGAGCCATGCAGTGGACCAAGGGTGTTGGGGGCCGAGGATGGCCATCCAATGGAGGTGCCGAGTGGCTAGCCGAGCGGAGCTAGACCGATTCGATTGAGGGCGACATCCGTCGAGCAAACCTTGGGAGCTGGGCCAAGTGTGTTGACGGCCAAGCATGGCTGTGCAATGGAGGTATCAGGGGGTTGGCGATGCGGGAAGAAGGTCGCTGGTTTGGCGAACCCTTGCGAAGGGGACGTAAACACGCGGGAACGAGCAGTGTCGGGTATTCGGGAAGCGGACCTTGGGCCGTATCGGGACGATGAAGGAACTAAGTAGTTGGCGGAACGGGACAGGCCCGACTCGACTTTGGATCCCGTAGTGGGTATTGAGGGCGCGGGGCGCCTTGGCAAGGTAACGGGCTGGCGGACGAGCGAGACGCGTGGGACGGGTCGCTCGGTTAAGCAGACGAGCGGAACGCGCAAGGGTAACTCGCTCGGGCCCGCTCGGAAGGGCTAAGTTGTGAGAGCTTGTATTGTCCTTTGTGCTAACTCGAAAGGCAAAAGGGTATTCGGCTAAGTAGCGCTCTCGAGGAGAGTTTGTCTGGCTACGCGGGATATACTCAGCTTGGTGGCCAACCTCGGTGGCGGGGTTGTTCGTTTGGGACTTGAAGAGTTCGATGAGGGGTTCGACGCAAGGCGCGGCGCCGAGCAGTCAGGCTCGTGGAGGAGAATGCTTGGTTAATGCCTGAGTTGGGAACTCGCTGATTAAGTCTGAGGGCATGTCCGTGGCAAGGGACTCGGGAAGGCTGGCTCGGGTGTGCGACACTTGAGCGCTGCACGGGGCAAAATGTTAAGGCGAAAAAGCTAACCCCGTGACAAGTGGTATCAGAGCTAAGTTGAGCTCATGGGTTGAAGATTTGGCCGGAAGGTGCGACCTTAGCGGCGAAGTTGGAGTGAGTGGAGTCACTCTGACGAAGGTACTAGGCGTCGGCGAGGCACTGTGGCGGTACTACGCTTGTGGGTGATGCGGAGTCGTAGTGCAGCGGACTCTAGTACGGTACTTGTGAAAATGGCTAAGTCCTAAAGTGGTGTGGCAGACGACGAGGCAAAAATTGGGAGAATCATTAAGTGATCCATGGTCGCGGTTACCATGGAGTTGAATTAGGCGGGTGCCTAAGGAACCTGAGCTCGTGAAGTGGTGTTTGCGGCTTAGGAAAAGGAAGGAACACATTGAGCGGCAATGTGCTTCTGGAAGTGCTGTCTTGCAACGAATAAATCTCTAGAAAGAAAGGATTGGGAGGCGGCACACGCAGAAAAAGGGTTTACTTCGTAGTGGCTGAGTTTGAGAATCCGAATGAAGAAGGTTTGTGGTAGTAACACTTATGCATGGCAAAGTTGTGAAGGGCACCAAAGACTTCTCGTTGGGTTAGTACTCCTATCTCAGTCCCAGAAGATCGATGGGGAGGTCGTTTGCTCTTTGAGTGTGTACCCATGAATTGGATAGAGATATCTTATGGCGGAGAAAGAGATCGCAATTGGACCTTTGCCCCTAGGGTAAGGAGAAGAGTCTGCATCTGGGCAGGATGGTGACAGCGTCGATTGCTCGGAGCAGCACCCACGTGTACAATGGACGGACGATGTGGATTTCGCCAATGGGTGTAGTCAAGGTTGTGGTAGAACCGAAACTCGTTCAGCGGAAGTGGTCATTGTGAATGCATGGGTTTTGTCTGAGTGCGCTCGGCGGTGCTTGCGACTCAGAGTGGGGGAGCACATTTGAGCAGAATGTGTCCCAATGGTTGGTGACTCGATAAAGGGATCTTGTCTAGGAAGCGTGGCGGATAAAACACACAGGACAGAAGAGTTCACTTCGTGGAGCACAAGTGGGAACCAAGACTCGTCGGATCTGTGGCAGTAACAGCTGAGCTTTGGGCTAGGTTGTGAAGTGGGCCATGGGTTGCCGGATGGATTGGTGCCTCTCACTTAGGGCAAGAAGGCCAATGAGGTGATCGGTTACTCTCGATGGTGTGGCCACACGTTGGATGAATGGAACTCCCTATTCGAGTGGATCAAATGGTGAGATTGGACTTTGTTCAGAGGAACAAAGTATGGAGCTATGTTCGGGAAAAATAGTGGCTCGTCCTCCTGGTCGTGGACGTGGACGTGGTGCGGGCACTGGCCGTGGTGTCGGCCGACCACCCAGAGTGCCGAGTGAGCCTGAGGATCGGGGCCGTATGGAGCGACTTGAGGCTCAGCTTGCGGCTCTGGCTGGGATGGTCCAGCATTTAGTACAGCAGCAGGCTGCTGCTCCTGCCCCACCTGTTCCCCCACCAGCTGTCTCGGATGTTACACCGCCGGTTGTACCCTCTGTTGCACCGGCCGTTGCCGAGCCTGAGTGCGGAGCCAGTTGTTGGCCCCGTACCACCACCTGCGGGGCCAGTTCCAGATGTTGCCGCGACTTCCGGTGCGGTACCGGGGGTTGTTGCTGCCCCTGCTATCACTGCTGTGATGGCATCTGCGTCATCCCAGTCTGTATCCCCAGTTGCTGATCTTGTTGCCAATGACGAGGCTGATCGAGTAGAGAAGGCTCGAGCAAAGGCTGTTCTGCTTGAGTTCAAGAAATTCAAGCCGCAAGTATTCGAGGGCAAGGATGATGATCATTGGGCGGTCGAACAGTGGATCGACCATATGAAAAAGCTATTCCAGGACGTGTACACGGAGGAGCGCGACAAAGTGCATATCGCGGTGCATTGACTTGAGGGCAGAGCATCAAAGTGGTGGAGACGTCATCGAGAGCATCATTTTGAGGGTCTGCCTGAACCCACCTGGGAAGACTTCATGTCGGCAATGTACCACCATCACTTGAAGGAGACCACCAAGGAGGGTCTCGAGCGGGAGCTAGAAAACATCAAGCAATGAGACAAGACTGTCCGTGAGTACGAGCAGGAGTTCTCGCGCATTACTGACCTGGTTCCTTAGGCAGTGCGCGAGGAACGGCACAACGTACGGCTTTTCTCCCAGGGGTTGAGGCACGAGATATGCCGCCAGCTCTCATCCCACCTGATCACCGACTTCGACAACTGTGTGGAGCGGTGCTTATCTATTGAGGCGGACGTCCTTATCTTCCGCGCCGAGTGGAATGCTGCAGATAAGGACAAAGGCAAGAAGAGAGCATCTTCCGAGAGCGGTGGTAGACCCTCCAACCAGAACAAGAAGGCGAAGCAGCCGCGACTGAAAAGGTGGCCCAAGAGATCACCGGCCACCAGTGTCTTCGTGAACCCCAACTGGGGACCCCGGCTATGTGTTTTATGCGGGAGTACACATTGTGCGAGCGACTGCGACCAAAGACATGGCCGATGCTTCAAGTGCGGCCAGCATAGACATGTATCCACGACGTGCCCGCGGGGATCTGCACCCACACAGATAGCAGCTCCTGTACCAGCAGCACAACCTCGACGACAGGGTCCGGCGCCTAGTTCTGCTTCCTCTGGGCGTCCCCCTCTTCCTCGACCACCTACTAGGACGCGTCAGACTGCTGAAGGATGCGTTTTTGCTCTGACTCATTGTGAGCCTACTCCGGAGGAGAACCTAGCAGGTACTACATTTATTTTTGGTCATCATGCTAGGACTTTATTTGATACGGGGGCTTCGCACTCTTTTATTTCCACCCATTTTGTTGCCGCCCATGGTATTATCGTCCAGCCGACTAGACATCGTTTTTGGGTAGAGATTCCTGGTCATAATGTTCTTATCAACGAAGAGCTCCGGTTATGCCCGATTCATCTTGGCGGACGGAGTTTCCCTATATCTTTTTCGTCCTCAAACTTCGTCAATACGACGTGATTTTGGGGATGAACTGGTTGTCTAAGTATCGGGCTACTATCGACTGTACCTTTCGGAGATTGACCTTGGATCCGCTGGGTGGAGTGGAGTTGATCTACTCTGGTTTCGAGCCTTCAGCTTATTTGGGGATCTGTTCTGTGACCCCAGTTCGTCGCCTCGAGAGGGGGTGTGTGGCATATCTTGCCATGGCTGTCAACACCCTTACTATTACTCGTCGGATTGAGGATATCCCTGTTGTGCGGGATTTTCCAGACGTATTTCCTGCTGAGCTTTCGGGGATGCCACCCGAGCGGGAAATCGAGTTCGTCATCGATCTTGTACCCGGCACGTCTCCTATTTCGCAAGCACCTTACCGCATGGCGTTTGCGAAATTAAAGGAGTTGAAAATGCAGCTAGAGGACTTGATGGCCTTGGGTTTTATTCGACCCAGTGTTTCTCCTTGGGGCGTACCTGTTCTCTTCGTGAAGAAAAAGGACGGCGGTCTGCGTCTGTGCATCGACTATCGGGAGTTGAACAAGGTTACTATCAAGAACCGTTATCCTCTCCCTCGGATTGACGATCTTTTCGACCAACTCCAGGGATTGGTGGTATTTTCCAAGATCGACTTACAATCCGGTTATTATCAGTTGCGGGTTAGGGCGGAGGATGTTCCGAAGACCGCCTTCCGTACCAGATACGGCCACTACGAGTTTACAGTGATGCCGTTTGGGCTTACTAATGCCCCAGCCGCTTTCATGGATATGATGAATAGGGTTTTCAAACCCTTTCTCGATCGTTTCGTCGTGGTCTTCATCGACGATATTCTAGTCTATTCGAAGAGCGGTCTGGAGCATCAGGATCATCTTCGGCAAGTTCTCCAGGTTCTGCGGGAGAACAATCTGTATGCCAAGTTCAAGAAGTGCGATTTTTGGCTTATGGAAGTCGCATTTCTTGGGCATATCATATCTGCTGATGGTGTCGTTGTGGATCCTAAAAAGGTTGAGGCTATCAAGGAGTGGCCCCAGCCGACTAATGCGACGGAGGTGCGTAGCTTTATCGGTCTTGCGGGGTATTATCGACGGTTCGTCGAGGGATTTTCCAAAATCGCCGCTCCGATGACCCGTTTGACTAGAAAGGAGGAGAGGTTCGTATGGACTCCAGAGTGCCAGCTTGCTTTGGATGAGTTGAAGCGGCTATTGACCGAGGCACCTATATTGACGTTACCGGTCCAAGGCGAGAACTATGTGGTGTATTGTGATGCTTCTCGGATCGGTTTGGGCTGTGTTCTGATGCAGAACGAGAAAGTGATAGCCTACGCCTCTCGACAGCTGAAACCTTATGAGCAAAACTATCCGACGCATGATCTCGAGCTCGCCGCGATGGTTTTCGCTCTCAAGCTATGGAGGCATTACCTGTATGGAGTCCATTGTGAGGTTTATACTGATCATCAGAGCCTTAAGTATCTCTTTATCCAGAAAGAGTTGAACTTGAGGCAGTGGCGATGGCTCGAACTACTGAAGGATTATGATCTTACTATTCAGTACCATCCAGGTCGGGCCAATGTGGTAGCTGATGCCTTGAGCAGGAAGCATATATCGCCAGAGTTACTGATGATCACAGAGCAGGACCGTCTGATTTCTGAGTTTCAGCGACTGGAGTTGGAGATTGTTCCTTCGGGATCGACTGCTCGACTTTTAGCGATGGTAGTGCAGCCTACTCTGCTAGATCGCATAAAGAATGGACAGCAGTCAGATCCTTCCTTCCAGAAGATTCGAGAGTTGATATTGCTGGGCCAGACGAAGGATTATCAGTTGCACGCCGATGGCTCTATCCGATTTAGGGGCCGTTGGTGTGTCCCAGATGACAGTGAATTGAAGAAGGATATTCTTACTGAGGCTCATCGGTCCCTGTATACGGTACATCCTGGCGGGACTAAAATGTACCAGGATCTGAAGCAGCACTACTGGTGGCCTGGGATGAAGGCCGATGTGGGGAAATATGTGGCACAGTCTTGGTTTGCCAGTAGGTGAAGGCAGAACATCAGAGACCGGTGGAAAAACTGCAACCGCTTCCTGTACCAGTTTGGAAGTGGGAGCAGATCACTATGGACTTTGTTACCGGTCTGCCTCGATCCCAGCGAGGCCATGATGCGATATGGGTCATTGTGGATCGACTCACCAAGTCGGCCCACTTTCTGCCGATACACACGACATGGACCCGAAATCGACTCGCTCAGCTCTACATTGATGAGATCGTTCGACTCCATGGCATTCCGGTGTCGATCGTCTCGGATCGGGACACTCGCTTTGTGTCTCAGTTCTGGATGAGCTTACATGAGGCTATGGGTTCGAAGCTGAATTTCAGTACTGCTTTCCACCCACAGAGTGACGGGCAGTCTGAGTGAGTCATTTAGACTCTGGAGGATATGCTGAGAGCCTGTGTACTTGAGTACGGAGACGGCTGGTACCGGTATCTTCCTTTGGTGGAGTTCGCCTATAACAACAGTTATCATGCGAGTATCGGTATGGCTCCTTATGAGGCACTGTACGGGCGCCGATGTCGTTCCCCCATCTGCTGGGATGACGTCGGTGAGCGCCGTGTTATCGGGCCAGAGTTACTTGAGGATGCTGAGGCCAGAGTGCGCGTAGCGAGACAGCAGTTGCTGACCGCGCAGAGCAGGCAGAAGAGCTATGTGGACCAGCGACGACGAGACTTGGAGTTCCAAGTTGGTGACCATGTCCTACTGAAGGTGTCGCCAACTCGAGGAATCAAGTGTTTTGGGATCCGCAACAAGCTCAGTCCTCGATTTGTCGATCCCTTTGAGATATTGGAGCGTGTTGGTCCTGTAGCATATCGATTGGCTCTTCTTCCTAGCCTCGCCCGTGTGCATAACGTCTTCCACGTCTCTATGCTCCGGAAATATGTCAGGGATCCTTCATATGTTATTAGCCCCACCGCTGTCCAGCTTCGTGAGGATCTGAGTTATGATTGCACATGATTTTTTAGGTGATGTACAAGTTGTGGCATTTTTTCGCTTCGTGCGGGCAGGAAGGACTCTATCTGATGGGTCTGAGCACGTGTTAGGTCGCACTACAACAAAATTAGGTTATAAGAATATATATTTGTGACACTTTTGTATAAGTGCCCTATCTATATTCTATCTTTATCCAAAATTAGGTTATAGTGACATATTTTTGGGACATATTATAAAAATGTGTAGCTATACACCCTAGCGACGGCACATATAGCAACACTAATAATAAGTGTCGGTATTTTTATCAGCGTGTCTTTTTTTAGATTTTAGAAATACTTAAAAGTGTCACTATAACATAATTTTATTGTAGTGTCGGAAGTTTTGATACAGCTCCGGAGTGTGGCAGCTCTAAAGGAGTAGATTCTAATCGAATGGGATCTTAGTCTTGGTGTGGCCCAACATCATATATATATATATATATATATATATATATATATATATATATATATATATATAGCCCAACTCACTAAATAAAAACTAAAGGTTAAAAATTTAAAAATAAATTTTGAAATTTCAAACGACTTGATCATTACTATACCGTGAGTATATTATTGTATTGTTAAGAGGCAATAGGAGTCATGCATCTCTTGAACCTACCAGAGTCATCTCTCAATCTCATATTGTTTGGCCATTTTGAACTCTAGCTATGTGTGTGCATGTATGTGAATGGGCCTAATGAAGATGTAAATCTAAATGGATGAGTTTTGATATAGAAGGTCTAACATTTTAATATTAATAATTTGGGCTTAAGTATTTGGATCCCCCATTTAGATCCAACAAGTTATTAGTAGTGGTACAATAGGTGTAAATTTAACTTCTAATTAAAGCTGTTAATTATTAGTACAAGTAAATTTTAAAATCACCTAGGTTGGACGAGAAATACATCATTCATAGGATGTAGCACTCTCTCACTATAATAAAACTATACTATAACGATATTTTTAGGTGCGTTTGGTTCGAAAAAAAAAAAAAAAAATTTAGTTATACCGGGGATATGTATAAGTTATGGTTTTAGCCGGAACTAGAGTAAATTTGCGTTTGGTTCGTTTTAAGAGTTATACCGGGTTTAGAAAAAATTGTGTTTGGTAAGTTAAAGAGGAATAAGAAGAATAAGATGAATAAGAGAAAATTGTGTTTGGTTGAGAATAGAGTAATAAGAAAAATTGAGGTATTAAATATTTTGATTTATTAATTTGCTGATATAATTTAAAATTAAATAAATTTATGATTTTATTCATCCTTATATTTAATTTAAATAAATATTAAAAAATTCAAATAATATTAACAATTAAATATTAAATTATAATATTAATATTAAATATTAAATATTAATATTAATATTTAATATTTATCTAAATATTAAATATTAATATTTAATATTTAATATTAATATTTAATATTAAATATATTTAATATTAAATATTTAATATTAAATATTTAATATTTAATATTTAATATTTAATATTTAAATATTAAATATTTGCTTTATTTAATATTAATATTAATTAATATTAAATATTTAATATTATTTAAAAATTAATAGTAAATTTCTATTCCGCTATTCCGCCCGGAGGTGGGAATTGCTAAACTCACCCTTTAGCGGGTTATACTGGAATAACCCGCTAAGAATGGGTTTAGCTATTCTCACCTCCCAAAATACCGTTTGGGGATAAATGAAGGGGATAAGGACTTATTCCATCCTTAACCCCCTAACCAAACGGGGGCTTATGTGTTTATAAAATTTTAAAAAAATGTCGCTAGAAAAAATACCGACACTTATAATTAGTGTAGCTATTTGTGCAGGTGCTAGGGTATATAGCGACACATTATTATAATGTGTCTTAAAAATATGTTCTTATAATCTTATTTTGGATATAGATGAAATATAGATAGGACACTTGTACAAAAAATGCCACAAAAATATATCAGTATAACCTAATTCTGTTGTAGTGTCTCTTACAATAATTAATTATTCAAAATTCAAATAATTCAATTATTTTATTATTATTATTATTATTATTATTATTATTATTATTAGGAACAGCAGTAGCTGTCAAAAAGTAAAAAAGATATTTGGCCAGATTGAGTAGAAAGGTACAAAATTGTGACTCTTGCCTAGAGAAATGCTTAGGTACTTAATTTTATAAATAATAAAAAATAATTTAAACTGTTACGATCTGAAAGGTTGATGTATAAAAGATAAAATTATTATTTTAACTTGTAGGGAGTTAAAAGAAATTTCGTGAGAGTGTTTTCGTAATTAAATATCATAAATTTTTAAAAAAGTTAAATTAATATTCTTTCCACAAATTTAAACAATAATTTTGCATCACTATTTAAAAAAGTTTGAAATTACACTAATTTAAGCATTAGTTTTATATCACTATTTAATAAAATTTAAATGTAAGTAAATATTCAAATTTAATATATTTAATGTGTTTAAAAAATTTCAAATTTTATTAATTTATTTAGAAATTAATTTTGTATCACTATATAAGAAAATTTGAATGTGGGTAAATATTTAAGTTCAACATATTTAATAAATAAAACTTTTAAATGTGAATAAACACAAAATTGATATGATATGATGTATATTTAAATTCACAGTATAGCTCTGAACTAAATATTTTTAATTCTTTTATGAAAATTGACTTGGTAATAATTTTCTTAAAAAATAATTTCAAAGATTTACGTCCATAATTTTCTATCCAAATTTTTATGATGTACGTTTTTATAAAGAATGACAAAATCAATATTTTTATTCTTGATCAATTTATGATCAAATTATAATTTTATTAATGCGAACACACATTTAATTGCACAAATTATTAGACCCTCATTCAAATAATTTCCGTTTATCAGTAAATAATTTCAGTTTGTTTATAGCCATTTAAAATGGTTTGGACACTTTATATATGAAAAAAAAACTAATTATACATTTCAAAAGAAGTGTATAGTTTACATCCCATCCATCCAAGGGTGGAATGAATTCCACCCATCACTTGATGTGATGGGTGGAAAAGCCCCCCACCCTTGGATGGGTGGGGGTGTAACTTGTACATCCATTATTGGGTGTACAAGCAGCAAAGCCCAATACTATTAATAGTATCAAATCATTGGTACTATTAAGTTTTTAATCCTTGAATTAATAGATGTGTCGTTGAGATGATAGTGGGCCTCTTGGATTTAATAGGTGGTTGAAAAAATAGTAAAATATAACGGGTGAAAATAATCAAAGGGGTTGATTTAAGAGTAGAAAATTTGATAGCACTAATAACTTGGTACGTACTATTAATAGTATAGTAGCCGGACTATATATATATATATATATATATATATATATATATATATATATATATATATAACAGTGGTTGGGACTTTTGTTTGGTTTAAAGAATTTATGTTGAGCCGACTGATTTGATCGATTAGATTGTGATCCGTCTCAAATCGCTCGATTCAATTTTTTAAAATGGATAAGATTTAAAATTATTTTAAACTTTTAGAGATAATAAATATTTTAAACGTAATTGTTGGGCCTACCGAAAATAAGGAGAGCCCAAAACAACCCATCTTTGCCCTGCCCTTGTGGCCGCCCTCTTCTCTCCCAACCGGATCCCCCAAATCTCTCCTTACAAGAAAATTAATATTTAATAAATTTTTTTTTATATATTTAACGGCGTTTAAAAAGTGTCTCAAATTTAGTCTAACATAATATTTGAAACCGTCGTATACAGTATCGATAAATAAAGAGTCTAAATATAGTCTAACATAATATTTGAAACCGTCAGATACAGTATCGATAAATAAAGAGTCTTCATGTATATGTTGACGCTTATATCAATCGTCGGTAAAATATATTTTAACGTTTTAAAAAATTAAAAAATTAAAAATAATAATAAAATTTATTATTTTATAAATTAATTGAATAATGATAATTTTTTGAAATATTTGTATTTGTTATACACTTACTCCAAGTATTGTATAAAAAAACGCTCGCCAATATTAAGATTTTCTTATGTTGGTTTAGATATAAATTAGAACTGTTTATTTTAGGAATAGATATATATATATATAAGTTAAAAAATAAGTAGTAAGAATATCAATTTTACGTTTGGATGAAAATTAAATTTGTTGGGAATAAAAAAAAATAGTATTTAGATAGTTAGATTGAAACAGTGAGAATAAGAGTAATTATAATTTTAAAATAATAATATTTTATCTAATTAATTAATATAAAATATTAATTAAATAATAATTAATATTTGTATAAATTAAAGTTTGAATTTTAGCGTTTAAATAATAGCATTTAAAATTTTTAAATTTATTAAAAATTAAAGTTAAAAAGTTTAAAATTTGTATAAATTTTAAAATTAATAAATTATAAAATTTTATAAATTTATAAATTTATTAAAAATTAAGTTAAAAAATTTAAAAAGTTATAAAATTAAAAATTTCTCTAAATTTAAAAATTTATAAATTTCAAAATTTAAATTTTAATTGTTGTGAAAAATATACAAAAGAGAATACAAAAATTTTAATTTTTAAATTTATATAAATTAAATATTTTTTATAAAAAATTTAAAAATTTATATAAATTTTAAAATTTTAAAATTTATAAAAATTAAAATAAAAAATTTTAAAATTAATAAAATAAAAAAAATTTAAATTTAAAATTTTATAAAATTAAATATTTTTTTTTTTTAAGAAAAAAAAAAAAAGAATGACCCAGGTTGTTTCCAGATGAATATATTCTTGTTGCCACCTAGCGGGAAATTGTTATCCCCGTTAACACGCTATCTCAAACAGAGAAGAAACGAGAATTTTAATTTTAGGGGACCAAAAATATATTATACAAAATATATTAATTTTTAAAAATTATTAATAAAAAATTATATATAAATAATTTGTTTGTTCATTACCTTTCGAGTTTTAATATATATATATAATATAGTTGTCTTTTTCATTAAAATAATAATATTTTAGATATCTATAAAAAAAAATTATTTTAAAAAATCAAGTATTAAAATTTAGTATAATTTACAAATCAAGTATTACGATATATCAAAAAATTAAGTATTAAAATTTTTCATAATTTTCAAATCAAATATTACGATACGTTTGAGTCAATTAAATTTATATTTCGTGGGCCACAAGATAACATTATTTTTTTAAAAAAATATTATTTTGGCCCCTAAAATTTACACTATTTTTATTTTTTTAATAACTTAATAATAAATTGTTGTGTAATTTTAAAAATGGAGGGTATTGCCACTGTACCGTTTGGATTGGGGATAAGCCAGAATGAGTTATATCAGGTATAAGTATAAAGTAAGGAATAAGCTAGGTATAATGTAAAATTGTGTTTGGTTGGGAATGAGGCTTAAACCTGGTATAAGGAAAAAAGTGTTTGGATTGGGGTTGAAGAATAAGTAGGAATAGAGAGTTGACTTTTATGTTAAATGACGATTTACCTTTGCTTTTATGTATATATTAAATTTGATAATTAAATATTGTATTATAAAAATTTTAAGTGGGAAAAAAAATAATTTTTAAATTTTAAGTAGGAGTAAAAATTTTAATTTTTAAATTTATATAAATTTTAAAAAAATTATAAAAAATTTATATAAATTTTACAATTTTAAAATTAATATTGTTTTTTAAAAAATAAAAATAAAAATTTATACTTATGATTTATTAAAATATAAAATATAAAAAAATTAAAATTTATAAAATTATAAATTTATAATTTAAATATTTTTTAAAATTTAAATATTCTAATTTAAAAAAAAAAAAATCAAAAGAAATATAAAAGAAAGGAAAAAAAAAATTTAAAAAAAATAAAAAAAAAAAAACACTAGGTGCCGGTCTCCATCGCTGCCGCTGACAGTGACGCCGGCGTCGCATGAAGCCGAAGCCACAGCCACCTCCGCAGGGATGGAAAAAGAATAGAAATGAAGCATCCATTTTCCTCGATCGAGCGCAAAAAAGTGTACTCGAAACTATGTCTCCTAATTAATTTTATGATTAATGTCTGTTGAATAACATGCTATATATTTATAATTTGGTGAGTTTTCTTGGGTATAGATCGAAAATATCTAACTCCATGGAAATAATAATAATAATAATAATAAATACATGTGTGTGTGTGTGTGTTTTTTCTTGTTAATATTAGTATTTAAACATGCTTATTGAAGACAAATCTCCATCATGATTGGTGTTTTTGTGGTGCATATATGTCTATATTATTGTTGCTATTATTTTTATTATTATTATTTTGATTATTTTCTCACATGTTGCACCACATTGATCAAGTTGGGGCCCAAATACAAAATGTTTCTTCAAAATAGTATTATAAAACTATGATTCTGTATTTTTTTTTGATAAAATTTTTATTGATGCTCTTACATCTTATTTGGTTGACCGATATTAATGCTAAATTTTTAATTTATTTTTTTAAAAAAAATTAATCAAGGTTGATTTTAACATTCATAATATCCAGTATAATTTACTTAAATAAATAAAAAATATTGCAACTATAGGGATTGTATATATACCCAATTAATCTTATATTTTAATTTTGTTGCTTCAAATTTTATTATATATACATTTTTTCTCACTTAGTTAAATCTTCAACTTAACTACTTTACTTGATGTTCTTACCTAATTAATTGGAGAAGAAATATTTTAATCACAATTAGCTTAATCAAAAGTGTTTTGAATTTTATATATATATATATATATATATATATATATATATATATATATATATATATATATATATATATATTTCTTTACGATTAAAAGATAAAAGATATATAATCGAAAAAGTGCAATCCCCACTTTTATAAATATATATTTTTTTTTTCGAAAAAACAGTAATAATCGATATTTTAACGGTTAAAGATAATAAATATTTTAAATATTATTTTAAACATAAAATTTTTTTAAAAAATAAATTAGTTGATAAAAAAAAGTAATGATTAGGTTCAATAATTAGCCATATCAGTAGGTCGGGACGATTTTTTAAAAACTTGAACCCAACTACATACCAATTTCAAAACTCAAATCTGAAAAATGACATATTGTAAAGATCTATATCTAGCCCTGAAACTTGAATCAAAATCCGAAAATTTAAACTCCAAATAATTATTTCTCTACCATTTATCAAAATATATTATATTAAATTAAAATTATTAAAATATAAATATAAATATAATAATAAATTTTATATATATTATATAATATAAAATTAATTAGGATTTGGATAGGATGTGAGGTGGGTTCTGACAAAATCTATACTCGATCCACCAAACAACTAAAAAATTGCTTAATTACCCCACTATCAAAGAATCAAAATATTTCGCTTTGAGGTTCCCAAAATGAACAAAAAATAAATCTAAACCGTAATGTCAAAAAAATAAAAAATATAGAAGTAATCCTATAATGTTAAAAGAATTTGGAAAAAGTTTACTTTATTCGTGGTAAATGGTTAATACGGTATATATAATTCCACGTAATCAAATGTATGTGATCTACCAAGAATGTAAGTTTAAGTTTCTAACGAAATGATGGTTAGAAAATAGTACTTAGTAGTTAATGTTGGAAGGCTTGGACTAACTTAAAGAACTATATAAAATATTCTAAATAAGAAAGACAATTTTATTTAATAGAACTTGCTACAAATACCATACAACTGGATACAATACATCACAACATATGTCCTCATATATAAACATGAAACAATGCAACTTTTCACGAAAAGAACTAGCACCCTTTTACGAACAAACACACCTCTTAACAAAAGGACGCAACCCTATTCTAAGAGACACAACCCTATACGAAGAGATACAACCTTATACGAAAAGATACAACCCTATATGAATGTAAACAAACTTATAAACTAACAGTTAACACATGCAGAACATGAATAAACGTACGATGAAAATAGATAAATTCAAAACAAAGGCGGGTAAACTACATTGAAGAAACAAATATCTGCGAAGCATATCGAAGATGGTTACTTAATTTGGCCGCATGAAAAATTGCAAAAAAGCAAACACTGTTGAAATTACAGTGCATATAACAACTATAATACCTCCTGATGTTGCTAAGGCCACGCACGGATTTGTTAGGAAATTCTGCTTGACCCATGCAATCGACAAATTAAGAGAACGCAAACGGTAGTGTGCTTCCACCGACTGAAGCGTAGATTCCAGATAGTAGTCCTCCCCGTGTTGAGGATAAGTAGCCAATCTATTAAGCCTGCCGAAAATATTTAAAATCTCTTGAGGGGGACCGACTATCTCAATGACTCCTCCCAGAATAAGTAATTCAACATCCTCAATATTGCTGAGAAGCTTCGACATGAATGTGATGTATGCATTTATATATTTCCCAGCGTGAGGCCATTTTGATTGCTCAAACAAGATAAGGTTATTGAAAATCGACTCTGTATTCGCGTCAATAGACAGGCGTGGAATTTCCATTGTCCCCTTGCTGAATGTTACGTCCAAAAGAGAATGGGGAGTTGAAGAGGGCTTTACTCTGAATTTGACTCCTGCTTCATGGTATTCCATTGCTCGGTGCCACTAGTTTATCACTGCTTGATCGTTGTGGTGTTCCACTGAATTTGGACTAGGTCGAAAGAACATATGGCACAAGTGTACCAGATGGTGAAAATCATTCTGACATATCTCAGAGATTCTAATGGCTTTTGGGTACTGCTGTAATACACGTTCCACACCGGTGGCAATCTTTTCTTTAAGTGATTCAGTTGTTTCTCCTTCGCCTGCAGCACTCGTATGTATTTTCCCGAGAACGAAAAAAGGAATTTGATTCTCTACCAGAAGTAGGTCATGGCATATGTCATACCTATTCAACCCACGATTCTCCATGAATTTAAAAGGCATGTCCTTCCCTGCGAGAGCAGCAAGTATGAAGCATCCGTCGAGCAAGAGCATCTGAGCAAAACTCTTTGGTTCCATTGCGATATTCTCGCTGTAAAAGCTTCGTGCTTGGTTTTCCAGTCCCTTGAATATTTCGTCTATATCATAGTAGTTCTCTGTATTATAGTAGTTCTCACTGATCCGACGAAGGATGCCAGCTCGACAATTGTACTTCACCTCCTCCATGTCTTCTAAACGTGAAGATCCATAGTTATACGGACCAATAGATAGAATTTTTGGCTTGAAGGAGTGCTCATTGTCCTCATGGATATTTTGTTTCGGAACTTTGGAAATCTTGCATATGTTAGTTTCACCTTCAGTCATCGTTGAATTGTCCAAAGCAGATAGCTCAATCTTACAGATCTGTTCACGGAGAATATATATCACAGGCAATGAGAAAAGAAAGAAGAGAAGTTAGAGAAGTTAAAACAATTAAACCAATTATTTCAATATAATTCTTTAAAAAAACTAGCAACTAGCATTGATGAAAAATGACGCAGAATAGGCGGAAAAATTGATCGCCTACAATTACATGTGTGTTACATAATATGAAAAGATTTTCAATGTCAACTAGTTAAATGTGCAAATTTATTAATTAGTTTACTTAAAGCTTGTATTGCCAATGTTAAATATGTCTCAAATTTTTAGGTCCAAATCATTTTTGGCCCAAAACTAAATTGGAATTAATTAATTAATCTAAATTCTATAGGATATAATTAAGATTAAGATTTAGAGTTGGTCTAGACTAATAAGTTGGTATATATATAGACTAATAAGTAAGAAATAAAAGGAATCAATTTTTCCATCCTATTACAATTATGCTTTTCAAAGTGAAAATAATGAATACATGCTGGATATATATATATATATATATATATATATATATATATATATATATATTCACTTGGTTTACTATCAAAAGACTTTAATGAATCAAAAGAGGAGATTGGAAAAATCACAAGAAATTTGCACGACTAATAACTGAAGTTTCTACAATAAAATTTGACTTGAATTGTAATGCTTTTGTAGACACGTAAAATTTAAATTCACCATATATTTAGGAACCGTATAATTAAATATTATGGATAAAAAATATCAAAACATTATTGTGGACAAAATGAGTATAAGGCTAAATTATGCTACATTATATTGAGCTATACACGTTTTGTTTCACTTTCTATAATGAACTATTTTTTTCAAAGACGTCGCTCAACTATTTATTTTTCTTCAGCCATACACCATACGTAATAAGTCTATAATTTTAGATAATAAAATATTGGTTAAAAGTGACGGAGCTTTATTTAATTTTATATTAAGAGTTTTGTAAACAACAGGAAGTGAATATAATTATAGTCAACTCCTTCAACTTTTTTTTTTTTTAGGTTGCAATGTGGGTTAGATTTTGTTTATAGTTAGGCATGTTTGGTTGGAAGGAATGAAAACTTATAATGAAAATCGGAATAAGCTATTTTTATTGTTAGTGTTTGGTTTGAGAGTAGTATTTTGATTTTCATTAATTTTGGAAAAAATCGAATCCTTTTAAAATGACTTTCAATATAGAGGTGAGAGTCAATTTTAATTCCAAAACAGATTAAGAATTTTTTTTTTTCACTAATAATTATTTAAATTCAAATATACATATAAACTTAAATTTAAATTAAATTATATTTTTAAATTTAACATATAAATTCAAAATTATTAACTTTTTAATTTTAATTTTAATTTCAATATAAGTTTGATATTTGAATTTTAGTATTGTAGCTGCTCATGGTTATTTTGGCCGATTAATTTTCCAATATGCTAGTTTCAATAATTCTCGTTCTTTACATTTTTTCTTGGCTGCTTGGCCTGTAGTAGGTATCTAGTTCACTGCTTTAGGCATCAGTACTATGGCTTTCAACCTAAATGGTTTCAGCACCTCTATGTCGGCTCTTCGCCACCTGGGGTTGTAGTATGTTCCAAGAGTTGGGTTGTTCGTTCATTATAGCCGTTGTAATAATCGTGAATTTTAAAAAGTTAAATTTTAAAGTTTAAATAATTTTCGGAATTAATAATTAGCAAAAATAAATAAATTATGGTGTAATTGAACCCCAAAAATATCGACTTTTGATCAGGATCTGATCTTGAAAATCCGAGATCACCATTGCGATCGTCTCGTCGAAACAAGAAAAATTGATATTTATATATTTTCGATCCGACGGACGGATCTTCCGCAAATCAGCGAAAAAACTGCAGGACCCACGACTTAAAGTGAATAGTAAAATGAATAGTAATCCTGATTTTCGGTCCTCTCTCGATCGGCCGACGGTCGATTCACTGTCTACGACCTGAACCTAGCAGTATGAGTAGCCTATTCTAGCTAATTTCGATGTTCTGAGCACAATGGCGCTGACGAAATTGGCGTTTGATGACCCTGGTGCATCGGCATACGTGCCGAATAGTGTAAAACACTGAGAGATATGGACCGAGAAATTCCTGAGGCACCAATTCGACAAACCAAATACGCTACTGGAAGGGTCTCGACGAGCCGGACGTCGTGGCGAAGTCTGTTTTCCATTTTGGCGACCCAGTTTTCTCGAAAAACGTGAAAAGTGCCGAAAAATAGGGTATTTTTGTAAAAACCCTAATATTTTATGTATCGTTTCGCACGGGACTTTATGGGCAGGGTTCTAGGTGCTATTGTTACCTATAGTAAGGGTCTGGGTGCTAATGGTTGGATAGGCAGGGAGCAAACCGCAATTTACCAAAAACCATGCATTAAGTTGGTTTTGGTTTTTTGGGTTGGCGTGGGATGAATCCGAGGGGTCAGGCTGACTCCTCGGGCTCCTCTTAACCCATAAACTACCACGAGCCAGCAGAGGAGGCCTGGGGTTGCGAGTGTTCGGTTCCATCTCCATGGTTGGCCGATCTTGAGAGAGAGAAGTGCACCCAGCCTTAGTGAGCTACAAGAAACTCCCAGAGAACATTAGTCACCCCCTCTGCATCCGAGGAGCTTGGTGGAGGGTGTGCTGTGGCCGCGCAACGCCGGAGAAGAACCCCGGCTTCATCCACACTTCATCGACTCCGGCCAAGGTGAGGAATATTCTCCTCTGGTTCTTTTTGCCCCGAGACCTTGGAAGTGTGTTCCTTAGTCTTTGTAGAGACTTCCTGCTCAACCCCCGCAAGTGGGAAACCGTCGGATGGCCGGCGGCAAAGTTGCACCGCCGAAATGCCCGGTTTGCTCCGCCCCGAGGTTGCTCCACTCTCAGCAACTTTTAGCAAGAACTAAAATGGTGGTCTTCTTCCCCACTCTTGAACTCCACAAAAAATGTCGTGGTTTGGTTCACCATGGGGGCGGCGGGGCGATGCCCTAGTTTCAGGAATTTTGCAACCGCGGCCAAGTTGGCCGAACCGGCGTCGCCGCTGCTTCTCGGCGCCAAGGGTGGGTCTAGTTAGCTTCCTAGTGAGATGAGGAAGAGGTCCATGTATTTTCATGCGGCCCATGCGGGCCAGAGAAGAATCCGCCATTAATGGTTCGAGCTTGGACTCGTTAATGGCGGTCGGCCGTCCGGTGATCGTCGGCGGTGTGGAATTGCCCAGGACCTCCCAAAGATTCAATAGAAAGCTTGTGGTGCTGTTGGTTGCACTTAAAAGCCCGTGCCTTGGTGTTGCCCGAAATCGAAGCTTCAAGCATGGCTGTGCCGCCTAGCTCCGGTCACCGCGCGCCTCTTTCTTGACCTAACCACGAGCATGATGATACCTTGTGATCCCTGAGGATGGTGCTTGCCTCAGTTGGCCTCCAGAGCAATGGGCTTTTGTGTTAGCAACGAGCACACAAACCCAACAGGATCAATTGGCGATCACGACAAAGAAGTAAATCCAAAATGCACGACAAGAAAATAACGCACAGATTTACGTGGAAAATCCTTTGCGGGGAAAAAACCACGGGCAAAAGAGGAGAGATTTTACTATGTAGAAAAGAGGGAATACAAAAGTTCTGCTTCATACAATCGCTCGATCTCACTTAGGGCAATTAAAAGAGAAATTAGGGTTTTTCCCTAGTGGCCCGAGCCCTTCGCTTCCACCATAGACATCCACAAAATTTCCTGTCGCACCGCGAAGCCGTCGGCGAACCTGAATCATAATATCGAAGCGATTCTGATTTTGAGTCACATCTAACATTTTGGGTGGCCATTGCGTGTGCTCGAGCCTTGGCTGAGCCTTGCTTTCCGTACTGTTCCGGCCGCCATGCACCACCCAGTGAGTGAGCCTCTGACTCCACAGGTCCCCCTGAGCTTGATGCTCACTTCAGTTGCAAGAATGACTGAGTGGTTTGCTGTGTAAGCCATGTGAGGCCATTCGGACTTGGGCTCTTGTGTGTGGGCAATCCGGCAAGGCTAGGGCTGCGCTAAGGCAAGCCCTTGGTCCTCTGTGACATGCCGAAGATAATGCTCTGCTTGGTTTACAAAATGCACAGGTAGAATAAAAAGATTAGTGACCGTGGACTCAAAGTGAGTTGTGGTCTACCTAGGCTGTTCCAATGGCTTCGCGACTTTGCGACGGTGAGCCCTTGGCTGAATTCATGTGGTCCCTGAGCATGATGCTCACACCAGAATTGCATTTAATCTCCTGTATATATAAGAATGCCTAAGTTGTAGCTTTAGGGTAGCTTAGGATGCCACCAACTTGTGTTGGGTGGGCCAACCTGCTCCCAATCAGTGAGCACGGGGTCCAGCACATCAAATTTTAGTTGCTGTTAAGATCTCGTGGAAATTAGAGTCCTGGTTTGAAAGTTATAAAGGAAAAAGTGGTAAAAAGCATGTATTGTGCGCAATTTAGAAAAGCCCGAGGGGCTTGCTGCAATTGTAACATGAGGAAAAGATAAAATATATACTTAAATAGGTCATTGACCCTTCAGTGGGATTCCCGGGGTTTTCGTTAAGCCAGATTTGCTTAACGGCCGTTGATCGAAGAAATGATCGATTTAACGGAGGCTTCACGCTAAACGAGCATTTTTAGGATTTTGTGAGATCCTGAATTGACACGTGGTGTTATTATAGACCCCAGTCATCAGGAGCCAGTTCGTGATCCGTCCAGCGGATATCGCGAACGACTACCTTAAGGTGGGTTTATGTTCGGTCCGCGTTTTATCAGATCGGCCCTACGGGTATCGTAGTAGAACGGACCCCTTTGGTACTTGGTTGTTTGATTTCTCTATGGAGATATATCATGCTTATTTTCCAGCAGTTGCTGATACTCTATTGATATACATCATGCTTTACTTCAGTAGTAGTTATATATATTCCTGGACACATGCCATGCTTGATTGGTCACTAGCATAGTTCTATACCTGTATCTATTCTTCACTGCATGTTTAGAATAGGTGTTACTACTTGGCATGTTATACTTCAGTATCGGTATCCCGGTGGGGACTTTCCTCAGCTTTTTGCCGTCTATTTGGTCGTTGGACCATGGTTTGAGCATCAGCATTATGATCGCCACGAGCCAGCTTTCATTTGCGCACACCGGTGGATTAGCTACCCGCAGAGGTGTTCTTTACCGGTAGGGAGGTCACATGGACCCGTGAGCCCGTTGGGGTATTGATAGCTGATTGGTTTTAGTGCGGCTTTTGCCTGAGGTCCTGGGGACCAATAATGGCGTGAGATTGGGTATACTGGTATTCAGTTTTGATGCATTATTCATTCATTTACATTATTCCTGTTGATCTCTTCAACATGCTTAGTTATGTTTCTATATTGTTGTTCTGACTTTTCAATTATCCGCTTATTATAGTATACTTTTCTAGCTTTTCAGTTATCTGCTTATTATGGTATCCAGTAGGTACGGCTTGCTATTTTTCGGCCCGTCGTGCCCACTGGGATACACTTATGTATGTCTCACACCCTCGGGTGACCATTTTTCAGGTATGTTGGGTGCGTAAATATTGGGACATCCTGGTGAGGATTCGAGATAGAGTGTTCCTGGTAGGACTTTACTTTTGGTTTTCGTGGACTGCACAACTGTTATTTATATTTTGAATATTAATGGGTTGTATAAACATGTGAAACCTTATGGATGTAATAGAGTAGAACTTATTTAGTTATAGTTAATTCTGTATCTATTTTGATTGGATGTATCTGTTTAGCTGAGCATATGTA
This sequence comes from Tillandsia fasciculata, assembly GCA_029168755.2. Lineage (NCBI taxonomy): Eukaryota > Viridiplantae > Streptophyta > Magnoliopsida > Poales > Bromeliaceae > Tillandsia > Tillandsia fasciculata. Next base: position 21,365,905 of record CM054936.1, read on the forward strand.
GTAACCGTGATTTTTAAAATCCAAAATCTAAGCTTAAATGATTTCCTGAATTATTTAAATGGCAAAATTAGATAAATAGTAGTCCAATAGTGGCCCTAAAATATCGACTTTTGATCGGGGCCTGATCTCGAAAATCCGAGATCACCATTGCGATCGTCTCGTCGAAACATGAAGATTTTATATTCACTTATCGACGATCTGACAGTCGGATCTTCCAGAAAACAGTGATGAAAAAGCGGGTCCCACAACTTAAGTTGTGAATAGTAACCCTTATTTTTAATCCCCTCCCGATCACTAACGGCCGTTTCGCCGTCTGGAACCCTGATATAGGGGTATGAGTAGTCGAACCTAACTATTTTCGATGTTCTGAGCGCAATGGCACTGACGGATTTCGCGTTTGGCGACCCGTGTGCATCGAAGTGCGTGCGTTGTACCGCAAAATACAGAATAAGATGGCCCGAGATTTTATCCGAGCACCAAACTAAACAAACAAATATGCTACTTGACAGGTCTCGACGAGCCGGACGTCGTGGCAAAGTCCATTTCACAATTCGTCGAGCGAATTTTCTCGAAAAGCGTGAAAGATGCCGAAAAAGCAAGTATTCTTGCTATAATCTTGATATTTTATGTATCAAATATTGCAAGATTAATTCTATAAGGTGCTGGGTGCATAATGCAACTACAGGAGGGACCTAGGGGTTCGGAGTTGAAAGTACAGGGATCTTTTTGTAAAAAAAATGCAAAAGCTTGCATTAAAGGATAGTTGCCTCTTGGTCTTCTTAGGCTGGATATACGAGGGGTTTGGGATTGAATCCAAAGCATCACCATCTTCTCTGAGTTCCCAGATTTTTCCCGAAGTACTAAAGGCTAAGGAACACCAACCCATAGAGTCCAAACCGAGAGAGAGAAAAGTGAGAAAAGATTGGACCATAACCTCATCTAAGGTGGTTTGGGAGTGCCTGAGGAGTTCCCTGGTACCTGCAGACTCTGCTGGAGTTGCCCGGGGCCGCGCGTGCAAGGGGGGGATCAAATTCCGGCTTCCTCCTTCTTCCCCGGGCTCGGCCAAGGTAAGGTTTCCAAACCTTTAGTTGTATGAGCCCAGGAATTTTAACAGTGGACTCCCTAAGCCATAAGAATGCTCTCTGCAAAGCCCCAAGCCCCCATGCAAAGTGGTTGGCCGGCAGCCATAAAGGGTCGCCGGAAACCTAACTTAGCTCCGCTTCGAGAGAACTCGGCAAACATTTGACAAAAAGGGCTCAAACTTGGTGTGCCAAGACTGTAGGACATGTATATTTATTCTGTAGAATTTTGGTGGAGATGGTTGAGTAAGTTTGGAGAAATTCAATGCCCTAGTTTTCGGGTTTTTGCAAGTTGGCCGAGCCTTGTGCTCCGACGCCGGCGTGCCTCTCCAGCGCCGGCCATGTGCCCAGAAGACTTCCTGGAAGTGAGAGGAGTGTTCCCATGTATTTGCATGGCATCCATGCAGCACCAAAGTGGCGCGGCCATGGATGACCCGAGAATGGATCCAAACCCGGCCGCCGGCGCTCCGGTCATCTCCGGCCGGGGAGGGGTGGTCGGGAAGCTTCATATGACTCTCTAGAACATTTCCATCCATGTTAGTGAGCTTCATAATGCTTCTGTAAAAATCCGCCATTAATGGAGTTGAAGCTCAAACCGAGCTTGGCCCCGTCGCGCCGCCGCCGTGCCCTGTCGCCGGGCACGGGTACAGGAAGACTTGAAGTGAGGTTTAGCACCTTATGGTGCAGTTGTTGAGGCCCAGAGACCAGAGATGGAAAAATCTCCATTTCGGGTCCATGGTGGTTGTCTTCTTCATCATTTTCATCTTGCCCGCGGCCAAACCAAGGGTGCAAGTTTGAAACCAAGTTGATGGAAATGCTCCTACAACCTAGTAGATTAATTCTATCCAAGTTAGAGTGCTTTTGGTGCTGTGGTTGCAGAGAACTAACTCGGGATTGTGGTTTGTGTGTGTTGTGTAAATGGTGCACACCAAGTGTTTGATGTAATGCCACAGAGAAGAAAAAGATGGAATTAGGCTTCGATTTAAATATGAAAGATACTCCAAATAGTCCCCTGAGCTTGATTCTCACTTCAGATCAAATCTGATCTGTGAGGAAATGTGTTTGGAGCATTGTGTTTGTTGATAGTGAACTAGGTGTTGGATCTGGTTGATCCATCAATGCTGAGCTGCAAATAGGGCAAGCCCCAGTGTTTTTGAGTTGCTGTGAGCATAAGGCTCAAGCAGATTTTTAAATGGCACAGTAGAAGTTAAATTATAAGGTTGTCAAGCTCTAGAATAGGTGTTATGGCCCAAGGTTTGTTCTGGGCTGTTTGCGAAGCAGCGACAGTGAGCTCTTGACTAATTTGGGGTCACTGAACGCGATGCTCGCATTAAAAGTTGATTTTGATAAACCGGAGAAACAAAATGAAATAAGGATAGGTTAGAGAAGAAAATTATGGCCCGAAGTTTTTCTCGGGTTCCGTGCTGCTGCAAATTGGTGAGCACGGTGTTCATCAAGATAAATGTCACCTGCTGGAAGTGACGGTTCGTTAAAATGATTTTCCAGTTGAAAGAACGAGCGAAAACAGTGCTCAAATGACACTATTAGTTAAATAATTAGAGGTTTTTAAATTGATCTGGGTTTTAAGTTGTGATTAGTGAGTTCGAGGTTGATTATTATGTTTGATCCAGGTTGGCTCGATTTGTCTCTGGTCCTCGAGCATACAGTGGATTACAGTTTAGTCGCCGCTATTTGTCAGGTGGGTTTATCTTCGGTCCGGGCTTTATCATTTCGGCCCTCTGGGGTATAGTATTGGTTGGACCCCTATTCTTGTAGCCTAGTTGATATTTGAGCTTGCCTTCCTTTTGATCAGTTTCATTCTGCTATATGCTGAGTTATGATCCTTATCTGCAAAATTGATTATATGATATCTTGCATAATTGATCTTTAGTTGCTTCCAGATATTATGACTCTATTTCTGGACATTTGCCATGCCTGATTGGTCATTAGCTAGCTTGCACATTTATACTTGATTATCAGTATATCCTGATCCATGCTCTAGTAGATGTTGATTATATTCTGCATATAATTGAGATTTATTCTACATTGTACCCTTATTGGGATTTTGGTCATTTGCTAGTTTGCATACCTGATTTTCAGTACTCCCTGATTATATCTGATCCATGCTATAGTAGTTGATGATTATTCCTGCATATGAGTTGAGATTCAGTTGATTCTGATATTGCATCCTTGATTGGATTAGTTGATGATTATTCCTATATGTGAGTTGAGATTCAGTTGATTCTGTTATTGCATTCCTATTGGAATTGTTCTGGCTCTCTGCAAATTATCTGGTTTTGACAGTAAGTTTCAGCATCAGCATTGTGATCACCACTGCGCCAGCTTTCAGTCACGTACACCGACGGTTTGGCCACCGTCATGGTGTTCTTTGCCGGTAAAGGGTCACATCGACCCGTGAGCCCAGCATCTGTGAGTGCAGGGTTATGATAGCATGTTTCGCCTGAGGTTCTGTGTGACCAATAGTGGCATTGCCTGAGGTTCTGTGTGACCAATAGTGGCATTTGGCTGAGGTTCTGTGAGACCGAAAGTGGTATTTAGCCTGAGGTTCTGTGTGACCAATAATGGCATTGCCTGAGGTTCTGTGAGACCGATAATGGCATTAGATTGGGTACTTGTGGTTTCCATCAGTTGATGCATGATTAACTATTCCTTATAATTGCTCAGTTCCTGTTTAGTATACATCAGCATGCTTTTATTATGACAGTTTAGTACCTTTGATGTTTACAGCACCATGATATATATATATCTGCCATGCCTAATGATCATTACTATCCGCTAGTATTGTATACCAGTAGGTACAATCTGCTATTTCTCGGCTCGTCATGCCCACTGGGATACACTCCGGTGTGTCTCACACCCTCGGGTGACTGTTTTTCAGGTCGAGCGAGTGTTGGGATGTCGGGACGAATTGGCGAGGTATCGATATAGAGGTTGACCCTGGACAGCCGAAAAGTTATGTAATAGATGTTAAGAGAAAGAAAATTGTATTTCAGTTGTATAATTGTAAAGTTTACTTATTGCTGTTGTTTGTAGTACGTAGTTAGTACTCTGGTATTGTTGTAGTATAGCTTAGCCGTGCATATATAGGAAAGGTCCAATTCCAAAGGGGGATTGGAACTCTTCTATATATGTGGCGGTCTGTCATGCCCTGATTGGTTGTAACTCTGATAAAAAAAAAAAAAAAAAAATTTTAGACACTGGTTTTTGAGCTCGGGGCGTGACAGCATATATAGGGAGGACTCACGCCCCGAGTTTTGGAAAGCAGGCTAATTTTTTTTTTTTTTGAAATCAGAGTTTAAATCATTTTAGGCGTGAACAGATCGCCATATGTATAGTAAATTTCCTGTCCAATTGGACAGAGCCTTTCCTATACATGCACGGCTAACCACTTACAGTCAATACCAGAGTAGTCTAAACTACGCATGCATAATTAGTCAATTTATAATATCTTAAATGTAATGCGGAAAACGAAATATACTGATGACATAAGTGTCGGTTCTATTACAACAGCCTCACCAACGTGTCCCGACATCCCATCACCCGAACGACCTGAAAAACAGTCACCCAGGGGTTGTGAGATACATCGACAGTGTATCCCAGTGGGCACGACGAGCCGAGAAATAGCTAATCGTACCTACTTGATACAATAATCTGCGGATAGTAAATAGATCCATAGGTAAAGCTGAATAATCAATAAAATATCTACGGATAATCAAGATATAACGAAGCAGATATGGGTACAGCAATAAACAGCAAAACATACTAGAATATGGAATATAAGCTATGCATCGACAAAAGAACAGCAGGTACCCAACCGATGCCACTATTGGTCACGGGGACCTCAGGCGAAGATATCTATGCAGAGCCAACCACAATCATACTGGATTCCACCTAGCTGAGCTGAACAGCAACCCCGTACCATTGATATAGCCAAGAGGATCCTCGTACCAAACGGTACAGCCGAGAGTTTCCTCATATCGGTACAGCCAAGGGGCTCCCCGTACCCAGTGATACAGCAAGAGGGGATAGCTCACGGGTCAACCAGACCCTTTACCGGTAAAGAACACAATGTGGGTGATCAATCCCACAGCGTACGCGAGTGAACAGCAGGTGCACAACCATCACAATGAGAATGCTCAAGCTCACGGTCCACAGACCGGGTAATCGGCAACATGTCGGAAATCCCCACAGGGATGCAAATGTCTATATATCAATCATAGGTCTATCATGCATATCTGGAATGTAAAAGCAAATATAACAATGACGGATATGGAAGCAATCAACAGGCATGATCAGACCATGAAAAATCTACTGTACTGATGAGCAGATGAACAAGTATAGTCCAAATAATATCTATCATCTAGGATCATGAAACATATAGGCATAATCATCAAGGCTAAATCAAGAACAGGTGTCCGACTGGACTAAAGCAACCAGAGGGCCGAAAAGATAAAGCCCGGACCGAAGATAACCCACCTGAATGTAGGCTGATCCCGAACTCCCGCTAGACTACTGGGAGACTGGTGCTGAACAGCTAGGCCCTGAATAAAAACTATAGTCAGTAATAGACTCACACATATCCATCCCGACAACACTACAGCAATACAACGCTAACACGGGATGACTTAGCCGATTTACGGAACAAGATCCAATTCCCGCTCAACGAGAGCCCACGGAACTCTAACAAAATGCCCAGTAGATGTGAAAATACTGTCTAAAGACAGCCAGCGTGTCCCAACTGCATTTAGGTCCTTGATACATTTTAAATTTGCATAAAAACATTAATTCGGTTAATTGTTTCGACCCGTTCTCGCAATCCGGGAAACCAAAGACAGCGCCGTAAGTTTCAGCGCGTTCGTTTCCACGAGACGAAGCTCGTGCTCACAGGCTTGGGCTGGCACGGGACCCGAGGGCAAAGTTGGCTATTACACTCTTAAGGTCCAAAACGACACTATGCTATATCTTAACATACATTTGATCAAATGAGAAAATAACTGGAGCATGGCACTTAGCGATGACAGAGGACAGTGATGCTCACCTGTGGCGCGTCGGAGGGTGGCCGGAGAAGTCGCCGGAGCAACACCACAATAGGTTCAAGGCTCGGTTTGGCCAAGTCCAGCACCACTCCTGCTCAGACTACAAACCAGGGTGAGCATCAGCTAGGTACAGGTCTCAGAAGAAGAATGGCCCCTGCTGGGTCAAGCGCCGGCGGCCGGAGGTGGCGGCGGCCGGAAAAACCCGAGTTTTGAATACATTGGGTGCAAGATTAGTGAGCTCGGTTACAGGGACCCTTCGGCCCAAAACAACTTGATGGAAAACTAGTAAATTAAGTTTATGGCCTACCTGGGTAGATGGCCGGCGTCCACGTGCGTCGGCGGTGGCCGGCGGCGAGACTCGGACAAGCTTCAAGGGTGCAACTACAAAGATGGAACACCCTACGTTCAAATCCCCATGCAACTTCATGCAGAGCTTGAAAAAGACCAAAAATGCTTACCTGGGTCACTGGCCGCGCGGCTCGAAGCGGCGGCGATCGCCGGAGCTCGAGATCAACCCAAGCTCGGTGAAGAAGCAGGTCTCTAATGGCGGATTTCGGCCGGCGGCTCCTGGACTGGCGCAACTTGGACCAAGGTGTTCCCCTGGCTCCACGGAGCTTGCTGAGGTGGTGGCCGGCGGCGCGGGCGAGCGGCGGCGCCGGACGGCGAAGATCGGTGGAGGACCACTTTCGCCCGAACCTAGGGCAGGCTCGATCGACTTGGATCCTTGCCCGATGATCCCCAAACTTCGGGAGTAGGTTGCAGTCGACGAGAGGAACAATCTCAACGTCTCTGATCTTGAGTTCAACGGCCGGATGAAGACGGCGCCCAAGATCGGCCAAAACGAGAATTCCGGCGACATGAGGTTCCCGCCGGCGACAGGGACGACGGCGGCGGCTCGAGCTACACAGGGAGGACCCCCCTCAACGTTTGGTAAACAATGGACGGGTACTTGGCCCATTTAAAAAACTAAAACCTCCAAGAACTCACCTCGCCGGGAACTTCAAGGAAGAAGGAGGTGGCCCGCGGCGGCGCACGGCGGCGGCTGGCGTCGGCTTCACCCTGGCTCGGTCTCTCAGTCACAGAGGAGTTTCCAGGTGAAGCTTGGAGCCACCCAAGTCCTCTGGGAGCAATCCCTCACCTTCCAAACCGAGATCAAGTGGTTTCCCTGGGTTATTCTTCCTCTCCGGCGACGAGACGACGGCGGCCGGTGGCGCTACCTCCGTGGAGTGCGGCAGAGGGAGAGGGAGACGGTTGAAGCTGGCGGCTGGGTTGGGGCTACGGGATTAGGGTTTAAAGAGAACCATAACCCTAACACCTTTATATAATGCGTGCTACAAAATGCATTTTAACCCTTCTACTCTTGCTATTTTGAGCCCAGTCCCTCACAGCAATTATATTTCACACTTAGGTCCCTCTCCATAGAGCAGCACGCAATTCGGAGCATAAAATATAGGGGTTATTGCGCAAAATGTCGCATTTTCACCGTATTTCACGCTTTTCAAGGCATTTTAGTCGTCAAATCGAAAAACGGACTTCGCCACGACGTCCGGCTTGACGAAAACTATCAGGTAGCGATTTTTGTTTTTCGACGAAATGCCTGGATAGATTCTCGGTCCATAATTACTGTACAGAAATACAGTTTATCACGCTTTTTGAGACTCTAGGGTCGTCAAACTGAAATTTCGTCAGCGCCGTTGAACTCGGATTGATGAAACCGATCAAAACGGCTACCTGGATCGCTATGATCGGAGTCCAGATAGTGAATTGGCTAACGTTGGCACTAAGGGGATTTAGAAATAGGGGTTACTATTCACCCACTGTTCACTTTTACTATTTACTTAAGTCGCGGGTCCCGTCCGCTTCTTCACTGATTTCTGGAAGATTCGACTATTGGATCTGAATTTGATCAATATCATCTTCGATCAGTTCGACGAGACGGTCGCACTGGTGATCTCGAATTTTCGAGATCAGGCTCGGATTTGAAAGACGATATTTCTGCCTCGTAAACTGTGCAATTTTCACAGTAGTAAAAGGTCAATTGAGCTATTTGTGCTCTTTCTAATTCTAAGTCAACTTGAATTTCATTCTTTTCTTTTATTTATTTAAAATAAAAATCCAGATTATTACACCGTTGTACAGAGGGTTTCCTATATGTGTGGCGGTCTGTTCACGTCTTGGAGTATTCGAGTTTTAACTCTGATTTAAAAAAAAAAAAAAATTAGACCCTTTTTCTAATCTCGGGGCGTGACAGCGGTACATGAGCTGGGTTCAGAACGTCGCGAGACAGTTCGGTCCATGTTCGGTGCGGGCGTTAGAGCATTGAGAGGACCTTTCCCTAGTACGAGAGGACCGGGAAGGACACACCGAGTTCACATCGACGGGAAGGTTTGGCACCTCGATGTAGTTTTATATTTTAACTTTGAATTTAAATTTAAATTAAAAATTTAAATTTAAATTTAAGTTATGAACTTTAATTTAAATTTAAATTTTGATTACAAATTTATATAGTAGATTAAATTTGTCATATTTAAATAATAATAAGAAGTTGATTCTGATTTCGAACTAAATAAATTAAAAGATTCATCATTCCGTTTTTCATTTCGATTTTTATTTTGATTTCGGTTTCTATTTTGAAGCAAACATGCCCTTAGACTCTTATCTAAACTATTTGGTGATAAACTCAAGAAATTGGCATATCTAATTTTGTAAGTGTTTTTTCTTTTTTTTTTTTGACTGAGCTGGATTGTGATATGATGTTTGTTTCATATTCTAAATTGAACATCCAAAGATTTTCTGTACATTGCTAAAACCTAGAAAGTTGGCTTAGGTTGATTGCTTCAATATTTATTAACTCGTGCTGTTATCTACAATTTTTTCTCTCAATCTCTCTTTCTTCTTCGACGCTTCAATTATGAAGTCACTTTTGTGCTCTACTTAATTTATTGGTGGGTTTCTTTGGTCTCTATGCTTCTTTTGTGTTGTGTTGTAGTGTTGGGTTCCTTTGGAAACGAATTTAAATAGAGAAATATGTTGGTACTTTCTTCAATAAATAATAAAAATATTCTTAACCGTTGATCGACAAAGATAAAAAAATAATTTTATTTATTAACAGGTTAACAGATAATTTTATAAAAAAGATATTTTCGTAGGTAAACATCACACAAAAATATATATATTAATTAAAATACTATCTACTAATTTAGTCATTAATTTTTTTAAAAAATTAGAAGTAAAATTTAGACATTAATTTAAAGAGTTTAATTTAAAAAAATTTAAAATTATAATTTAGGCATTAATTTAAAGAAATTTAGAATTACAATTTAGTCATTAATTTATCGAGTTTAATTTAAATAGTTTTAGAATTACAATTTAGGGATTAATTTAAAAAGTTTTAGAATTATAATTTATGCATTAATTTAAAAAGTTTAAATTAAAAAATTTTAGAATTAAAATTTAGACATCAATTTAAAGAGTTTAAATTAAAAAATTTTAAAATTACAATTTAGGGATTAATTTTAAAAGTTTTAGAATTACAATTTAGGCATTAATTTAAGAAGTTTTAGAATGACAATTTAGACTTTAATTTAAATAAATTTAGAATTACAATTTAGACATTAATTTAAAGAGTTTAATTTAAAGAATTTGAGAATTACAATTTACGCATTAATTTAAAGAATTTAAATTTAAAAAATTTAGAATTACAATTTAGGCATTAATTTAAAAAGTTTTAGAATTACAATTTAGGCATTAATTTAAAAAGTTTTAGAATGACAATTTAGACATTAATTTAAAGAGTTTAATTTAAAAAAAAAAATTACAATTACAATTTAGGCATTAATTTAAATAGATTTAGAATTAAAATTTAGTCATTAATTTAAAGATTTTAATTTAAAAAATTTAGAATTATAATTTTGGTATTAATTTAAAGAGTTTTAGAATTACAATTTAGGCATTAATTTAAAAAATTTTAGAATTACAATTTAGGCATTAATTTAAAAAGTTTAATTTAAAGAGATTTAGAATTACAATTTAGGCATTAATTTAAAGAGTTTAGTTAAAAAAAATTTAAAATTACAATTAAGGCATTAATTTAAAGAGTTTAATTTAAAGAATTTTAGAATTATAATTTAGGCATTAATTTAAAAAATTTTAGAATTACAATTTAGCTATTAATTTAAAGAGTTTTAGAATTATAATTTAGGCATTAATTTAAAAAATTTAATTTAAAGAGTTTTCGAATAACAATTTGGCATTAATTTAAAGAGTTTAATTTAAAAAAAAATAGAATATAATTTAGGCATTAATTTAAAGAGTTTTAGAATTACAATTTAGGTATTAATTTAAAGAATTTTAAAATTACAATTTAGACATTAATTTAAATATTTTAATTTAAAAAATTTAGAATTACAATTTAGGCATTAATTTAAAGAGTTTTAGAATTACAATTTAGGCATTAATTTAAAAAGTTTTAGAATTACAATTTAGGCATTAATTTAAAGAGTTTAATTTGTTTAAAAAAATTTAATTTTTTTTTAATTTAAAAATTAATTTTGTATTACAATTTTAAAAAATTTCAATGCGCTTAAATATTTGATTTAATAGAAATATATGGTATAATTTAAATTTATTTTTAGAATAGAATTGTACGGGCTAAGTTAAATCAAATTTAAATAGTAAAATTTGATCTTGTAAAATAATGAGATCATATATTATAATTTAAAACATAAATTGATAATAAATTTATAGTTTTACAACCTAAATAGTATAAAAAATCTCATATAAGTTTAAACAGTACAGATACAATTTAAACTGAATAATTTTTTACTATAAAATTTAAAATTTAACCTTATAATACATCTCCAACATAGTTTTTTAATAAAGTAAATAAAAAAGTAATCTAAATTTTTTCCTTATTTTTAAAAATAAAAGTAAAAATTAATAGATTCCTAAATTCTAATTTCTAAAAATAATTTTCTAAAATTAAAATCATTTACAATATATTAAACAGAGATAATTAAAATATTACCCTTTTAGACGATAACTAAATTAGAATATTTAAAATTTATAATCTTTCGAAAAGTAAAAACTCTCACTAAATTCAAATTTTTAAAATTTATAATATTTACAAAAATAAAAATTCTCAAAATAGAGATAAAATTACTTAATTATCCTTTAATCAAAAGATCAAAATAATTCTATTTTGAGTTACCTGATAACTGGTAACTCCATCAAAATGACCTGCTATTGCAGGTCGCAACTTAAAAATAATAGAATCTATGGATGGACGGTAACTAAAAAAAAAAAAACATAGGAGTATAGCTCATTTAAATATGCTTGTGTGGTGGGGGTACTTTTACCGTTCCTTTATTATTAGGGTAGAAATGGTTTTAGTTGATACGAGTCTTGCTATAATTTCTACAGAAAAAGTAGGAGATATTAGTTGATATCTGGTTCATTACGACATTCTGTTCGGTAGGGCTGACGTTTTCCCTCAAAGGGCTGCCAGAGATGATGTCCATCTGAAACTAATGAGTTTAGAACTATAGTAAGCACTGTAACTAAGAAGAATGCTACTTTTAATAAGTAGAGATGTAATGTACTACAATCATAAGGTTAATAGACCGTGGACATTTACATGGGATGTTAATTAAAGATGCATCCAAATATGTCTCTTTCTTATGTTAACTGCAAATGCAACGTTAAAGCTCATAGTTTAGTTAAGGTAACTATTCAAATATTTCACCCACATGCTCGTATGGATAGCAGTTTGAGATGTTAATTAGTATAACTTTGAAACTTCTTTTATATATATACTATCTTGGCTAATGTAGATAAAGGCAAATTAAACAAGAGATATCCTAATGTGTTTAAATAAATAACAAATATGCTGTCACAAAAAAAATATATAGAGTATTTAAAAAAAGTTTAGTAGTAAAGTGCCACTAAATGTGAAAGAAAGTATTGTTAGAATATTATTTTGCGACACTTTTGTATGTTGCTAAAAGTTTAAAAAAGTGCCAGTAATTTACCCAAGCTCTTTTTAAGTTGTATCAACACTGTAAAATAATATTGCCATATATATTAAGCAACTCCAAATATATTAATACTTTTAAAAAAGTGTCAATAAGTCACTCAGCAATACTTTTTTAAATTTATATTAATATTTAAAAATGTTGCTGCAACTTATGTTTGTTGTAGTGGGTTATTTTCCATTGGAATGATTTTAGTGAGGTAATTCAGTACTAGAGCCGGTTTCAAGCTCCTTAAGTTTCTTGAGAGGTTCTTGTCTCAAATCCTAATTTTCCTTATTTATCGGCATATTTTGTGTTCTCCATTTCTTCTATGCACGTGGCAGCAACTTTGATTTATCATTTGCCATACTTAAAATGCGGGATAGATGTACAAATTGCTCCTAAACTTTAAGACAAAACACTACTAGTCTCCTGGACTTCTAATTTCCACAACTAAAACTTCCAAATTTTATTAAATAATTAAATAATTTTATATTATCAAGTGAAGTTACTAAATAAATAGCTGGTCTTGACTAGTGTGTTTGTAAGGTTTCGGTCCATTAGCAATAATAATTTGTTTGCCCAAATCATATGCTTAAAATATTTAAGTCAAGTTATTATTATTAGTGTTCATGTCTCTTATATGCGATCAATCGTAATTCCATTCTCATCCGATGTGGGTAGACATGGCAATTTCTATCTGTATCTGCGGGTACCCACGGGTTATCCGCAAATATGCCGGTATTGGTATTAGTTTTTCTTGCCCAAAATTTTTTGGATAAAACGGATGGGCACCTATTTAGTTGTGGATATTTGGGGCAACCCGCGGGTACCCACGGTACCCGTATAAATTTTTTTAATTAAATATATATATTATTTTTATTTATATATTCTTAAAAATTCTAACCCTAACTTCTTTCCGTATCTTTTTTTTATCATTGTGGTCACCTCTCGAACTGTGTCGCCTCCCCATATTTTTAAATTTTAAATGTAAATGAATATGATAACAAGAATCTTGTGGTGTCATTGTTGAAAATTGGTGAAACTTTGAAATTAAGAGAATTAACTACTAAGTTACCGTTGTGGATTGAGTTTTGATGATTTATTTTATGATATTTGACTCTATAATTATGAAAACTTTATTAATTTTATATCAAAAAAGTTTTGGATTAATTTATATCCTTAAAGATTTTATATTGTTTATTACTCACTTATACTTGGACATATTGCATGATTTAGTCTTTGAGCTTTGTTTCCGTTGACTGCTTATTACTCGCTTATACTTGGACATATTGCATGATTTAGTCTTTGAGCTTTGTTTTCGTTGACTGCTTATTACTCGCTTATACTTGGACATATTGCATGCTTGATTGGTCATTAGCTAGTTGACAGTACATTAGCTTATTCTTGGATATTTATCATGCATGCTTGATCACTACGTAGACTTGCTTCTATTCAGATGTACATACTTCTTGTATTCTAGACTACATGACATGACATATGATTGATATACTGACATCTGCATCCCTGTTGGGATTTCCGGCTTGTTGCCGATTACCCGGTCTTTAGACCGCGAGCTTGAGCATAGCATTATGATTGCCACGCACCGCTGTACTTCACGTACACTGATGGTTTGGCCACCATCACAGTGTTCTTTACCGGTAAAGTGATCGACAGGATGACACGTGAGCCACCGATAGCACCTGTGGGTGCGGGGTTATGTCAACCCGATAGGTGCCCGTCAGTGGCTTTAGCCTGAGGTCCTTGTGACCAACAGTGGCATCGACTGGATACTTGTGTTTCCATTATTAACGCATAGCTTACATTATCTTGTTCTAGCATGTTTTGCTATTATATTCTGTACCCTTATCTGCTCAACATCATGATTTGATTTACCTGCAGTCATTCTCGTGTTTATCAGCTTTTACCTATTGATATATTACTATCCATCGATTATTGTATGCCAGTAGGTATGATCGAGTTGCTATTTCTCAGCTCGTCGTGCACACTGGGATACATTGTATGTTGTATCTCACACCCTTTGGGTGACCACCATTTTAGGTCCGTCGGGTGGTGAGATGTCGGGACGGTCCAGTGAGCCGATTACGATAGAGATGTCCCCTTGATCAGTTAGTTCAGTTTATCTTTAATTATGAAATAGATGTTATTTGATATTAGTGGATTTTGTTGAGTATTCTTATGATATTATCTGATATTAATAATTGTTAGAACTGCCGTGGATGAAGTTTATTATATCATGTTTAATTTATCTTGAGTAGATAGTATTATCACTGTGATTATTGTACTTGTCTAGCCATGCATGTATAGAGGAGACTCTATCTGAATGGACAGAAAATTTTCTATACATGCGGCGATCTGTTCATGCCCTGTTTCAGCTTTACTTTGATTTAAAAAAAAAAAAAAATTAGATCGGTTTTTCAATTCGGGACGTGACAGATTTTATGGTATCAGAGCCAATAACCAGCCGGAAGTGTGCGGCGAGTTTCGGCTGAGCCTGGGTCTAGATGACAGGACTAGCGAGATGAGTCTCACATCGCCGGGTGATCTTGGACTGCGCATGCTGTGTATGTGTTTGGGCTGACAAGGACGTCAGGCCTAAACGGGAGGAGTCTGTGACGCTCCCAATAGTCCCACATCGGATGTGGATGGAATTGTGATTCGGTTTATATGAGACATGGAGACTAGTAATAATAACTAGCCTTAAGCATTCTGGGCTGTGGTGTGGGCCTAACGAGTTATTATTGCTAATGGACCGTGTCATTACATAAAGAGTTTGGAATGACAATTTAGACATTAATTTAAAGAATTTAATTTAAAAAAAATTAGAATTACAATTTAGATATTAATTTAAAGAGTTTTAGAATTACTATTTAATTATTAATTTAAAATTTTTAATTTAAAAAAATTTAGAATTATAATTTAGGCATTAATTTAAAGAGTTTTAGAATTATAATTTAGGCATTAATTTAAAGAGTTTTAGAATTACAATTTAGGCATTAATTTAAAGAGTTTAATTTATTTAAAAAATTTAAAGTTTCTTTAATTTAAACATTAATTTTGTATTACAATTTTTAAAAAATTTCAATATACTTAAATATTTGGTTTAATAGAAATATATGATATAATTCAAATTTATTTTGAGAATAGAATTATAAGGACTAAGTTAAATCAAATTTAAATAGAAAAATTTGATCTTTTAAAATAGAGCAATGCTACATGTACACCTCTAAAGAGGGTGTACATCTTACACCCACCCATCTAAAGGTGTAGGGGTCACCTCACAAATTGTGAAGTGACTTCTCACTATACCCCACCCATTTGATGGGTGGGGTGTGTGATGTACACCCCGGAAGGGGTGTACACTTAGCATTTTTCTTTAAAATAATGATATCATATATTATAATTTAAAATATAAATTGATAATAAAAATTAATAGATTCCTAAATTCTAATTTTTAAAAATAATTTCTAAAATTAAAATCATTTACATTATATTAAATAAAAATAATTAAAATATTACCATTTAAGACGATAACTAAATTGGAATATTTAAAATTTATAATCTTTCCAAAAATAAAAAAACTCACTAAATTCAAAATTTTAAATTTTATAATATTTACAAAAATAAAAATTTTTAAAATAGAGATAAAATTATTTAATTACTCTTGAATCAAAATATCAAAATAATTCTGTTTTGGATATATATCTGGTAACCGATACCTCCCTCAAAGTGACCTGCTTTTGCAGATCACAACTTAAAAATAATCAAATCTGAGCCGTTGAACAGGTATGAATGGACGGTAATTAACTTAAAAAAAAAGTATAGGAGTATGACTCTTATTATTAGGGTAGAAATGGTTTTAATTGATATGATTCTTGTTATAATTTGTACAGAAAAATTAGGAGACATTAGTTGATACCTGGTTCTCTAGGTCGACATTCTGTTCGGTAGGGCCGACGATTTTCCTCAAAAGTCTAGAGATGATGTCCATCTGAAACAAATGAGTTTAGAACTATAGTAAGCACTGTAACTAAGAAGAATGTCACTTTTGATAAGTAGATATGTAATGTACTACAATCATAAGGTTAATAGAACGCAGACATTTACATATATGGGATGTTAATTAAAGATGCATCCAAATATTTCTCTTTCTTATGTTAATTGCAAATGCAACGTTAAAGCTTATAGTTTAGTTAAGGCAACTATATATTCAAATATTTCACCCACATGTTCGAATGTGTATGGATAACAGTTTGAGATGTTAATTAGTATAACTTTGAAACTTCTGATCAGAAGAAAATTAGATTTAGTTCGGGGACGAACTGGTGTAGCAAATTAAGAAGCAAGCTCATAACTTACCAAGAACGAAGGAAGAGGCAGAGGCAGAGGCAGAGGCGGGACTGCAGCTAGCGCTTCAAAAGAGTACGGACAGCTGACGAGCGAGTGAGAGTAAGACTTACTGGCATAAGAAATGAGAGACTGCGTTAGGCTTCGTATCTTGTTTAATATATATATATATATATATAGAGAGAGAGAGAGAGAGAGAGAGAGAGAGAGAGAGAGAGAGAGAGAGTTGCCCCTTATAAGATAATAATTAATGTATAA
Organism: Tillandsia fasciculata; assembly: GCA_029168755.2. NCBI lineage: Eukaryota > Viridiplantae > Streptophyta > Magnoliopsida > Poales > Bromeliaceae > Tillandsia > Tillandsia fasciculata. The sequence goes on from CM054936.1 coordinate 21,382,678, forward strand.
AGGAATAATTTTATTCTTTTTGAAATAGAACTTTGAAATAGAATATAAATTATATGAGATAGAATTTATTTTGTAGTATATTATTTAAAATATTATATTTTTTATAGCTCTATCTTGTAAGGGATGCTAGGATACACTCAAAAATAAATATATATATATGGTAAATCCCACTCATTTAAAAGTGCATGTGCATATAATATTTACCTTATCTTATAGATCAATTGATTGTTTCAGTATAATATTAAAGAAGAATATTCTGAATTTAAAATTCAATTGTTCTTTAGGTGGTAAATATAAATGCAGTATAGTTGGAAATTCATGAAGATAAAAAATATAGCAATTACTATTATATGTATGGGATAATTGCCTGTGTACCCCTGAAATATGAAGAAATATCTGATTTACCCCTCTTATTTTTTTCTTTCCAATATACCCTTCATACGTTCCACCGTTATTAAAAATACCCCTACCGTTTCCCTTTGTTAAGTTAACTAGGGTTAAACTAGAGTTAAATAATAATCGGAGTTGAAAACTATCAGATATACCTATTTTGCCCCGGTTTAGGGTTTAGGGTTTAGGGTTTAGGATTTTTTAGGGTTTTAGGATTTAGAGTTTAGGGTTTTAGGGTTTAGGGTTTAGGGTTTTTTAGGGTTCTAGGATTTTAGGGTTTAGGTTTTAGGGTTTAGGGTTTAGAGTTTTAGGGTTTAGGGTTTTAGGGTTTAGGGGTTTAGGGTTTTAGGGTTTAGGGTTTAGAGTATATTTGAAAGGACAAAATAGTAATTACACACAGATAACGGCAGTTTCAAACGGTATACTAACAGAGTTTAACTTCAGGGGTATTTTGGAAAGAAGTTGGAACGTAAGAATGGTAGTTTTAATATTAGCCTTCTAAGAGAGGTAAATTTAAAAACAGGAAAATTTTTAAGGATACGTAGGAAATTGCCCCTATATGTATTTTATTTAGTTGGATGTAATAAAAAATAATATAATTATAAATAATTTATTTGATTGTATGTGCTTAAAATGTGCTATTATAATATTTTATTATTTTTATGTATAGGATGGTGAGTTTACCCCATATGTAGGACAAAAGTATTGTTTATTTAAAATGTTATTTGGGAGATAAGTTTATCATTTGTTATTTATCCTCTATCTTAGTACTACAATTGGAACTGGGAACAATATGAGAATAGTTTTAATTGCTGCACTTGAGCAAACTTATACAATTCCAACAGCTAAATTTATATATAACAAGCCAAACATCGAATATAAATATGCATATAATTACCAGTTCAGTGTAGTTACAACTATGTACAATCAAGTTGTCCTAAGAGTAGATGGAAAGAGCCACATATCAAACCATATTGCGCTAAATAATTATTTGTATTATGATTTAGTGTTGAAATAACTTGATAAGATTTGATCTCATTAGATATTCAGTCGTCGATCAGTCCCGTTGGGTAACCCTCGAGATGTGAATGCGCTACGTGCCAAAAGGATCAAGCGATCAGACCGAGAAAGGATTCGCTCGGTCGGGTTCTTCTTAATCAAACTCTCACAGAGTTCGGCCCAGATCAGCCGAATTAAGGTTTGAAGATAAGCAGAGTTCGGCTAAGAGTAGCCGAACTGAGATAAGGAGACAAGAATTAGACACGGCTAAAGAACCGATTAAGAATTTGTATTGATTGGAGTGGGGTTACAAGATTAACTGGGAACCGATTACAAGTTAATCTACTTCTAGGAAATGCAGTAAAGGTTATGTAAGAAAACAGTAAATGTAGATATGAAAGACATAAAAAAATAGGGGTGGTCACTGGCTTACGAGGTTGCAGGGCCTCTCTTTCTTCGTTGGTTCGTTTATTTATACATTTACGAACCATTTATATAACCACCGATTTTGGTAATCGGCGTGATCTAAGGAGAATTATCGTAAATTCCTCAACTACTTCCTTTTTGGTCGATTATCCTTAATAGGATAATAGCAGTTTTTCATCTAGGTTCATCCCTTAATCGACGCGCCGCAGCTTGATCTTCGGCGCTTTTCAATACTAGGCGCCGCTTGCCTTTCCATAGTCTGTTACGAGATTCGCGCCCAAATCTCGTACTCTTTCCTTCCAAGATCTTTTCTTATACGGCTCGAGCAGCCGAGAGTTGACACTGACTCCGCCTTTTTTATCGTTCGACTAAGACGGTGTAATATTTGCCTTCGGCTGAGGTCGGTTTCGGATGAGACGATACTCTTTGTCGGCCGCTTCTCTTATCGGCTGATGTCTTTAGCCGATGGACATGTATCATGTGACTAAGGCCGATCTTGGTTAAGACGCGAGTCCCTCTCTACTAACTTATTCTTCTATTGGTTGTTGTCCTCAGCCTATGGTATACGCCACGTGTCACTTCCTTAAGTGGCAAAAATTTTGGTCTCAATAATACCCCCTCGATAATCGCCTGACGTGCCGCTCTGGTAATTGTCGAAATATCGAAGAAATCCATGATCATTCTTTTGTAACCGGTTGTCACACGGCCTATTCAATTCTTCTTCAGCTCTCTCGACCGAATCTTCGGCTAGTGGCGAAGTAGCCAAAGCGGGTTCTTCGCCGTCAACTTAGGCCGGCTCCTGCCCCCGAGGATTCGTTTGGGCCTTGGCTATTGGCCGTGGATGTGCCACTTGATCTATTATGGCGGCTCATCGCCTACCGCCAAATGGCTCGCGTCTCTAAGGAGTTTAACTTGCACTCCCTCCTCGGTCACCCAGACGAATGATATTTGATCCGGGTCTTTATCGACCCAACTAACATGGTCGATTGATTCCATGTTCACATCCACGAGCTGCGGCCTTCCTTCGGCAGCAATCTCCTCTACTTTATCTTCCACCCATTGGAAGATCTTCCCGTGGAGAGTGAAAAGTATGCACTCGTTGGTGTGAATCCAGTCATGCCTTAACGACAGGTTGTAGTGGTTCGCAGCGTCCACCACGAAGAAGGCGGTCCTTAGGATTTTGGAACCGGCCATTATTTTAGTCGTCAAGACTTCTCTTGCTACCTGACCACCTTCAGTGAAGTCAATCATCGTTGTGTTCGTCGGCTTGAGCTCCTCTTCAAAAATTTAGTAAATTGTTGGTAAAATAGTATAAACTCTAGAAGGTCACTATAATTTTACTATAATCCTAACCGTATATTTTTTCATCCAAAAATCATAAATTTATGAGTACGAAAATTTATGGGGCAGAAGAGGAGGTGGAAGAGTTGTTCGAGGAGGAGGATGGGGTCGAGAAGGAGCGGCGCGTGACAGCGTTTTTTTATTGGCGGAGGCGGCGCTGCCCGACGAACAGTGAAAGGGCGGGGAAGGGAATGGGGGATGGGGTTTGAAGGGTATTTTCGGTATATCCACTAATAAATTGACGGTTCACTTACGGAATGCTGACCGCGGAGGTTAATGTACAATTCTGTAATTACGAGGGAACAAAAATATAAGTTTTTTAAAAAAATGGAATAAAATAAAAAAATGGAATATTATAGAAGGTTTCTGTAATTTAATCTTTATTTTTTAAAATTTTATTAAAAAAATTCTAATTAAAAAAAAAAAACGTGAAGAATCTCCATAAAAAATATTTATAATATAATTTTACTTCTTATACTTTTATGTCAGTGAATTAAAATTTAAAAATCAAAATATTTAATTTTTTATAATCTAAGGACCAAAAGTATAATTTATTTTTATTTACCATAAAATTTTATTAAGAAATGGAATATAAAATTGGAAATTGCGCGTGAGTTACATGTCCTGAAATTAAATTAAAAAAAAAAAAAAGCAAAAAAAGGTGTTGAGACGACTTGGCTTGACACAGACGAGTCGTCTGAGCGTACGGACGGAGCAATTAAGGCTGTCAACTGTTGTCTGCATGTGAACATAAGGAGGAATTAATGCTGCCGTTTGAACGTATGGTCCGTAGTGACTGCACGATCTAATTAAGTAACTTTAAAAAAATATTTTCTTTTTAATCTTATTTTTAAAAATATTTTTAATATAATTTCATTTGGATTAATAGATAAAAAAAATATTAAATTAATATTTTACTGTTGAATAAGAAAATAAAATAAAATAATTTATTTAATAATAATAATTTTATTATTATAATAATTATTTTCATTATAACTATATACTTATTAGGGATGGCGCTATGGAGAACCAAATTCCAAAGTGGCCATCACCCCTAATATTTTTATTTAAAAATTAAAATAGTGTAAATTTTAGAAGTAAAAATAATATTTTTTTAAAAAAATAATGTTGTCTTATGAGTCACTAAATATAAATTTAATTGACTCTAACGTATCATAATACTTCATTTAAAAATTATATTAAATTTTAATATTTAATTTTTTAATATATTATAATACTTAATAATATTAGATCTTAATACCTACTGGCTTCATCTCTGCCGTTAGGATAGTTGATATAATTAAAAATATATATATAATATAAAGATAATATAATTATACACTATTTATAAATAAAAGTAATAAAATAATAGTTAAAAATGTCCGCACCAAGATCAAGAAACTAATATTAAATTTACTCATATTATTTTATTTATTATTTAAAAATATTGTTCATAATATATATTTTTTTATATAGGTACTTCACTGTAATTAAAAATAAATTTTTATAATAATATTATTCATAGTAATATTTTTTTTTATCTGAAATGAAAAATGATGCAGAGATTATTAAAATTTTTTAAAAAAATTTCTCTCTCCTAGTTATTTGATGTCTTGAAAAGTGAAGGAGAAAAAAAAAAATTCTTAATTAATATATAAATTTATATATATATTATTAAGTTATTTTTTATTTAATTTATCAAAATAAAATTAGATTAGAAATTCTTTTAGGTATCGTTTGGATGTGGCTTATACCGGAATGTGTTATACCAGGTATAGGTATAAGCTAAGGGATAAACCTGGTTTAAACCTAATTGTGTTTGGTTGGAAATGAGGGATAAACCTGATTTAAACCTGGTGTAAGAAAATAGGTGTTTGGATTGGGGTTTTAGAAAAAAAGTATAAAGTTGACTTTTTGTTTTAATGACGATGTGACCTTTACTTTTATGTATATTATAAATGTGATAATTAAAAAATATATTAGAATTTATTAATTATATATTTAAATTTTAATTTTTAAAGTTATATAAATTTTACAATTTTAAAATTAATATTATTTTTTAAAATTATAAATTTATAAATATATAGAATATAATAAAATATAAATATAATTATAATTTTAATAAAATATAAATATATATAAATTTATAAAATATAAAAAATTAATTTTAAATAATTTATAAATTTATAATTTAAATATTTTTTAAAATTTAAATATTCTAATTAAAAAAATTAAGTAAAATTTAAATATTCTAATTAAAATTTAAATATTTTAAGTAGGAGTAAAAATTTTAATTTTTAAATTTATATAAATTTTAAAAAAATTATAAAAATTCATATAAATTTTATAATTTTAAAATTAATATTATTTTTTAAAATTATAAATTTATAAATATATATAATTTAATAAAATATAAATATATTTATAATTTTAATAAAATATAAATATATATAAATTTAACGATTAAAAATTTAATATAATTTTAGTTATATTAAAAATTATAATATTATTAAATAAAATTTAATAATATTATTTTATAAATGATTTATACATACTCATGATAAAAAATTAAAATATTCTTTTTTTTAATAATTTTTTTAAAATTAAAATTTTAAAAATTATTCAAATTTTAATTTTTATTAATTTTAATTTTTATAAAAATTTTAAGTGGGAGAAAAAAAAAATGTTAATTTTAAAATGTTAAGTAGGAGTAAAAATTTTAATTTATAAATGTATATAAATTTAAAAAAATTATAAAAATATTGTATAAATTTTAAAATTAATAATTTTTAAAAATAAAATAAAATTTTTACATTTATTAAAATATAAAACTACAAAAATTTAAAATTTATAAAATTTAAAATTTAAATATTTAAAATTTAAATATTTTAAATTTAAATATTTTTTATAATTAAAAAATTTTTATTAAAAATAAAAAATAAAATATCCTGAAGCTAAAAGAAAAATAAAAAGAAAAAAAAAAAAAAAAAAAAGGGGGAAAAGCCCTTCCCAAGGCACTGCCTGAGTGCCTTGGGAAGGGACGGACAGAGAGAGAGAGAGAGAGAGAGAGAGAGAGAGAGGGGGGGAGGGGAGTAATACCCGGGTGAGAGAGAAGTTTTGGGATATCCCAAAGCCCAGATTTGGGATATCCCCGTTTGGGTGGGATATCCCAAACTGGAGATATTCCAAAATTGTTTGGGGATAAAGGGGGATATCCCTCCTCTATCCCCTTCCCAAACGATAGCTTAGGCTGCGTTTGTAATCGGGTTAAGGTGGAATTGACTAAACCGGGGATAAGTATAAAGTACGGAACTAGAGCGATAAAGCGTTTGGGATGGTTCCATAGATAAGAAATTTTGTATTTGGTTTAATAATGAGGAATAGGAAGAATAAAGAGGATAAGTGGGGTAAATTACCGTTTTGCCCTCAAGAGTTAATATGTGATAAAAGTGGTTAAAATCTAATTATTTCGTTTTAATTAATGGATTAATGGTTTAAAAAAATAGAAATAAAATTATAATCATAATTAAATTATATTATTTAAAAATAATATTTATTTTAATATTTTATTTTCTCAAATTAAAATTAAAATTTAAAATATAAAATTTCAACATTGTAATTTTAAGATTTAAAATTTTATAATATTTATTTTAAATAATAAATTTTTAACATAATTTCTTTTTAAAATTTGAAAAAATCGTATATTTGCTAAATATTTGTAAATTTTTGCCCTCAAGCTTTATTATGTGATTAAAATTTTGTAAAATCGTTTTTCTCGTTTTAATTAATAGATTAATGGTTTTAAAAAATAAAAATAAAATTATAATCATAATTAAATTATATTATTTAAAAATAATATTTAATTTAATATTTTATTTTTTCAAATTAAATTTAAAATTTCAAACATGAAATTTTAACATTTAAATTTTAAAATTTAAAATTTTATAATATTAATTTGTGATGATGAGAGTGTATTGGGAAGAGATAAAGGAGGTGGGATGAGGGAAAAGAGAGAGAGGAGAGAGGGATTTGTGATGATGAGAGTGTATTGGGAAGAGAAAAAGGAGGGGAGAGGAGAGAGAGTGAGGAGAGAGTTTTTATTAAAATAATATGTTGGGAGAAGATAAAATAGGGAAGGAGGGTAAAATGGTAAAAATTTTAATATTAAAATAATAAAATGGGATTTGTTATACCAGCTATTTTCCTTGTTATGGGTTAAGCAATACCAGATGGTTCCAGGAGCGTTTTGAAGAATAAGGGGCATAAACCCGCTATTCCCGGTTCTGGACCAATTCCAAACGGGACCTTAGGGTCCGTTTGAAAACGGATTAAGATAGAACTAGCTAATCCTGGGATAAGTATAAAGTACGGAACTGAAGTGAAAAAGTGTTTGGGATGGTTCCAGGGATAAGAGATTTTGTGTTTGGTTTAATAACGAGGAATAAGAGGAATAAAGAGGTTAAAATGGGTAAATTACCTTTCCGCCCTCACGAGTTAATATGTGATAAAAGTTGTTGAAATCTAATTAGTTAGTTTTAATTAATAGATTAATGGTTTAAAAAAATAAAAATTAAATTAAATTCATAATTACATTATATAATTTAAAAATAATATTTAATTTAATATTTTATTTTCTCAAATTAAATTTAAAATTAAAAATATAAAATTTCAATATTTAAATTTTAAGATTTAAAATTTTATAATATTAATTTTAAATTATAAATTTTTAACATAGATTTTTTAAAAAATTTGCTAGAAGAAAGAGAGAGAGAGAGAGAGAGAGAGAGAGAGAGAGAGAGAGAGAGAGAGAGAGGAAGCTGCTAGAGAAGAAAGAGAGAGGACGAGCATTGATGACCTCGGGAAGAGGGAAAGCGGGGAGGGAGGGAAGAGAGAGAGAGAGAGGAGAGGGTTTTGTTGATTTCTCTTGGAAGAGAAAAAGTGAGGAGAGAGGGTAAAATAGTAAAAATTAAAATATTAAAATAATATGTAAAATTTATTATATTAATTTATTTTAGTTATATTTGGGATAAGTAATATCGATTGATTTTTTGGTAGAATAAGAGGGATATCTCTTTTATTCCCTATTTCATTCTGATTCCAAACGAAGCCTTAGAAAAAAAAAAAAAAGGCTAGATTAAAATAATTTTTTAATAAGAGTAGATAGGAAATTGTCTCTCCCAGCACATGATGTGCTTCTCTCTCTCTCTCTCTCTCTCTCTCTCTCTCTCTATATATATATATATATATATATATATATATATATATATATATATATATATATAATTAGGGTAGAATACTATCGATAGCATCAAGTCATTGGTGCTATCAAGTTTTTAGCCTTTAGATTAAAAAATTTGTGGTTAAGATAATAGTGGTCCCCTATGGTTTACTAGGTAGTTGGTTGAATAGTAAAAATCTTAGGGGACTACTATAATCCCAACCGCATATCTTTTCATCCAACGGCAGAAAACTTGATAGCACCAATTGCTTGGTGCTATCGATAGTATTCTAGCCGGACTATATATATATATATATATATATATATATATATATATATATATATATATATATATATATATATATATATATAAATTGTAAATTATAAATAATATTTGATAATTAATATTTTAAAATTTTAAAATTTTTATGTTTTGACATTTTATGTCTAAAAATTTGACAAATTTTACTTTGTCATTCTGCATTCGAAAAATGACACCCCAGTTCTAGGTACCTCGGATGGTAAGGGGCCGTTTGGAATCGGTCTAGAACCGGGAATAGTGGAGTTATCCCCCTTATTCTCCCAAACGCTTCTGGAACCATCTGGTATTGCTTAACCCAGAACAAGTAGAATAGCTGGTATAACAAATCCCAACTCATTATTTTAATATTATAATTTTTACTATATTATCTTTCTCCCTAGTTTATCTCTTCCCAACATATTATTTTAATAAAAACTCTCTCCTCTCTCTCTCTCATCTCCCCTCCTTTCTCTCTTTCCAATACACTCTCATCATCACAAATCCCTCTCTCTCCTCTCTCTCTTTTCCTTTATCCCACCTCCTTTCTCTCTTCCCAATACACTCTCATCATCACAAATTAATATTATAAAATTTTAAATTTTAAAATTTAAATGTTGAAATTTTATGTTTGAAATTTTAAATTTAATTTGAAAAAATAAAATATTAAATTAAATATTATTTTTAAATAATATAATTTAATAATGATTATAATTTTATTTATATTTTTTAAAATTACTAATCCATTAATTAAAACGAGAAAAACGATTATAGAAAATTTTAATCACATAATAAAGTTTGAGGGCAAAAATTTATAAATATTTAGCAAATATACGAATTTTCCAAATTTTAAAATAATTTTATGTTAAAAATTTATTATTTAAAATAAATATTATAAAATTTTAAATCTTAAAATTAAAATGTTGAAATTTTATATTTTAAATTTAAATTTTAAGTTGAAAAAATTAAATATTAAATTAAATATATTATTTTTAAATAATACATTTTAATTATGATTATAATTTTACTTTTATTTTTTTAAACCATTAATCCATTAATTTAAACGAGAAAAACGAGTTTACAACATTTTAATGACATAATAAAGCTCGTGGGCAAAAAATTACAAATATTTAGCAAATATACAAAATTTGCGAAATTTAAAAAAATTTTATGTTAAAAATTAATTATTTAAAATTAATATTATAAAATTGTAAATCTTAAAATTTAAATGTTGAAATTTTATATTTTAAATTTAAATTTTAAGTTGAAAAAATTAAATATTAAATTAAATGTATTATTTTTAAATAATATATTTTAATTACGATTATAATTTTACTTTTATTTGTTTAAACTATTAATCCATTAATTAAAACGAACTAATTAATTTTTAACAACTTTTATCACATATTAACTCTTGGGGGCAAAAAGGTAATTTACCCATCTTATCCTCTTTATCCCTCCTATTCCTCATTATTAAACCAAACACAAACTCTCTTATCCCTGGAACCATCCCAAACGCGTTTTCGCTCTAGTTCCGTACTTTATACTTATCCCCGGTTTAGCCAATTCCAGCTTAACCCGATTCGAAACGCACCCTAAGGGTCGAGACGAAATATGAGAACCGTACTGGAGAGCCATATTCCGAATTTTGATCATGGACATCCTTACTACAACAAATCTTACACTTAAGGACGCTTTGGATAATAATTAACGACGCTTTAAAACGTCGGCAAATATAACCCCGATGCTTTTAAAAGCGTCGTCTCAAAAGTCGTTAAATGACAATGTCGGAATAAATATACCGACACTTTAATATAGCGTCGGAAAAATTTTTCCGACTTTTTTTAGAGTCGGTAATATATTTGTTGCCGACCCTAAAAAAAGTCATTAATTCAAACACTTGTCGACCCTAAAAAGAGTCGTTAATTTAAACAATTGCCGACTCTAAAAAGAGTCATTAATTTAAACATTTACCGACTCTAAAAAAATAGTTAATTTAAACAGTTGCTGACTCTAAAAAAAGTCATTAATTTAAATAATACCGACTCTAAAAAGAATAGTTAATTTAAACAGTTACCGACTTCAAAAGGAGTCGTTAATTTAAATAGTTGTCATCTCTAAAAAGAGTCGTTAATTTAAACAATTGCCGATACTTCAAAGCAACGATAAATTATGAAATACTAAATACACATGCCAATACGAAAACTATGTAGTAAAGAACAAAAATTTTAAGTGTTTCAACAGTAACTCAGACAAGTCTAAAATTGCTTTATTACAGGACAAGAAATTCCAAACTTTTGCAATGCTTTTACAACAAACAAGAAGTTACTGAAAAAAGATCGAGAGTTATCTCGCCTTTGTCCAGCATGAAAAGATCATTATAATATACTTCTTGATGAGTATCACTAGATATCCCGCAGCTCCAAATATGAGTTATCTCGCGTGCATCTGGTCTGGTTGAATCCATGCATTGGAAGCTGTTTATATAGTTTGCAAACGCAATTATCAAATTTTCTTTGACGATGAGACAAATCCGGAAGAAGCATATTTTGGATAACTAATTACTGAGTTGTTAAATAACAACATTCTCTTAACATAATTGCACTATATAAAACAACAATCATGCAAAGTTATCTTTACTTATAGGTGTCTAAAGTATGCAAATAGCTTGTTCCCAATAGTGGTGCAGCTATGGCTGTCCCTCGGAGAAGGTGGATTGCCCGTTAACGGCAGTTTGCTCCAGGTTTGAGAAACTGGCAATTGAATATGCAGTGGTTTAAGAACTAAAATATGCAAGTATTTCAACATAAACTCTCATCCAACAATAGGTTCCTCTGCATGAAAGGATAGGTATATACAGAAGTGCTTCCATAGACTACAGCTGAATATAATGAATGTACTTTGAAGCAGGATTAGAAAGGTCATTGTATAAAAACAGTCGACAGTCATGTGTGGTCAGATCTTTTTCAACATCAGCAATGGAATTGCAAAATATGAGCAAGTTCCAGGACTAAAGTGTTTAATTAAATAAAAAGTTTACAGACCAAGTCTCATATCAGGATAGTAGAGAAAGGTCTCAGTATCAGGAAAGTACAGAAATTACCCATGCAATTTACTAAAGCAAAAATTGTTGATATCTCAAAACCAACCTTATCAAAAGACTTCTGGCCATCTGTGTCAAGCCAACTTGTGCATGCAGCTCGAACAATTTCAGCAGCTCCTTTCCAATGCACATGAACTTTAGAACCTCCCTGAAGTATAAAGCACAAAAGTAACAAAATGCAGAAAAGAAGCAGTAAAAAATTTAGCATCCATGAAGAGGCCATTAAATCGAAAGCTGACACTTAAAAATTTATATGCCTACTCACATAATAGGGTGTCATTAAAAACAAAAAGGGAAATGTGTAATGTTTCTTACATACCTTGTATTGTATTGTGACGCCCCCAATAGTCCCACATCGGATGTAGATGTAATTGTGATTGAGTTTATATGAGACTTGGACACTAGTAATAATAACTGGGCTTAAGCATTTTGGGCTGTGGTTTGGGCCCAACGAGTTATTATTGCTAGTGGGCCGGGTCGTTACATTTGGTATCGGAGCCAATAACCAGCCGGAAGTGTGCGGCGAGTCTCGGCTAAGCCTGGGTCTAGATGACAGGGCTAGCGAGACAAGTCTCACATCGCCTGGTGATCTTGGACTGCTGTGTGTGTGTTTGGGCTGACGAGGACCGGGGGGTGTGTGTGTTTGGGCTGACGAGGACCGGGGGGAGTCTGTGATGCCCCCAATAGTCCCACATCGGATGTAGATGGAATTGTGTGTTTGGGCTGACGAGGACGTCAGGCCTAAACGGGGGGAGTCTGTGATGCCCCCAATAGTCCCACATCGGATGTAGATGGAATTGTAATTGAGTTTATATGCGACTTGGACACTAGTAATAATAACTGGGCTTAAGCATTTTGGGCTGTGGTTTGGGCCCAACGAATTATTATTGCTAGTGGGCCGGGTCGTTACATGTATTGAATTCATTTTTTTGTAAATCTTCAAGTTAGTATGTGAGGACAACATCTCTCCCTGTCAACCTACCAATAAAATTCGAACTTTATTAAACAAAGAATTTCCAACGTCCTTGAAAAGGTCAACCAAACTCTTGTTAATTTTATATCATACTACAATATATGCTATTACCTAACTGGGATCTCACCAAAGTGAAGTCTGTGGAGGGAGTGAAGGGAGTGCGTTGAACTTGTGGGCTAAGCCCGAGACTTGTACCATCAACCAAGAACTAGCCCCAAAAAAGTACACTACATCCTATCTCAAATAATTATTGCCATGATCAGATTGGAACAACTAGTACTTAGTAAAGAAAATCAAGATGGATGTCTCACAAACAGGGTACTCATGTTGATTACTGTAAATGAATGTAACATGCAATTTTAAGTTCCTCATACTATACTATACTCTAAAGCACTAGATTTGCAGCAGCTAAAGAGAAAATGAATGCTTAGGAAAATAGTATGAAATTTTTTGTTCCGAATTGTCGATTCTACGAATTAATTTAAGGAAAATAGTAGGAATGCTTAGAGTTTTTGCATGAGAACAAGGACACTATACCCTGTGTGATTTTTCCTCTAAATTTCCTTCATTGAGATATTACAAAATGTTAATTTTTCTAATTTAAGACAAAATCTAATATAAAAATCACACCCTCAACCTTAAATTGCACAAAAAAATGAGAAATATATAGATCTAATGAATAGCTCAAAAGGGGAAGCAATTTCACATATAAGATGCTGCAAATTTTGAAATTTTCACACCAAATTATCTAATAATAGTAAATCTAAGCATTTTGATAGCACCAGTTGTGATAATAGACGAGGCATTAATTACAACTCCATCCGCTATAACGAGCTATAACCACTTCTCAGAATTAGATCAAAAACCCTAGAAACAAGCTCAAAATTGAAGGTACAAGCGGAGCCCTAAATCGAAATCGAAGCAATTAAGCACAAAAACCCCCCAAACCCACCTGAAATCCTCTCCGTGTGGCGGCTCCCCTCCGCCTCCGCGGCACCAATTCGCCCAAAAGATGTCCTTGCCCAAACAGGTCAACTGCCACAATCACTGTACAAAATATCCCAAAATACACACAATTAAATATACAAGTACCCTCATGAACATGCTGTCACTCAAGAAACAGTCCAGAACTGTGCCATTTTCACCTACGAAATAAGCTCGGAAAATTCCAGAAAAAATACCGCCGCGACCGTTGCGGCGAGCTTATCGAAACGAGTATCTGCACATCCCAAACCGAGTTTCGTACATCAAGATAAAAATCCGACAAGGTGACCCTCTCAAAAGAATCATGTACAAAAATCTGTAGCACTTAGCTCTGGAAAAAGAGATTTTTCACCTTCGAAAAAAGCTCTGAAAAATCCAGAAAAATTTGAGGATGTTCATTGCATTGCGTAGATGCAAAATGACTATAGGCACGCCTCCATCCGAAGCCTGAACGCAAAGTTATCGCCGAAACACTGTGGCACTGTCCAAAACTCCGCCAAAGAAAAAGGGTCAAAAGAAAGCTCGGGAAACTCCAAGATAAACTCGAAAAGAGGGGGAGCTCAAAACACAAAAGTCGTAGCCCTACCTGTCATGAAGCCAACGGCGCAAGAATCGCCGGAAACGGAGGTCGAAGTAAGCCGGGGGAGACTGCGCACTGAAACGCGACGAAATGGGCTGCCGGTGTGGGAGCGTCGCTGTGCGCCGAATCGCAGTAAATGCCGAAGTCGTTTCCTTCAAAAATCCTCAAAGTCCTCCAAAGGGTGTGGCACTGTGATATGAAGAAATCCCCTGAAGAGCTCTCTGTGGAAAAAGTCACAGAAAAGGGAAAAAGAATGGCCTAAGGGGCCTATTTATAGGCCCAGCCCATAGGGGCCCTTTGGGCCGAATTCGGGCACTCCTTTCGGGCGCCCGAATCCGCGGGTCGCACCAAAACGCGCCCGAGCCAACGGTCCGACCAGCGCCCAAATCAACCTGCTCCAGCCACGCGTCCCGCACAGCGGACAACGTGTGCGGGGCGGCTCAGGCGCGGCCACGTCGCCCCTCCCGGACAACCCGGGTAGGTGGGGACCGCGAATGGCGGTGCTCCACGTGGCCCGCACTCGAGCGCGGGTCACGTGCGCCCAACCGCGCCGCTTGACCGCCTGCTATGCACGCACCCCAAGGCGCTCCTCCGTGCCCCCGTGGACCGCGACTACGTGAGCCGGCCAGCGCCAGGCCGCCATGTGTCCCTGCGCTCGGTCCACGGTAACTGCGCGGGTTCCATGGTCCGCACTGCGTGCTCCAGCCATTCCGGAAGCGCCACGCGTCCCGCCCTCCGGTCCATGCACCCCTCCGCGCCTCCCCGTGGACCACGCTACGTGAGCCGGCCAATGACAGGCCGCCACGTGGCTCCAGGCCGGTCCACGGTCTCCCCCATGCACCCGAATCCACTGAAAACTTCCAGGTGTCTGTTTTTGGTCATCCGGACTCAGAATTTAACAAGAAAATAGCGGTTTTTGAGCGTTTTTCCGTGCTAAATCCAAATACAACCTCTGTTTGGCCAAAAACATTTTCTAAAATTTGGCAAATACAGCCGAAGGCCAATCTAGCAATAAATACCTCACTGGGTCCATCTGTGATATCCCTTTGATACACTATGGACCAGACACACTATCAATAGGTGTTTTACACATTAGATTCACGGGGAAAGACTACATAGGGTCCTGGACCACTACAACATAGCTCCGATTTAGCACAACATTCCACTCACAGACCGATGGACAGTCTTAGTGCACGATATAGACCCTTGAGGATATGTTGAGAGCGTGCGTGCTGAATTTTGGAGGAGGGTGGTATCGACACCTAGTGTGACGCCCCACTTCCCAGGGGGTCACCCATCCTAGAACTACTCTAGCTCTAGCACGCTTAACTCTCATGTTCCTCTTAAATCTTGCTACCATCCAAAATGCTATAGCCGGGTTAGAGATTTAGTCATATTATATTATTTTATATAGAGGACTAATCCAAATTCCGGGGGTGTCACACCTAGGAGTGGTTGAGTTTGCGTACAATAACAACTATCTAGCGAGCATCCAGATGACTCTATTTGAGGCGTTGTATGGACGCAGGTGTCGGTCACCCCTGTTTTGGAGTGACGTGGGTGAGAGGAGGACTTTGGGACCTGATAAACTACAGGAGGTAGAAGAAAAGGTCAGATTTGTACGGCGATATCTTGAGACTGCCCAGAGTCGACAGAGGAGCTACGCTGATACTCGACGGCGAGACTTAGAGTTCCAGGTTGGGGATTATGTTTTCTTGAAACTCTCGCCTTCGAAGGGGGTCCGGAGATTTGGAGTTTGTGGGAAGCTCAGTCTCCGATTTATTGGACCCTTTGAGGTACTTGAGAGAATTGGCCCAGTTGCATACAGAGTTGCTCTTCCTCCGCGATTGGCAGGAGTTCATGATGTTTCCCACGTCTCGGCTCTGAGGAGATATATTTTTGATCCCTCGTAGATGATTGACTTCACTCCACTTGAGATCAGTGAGAACCTTGGGTACGAGAAGCATCCGTTGCGGATTCTGGCTTGTGAGGTGAGAGAATTGCGCAACCGGGCTATACTGTACGTGAAAGTGTTGTGGAGTAATCACGAGGAGCGAGAGGCTACTTGGGAGCAGGAGACGGTGATGATGGACACCTACCCCTACTTGTTCGAGACAGCTGGCTAAGATATGTTTAGTTTCGAGGACGAAACATTTTTTTAGTGGGGGAGGATGTGGTGTCCTGAATTCCCGCGTGATTTGACTGTGTGGTCGGGGTGAGAAAACACTGATTTTTGGTGTACTGAGTGCGTTGCGCATCAAACGGACGCCAAAAATGGACTCAGCGCGCGAAAACAACAAAAAATAGCTTTTTTTCGGGCTAAAAGGGCTATTAGACTCATTTTGGAAGCGGGTCGGGTCACGGCCCACTTGCGTGTGCACCGGCCTTCAGTCAAGGAAGAAATGAAGACCTTAGGCATTCAGCCAGCCCGGGGGCTAAAAGTCTAGCCATGGCGAGGAAACGAAATCCTCAGGGGGCACCTGAGGTGGATGAACCCATCGGCGGACATGCCGGTAGAGGAGTGGTTCACGTCTACAGGACCGGCCCGGTGGCAGAGGTCGGTCATGACTAAGACACAGAAGCGTCGAAATCAGAGGTTGAAGGCCGACGCCCGCAATGGCGGCATCACGGCCCAATGGCAACGGCCAGCACTTCGGCACCTCGTCGCGCCAATACATCACGACCAGAAGGCAGGAGGCCCTACTAGGACGCCTCCAAGGAAGACACCGATAATCCAATCGGTGGCAGTCAAGCGAATGGAAGAAATTGGACAGCTGGATTTGGATGCATGTCTAAAGGTTTTAGAGGCTGTCGTAAGGCGTAGCTGAGAAAAGCCCGGGGAACAGCAAGATGCTGAGGAATCTGCCAAGCGGGACCTCGGAAAGGTGACCCTATGCAAAATATGGGGCGATGAAGAAACCATGACCCCATCCTCGGCCGAAACAGAGGCCGAAAAAAAAGAAGACCGAAAATATGTCGTTCGATTAAAACCTGGACAAGACTGCCTTCGTTTAGGGAACACGAGTGAAGCTCCTCGGCAAGGCAGCATAAAGGCATTCGGAAGAAATCTGGCATGAGAAGTCTGCGAAGGAGTAAAAATCGGCCATCGCACCACGGGCCGAAGGGAGAAGTCATGATTCCGATAGAAGGGATCAGAAGATAATGTGGCCCGATCAACCAAAGCATCGGGTATAACGCGTAAAACACGGCTGAAAGTGCTTGACTATACGCGGCCTACTAGAGCCGCGTTTAGAACGCACAACGGATCGAAAGACGGTCAGCCGATCAACAAGTTGAAACATTAACAAATATCAGTTTGATAAATACGGGGCAAAGATAAACACAAAAGCTTCATTTAATAAGCCGACACATCTAAAAGCTAAGAAAAAATGAATACAGAAGTGTTTCAGAAAAGAAAAAGTCGTGGTCGGCGAAGAAGGTTGGAGGGGCACACAACCACCACTGAGCCGAGGTAGGAGATAAGCCAAAGACGGAAGATCAAGCACTGCCTTATGAAAATCGAGATGCCTGATCACCGGAAAGTAGGCGGATCTCGAATCCTTTGAATCCCCACGACAAACTAGTACCAGGCACGATGCTTCTCCCTCGGGACGATGAAGACCGAGCTCAAAGGAAGGTCGACCGAAGCGTAATAGCGCTTCGCCTTGGTAAGGTAAATCAGACATCGAATGGCTCGAAATCCTCCAACTCTTGGAGGTGGAGGCACCGGCCGTCCGAAGCATCCGTAAGTCCCAAAACTAGATAATCATGCCCAAGGGCCTTCACAAAAGAAACCCCGTTGGAACTCCAAGGGGTGAAGATACTTTCACCAGCTGGCGTTGAAATGCCGACAAGGTCGGATTGAGAGACTGCCTCAAAAGTACTCTCAGAGACAAAAAAGCTGCGACCGAAGCATCGTTGTGGCAATGACATGAGAATCGTCATAAGGGAAGAAAACGACACAAAGAAAGTTGCAAACAGGGACCTATTTATAGGCCTACGGGGGAGGCAAGTTGGTGACAATCGCCCTCAGAAAGCAGCGGCATTTAAGAAAGAAACGACGAAGGAAGGTGTCGATGAAAATCAAGAAAAGATCGACACCCGTTCACGAATTCCTCGGCGGTGAGCAAATTTCTTGCCAAGAGATGGGGATAATCCCTGAACATCATCACCTATACTAGATCTCTAACTCAACTTCGACAATCACCCGAACGACACGTCAGGCGATTGCCGAGGGGGCATTGTTGAGACCAGATTTTTTGCCACTTGAGGGAGTGACACGTGGCGTCTACTATTGGCTAAAAGATATCAGCCGATAGGGGGAGGTGTCAACCAAAGAAGGATTTGCGTCTTGATCCGGACCGATCTTAGTCACGCCAGAACGCAGGACGCGACGAATGCCATCGGCTAAAGGCATCAATCGATAGGAGAAGCAATCGACGAGAAGATTATTGCCTCAATTAGGAGTGATTTCAGCCAAAGAAGGACATCACTTCGGTCAAACGATGAAGAAGGTGGAGTCAGAGTCAGCCTTCGACTGATCAAGCTAGAGAAGAAAGGTCCTAAAAAGAAAGGGCACGAGATTCGGGGCGCGAATCTCGTAATGGACTCCGAAGCGGCAAGCGACATCCAGCATTGGAAAGCGCCGAAGATTACACTTCGGAACGAGAATAAGAGAATAAACATAGACGGAAGAACGACTATTATCCTATTTGAGAAAGTGTCGACTTAAAAGGAAGTAGTTGAGGATTTCATGGTAACATTTTCCAAATCCCGCCGATATTTTAAATTGGCGCCTCTAAATATGGTTCGGGGAGTGTATAAATACCCGAACCATCGAAGAGAAAGGGGTTCTGCAATCTCGTAAGCTAGGATCACCCCCCTGCTTTTTCGTATCTTTCATATCTGCATTTACCGCTTTTCTAGATAGATTTACAATATTTTCTAGGAGTAGGCTTACTTGTAATTTTTATCCCTCTTCTTCTTGTATCCTCTTTTCTATCAATATAAAATCTTAATCGGCTCCCTAGCTGTGTCAAATTGCTGTCTCTACTTTCTGGTTCGGCTACTCTAGGCCGAACTCAGCCTCTTCCTATCTCCACATCCCGATTTTGCTAATCTAAGCCGAACGGTCGCAAGAGTTTAAGTGAGAAGAAACTGGCTGAGCAGATTCCTCCTCGGCCCGATCGCTTGATCCATTGGCACGCGGCGCATCACATCTCAGAGGGTCAACCGAATCACGGGGTCGGTCGAAGACTGGCGTTTTCGGCCCCAACAGCTGCAAGGGATGACGAAAAAATAATTTGAAGAGAAGGAAAAGATAGCTTTGACAAACCTATACTTCGCACTAGATGATTCAATACTTTTCAATGTGGAGACCGAAACTACCGCAAAAGAAATTTGGAATAAATTGAGAAATCTCTATGAAAGAAAGTCATTGGTGAAACGGTAATTGTACAATTTAAAGATGAAGGACAGGGCACCGGTACAAGAACATCTAAGTACATTCAACTCTATCGTGAGCAAGCACGCAGTCCTAAATGTGAGAATCGATGAAAAAGAAAAGGCAAGTATTTCACTTTGCTTAATGCTGGAATCTTAAGATAATTTGATTATAAATTTGAGCCATGTTGAAACCCTTAAGATAGAATCAGTTGTTGTATCGTTACATACCGAGGAGATGAGGCGAAAGTCTAACCAAGAAAACTCTTCGGGGGAGGCTAGCCTATGATAGCACGGGGAAGATCTTTCGAGAGGGAGCGTGGTGATTGAGAAAGGTTGAGATCAAAATCCAATGGCAAAAAGAAAGTAAAGTGCTGAAATTGTGAAAAGTTGGGGCACGTGAAAAAAGATTGTTGGGTTAAAGGAGTTGATGGTAAATTCGATTCAAGCATCTTTCAAGATAATATAGTCGAAACAGATGCTAAGTCAGTTAGTTCAGAGGATGGAGTACATTTGGAGAAATGATTGCCAAAGAAACTTTGAGTAATTGAAAAACAGACTAATGTTAGCTTTTTCTTGCTCTTCCTGTTATGGATAAAGGATTTGTTATTTACAGTGATGCATCACGGATTTCAGATTGGTTGAAACGTGTGACATCTAACTTAGGTAAAACCTAAGACGAGACATGAATATTGTGAACTCTAGGTTAGACTTAAACTAGAGAACAAGCTGCGTAAAATGGTTATGTGCATTGGGAGTGCTAATCTCCCTTGACTCCTATTATGCACTGGAGTGCCGATCTCATTCGGCTCTCTATCTGGTGTTTGGTCATGTGTTATTACCCTAAGGGTTATTGAGCTTAGGGTGTCTTGTTGTGTGTGGCGCGATCTTTCAAAATTGTCATGAGAATGTTGATCATCCCTCGATTCCCTTATGTTCATTAAGAGGGCTGATTATCCCTCGATTCCTACTATGCACTGGAGTGTTGATCATCTCTCAACTCTAAGTATTGTGAACTTTCGAAAGTGTCACTAGAATGCCGATCATCTCTTGATTCCTTCATGTGCATTAGGAGGGTCGATCATCCCTCGACTCTCATATGTACCGAAGTGCCAATCATCCCTCGACTCCGTACGCCAACCGATTGGATAGTACGATCATCCTCGGCTCTCCATGATGTGTGTGTCAGTTAATTAGAGAGTAGTATGATCATCTCTCGGCTCTCCAGGAGGCAAATGTCAACTGATTAGAGAGTAATACGCTCATCTCTTGGCTCTCTATGAGGTGTACGTGTGTACACACCAACAAATTGAAGAGTAGTTCGATCATTCTCGGCTCCCCATGATGTGTGTGTATGGGTCAACTGATTGGAGAGTAGCTCAATCTCTCTCGGCTCTCCATGAGGTCTAGTATAGAACTTAATCGATGAAATAAATGGTTAGAGACATAGGGTAGTTGGGTGGGTAAACCAATAACAATCAGCATAATAGCATCTTAAGCAACTGAGGCATTGCAGATGTAAATTTACCTACTGCAATCTAGTATACAGATACTTGTTATTATATATATATATCAACTGTTTTGTTGTTCCAAGTGATAAAGAATTTGATGGTTGATATTTGAGGTTTTGAGTTCAAAACTTAATTGTTTCACATTTACAATCAGATAGCTTGCTATTTTTCGATCTCTCAAAAAAAAAAATACATGTGAGTATTTTTTTTTTCTTTTTTTCTTGTTAATGTTAGTATTTGAACATGCTTATTGAAGACAAATCTCCATCATGATTGGTGTTTTTGTGGTGCATATATGTCTATATTATTGTTGCTATTATTTTTGTTATTATTATTTTGATTAACTTCTCACATGTTGCACCACATTGAGTTGGGCCCAAATACAAAATTTTTCTTCAAAATAGTATTATAAAACTATGATTCTGTATTTTTTTTTTTTTTTTGATAAAATTTTTATTGATGCTCTTACATCTTATTTGGTTGACCGATACTAATGCTAAATTTTTAATTTATTTTTATTTTAATTTATATTTTTTTAAAAAAATTAATCAAGGTTGATTTTAACATTCATAATGTCCAGTATAATTTACTTAAACAAATAAAAAATAGATTGTATACCCGTTTAACCTTATATTTTAATTTTGCTGCTTCAAATTTTGTTATATATACATTTTTTTTTTTTTTGACTTAGTTAAATCTTGTAGTAGTCAGATTTTTTCTATTTTTAAATAAATAGAAAGAAAAGTAAAATTCAGTCTTGATTCGGGTTTAAAAAGTCTAAAATGACCTGACTGGTCAAACGGCGGTATGCAATTTGCATAATTTACGAAGCAAAAAGGCTATTTTCTAATCCGGACATGATCTTGAAAATCCGAGATCACCGTTGCGATCGTCTCATCGAACTGAGCGAGATTCATATTCAATAAATTTCGATCTGATGGTCAGATCTTTCAGAAATCAGTGAAGAAGCGGGCGAATATCGCGACCAATGTAACTGAGGCCATGTGCACAGTACTTTAAGTGAGTTACTGTATATGAACAAAAACCCCTAAACTCGGGACTCGGTTGCAACGTGGGCCGATTCGTTATTCGGATTCCGAACATAACAATCCAAGTAGTTGTTTTGATCGATTTCATCGATCTGAACGCAATAGCGCTGACGGAATTTCCATTTGACGACCCTAGAGTCTCGAAAAGCGTGATAAACTGTATAGTTGGATAGTAATTATGGACCGAGAATTTATCTGGGTATTTCGTCGAAAAACAAAAATCGTTACCTGATAGGTTTCGTCGAGCCGGACGTCGTGGCGAAGTCTGTTTTTCGAATTGACGACTAAAATGCCTCGAAAGGCGTGAAAAACACCAAAATTTACACAAACACCCCTATATTTTATGCTCCGATTTGCGTGCTTGTAGTAATCGTGAATTTTAAAAATCCAAAATATAAGCTTAAATAATTTTCTGAATTATTTAAATGGCAAAAATGGGTAATTAGTAGTGCAATATAGTGGCCCAAAAATATCGACTTTTGATCGGGGCCTGATCTCGAAAATCCGAGATCACCATTGCGATCGTCCCGTCAAAACATGAAAATTTTATATTCACTTGTCGACGATCTGACGGTCGGATCTTTCAGAAATCAGCGAAGAAATAGTGGGCCCCACAACTTAAGTTGTGCATAGTAACCCCTATTTTTAATCCCCTTGCGATCACTAATAGCCAAATCACTGTCTAGAGATTTGATATAGGGGTATGAGTAATGAACCCTAGCTAATTTCAACGTTCTGAACGCAATGGCACTGACGGATTTCGCATTTGGCGACCCGGGTGCATTTAAGTGCGTGCAATGCACCACTTTCTGTTGAACTTTATGGCCCGAGAATTCATACGAGCACCAAACTAAACAAATGAATAGCCTATCTTGAAGGTCTCGACGAGACGGACGTCGTGGCGAAGTCCGTTTCACAAAATGATGAACGGATTTTCTCGAAATACGTAAAATGCACCGAAAAGGGGGTATTTTTGTAAAAACTCTAATATTTTATGTGTCAAAAATTTAAGGGCTTAAACCATGGGGTGTTGGGTGCATTTTGCACCTACTGTGAAGACCTTGGATGTTGTGGTTAGGTCTGAACCGAGTTGAGGACATTTTTGCAAAGAATCTTGCATTAAATGAATAGTGTCTCTTGGTCTCCTTTGGGTGCATGCACGAGGGGTCGGGGGGGAGTCCAAAGCATCACATGGCTCCTCTGCATCACCCCAGACCATTCCTGTGTGCTGGTGTTGGCCGAGGACACCACCCACATTGAGTGCAACCCGAGAGAGAGAGAGGAGAAGGAAGTTTGGATCAAACCTTTTCAAGGTTGGAGTTTAAGTGCTGAGTGGTGTTCCCTGGTGACGGTGGACCTTGCTGGAGGCTGCCGTGGCCGCGCGTGGAGGAGGGACCAAGATCCGGCTTCTTCCTTCTTCATCGGATCCGGCCAAGGTAAGAACTCTCTAACCTTGGTTTGTTTGAACCCGAGACCTTTAACAGTAGGTTAATTAGGTTCTTGTGATGCTCCCTACCAAACCCCAAGCCCCCATGCACGTTGCATGGCCGGCGGGAGCAAAAGTTGGCCGGAAACCTAAGGTTGCTTCGCCTCGGAAAAACTCCGTAACAAAAGGACCAAAATGTCTCAAAATTGGTATACAAGGACTGTAGGAACCATAGATAAATTCTACAAAGTTTGAACAATTTTTGTAGATTAAATTTGGAGAAAATTGATGCCCTAGTTTTCGGGTTTTATGTGCTTTGGCCGAACTCTCAATTCCGGCGCCGGCCGGCTTCCCCGACGCCGGACACCTACCCAGGACACTTTCTCGGACCAAGAGGATTCCAACCATGCCTTTTCATGGTTCCCATGCAGCCCGAATAAGGGTCGGCTATGGATGACCCGAAATTGAAACCCAACGTCGCCGCCGGCGATCCGGCCACCTCCGGCCGGGGAGGAGGTGTCGGGAAGCTTTGTATGAACTAGAGGAAGCTTCCATATAAGTTGGAAGACTTCTTATGGCTTCTGTAAAAATCCGCCATTAACGAGCTCGAGCTCCAAAATGGAGCTTTGCTCCCCGCCGCCGCCGCCGCACTCCGTGGCCGGGCTCGGGTATGGAAAGCTTATGGGAGACGTTTAGCATCTATTAGTGCTTTTGGTTTGATCCCAGAGCTTCTGGTTGAAGCATCACGAATTTCAAGGTTGAAGCCATCATCTTCTTCCTTGAGCCCGGCCAACCCAAGGTGTTTAGCTTGCTCCAAGATGAGGGGAGTTGCTACAGAGACTTAGTAGAATCAAATGATCCAAGTTTTTCAGCCTCTGGTCCAGTAATTGCAGAGATCTAGTGTGAATTATAGCTTATGTTAAATGTTGTATACTATGCATACTAGATGTTTGATAAAATGCCACAGTGAACTTTTAATTGGAATTTGACAAAGATATAAATATGAAACTTGTTTCAAATCATCCCTTGAGCTTGATGCTCACTTCAGATCAAAAAGATTCTGTGTGGATTAAGATTTGAGCAATGTAAACATTTATGTGAAACTTGGCTTTGGTTCTGCATGAACCAGCACACTTGGGTTCCAACCAGGGTGAGCACTGGTGTCCTGGCATTGTCCAGAGCAACTTTGATATACAAAGTTTTACTGTTTGAGGTTTGGATTAAAAGTTATAGATAAATCAACCTTAAAATGTAATGTTGGAACAAAACTCTGTTCTAGGGTGTTTGCGAAGCCGCGACAGTGTGCTCTTGGCTAATTTGGGGTCATTGGACACGATGCTCGTGTTAAAAACAGAGTTTGATGATCCGGAGAAACAAAAATGCGTTTAGGCTAGGTTAGAGGAGTATTTTATGGCCCGAAGTTTGCCTCGGGTTCCGTGCTGCCGCAAATTGGTGAGCACGGTGTTCAGCATGATAAATGTCACCTGCTGGAAGTGACGGTTTGTTAAAATGAGTTCCCAGTTGAAAGAACGAGCAAAAACAGTGCTCAAATAGCGCTAAAATGTGATTTTCGGAAACCCTAGGGGTTTAAATGCAAAACTGGCAGTATACACAGGTTAGGACAGTGTCTAAATGGTTCCTAAGCTGTTCGTTGGGAATCCATTGGCTCTCGTTGAGCGGAATTCGGATAATGGTCCGAGAATCGGCAAAATCGTCGATTTAACGGTATCCGGGTGGCAATCACGTAATTTGAGAAATTACGGCGGTTTAACCAAGCCGACTGTTGAGTCCCAGTAGAATCTGGTTGAGCCAGCGGCAAGTTTAAGCCCGAGTTTTTCGGAAATTAAAAAAGGAAATTTTCGGAGGGGCAATTTGGTAATTCTACCAAAGATTAAATGGAAAAGATTATGTTGGTCTAAGTGTGATTGTCAAACCCTGAGGTTAAGTAGTTAAAAGAGTTAAGTTGATTTGGATTAAGTTAGAGTTAAAATCGATCCCTGATCAATATGTTTGATTCAGGTCTGTCCAGTTTGCATCTGGTTCTGAGCATGCTGTCGATTCAGTCGCCTGCGATTTGACAGGTGGGTTTATCTTCGGTCCGGGCTTTATCATTTCGGCCCTCTGGGGTATAATATTGGTTGGACCCCTGTTCTTGTAGCCTAGTTGATATTTGAGCCTGCCTTCCTTTTTATCAGTTTCATTCTGCTATATGCTGAGTTATGATCCTTATCTGCAAAATTGATTATATGATATCTTGCATGATTGATCTTTAGTTGCTTCCAGATATTATGACTTTATTCCTGGACATTTGCCATGCCTGATTGGTCATTAGCTAGCTTGCACATTTAGATTTGATTATCAGTATATCACGATCCATGCTCTAGTAGTTGTTGATTATATTCTGTATGTGAGTTGAGATTCAGTTGATTCTGTTATTGCATTCCTGTTGGAATTGTTCTGGCTTTCTGCCAATTACCTCGTTTTGACAGTAAGTTTCAGCATCAGCATTGTGATCACCACTGTGCCCGCTTTCAGTCACGTACACCGACGGTTTGGCCACCGTCATGGTGTTCTTTACCGGTAAAGGGTCACATCGACCCGTGAGCCCAGCATCTGTGAGTGCATGGGTTATGATAGCATGTTTCGCCTGAGGTTCTGTGTGACCAATAGTGGCATTGCCTGAGGTTTTGTGTGACCAATAGTGGCATTTGGCTGAGGTTCTGTGATACCGAAAGTGGTATTTAGCCTGAGGTTCTGTGTGACCAATAGTGGCATTGCCTGAGGTTCTGTGAGACCGATAGTGGCATTAGATTGGGTATTTTGTTATTCTATCACTGATTGATGCATATGTTGCTTATTTAGCCTCTACTCAGTATACTCTGCTTATCTGTAGACCTGCTATTGCTTATTCAGCCTTTATCCACTGACCTGTTACTATCCGCAGATTATTGTATCCAGTAGGTACGATTAGCTATTTCTCGGCTCGTCGTGCACACTGGGATACACTTATGTGTGTCTCACACCCTCGGGTGACTGTTTTTCAGGACTGTTGGGTGGTGAGATGTCGGGACGGTCTGGTGAGGTGATCACGATAGAGCTGTTCCCCGGTGGATCTGACCTTTTGGGATATGATCAGATACGGTATTTTGTTAGTTCAGTTTTAGTTACGTTCTTAGTTAAGTATCTGTACTTGAACTCTGAATGTATTATGTACTCGCCTAGCCGTGCACGTATAGGGGAGTTTCTGTCTGGTTGGAGGATTTTCCTATGCATGTGGCGGTCTGTTACGCCCAGTTTCTGATAACTCCGATTTAAAAAAAAAAAAAAAAAAAAATTAGACCGGTTTTTAAACTCGGGGCGTGACAGTGCTGCTTTAGGGAGAAGGACCTAAGTGTGAAATATAGTTGCTGTGAGGGACTTGGATTGAAATGGTAGAAGTTGAGGGGCTTATTTGCATCTTGTTACATGCATTGTATAAAAATGCATTGAATCTCTTTGAAAACCCTAGCAACCAGAACCCTAGCCCTAGCTGCCAGCACCAACCCTCTTCATCTCCCTCTGTCTCTCTCCACGAAAGTTACGCCACCAAGCGCCGCCGTCCCGTCGCCGGAGTTGCTCAAAGAAGCAAGAATAGCCTCGGATCCTTGGTGTGGTGGGCGAGGGAAGCAACCTTGGAGGTGTTGGTTTGCTCCAAGTGTATCTGGGAGTCCCTCTGTGTGTGTGACGTCGACCCAGGGTGAACCCGACACCGGGATTCGCCGTGCGCCGTCGCGGAGTCACCTTCTTCCTCATTTTTTCTGGCGAGGTAAGATGATGGAATAGATTTGTTTTAAATGGCTCAAGAGTGTGTCTAGTATGTTCCTGACATCGAGTGCAGTGCACTTGTGAAGTCCGGGCCGCCACCGTCGTCCCTGTCGCCAGCGGGAGCGCTTTCTTGCCGGAAGTGCATCTTCAGCCAGATCTGTGCTCGGACTTCATCCGACCGTCGAAGCGGAGATCAAGACCGTTGAATCTTGTCCTTTTGACGACTACAAGGAGTCCCCCAAGTCTCGGGCTGATCGGGCCAAGATCAGAGCCGCGCGAAGAAGCCCTAGAACTGGGTTTTTTGCTTCCTTGGCCGAGCTCCGCCGTCCGGCGCCACCGCTCACCCGCGTCGCCGGCCACCCCCTCAGCGAGCACCGTAGCATCAAATAAGGAAGCTTGGTCCAAGTTACAGGGCCCCTTGTGCTCTGGTTGGAAATCCGCCATTAGAGCACCTCGGGGTCTTCCGAGCTCGAGCTCCGGCGATCGCCGCCGCTCCTAATCGCCATCTGGTGGCTCAGGTGAGTTCGTAGGGTTGTTTAGAAGCTTCCCATGCCGTTGCATGAGAGTTTTAACGTGGGGTTTCTTACCTCTGTAGTTGCACCAAGAAGCTCGCCCGAGCTCCACCGCCGACCATCGCCGCCGCCTCCGGCCGCCGGCGTTGGGTCTGACCGCGATCGAGCCACCTCTGTGAGTGTACTCTTGCTGCTGCTTGCCTCTGCTCCAAGCTTGAACCCAACTTGATCAAGCTTCGGCCTAACCCGAGCTCTAGCAAGATTATAGCCTCAACCACCTTGCTCCGACGATCTTTCCGGCCGGTCTGCGTCGCACCTGAGGTGAGCACAACAATTCTCTGTCCACCCTATGCATGGTGCTCAAGTTTAATTGCAGATAGATCAAGTGTTATTTAAGTTGTGGCACTATAGCATTTTGGACCTAAAGAGTTTATGGGCCAACTTTGCCCTCGGGCCTCGTGTAAGCCCAAACCAGTGAGCACGGGCTTTGTCGCGTCGAGACCTACGCGCTGAAACTTACGGCGCTGTCTAGAGCTTCCTGGTTTGGAAGAACGAGTCAAAACAACGGTTTTAAAGGTGTATTTATAGCACTATTTCGATAGAGGAAATTATGATTGGTCCCTGTCTGCCCGAACATCAAAATTATGATGTTTAGGGACAGCAGGTGTAGTTGGACGATATTTGGATATTGTTAGACCGTTGGCGGGTCATGATTGGAGGTTCAGTAGATTTCCGGAAATTTCGGTAAAAGCCTGATTTGATTAATTTCCCTCGTTCGAGCGTTACATTATTATAGTGTTGTCGGGACGGGTATGGATGAGTCTATTTCTGATCACAGTTACTGTTCAGGTCCCAATAGTTCAGCACCAGCCTCCCAGTAGACCAGCGGGAGTTCGGGATCGGCCTACATTGAGGTGGTTTATCTTCGGTCCGAGCTTTATCTTTTCGGCCCTCTGGTTGCTTTAGTCTAGTCGGACACCTGTTCTTGACTTAGCCCTGCTTATGCATACCTGTGTTACTTTCATTGATATTCGTTATCTGCTATTCACCTATATGCTTGCTCCCCTGTTCATACATCACAGTATAGTTGTTATTACAGTCTGATCATGCCAGTTGTTTATGTTTCACTGCATTCATTTCCAGTTATACATGCTTTGATATTCCAGATATGCATGATAGACTTGTGATTGAGATATTCGGACATCTGCTTCCCTGTTGGGATCCTCAGCCTGTTGCCGACTACCCGGTCGTTGGACCGCGAGCTTGAGCATAGCACTATGATCGCCACGCACCGCTGTACGTCACGTACACTGACGGTTTGGCCACCGTCACAGTGTTCTTTACCGGTAAAGTGGTCTAGAGGAAAGACCCGTGAGCCCCCAGACAGCACCTGTTGGTGCGGGGTTATGTCAGCCAGATAGGTGCCAGATAGTGGCATGAGCCTGAGGTCCTCGTGACCAATAGTGGCATTGATTGGGTACTTGATATTCTTGTGATTGATGCATAGCTTTTATACTTCCATGTTCTAGCACGCTTATTTCAGTACCTACTTCGGCTCTGTTATATTTGATTATCACCATGATTGATTCTGATATTTCTGTACCCATATATGCACAATGATCATGACACCTTCATCTAGTATGACTGGCACAGATTAGTGGTACTTTTCTTTTATAGCATCGATACTTGTGAATTATCATATTTGCCCTCAACAGTATCTCTTGTAGATTGAGATTTACAGGACTATCAGATTTGGCAGTTATGGCTTGACTTGTCAGTTACAGCTTGATTAGCATTATCTATCAGTACCATTGCTTTATTTTACTGATTGGGTATCTGGTTTCATTACCGAAGCATAGTTCATTATATCGTATTTCAGTATGCTATAGTCCTGTATTTTGGTACTCATTATGTTCAGTATCATGATTATGCTTCCTGCCAGTTTTGTTTCATATATCAGCTGTTACCTATTGATCTATTACTA
>CM054936.1:21412817-21663741 GCA_029168755.2 Tillandsia fasciculata
AAAGCTCGTCGCCCTCGATCAGTCCCAATATCCTTTTTGGGAACAACAATAACCAATCAAATACTTTCGCCTAATAATCCACACACTCTCTCGTGCTAATCCCTAGGGTCTCCCTAAGGTTCTAACCACCTAGGACTATTCCTAGGCTCTGATACCACTCTAATCTGTCACGCCCCGAGTCCGCCAATTTGTACGGTTCGGGCACGCCAACAGACCCGCCAATCGGGTAAGACCTTTTCCTACCCGAAAGGAACGGTAACATCCATAATAACACAACAAGTGTATGCGGAAGCTCAATATCAGAGTACTAAAAATCACTATAAATTTAAAACTTTCATTTAATAACAACAGTTAATGCGGAAATGAAAGCATACAAGAGTGAACCATAACTTAAACTTATTACACTTTACATTTCTGAACTTGCAAATAAATTTATTACAATTCCTTTACATAAATTCCTCACCATACAAAGTTCACTCAAGAAATATATAAAAAGGATACCTCTGCTAGACCCTCTAGGTCACTATGCTGCTGGGCCCTTGCCCCTGACGTATGCCTCGCCGTCTGCATCTGAACCGTCTCGACCGCTGCATCCATACCCGAACCTGTGGGGGGTCACCCAAGGGGTGTGAGAACTACGACAGAGTTCCCAGTGGGTTCAACCACCGAGAAGAAAGTGTCCTACACCACTTGGTCCAATGGAAGCAATAATAATAGTGCTAGGAAACTAAAATCCTCAATATCAAAATGCAGCTATGCAATATAACATATATCACTACACTATCTGTGTATAATCACCAACCAGCACTACTCTGTCTAGCCACACTAGGCTGCTAAGCACCAACTCGGCCACTATGCCGCTGTATACAGGGTCAACTAACCCGGCCACCTTGGCCACTCTATTTTCTTTATTCTTTAGATTCTGGTGCTTTAGTTCAAGTTAACCCTCAGAAATTCTTATCCAACGGGCCCGAGCCCGGTAGTCCTGCTACCATAAGATAAGATTTCTAAGGTTGCCGATAACACTCGCAAGTGTTACCCCGTCCTGCCGGGGGGACTTGTCATACGGGACACTGCCCGATAGGGTCACTGCCCAACTCTGACAAGAGTACTCTATCTACCAGTCTACGGGCGCTGCCGGGAGAGGACCCTGTCCAACTCCTGACCGTTGTACGTTCACCCCCGGAGGTACGCCCGTTTTATCTTTATTTTCTTTTTTCTTTTCTTTCTTTTTCTTCTCTTTTTATTTTAGTTCTTAGCCTCTTTGCTTTTGAACACTTGCTTTCCTTTCTTATTCGAGCTTATAGCTCTCATTTTGCCACTGGCAATTTACTTTCTCTTTTCTTTGAGCATTTAGCTCCTTGCTTTCACTTTTAGCCCTTCGAAAGTACCTCGTCCGACGGGTCACTGCCCAGGGAGTCCTGCTCCACTTGACGAGTCTCAAATTCGAAGGCGCCCTTTACATTTTCTTTATACTTTTAGCCACTTTTAGTTTGCTTTTAATTCTTTGCCTTTTTGCAACAATTATTCCTCTTATCCTAGGTCTTGCCATAAGGATAACTAGAGAGTCTCCTGGACTCTTAGACATTTCTCTTTTATTTCTTTAACTCAAATTGAAGTTAAAGTTATTATCCATTTGCCCAGACACCCTATGACTTTCTAGGATTATATTTGATTAACTCTTTAACCTTGGGAACTTGTCCCACTTTCCTGTGTTCCTCATGAAATCCTAGAGTTAACTTAACTCTATTTTTCTGTCTGTGAGTTTAAACCCTTCTAGCTCAACTTAGGTTCCCTTTTACCTAAGTTTCATGTCATATATATCCTAGAGTTCTCTGACTCTATGTTGATCACTCTATCCAGTGTCCTTAGGTTATCACCTAAGACATGCCACATTCTATCAATGTCCTTAGGTTATCTCCTAAGACAATGCCACTCGTTAAATCCTAGGATAACTCCTAAGTTTGATGTCACTCGTCAAACCCTGAATCTAGGTTTTCTCCTAGTCTTACTACCAACATGTCCTTTCCTTAATGCCACATGATTCCTAGGGTTATACCCTAACATGATCACACTCATAATCAACAAATCTTTCTCATACATGCAATTATTTCGTTCATTCATCAAATAGTAATTAATTCTACGCATGCATATATCATCAAGTATCTTTGGCAACCAACAGTTGCAGCTTATCTCTGTGTCAATTTGCACACACACATCTATTCCTCTATCTCTGGCAACCAACAGTTGCCCTTATTCCATCTGAATCCACCTACGCAAGCAATCATAATCATGATCAACCTAACGCCTCTAACAGGCTACTATCATGCTTCGAATCGAAAAGCAAAGGAGCAAGGGGAGAGGTCACCCAATTTCGGCAGAATTCCCCACCTTGTAGCGTCCCCAATTGCTTGTAGACACTTGCAATTGGTCTCCGCGCGATCACACTTGTTTCCTCGAGCTTGCACGCAAATCGGCGCATTTCCTCGGGTCCGCACGCGAAACGGTGCACGACCAACAAACCTGCACGCAAAATGGTGCACGTCAGTAAAACCACATACTCAGGACAAACTTCACACTTGCCTCCTCTATTACACTCTCAAAGACAAACCACAGCACACCTAAAGCTCCATATGTACACACCCACTAGTTCACCACACCATACAAGTCCACCATAAAAATCTGCATACTAATAGATAAATGCCCACATACACTATCCCCCTTCATATAAACACCCCACAACTCAACTAAAATCACTTGCTCACATAAGCAATTTACATAAGTCCAACTATACTCCACAACCCCCTCAAACATAACTATCACGCAAATGTCCAAAACCAAAGCTCTCTCTATACTCATCCATATCCAACAAGCAGCACACACACACACTCCGAACGTCCACAGCCACTAGAAGTCCCCCACCACAACACTTACACACTAGCTTCAACACAATTTAAATATTAGCTCCCGTAAGGTGAAACACATAATCACCAACACCCTGTAGCCCCCACAACACACATGCACCAAAGATCCAACAATTAAAAGCTCCAAAGGCACTCTAATAATTAAAATTCACTTAACCAAAATATCTCAAAACTCCTCTTGCACCCTACAGGTTCACACCACCCAATTACAATATGTAAGTTCATCACCATTTAATTAAAACACCCACACTCTACATGTAGCTTCAACTCCCACCACAAGCTCCACAGCCAACTCAAAATTTCAACTCCCCCGCATGCACATCCACACACCCCAGCTCCAGCATCAGCCTCAGCCCACCTCAAGTCCACCCCAATTTAACAGCATACACTTAATAAAAATACAAGCTCAAGGACAAGGATATAATTCCACCTTACGCAACCCGATTTGCATAAATCTAAATCCATCGCAATTAAACATATAACTCACACACCAATAAACATTAAATCCACATTCCCCCCTTTTACAAACTCTAAAACATAGTAAAATTAATACCCAACAGCACCTACTAACAAATCACCTGTTCACACAACCACCCAACTCTTAAATCTCCGACACACTGCAGGTAGCCCCAACAAGACACAGCCCAAAAGCTCAGGTAGACTGCGTGCCGCGCACACGACCATGTAGCACATGCCGCTCCACAAAACTGCCTGGGAAGAAAGGAGGAAAAAAAAAGAAACCAAAGTTAGCGAAAACAGGGCCTACATGCGCGATCGCCAGCGAAAACCGACCCCAAACAACGAAAGCGCCGCACGCGCCGCGCGGAACAAAAATCCTGCGCACGCACCGCAGCTAGCTGCCTAGCCATCACCGCGCCGTGCCAGGGCCTGCCGCGCGGCAGCCCGGCCCGCTGCGCGCGCCTGCAGCGCGCAGCGCAGCCGCTGCCTGCAGCGCGCGGCTGCAGCACTCTGCGCGCCCGCGCACTGCGCGGCTGCGCGCCAGCGCCCTGCGCGCCGCGCGGCTGCGCGCAGTGCGGTGCGCGGCCACGCGCCTGCGCCCTGCGCGCCGCGCGGCCGCGCGCAGTGCGCTGCGCGCCGCGCGCCCACTGCACGCTGCGCGCACCGCCATGCGCGCGTGCGCAGCCACCCACACCCCGCACAGCCACGCCGCCCTCCTGCAGCCACACCCAGCACAGGACCACAGTCCAACTCCACAACACAAGAGAAAAACCCAAGTTCTCTCACAGATTGCAACATACCTCGTTGCAGGATGCGCGCGCGCCGCTCACTCCACACGGCTACTTGGAGGGAGTCCACTTTCAAAACCACACCCAAATATTATTTCCCTCATCGCTTTCCTCTTCCCTCCTCTTCTTTCTCTTCACTCATCCTCTCTTTCATTTCCTCTGTTTCCATTAGCTTCATCTGCTTCAAGAGGAGATGGGGTAAATGGAGGTGATGACGTGGACTTAATTAGGTGTGCCAATTAATTCGGGAGAGAGGGGGGTAGTTGGCTGCATAATTGCACTACCCCAAAAAGATCACAGCTCACACTTCAAATTCATAACATACTAATCCACTTAATCCATTTCCCATTCTATTTCTTTCCTTCTTTAAATTGCTGCTTCACATACAAAAATCCTAATTAAATAAATAAATTAATTTAATCCAAATTAGGCCAACTCCAAGTCACTTTTTTGCCTTCGGGGCCTCCGCACCGGCCCGAAACCTCCCTGTATCTAGATTCATTGGCGGATCCCGTTCTCGCAATCCGGGTATCCGATCAACTCGAAATTTTACTGTAACCTTAAAACATAATAACGAAGCTCCCCAAATTTTCTCAGAATTTTCTGACACTGTTGGCGGAGCCCGTTCTCACTATCCGGCCTCCGATCAACGCGAAACTTTTTCTGTGGTCTTAAAACATATTTACGGGGCTCCCGTAATTTTTTCGAAATTTTCTGACACTGTGAATTTTTTCACTAAAAATCTGGGCCCCCTTTTCTCCAATAAAATTTCGGAACTCTCATTTTAATCCCGATTTGGGCCCAATTCACTTCCGAGTAACCCTTTACTTTTCTACCTCCATAAAAATAGTATTTTATACTATTTTTATTTACATTTGTTTATATCCCAAGTTCTGGTCCACTACACCGATAGACCCTGATTTACTTGAGACACATGATACATGCCTGTTTACCCTCTTTTATATACCTGTGATTGAGATTCCTGGTTATGATTAGACGATTATCATATATGTATACTCCCCGATTATCCCCGATTGATCCCGATTGATTGATACATAGATTGCATGATTACACAACACCTGTTGATATTCCTGTCTTTGAGACGATTCTTGATTTGACCGTCGATATGCATGATTGATTGATTCTGATTGATAGATATTCCCCGATATGCATAATAGATTGATCCTGATCGATAGATACCCCTCGATATGCATGACTGATTGATTCCGATGGATAGATATAGATAGATGATTCCCTGTTGGGATTTCGGCGCGATGCCGATTACTAGGTCACTAGACCGTGAGATTGATCATTTCGACTTGCCATGCACTGTTGTACTTCACGAACATGGCCGGGGTGGCTTCCCGTGTAGATTGTTCTTTACCGGTAAAGTGGTCTGGTGATAGACCCGTGAGCCTTCGACAAGGTTATGTCAGCCGAAAAGGTGCCGAAAAGTGGCATTGCCTGAGGTCCCGCGAGACTAATATGGCGCATGATTGGGTATTTGGATTCGACCTTTGATGCATTACTTTTATTTTACTGTTGCTCAGTTATTCCCAGCATTATTATTTGTTGACATGAGTATTGTAGCTCCCCTTTTATTTCAGCATATACACAGCTCTTATGATTGCTTATCTCAGTTTCACCCTGATTATCAGTTTACTTACCTGCTGTTCATATACCTGATTTTTAGTAGATCTTGCTTACAGCCTTTCCTATAGATCTTTTACTATCCGCAGATTTTAGTACCCAGTAGGTACGATTAGCTGATCCTCGGCTCGTCGTGCCTACTGGGATACATGTACAGTGTATCTCACACCCCCTGGGTGACCATTTTCCAGGTCCGTCGGGTGGGGAGATAGCGGGACGATCCGGTGAGCAGATTACGATAGAGCTGTCCCCATGATGACACTTGTAGACATTTTCCTTCCGCATTTTATTTCAGTTATGTTGATTTAGATATTCAAATGATGATGTAATAAGTGGATTATGATTTATTTATGCTAAGTAGAGTAGTGGTAGTTACTGATATATCTGTTGACTCTGATAATGTTTTTAGCCGTGCATGTATAGGGGAGTCTCTGTTCTTGGGACAGAGGGTTTTCTATATGTGTGGCGATCTGTCACGCCTGTTTTGCAACTCTGATTTAATCAAACAAAAAAAAAAAAAAAAAATTTCAGACCTGATTTTTAAACTCGGGGCGTGACACCGGGGGTGCCACATTCTTCCTCCCTTTAAGCCCTGACGTCCACGTCAGGCTGTCATTTCCCCCCTTTAGGCCCTGACGTCCACGTCAGGCTGTCATTAGCCGGGGAGCCTCGCTCTACCTGCTATATAACCCTGGCTCAGCCGAGACTCATCTCACATTTCCGGCTGGTGAATGACTCTGATACCAACTGTGACATCCCACTTCCCAGGGGGTCACCCATCCTAGAACTACTCTAGCTCTAGCACGCTTAACTCTCATAACCTCTTGGATCTTGCTACCATCCAAAATGCTATAGTCGGATTAAGAGATTTAGTCCTATTATATCATTTATATATATAGGACTAATCTAAATTCCGGAGGCGTCACACCAAAATACTTATATGCGATTATTGGGAACTAACTTTTTACTATCTACTACATATATTTTTCAAAAAAAAATTTACCATCCACTATTTGAGTCCAAGCCCAAAATACTTATGTGCTATTATTGAGAGCTGACTTTTTACCCTCCATTATTTGGGTCCAAATCATAGGGGAACTGACTTTTTACCATCTACTATATATATTTCTCAAAAAAAAAATTTACCATCCACTATTTGAGTCCAAGCCCAAAATACTTATGTGCGATTATTGGGAGCTGACTTTTTATTATTCATTATTTGAGTCCAAATTATAGCCCAAAATTCTTTTAAATCATAGCCTAAAATATTTAAGTTTAGTTATTATTACTAGTTACTAGTGTCCATATATCTTATATATTTAATTATAATTAATTTGAAACGGTATTAATTTATTTTATATATTAAAATTAATTTCGAATAAATTATTTTTGAGTCTATTTCGAATTGGACATGAATTGGCTCGCGAGCAGCTAACTAGGCTTACAGTTCTAGATGCACTTCAATACAAGATGTACATAGATCTTTATAATTTTAAAATTTACTTTTTAATTATTAATATTAAAAGTTTTGATAAGACATGTGAATAAATTTAAACCATAAAAAACCTAAAGGTACCGTTTGGTTCGGGGATAAGAAAAATTTTGTTATACCGGGGATAGGTATAGATTATGGTATTAGCAGGAATTAGTGTAAATTTGCGTTTGGTTGGGTTTATGAGTTATACCGGGATTAAAGGAAATTGTGTTTGGTAAATTATATAGGAATAAGGAGAATAAGATGAATAGGAAAAAATTGCGTTTGGTTGAGTATAGAGGAATAAGAAGAATTGAGAGGGGATAATTATGTGTTTTGACTATTTTACCCTTTAAAATAAAGTTTAAATGGGAGTAAAAATTTTAATTTTTAAATTTATATAAATTTTAAAAAATTTATAAAATAATTGTATAAATTTTATAAATTTTAAATTAATAATTTTATTTTTTCAAAAATGAAATAAAATAAAATTTTTAGATTTATTAAAAAATAAGTTAAAAAAATAATATTTATTAAATATAAAATTTTAAATTTTAAAATGTATAAATTTAAATATTTTTTAAAAAATTCTAAGTTAAAAAAATAAAAAAACTAATTTTTATTATTATAGTGTATGGAAAAGAAAGGAAAAAAAAAAAGAAAAAAGAAAAAAAAAAAGTGCCGTGGAGAGAGAGAGAGAGAGGAGGTGCAGATAGAAAAAAAAAATTTAAAATTTTAAAATTTAAAAATTAAAAAATTTTAAATTTTAAATTTTAAATTTTAAATTTTAAATTTTAAATTTTAAATTTTAAATTTTAAATTTTAAATTTTTAAATTTTTAAATTTTTAAATTTTAAATTTTAAATTTTAAATTTAAAAATTTTAAATTTTAAATTTTTAAATTTTTAAAATTTAAAAATTTTAATTTAAAAAAATAAAAAAACTAATTTTTATTATTAGTATGGAAAAGAAATAAAAAAAAAAAAAAGAAAAAGCGTGGAGAGAGAGAGGCTCGATCCCCGTGCCACTTTTTGAAACCCACTTAATTTCATGGGGGGGGGGGGGGGGGTGGGAATCTGTATTCCCACCCCCATCCCCCTTAAACCGGGTTGTAGGAATTACAATTCCTACAAACCCGGTTCCCGTTTGGGTACCGTAACAGGGATAAGGGGGTTATTCCCCCCTTATCCCTCTTACCAAACGCCCCGAAAGTGTAAAATAGAATCATTGCTCACAAAAAAAAAATAAAATAAAAACAAAAACAAAAACAAAAAAAAAAATTCTTTTTTACAAGAATCATAATGTATAATATTTTTACTACCTATACACCCCGAATGGAGTGTATATCATACACCCCACCCCATCCAAGGATTGGGAATTTATTCACCGGTCACTTCAAGTGATCGGTAAAATTCACCCCACCCTTAAATGGGATGGGGTGTATGATATACACCTCATTCGGGGTGTATACATAGCATTTTCCATTTTATTATACTTATAAAATGTCAAAGGCTTGAATCAATTAAGCTTAATGTGAGAATTTCATATTAAAATAATATTTTTTTAAAGAAAAAGACTTTATATTTGTGTGCAATATGGAGGTATATATTTATATTTAAATTTTGAATCTCTTTTCGTTTGTAAACTTAGCATTTTAATTTCTTTATAAAATTTGATTTGTATCTTCCATTCAAGCATGTCTTAATTTTCTCCATTGACTTTTGATAAAATATTAAAAGGTAATGTGCAATAACAAATATGTATCTTTTATTGGCTACTAATTAATGTGCATCGATAAATATGTATCTTTTATTGGCTACTAATTAATGTGCATCGACAAATATGTGCACATAACATGCTACTAATTAATGTGCTACTAATTAATGTGCATCGACAAATATGTGCACATAGAGCAATGCTACTTGTACACTTCCAAATGGGGTGTACATCCTACACCCATCCATCCAAGAGTGGGGACTAATTTACCGGTCACTTCGAAGTGACCGGTAAAATTCACCCACCCTTGAATGGATGGGTGTAGGATGTACACCCCACTTGGGGGTGTACAAGTAGCATTTTCCGTGCACATAACATGCTACTAATTAATGTGCATGGACAAATATGTGCACATAACATGCATACATTTTGGATATGAATTTAGATATGAATATAAAAAATAAAAATTCGACAGATTTGAATTTGGATATGAATTTTGACTGTATCCGATCCGAATATGAACCTGAACCCGAACCCGAATTGATTTTACGATATATATAATATATATGTGTATATAAATATTTGATATTATATTTAAATTTATATTTTAAATATTTAGATTTAATGTAATATATTTCGAAATATTGTAAAGAAGAAAAAATAATAATTATTTTGAGTTTGAATTTTTGGATTCAGGTTCAAATTATAAATTTTTGATCAAATTCAAATTTAAATAAAATCCGTCGAATTCAAATTTAGATTCGAGTTTGGTAGCTAAATTCGAATTTTGAAATTTTAAAAATTCGTTTTGAATCCGACCAGTTGACATTCCTATACAAACAAAGTTAACATTTATGGTAAAGTGCATAGCATTAAATATTTAAAGTTTAAAATTAATTACCATGTTAAAGTGCTTGAAATTTAAACCAATCTAAAGCTTAAGCTATTTTGATTGAAAAGAAAATTGTTAAGTACCCTTTATAGTAACATCAAAACTTTGAATTTTGAATTAATGGTGATATAAACAAATAATTAATCCAGTTGAAAATCAAACAAGGTTAATTTGATGCGTGACAACTGATCATAAGTAGCGATGTCAATGAGTACGGATATATATCCGAAATTTTATCTGAACCTGAATTTGATCGGAATGAATTTACCCGATGTTAAACGGATATGAATCCGGATATGTATATAAAAAATAAAAATCAGACGAATTTAGATTTGGATGTAAATTTTGATTGTATCCGACCCGAATTCGAATTAATTTTACGTTATATAATATATGTGTATATAAATATTTAATATTATATTTAAATTTATATTTTAAAATTTTAAATTTAATATAATATATTTTAAAATATTGTAAAGAGAAAAAAATAATAATTATTTTGGATTTGAATTTTCAGTTTCGATTTGGTAGTCGGGTTCGGATTTGAATTCGGATTTTCAAAAATCCACTTCGAATCCGACCGGTTGACCTCCTAATCATAAGTGCTTAAAGTTGTTATCATCAAACTTCACAGAAACTCAAGCAAATTGAATTGCTTGAAATAAATTTATTGTTTATTTAA
The DNA here is from genome assembly GCA_029168755.2 of Tillandsia fasciculata. Classification (NCBI taxonomy): domain Eukaryota; kingdom Viridiplantae; phylum Streptophyta; class Magnoliopsida; order Poales; family Bromeliaceae; genus Tillandsia; species Tillandsia fasciculata. Next base: position 21,423,403 of record CM054936.1, read on the forward strand.
TTAATAAATAAAGTATTTTAAAATTTTGATTTATCAAGCTAATTAAGTTTTACAGATTTTGGCAACTTTTGGTGGAATTGAGTTCATAATTAAGTAAGAAAACATTTAATCATTTAGCTTAATTACTTCATAGATTAGCCTAATTTTTTAAAAAAATCTTTAAAAAGTTGTAAACTTATATATACAACTCTCTTTTCCTTTGTAGAGTTAGCATTTCTCTATATAAATTCCGATTTTGTATTTCCCACGCATGCAAGCGCGCCTTTCCATCAGCTTTTGATGAAATGTTTAAGTGTAATGTGCAACGGTAAATATGTATTTTTTTATATATATATATATATATATATATATATATAGAGTTGGGTTGGAATGCTATTGATAGCACCAACCTAACTTTGCCACCCATTTTGTAGTCGTTGGATCGCATTGAGATCTGTGTAGACTCTTTAATGAAAAAAAAAAAAAAAGTAAAAAAAAAAAAGTAAAAAGTAAAAAGTTTTTTTTTTAATTAAATGGCTTGCACGAATCTCAATGCAATCCAATGACTACAAAATGAATGGCAAAATTGGGTTGGTGCTATCAATAGCATTCCAGCCCAATTCTCTCTCTCTCTCTCTCTCTATATATATATATAGAGAGAGAGAGAGATAATATATTATTTATTTTGTTTATTTTGAAATAAATTTAGTTAGAAATGTGAAGCAACGATGTAGACTTCGAACTCGAAATCTCGAATATCAACTATTAAATTTTTTTGCTGCTTAATTGCGTTAAGAACAGTTGATGTTTTTTTTTATATGTTGCAAATATGCTTCCACGAAAATGTGTACATAACATGCATGCATTCTTAGACTGTACCCATCTTCTTGGGCCCCTTTCGGATGCAAAAAGTCAGAGAGCAAGCGACTTTGGCCCCAACGACGTCAAAGTCGAAAAGTTGATTTGCGAATAATTGTGAGTAGGAATTTAGATGATCGATCAGGTGTTGAAATAAATATCGAGACTTACGAATTTCTCAAAATTATAAATTTTATTGAATCGCTAGTACTAATCATTAATCTCAAAAAATTGAACGATTAAAAATACGTAATCAACTTATTTAAAACGTATAGATATAATATATTTATAGGTCTCGGTCGGCTTAATCAGTCTCACGTTACTTCAAATATAATTTATCTAATTTAGCATCAAATCACTTCGAACATGACATTTTTCAATCCAATCTTTAAACATAACTCGACTTTTTTTTAAATCAATATATATATTTTTGAATATCTATAAAATTGAAACACATGTCTTTATTGAGCTAAGAATAAACAGCCCACATCTACAAATGTGAACATATCATAGTAATTCTATTTTTTTGGATTAATTGCATACAGGTCCTTACAAATACGTCGAATAGTAAATATATTTCTATAAAATTCAACTTTTTATATTTATCCCTTCAAAAATTCACCGTTATTCAAATATATTCCTACCGTCCATCTCTGTTAGAAAAGTTGAGTTAACCATAGGTTAAATTAAATGCTTAATCTTGGTTAGATAAAAAAAAGTAAATTTATCTTTTTACCCTTTGTATATTATAATTATTTAATATATTATTTAATTAATTAGATAAAATATTAGTTAATTATTTAATTAATTTAATAAATAATTAGTTAATTATCGCGGCATGCAGCCGCGCCACGCCGTCGGGCTGGCGGCACGCGCCGCGCGGGGCCGGTGCCCGCGCGGCCGCGGCCCGCGCCGAGCGGGGTCGGCTCCCGCGCGGCCGCGGTATGCAGACTCGCCGCGCGGGGCTGGCGCCCGCGGGGCTGCGGCGCCCGCGCGGGTGCGGGCGCGGCACGCTTCGCGCGGGGCCAGCGCGTGCAGCTGCGTGAGGCTCCCGTCCGCGTCCATGTCGAAGCGAGGTCAAAGCTAGGAAGGAGATGACCGTAGGGATTTTTAGAGGAATATATTTATAAGGGGACAAAAAAGTCATTTCACATCGAATCTGTTAAAATATAAACCGATTCCAAACGGTACTAAACCAGATTGGTAGATTTGAAGAACTTAGAATTTTTGAAGGAATAAATATGAAAAATTAAATTTTATAAAAATATATTTACTATTCGACATATTTACAGGGACCTGTATGCGATATGTCCCATTTCCATAGCAAATTAAATTGTTAGATATATAATAAAGGGTTTTTTTTAGAAAAAATAATAGATTATTATGTAATAAATAGTAAGTGCATGTTACATCAAAACTCTGACGTCGACAGCGAGAGTAGAACGCATCCCAGGTTGCCACGCGTACGTTGCCGACATGCAGATTTTCTTTACATTTTTAAAAAAATTTTAAGATATTTTTTTGGAATGGGTGTGACAAAGTTTATAATATATAAATAAATAAAACAGTACGGATTCACCAAAAGCAGGCAATAATTTCCCTCTCTTTTATTTTTTTTTTTTTGCGGCAAACGTGGATTTGCTGCAGGGTGACTTGGATACGACAGCGACATCTGGGGCGAGATCATGATGACACGTGGAGGAAAACGATTGGATGTGTCGGAATGAAAGAGACGTCTCACCCAACAGCTCATAACCACATGTTGTTTAGCGACGCCCCCAATGTTTGGGATAATTGCACATTACTGCGCCATTTTACTTTTTTTTTTTTTTTATTCACATTTTTATTATAATTAAATTTGATTATTTAATTTAATTAATTAAATAGTGATATATCATTGTAAAGGTAGAGCTGATGTAGCACTACTGTAATCGATGAAATATAAAAATATAAATTTGTTAATTAAAAATAATATTAAATTTATTCTTTCGATTATTTTTATTTCTTAAATTATTTTAATCACACATTTTTTTATCTAAATTCTATTTATAACGTAATAAATTAGTTTTAAAAATATAAAAATATTATTTTTTATTAATTTAAATTTTTAAAGTATAACGATTATTTTATATCATTTAATATGAAATTAGATTGTGGAACTTGATATATTGTAATAAATCTAAAATTTTCATCCAAAAATTATAATAAATTAAAATTTGAAATTTAAAATGTTATCTAACCCGTAGTTTGCGGAACAGACATGCAATTAACCAAATCATCCCTTTTAAGTTTATATATATATATATATATATATATATATATATATATATATATATATATATATATATATATATATATATAAAATTAATTTTTCCAATTCATGAACATCCAGTTAAATTGATAAATTGGATTGTAGTGCATGATAAATCAAGTGATAAAGTGTAAGACTCAGTGAAATTTAAATTCAAAAAGAGAAATGCAAAAAAAAACCTAAGTGGTTGTGTACCGATGTGCAAATTGCACATTTTTCGAAACTGCCTACACTGAGGTGGATTTTCTTCGGTCCGGACTTTATCTCTTCAGCCCTATGGAGTACCTTAGTTGGTTGGACTCCTGTCTTTCTTGCTAGCCCAGATTATATCCCTAAGCCCTTGCTAGTTGATTGTTTATTTCAGCTTATGCTCGTGCTTTTAGTATACTTATTGCTTTTGGACATTTGCCATACTTGATTGGATATTAGATAGCTATCAGATTATACCTAGTTATTCATCATGCTCTGCTTTTATCTGAACATATGCCATGTGTATGATTTGCCATTCACATATTTAGATAGCTAGTACATTTTGCATTCAATACTGCACAGGTTTGAGGTATTTGCATTCCCAATGAGATTTTCGGCTTAGCGCCGACTATTTCGGTTTTTGGACCGTCAGCTTGGAGCATCAGCATTGTCATCGTCGTACACCTACTGTCTCTCGCGTACGCTGTGGGATTGATCCCCCACCTTGCGTTCTTTACCGGTAAAGGGTCTACGTGACCCGTGAGCCATCCCTTTCTGCAGTACCGATAGGTACAGGAAGCCCTTTCTGTTGTACCACTCGATACAGGGATACCCCCACTTCGGTGGTGCTGCTGGGAAACCCTTTCTGTTGTATCCTTGGTACAGGGTTGCTGACAGTTTCTACTAGGGGTTTTGTTGTGATATTTCGCCTGAGGTCAAGCGACCAAAACGGCAGCATCAGTTGGGTATTTGGTATATCATTATATATCTGTTCAGCATACTTCAACACTTATATTGTTTACATGCTTAGCATCATGATAGCTCTTCGTATTTCAGCGTGTTTAGCCCTATGTGCTATACCTATATACATGTTTAGTCCTAAATTGCTATACCCGTATACATGCTTAGCCCTATGTTGTTATACCCATACACATGCTTAGCCCTATGTTGCTATACTCATATACATGTTTAGCCTTGTATTGCTGTATCCATATACATGCTTAACCATGTTTACAGTTATCTGATACTATACCTGCCTTACCTACTGATTTTTTACTATCCGTTAGTTATTATATGCCAGTAGGTACGATTAGCTATTTCTCAGCCCATCGTACCTACTGGGATATACTGTCGATGTATCTCACACCCCATGGGTGACCATTTTTCAGGTGCTAGGATGTCGGGACACGTTGGTAAGGCTAATGCGATAGTGTCGACCCGTATGTTACCTGTATACTTTATCTTCCGCATTATGTTTTTAAAATATTGTAAAATGATTAATGATGTATGCGTAGTTTAGACTACTCTGTTATTGGCGGTAGGGGTGGCAATCCAGCTCGCTGTTCACGAGCCAGCTCGAAATGAGCCCGAGATCGAATCGCTCGTTTAGTAAATGAGCCGAACACGAGCCGAATTTTCAGCTCGTTTAATAAACGAGCCGAACACGAGCTGAGGTTATTAGCTCGTTCGTATTCGGCTCGATAACAGTTCGAATATATATATATATATATATATATATATATATATATATATATATATATATATATATATATATATATATAGGCTAAATTACATAAATCCCCTCTAATATCCCGCTTTTTCACTTTACCCCCCTGTCTTTTAAAAGTCGACAACCTGCCCCCTCGTAATTACCGAAATATGCATTTACCCCCCTGCCAGATATGAAAGTCCATCCATGAGTCTCTAATGAGCCAATTGCTTGTAACCAATTGGTAAGAAACCAATTCATATCTGGCAGGGGGGAAAGGGTAAATGCATCCATTAGAGGCTCATGGATGGACTTTCATATCTGGCAGGGGGGTAAATGCATATTTCGGTAATTACGAGGGGGCAGGTTGTCGACTTTTAAAAGACAGGGGGTAAAGTGGAAAAGCGGGATATTAGAGGGGGGTTTTCTGTAATTTAGCCATATATATATATATATATTACTATTTAGATTTTAAGCCATCAATATTTTGTGAATTTTAATTATTAGATTAAAATTTTAATTTTTTAATTTTCTTTTAACTTTATACCTAATAGTAGGAATGAAAATCAAACTTATTGTTCGCGAGTCAGCTCGTGTTCAGCTCGTTAATAAACGAGCCGAATTTTTCAGCTCGATATTTAAACGAGCCAGCTCGTGTTCGGCTCGTTTATTAAACTTAAGCCGGACACGAGCCGACCCTAGCTCGCTCTTGTTCGACTCGTTCACACTCCTAATTGGCGGTAAGTGGTTAGCTGTGCATGTATAGGAAAGGCTCTGTTCAAATTGATAGAAAATTTTCTATTCATGTGGCGATCTGTTCATGCCTGAAATGATTTAAACTCTGAATTCAAAAAATAAATAAATAAATAAATTTAGTCTGCTTTTTGAAATTTGGGGCGTGACATAAATTCTAACTTTTAAAACTTTAGATGATAAATTATCATATCAATAAAGTTTAGATGAATCTCATTTTTCTTTTTAAGCTCAAATTGGGCTTATAAAAGTTCTCCTGTTCGGCCCAATTAAAATGTGTTCTCGGGCAAATGTTAACTATGGATCTTCACATTTAAGAGGCATGGAGTGGATGAAGTTGACTTGTCAAGTTGGCATCCTTGGTTCGATCAGTGAGAACTACTATGATAGAGACGAAATCAAGGGACTACAAAGCCAAGCAAGAAGCTTTTACAGCGGGAATATCACAATGGAACCAAAGAGTTTTGCTCAGATTCTCTTGCTCGACGGATGCTTCATACTTGCTGCTCTCACAGGGACGAAACACATGCCTGTTGAAGACATGGAGAATCTTATGCAGCAAGAAGCGTTGAATAGGCATGACATATTGCATGACCTACTTCTGGTAGAGAATCAAATTCCTTTTTTCGTCCTCGGGAAAATACATAAGATAGCTGCAGGCGAAGGAGAAACAACTGAATCACTTAAAGAAGAGATTGTCACCCGTGTGGAAGGTGAATTACAGCAGTACCCAAAAGCGATCAGAATCTCTAAGATCTGTCGGAATGATTTTTAAGGGTAAGAAAATCTAATATCACGGGCCGGATATCAGGACCGAATGCATAGACGAGAGCTATAATTTTTAAGGGTAAGAAAATCTAATATCACTCATTTTCATTCCCTCGCCATTCGTAACTGTATTCCTGCATTGGCATTAAACAATATTTCTATATTGATTGTAATAGTAAAGCAATCTAATTAAAAAATAAGTGTTATATAATTTAAATAACAAATAAAAAGTTATAATTTGTTATAACATTTTTTTTACTAAATATTTCAGTAATTAAAAAATTAAATATTTCACTTCTCACAATATTTTTATAAACTTTTATATTATTTTTTATAAATATAAAATTTATAAAATTTACTATAAATTTACTATAAAATTTATAAATTTATAAAATTTATAAAATTAAAATTTTTTATAAATATAAATTAAAGATAAATATAAAATTTATTCTCATTGGTTAATCCTCCAATATCACAAATCAAATCATAAAAATAACATAACTCTATTCTCCTAAAATTTATGAAAAAGGTTATAAATTGTATGATATATAAATACATTGATAATTATTTCAGCATCTCACTAGAGAAAAGTGAATCAATAAGAAATATCATTTGTATGACATCTCATAAGGAAAAAATGAAGCAACTATAAAAGTCATTTGTTTGGCTCCGTTAACTTTTTCAGTTATATTTTACAACGTTTACAATTATAAATGTAAAAATTATTTTTTTAGTAGAATAAAAATATATTTTTTTCAATATATATATATATATATATATATATATATATATATATATATATATATATATATATATATATATATATATATATATATATATATATGTATATACTTAATTTCAATAGCAATTTTTTTAAAGTTATAATGGTAAAAATGCATTGCAACCCCTCAATTATAAGTCAATTTTGAAAAGGGCCTTCAACTTTATAATGATATATATATATATATATATATATATATATATATATATATATATATATATATATATATATATATATATATATATATATATACATACTTAACTTCAATAGCAATTGTTGAACAATGCTACCTATATATACAGCTCAAATGGGTTGTATGCTTTACACTCTATTTATTTAAAAATGAATTTATTTTACTAATTATATTGAAGTGTATATATATATATACTTAATTTCAATAGCAAATGTTTTAGAGTTATAATGGTAAAAATGCCTTCCAACCCCTCAATTATAATTCAATTTGAAATGGGCCTTCAACTTTATAACGATAAAAATGTATATATGTAAGTACTTTAACTTTAATTAATTGCAATTGTTGAATAATGCTATGGTTGTATAATATACATTCTATTCATTTAAGGATAAATTTTTTTTACTAATTATATCAAAATAATTAGTAAAATTTATTACATCCTAAAATGGATGAGATATAAAATATACATTCTATTTAAAATATACAAATAACATTTTCTGAGTTATAATGGTAAAAATGCATTGCAAGCTCTCAATTATAAGCCACTTCGAACAGGGCCGGCCTTCAACTTTATAATGGTAAAAATGTATATAAGCAAATACTTAATTTCAAAAAAAATAATTTTGGTACACTCCAAATGGGATATAAAATTTACATCCTATTTATTTTAGAATTGGATGGATTTTACTAGTCACTTGAAAAGAACTAGTGAATAAGTTTCTATCTTAAGATGGATGAAATATACATATATTGTATATCTAATTTTGAATGTACAGATAGCATTGTTCTAATTTCAGTAGCAATTAAAGTTATAATGATAAAAATATATTGCAACCCCTCAATTATAAATCAATTCGAATAGGACCTTCAACTTTATAATGATAAAAATATAAATATGTAAATACTTAATTTCAATGAGCAATGTTATCTGTACATTCAAAAATTGGTATGCGATGTACACCCACCCATCTAGGGATAGAGACTTAGCCACCAGTCATTTCGAAATGACTGGTAAAATTCACTCCATTTTTGAATGAATGGGATGTATGATACACACCCCATTTGGAGTGTACAGTTAGTATTTTTCAATTTCAATAGCAATTATTTTAGAGTTATAAATAGTGTATAATATACACCTCACCTATCTAAAGGTGTAGTGTATTTCACTGATTACTTCGAAATAATCAATAAAATTTATTCTATCTCAGAATAAATAAAGTGTAAGATATGCATTTCAAATAAAATTTGCATGCACTATTTTTCAAGTTATAATGATAAAATGAATTGCAACCCGCAATTATAAGCCAATTGGCCTTCAACTTTACATTTTTTCTCTTTATTTTTTTTTCGCAAATTTGTATTTTTCTTATTTGTACTGTTTTAGTTAATTAAGATAGAAGTTTACATTCGATGATGTGGCGCATCTAATAGTCTCACATCGAATATGAATGGAATTGTGATTGGATTTATATGAGATATGGACACTAGTAATAATAACTGGGCTTAAACATTTTGGGCTGTGGTTTGGGGCCAACTTGTAAGAATTTGAATTTTTGAAATTAAATAATTAATGAAAATGATTGAAGTCCAGATGAATTATGGATCATGAAAAGCACAAGTAGCTTAAGTGCCCCTTTTCTGCAGTGTAAATTGCACAGAAATAGGGCCAGAAATATTACTTTTCAATCCGAGTCTGATCTTGAAGATCCGAGACCACGAGTGCGACCGTCTCGTCGAACCGAGTGAAAATCATATTAAACTTATTCAGATCTGACGGTCAGATCTCTCAGAAATCGGCGTTGAAGCCGGCGGGACCCGCGACTTAAGTCGCAGGTACAAGTGAACAGTAAACCCGATTTTCGAGTCCCCTTCGCGCCAACGTTGGCCAATCTACTATCTGGACTCCTAATATAGTGCTTCGAGTAGTCATTTCTAGCTATTTTCGATGTTCTGAACGCAATGGCACAATCGAAAATTCTGTTTGACGACTCTGGAATTTCGAAAAGCGTGAAAACTGTAAAATTAGACGGTTTTATGGAACGGAATTTTATCCGGGCACTTTCTCGAAAAACGAGGATCACTACCTGATAGGTCTCGTCGAGCCGGACGTCCTGGCGAAGTCCGTTTTTCGATCTGATGCTCGGATTTTCTCGAAAAGCAAAAAATGCATCGAAAAATGTGAATTTTACACATGAAACCCTAAAGAACTTGCCTCGTTTTGCGTGCCATCCTTTGGGGAAGGACTTGAGTGTGAGAAAAGTTTATAGTGAGGGACTGGACAGCAAATATTGTAGCTTGGAGGGATCAAATAGCAATTATTGCTATTAGGTATACATACATACATATATATATATATATATATATATATATATATATATATATATATATATATATATATATATATATATATATATATATATATATATATATATATATATAGTGTACCTTAGCCTTTTAGAAAACCCGAAGCAAATGAAAACCCTAGACCTAGCCGCCCCACACCAGACCTTCATCCTCTTCGGCTCCCTCCACAGCTGTGGCGCCGCCGGCCGCTGCCTCTCCTCGCCGGAAAAGGAGAAGAATCAAGAAGAGACTTGATCTCGGGTTTGGGTGAAGAAGGAAGCAACAAGTGGATTTGGGATTGCTCCAGATCATATCTGGAGGCACCTCTGTGCCTCAGAGACCCAGCCCGAGGAGTCCCGGCGTCCTGCTCCGCCGCGCGCCGCCGGGGGAAATTCCTCTCTTCTTCTTTATTCCGACGAGGTAGGGTTCTTTGTTTTTCCTCATTTTGAGGGGTTTTGAACCCATGCAGTCATCTACTAACGCCGTCTAGGTCCCTTCTGCTAGGCCCCGAACGCCCGGGTGCTCCGGTTAACCGGCGGGCATAGCTGGGCCATCGGAACCCTAATTTTGGCCGGATCCGAGCGGGGAGCCCATCCAACTGCTTGGAACGAAATCGGACACGTTGGGAAGGGTCCTCTGGTCGACTGCAGCCGCTCCACAAGATTTGAGGATCATCGGTTGAGGATCGAGGCGGTGCGGGCATGCCCTAGATCCAGGTCGTCTTCCTCACGGCCGAGCTTCGTCGCCCGGCGCCGCCGTTCATCCGGGCCGCCGGCCGCCACCTCGAGAAGCTCCGTGGGGCTTTGGGGAACACTTTGATCCAAGTCCGAGAGCTTGGGATGCTGCTGGCCGGAATCCGCCATTAACGGGCTGATTTCCGGCGATCTCTTATTCCGGCGTTTTCCGGGGCTCTGGCAGGTGGAAAACGACTCGGGTGAGTCCCTTGGGTTGTATAGTAGCTTCCCATAAATTTGCATGCCAACTTGAACGTGGAAATTTGGTTCCCTGTTGTTGCACCCCAGCCCGGATCCGCGCTCACCGCCGGCCGCCACCGCCGCACTCGAGGCTCCGGCCAACTGTTCAGGTGAGCTATAGATACCTCATCTAAATTTCTATCAAGTTGTTTTGGGCAGTGGATCTGGGTTAATAAAGTTGGTCCAATGAGTATCATGAATAGGATTGTTGGGTATTTTCCGGCCGGCCACCACTTCCGGCGACCTGCGCCGAGCCTGACTGTGACCAGGCCGCATCTGGGAGGTTTCTCTAACTTGTGCTCACCTTGTTTTCAGATTTGAACAAAGCTGCTCCAGGTTGTCTTGAACCCGAGTTTAGTCACCTTGAGGGTGTCGCTCCGGCGAACTCTCCGATCATTCTCCAGCACATCTGAGGTGAGCACTCCACTCCCTTCTCTTCACTGAGCATAGTGTTCTCTTCAATTCCCTGGTTGCATGTGTAGAATAGTAGTTGTGACTTGTTGGTTAAATGAACACTAAAAGGTTATGGGCCAAATTGTAAATGGGCTTGGTCTTGGCCCAATTCTTGTAAGCACGACATGGGTCTCGTCGTAACAAAAGCGCTGAAAGTTACGGCGCAGCGTTTGGACCCCCGGATTGCAAGAACGAGTAGAAACAGCATTTAAAACAAGGTTATTATGCAACTAGTGAAGTTTAAGGGTTTAGCTTGCTAATGTAACCATATGAACAGTATTTAAATGGTGTGAACATGTCTCTAAACAATTTATTAGAATGTCGTAGACCCTCGTTGAGTAGAAAGTGGTAATGTTCGGTAAATCGACGATATATCCCCGTATAAGCTTTCTGTTAATGTCGTGTCGTTGGGAAGGGTATGTGCGAGTCTATTACTGACCAGATTTGCTTATTCAGGGCCCAGTTGTTCAGCACCGGTCTCCCAGTAGCTGTGCGGGAGTTCGTGGATCGGCCTACACTCAGGTGGGTTATCTTCGAACCGGGCCTCAGCTTTTTGGCCCTCTGGTTGCTTTAGTCCAGTCGGAACCCTGTTCTTGATTTTCCTACAGATTATATGACCTATCTTGACATATCATGATCCCCTATTTGACATCGACTCGATTAGACTTATACATGTGATTGTTTGTTCACGATCAGCCAATTATTATCTACATGATCCTTGATTATTCCTGACTGATCCTGATTGATTGATATATAGATTTGCATGATTAGATGACACCTATTGATTACTGTTATTGAGATATTTTTTGATATACGTCGATATGCATGACTGATTGATCCTGATTGATAGATACTACTCGATATGCATGATTGATTGATCCTGATTGATTGATATATAGATTTGCATGATTAGTTGATACTTACTGTTTCCTGTCACTGAGATGTTATTTGATATATTGTTCATATACACGATTGATTGATTCCGATTGATAGAGATAGACAGATGATTCCCTGTTGGGATCTCGGCATGTTGCCGACTATTCGGTCACTAGACCGTGAGATTGATCAGTACGACTTGCCACGCATCGCTGTACTTCACGAACATTGCCGGGGTCGCTCCTCGTGGCTATTGTTCTTTACCGGTAAAGTGGTCCAGAGGAAGGACCCGTGAGCCCCAGATAGCACTTATGGGTGCGGGGTTATGTCAGTGGGACAGGTGCAGATAGTGATATGTGCCTGAGGTCCCCGTGACCAATATTGGCATTGTTTGGGCACTTGGTATGCTTGTGATTGATGCATAGATTCTATATTTCCATGTTCTAGTATACCTTTCAGTTGCCTTTTATTTCCAGCATGTATGATTTACTGTTTTATGGTTGATTTCCAGTATACTTACCTGTAGTTCTGATTCTGATTAGTAGTAGACCTCTATGCTTTCCAGCTTTTCCTATTGACTCTTACTATCCGCAGATTTTAGTACCCAGTAGGTACGATTAGCTGATCCTCGGCTCGTCGTGCCCACTGGGATACATGTACAGTGTATCTCACACCCCCTGGGTGACCATTTTTCAGGTCGTTCGGGTAGAGGGGTGTCGGGACGATCCAGTGAGGCTGTCACGATAGAGCTGTCCCATGATGACATAGATCGATGATTGAGATCCCCGATTATCTGTAGTTGACCTTTATTTATGCTATTTCAGTTTCCAGTTTATTTAGATACTTCAGATTGATGATAGTATGATATTTAGATTATTCCTGATGATTAGTATTGTTTAGTTGAGATATTTATTGCTCTCTGTTTGATGATTGGATTAGCCTAGCCGTGCATGTGTAGGAGAGACCCTATTCTTTTGGAAAGGGGATTTCCTATATGTGTGGCGGTCTGTTACGCCCGTTTTGCAAACTCTGATTTATTCAAAAAAAAAAAAAAATTCAGACTGGATTTTTAAACTCGGGGCGTGACACAACTAGTTATTATTGCTAGTGAGCCAGGTCATTACATTTGGTATCAGAGCCAATAACCAGCCGGAAGTGTGCGACGAGTCTCGGCTGAGCTTGATTCTAGATGACAGGGCTAGTGAAACAAGTCTCACATCGTCCGGTGATCTTAGGATGCTGTGTGTGACGAGGGCTAGTGGAACAAGTCTCACATCGTCCGGTGATCTTAGGATGTTGTGTGTGACGAGGACATCAGGCCTGGAAGAGTCTGTGACGCCCCTAATAGTCCCAAATCGGATGTGGAATTGTGATTGAGTTTATATGAGATATGAACACTAGTAATAATAACTGAGCTTAAGCATTTTGGGCTGTGGTTTGGGGCCAACGAGTTATTATTGCTAGTGGGCCGGGTCGTTACAGATGAATTTATTAACTATATCCATTAATTTTTCTAATTTTACTTAGTAAAAGATTAAAGATAATAAATCTAATGGTTCTCTCCAGCTTAATCAATTACCATCACTCAACAAGCAGCGGGTGGAAAAAAAAGGCTTCTAATTTCTGAATTCCAATACAAATATATTTAAATCTAATTTAAAGTATTTAAATTTAAATTTTTAATTTTTAAAAATTTATTTTATATCAAAATATTTTTAAAATTTATCAAAAAAATCACTAGAATAAATTAACTATTTAAAAAAAAAATAAAAAAATAATATTAAATATTTTTTTTGATTTTTTGGCTGCATAATTTCTTTGGATGTCCCCTCTCATTATAAGCATCATAATTATTGGAGTAAGAGTTAGAAATTAAGTAAATAATAGTACTAAAAAAATTTCGATGGTAATTAACTATCTAATAAATTTATAATTAAATTAAATAATAAAATTTACTGATAAACGCTATAGAAATTTCAAAAATTATTAAAAAAAAAAATTGAAAATAAAATTAATTCAGAAGTGTGCCAGGCACTACTTCAAAACGTATTTTCTTATTTTCCGCTGATTAATCGAAAATACCGTTCCAAAATACGATAAAAAAAAAAATCAAACAGAGCAAAAAAAAAAAATACGAGATGAAATAAAATTTTAATGAAAATTTTTCTCAATACTCCTTTATTATTTCTTATTTATTTTCTTTCATATATCTTACTGTATAAACAATAAATAATGTATAAATAATAAATAATATATATAGAGAGCAAAAAGGGGAGTAGTACTTCGAAAATACCAACTTACATCATGTTTAATTAAAAATTATTTTAATTAGCGTGGACCTTAATTAGGGGGAGAAGGAGAAAGGCCTCTCAGCTACGTGTGTAGCGGGCGTGTGAGAGTAAAAAACTTCTCTAATAAAAATATATAAATAATAATAAATAAAAATAAATTAATAATAATAATAATAATAATAATTTAAAAATTTTAGATTTTTATCGACAGTAAACTTTTGTATCTGATTATCTATATTTCTCAACTAGTTTTTTACCGTCCACTATTTGAGTCCAAACCATAGCCTTCAGTATGTCGTTATCTATATTTCTCTACAAATTATTTACCATCCACTATTTGAGTCCAAATTATAGTCCAAATGTGACACCCCACTTCCCAGGGGGTCATCCATCCTAGAACTACTCTAGCTCTAGCACGCTTAACTCTCATAACCTCTTGAATCTTGCTATCTCATAACCTCTTGGATCTTGCTACCATCCAAAATGCTATAGCCGGGTTAAGAGATTTAGTCCTATTATATAGGCCGGGGGTGCCACATTCTTCCTCCCTTTAGGCCCTGACGTCCACGTCAGGCTGTCATTTCCCCCCTTTAGGCCCTGACGTCCACGTCAGGCTGTCATTAGCCGGGGAGCCTCGCTCTACCTGCTATATAACCCTGGCTCAGCCGAGACTCATCTCACATTTCCGGCTGGTGAATGACTCTGATACCAACTGTGACACCCCACTTCCCAGGGGGTCACCCATCCTAGAACTACTCTAGCTCTAGCACGCTTAACTCTCATAATCTCTTGGATCTTGCTACCATCCAAAATGCTATAGTCGGATTAAGAGATTTAGTCCTATTATATCATTTATATATAGGACTAATCTAAATTCCGGAGGTGTCACACCAAAATACTTATATGCGATTATTGGGAACTAACTTTTTATCATCTACTACATATATTTTTCAAAAAAAATTTTACTTATCCACTATTTGAGTCCAAGCCCAAAATACTTATGTGCTATTATTGAGAGCTGACTTTTTACCCTCCATTATTTGGGTCCAAATCATAGGGGAACTGACTTTTTACCATCTACTATATATATTTCTCAAAAAAAAAATTTACCATCCACTATTTGAGTCCAAGCCCAAAATACTTATGTGCGATTATTGGGAGCTGACTTTTTATTATTCATTATTTGAGTCCAAATTATAGCCCAAAATTCTTTTAAATCATAGCCTAAAATATTTAAGTTTAGTTATTATTACTAGTTACTAGTGTCCATATATCTTATATATTTAATTATAATTAATTTGGAACGGTATTAATTTATTTTATATATTAAAATTAATTTCGAATAAATTATTTTTGAGTCTATTTCGAATTGGACATGAATTGGCTCGCGAGCAGCTAACTAGGCTTACAGTTCTAGATGCACTTCAATACAAGATGTACATAGATCTTTATAATTTTAAAATTTACTTTTTAATTATTAATATTAAAAGTTTTGATAAGACATGTGAATAAATTTAAACCATAAAAAACCTAAAGGTACCGTTTGGTTCGGGGATAAGGAAAATTTTGTTATACCGGGGATAGGTATAGATTATGGTATTAGCAGGAATTAGTGTAAATTTGCGTTTGGTTGGGTTTATGAGTTATACCGGGATTAAAGGAAATTGTGTTTGGTAAATTATATAGGAATAAGGAGAATAAGATGAATAGGAAAAAATTGCGTTTGGTTGAGTATAGAGGAATAAGAAGAATTGAGAGGGGATAATTATGTGTTTTGACTATTTTACCCTTTAAAATAAAGTTTAAATGGGAGTAAAAATTTTAATTTTTAAATTTATATAAATTTTAAAAAATTTATAAAATAATTGTATAAATTTTATAAATTTTAAATTAATAATTTTATTTTTTCAAAAATGAAATAAAATAAAATTTTTAGATTTATTAAAAAATAAGTTAAAAAAATAATATTTATTAAATATAAAATTTTAAATTTTAAAATGTATAAATTTAAATATTTTTTAAAAATTCTAAGTTAAAAAAATAAAAAAACTAATTTTTATTATTATAGTGTATGGAAAAGAAAGGAAAAAAAAAAAAGAAAAAAGAAAAAAAAAAGTGCCGTGGAGAGAGAGAGAGAGAGGAGGTGCAGATAGAAAAAAAAAATTAAAATTTTTAAAATTTAAAAATTTAAAAATTTTAAATTTTAAATTTTAAAATTAAATTTTAAATTTTAAATTTTAAATTTTAAATTTTAAATTTTAAATTTTAAATTTTAAATTTTAAATTTTAAATTTTAAATTTTAAATTTTAAATTTTTAAATTTTAAATTTTAAATTTTAAAATTTTAAATTTTAAATTTTTAAATTTTAAAATTTAAAATTTTAATTTAAAAAAATAAAAAAACTAATTTTTATATTAGTATGGAAAAGAAATAAAAAAAAAAGAAAAAAAGAAAAAAAGAAAAAGCGTGGAGAGAGAGAGGCCTCTATCCCCGTGCCACTTTTTGAAACCCACTTAATTTCATGGGGGGGTGGGAATCTGTATTCCCACCCCCATCCCCCTTAAACCGGGTTGTAGGAATTACAATTCCTACAAACCCGGTTCCCGTTTGGGTACCGTAACAGGGATAAGGGGGTTATTCCCCCCTTATCCCTCTTACCAAACGCCCCCAAAGTGTAAAATAGAATCATTGCTCACAAAAAAAAAATAAAAAAAAAACAAAAACAAAAACAAAAAAAAACAAAAAAAAAAACAAAAAAAAAAAATTCTTTTTTACAAGAATCATAATGTATAATATTTTTACTACCTATACACCCCGAATGGGTGTATATCATACACCCCACCCCACCCAAGGATTGGGAATTTATTCACCGGTCACTTCAAGTGATCGGTAAAATTCACCCCACCCTTAAATGGGATGGGGTGTATGATATACACCTCATTCGGGGTGTATACATAGCATTTTCCATTTTATTATACTTATAAAATGTCAAAGGCTTGAATCAATTAAGCTTAATGTGAGAATTTCATATTAAAATAATATTTTTTTTAAAAAAAAGACTTTATATTTGTGTGCAATATGGAGGTATATATTTATATTTAAATTTTGAATCTCTTTTCGTTTGTAAACTTAGCATTTTAATTTCTTTATAAAATTTGATTTGTATCTTCCATTCAAGCATGTCTTAATTTCCTCCATTGACTTTTGATAAAATATTAAAAGGTAATGTGCAATAACAAATATGTATCTTTTATTGGCTACTAATTAATGTGCATCGACAAATATGTATCTTTTATTGGCTACTAATTAATGTGCATCGACAAATATGTGCACATAACATGCTACTAATTAATGTGCATTGACAAATATGTGCACATAACATGCATACATTTTGGATATGAATTTAGATATGAATATAAAAAATAAAAATTCGACAGATTTGAATTTGGATATGAATTTTGACTGTATCCGATCCGAATATGAACCTGAATCCGAACCCGAATTGATTTTACGATATATATAATATATATGTGTATATAAATATTTGATATTATATTTAAATTTATATTTTAAATATTTAGATTTAATGTAATATATTTCCAAATATTGTAAAGAAGAAAAAATAATAATTATTTCGAGTTTGAATTTTTGGATTCAGGTTCAAATTATAAATTTTTGATCAAATTCAAATTTAAATAAAATTCGTCGAATTCAAATTTAGATTCGAGTTTGGTAGCTAAATTCGAATTTTGAAATTTTAAAAATTCGTTTTGAATCCGACCAGTTGACATTCCTATACAAACAAAGTTAACATTTATGGTAAAGTGCATAGCATTAAATATTTAAAGTTTAAAATTAATTACCATGTTAAAGTGCTTGAAATTTAAACCAATCTAAAGCTTAAGCTATTTTGATTGAAAAGAAAATTGTTAAGTACCCTTTATAGTAACATCAAAACTTTGAATTTTGAATTAATGGTGATATAAACAAATGATTAATCCAGTTGAAAATCAAACAAGGTTAGTTTGATGCGTGACAACTGATCATAAGTAGCGATGTCAATGAGTACGGATATATATCCGAAATTTTATCTGAACCTGAATTTGATCGGAATGAATTTACCCGATGTTAAACGGATATGAATCCGGATATGTATATAAAAAATAAAAATCCGACGAATTTAGATTTGGATGTGAATTTTGATTGTATCCGACCCGAATTCGAATTAATTTTACGTTATATAATATATGTGTATATAAATATTTAATATTATATTTAAATTTATATTTTAAAATTTTAAATTTAATATTTTAAAATTTTAAATTTAATATAATATATTTTAAAATATTGTAAAGAGAAAAAAAATATAATTATTTCGGATTTGAATTTTCGATTTCGATTTGGTAGTCGGGTTCGGATTCGAATTCGGATTTTCAAAAATCCGCCTCGAATCCAAGCAGTTGACATCCCTAATCATAAGTGCTTGCAGTTGTTATCATCAAACTTCGCAGAAACTCAAGCAAATTGAATTGCCTGAAATAAATTTATTCTTTATTTAATTAATAACTAAAGTATTTTAAAATTTTGATTTATCAAGCTAAGTTATACGGATTTAGGCAATTTTTGGTGGAATTTAGCTCATAATTAAGTAAGAAAAGATTTAATCATTTAGCTTAATTACTTCATACATTAACCTAATTTTTAAAAAAAGTCTTAATTAAAAAAGTTGTAAACTTATGTATACAACTCTCTTTTCGTTCGTAGAGTTAACCATTGATCTCTATATAAATTTCGATTTTGTATTTTCCATGCATGCAAACGCCCCTTTCCAGCTTTTGATGAAATATTTAAGTGTAATGTGAAACGGTAAATATATATCTTTTTTATATATTTTTTTTTTAAGAGAAAGATAATATATTATTTATTTCGTTTATTTTGAAATAAACTTAATTAAAAATATGAAACAACTATATAAACTTCAAACTCGAAATTTTGAGTATCAATCATCAAATTTTTTACTGCTTAATTGCGCTAAGAATGATTGATGTTTTTTTTTATATGTTGCAAACATGCTTCGACGAATATATGTACATAACATGCATGCATTCTTAGACTGTACCCATCTTCTTGAGCCCCTTTCGGATGTAAAAAGTCAGAGAGCAAGCGACTTTGGCCCTAACGACGTCAAAGTCGAAAAGTTGATTTGCGAATAATTGTGAGTAGGAATTCAGATGATCTCCTGACTAGATCAGGTGTTGAAATAAATATCGAGACTCACGAATTTCCCAAAATTATAAATTTTATTGAATCGGTAGTATTAATTATTAATGTCAAAAAATCAAACGTCGGAAAACCACCCAGGTGAGCTAATATGATCCTTAGGAAGCTTCCTAATCTGTTGCATGCGAGTCCTAACGTCGGGATTTTTCTCCACCTAGTTGCACTCTTCTTGCAACCGAGCTTCGTCGCCGGCCAACTCCGGCGCACCCGGACTCCGGCCAACCACCCAGGTAGGCTCTAAACCCTATAATAATACCCTTCATCATTTTATTTTGGCTAAGAAACCCATATATTTAAAGATGCTCCAACCTTGTGTTGGGTTGAGTTATATCTCGGCCGCCGCCGTTGCCGGCCGCCGCCGTCGGACTAGGCTTGGTCCGAGCATCTTCTGGGAGGTTGCTGTGACTTGTGCTTACCTTTGATCCAGGGTTGAACCAACTTTGGTGCAAGAAGCTCCAACCCGAGCTTGGTGCAATTGGAGGATTTGTTCCGGCCAACTTTCCGGCCGACCTCAGGCAAGCCTCAGGTGAGCACCATGGTCCCCAGCAGTTACTTAACACCATGCTCTAGTTAACTCTCTGTTTGTGCAAGTAGATATTAAAACTTAGCCAAGTTGTAGATTGAACACTTAAAGATTATGGGCCAACTTTGCCCTCGGGATCCGTGTCAGCCAAATCTTGTGAGCACGGCCTCCGTCTCATCGTAACAAACGCGCTGAAAGTTACGGCGCAGCTTTTGGATTCCCGGATTTAAAGAACGGACCGAAATAGTAATTTAAATCGTGATTTTATGCAATTTTAAAGAATATTGGGGACCAGGTTGCAAATTTGACCTTGTGGCTGTCTTTAGACAGTAATAATATATCTACTGGACATTTTATTTATGTTCCGAAGGCTCCAGCTGAGCGGAAATCGGATCCCGTTCCGTAAATTGGCAAAATTGCCGGTTTTTACGGTTTACGGCGCGAGTTTCGCGTTCTAGTTTGGATTCTAGTCGTCAGTGGTCGACTCTGGTTATCCCCGACACCGTCCTGGCTGGTCCAGGACTTTAGTTTTCTGTCGGGAGACTTCGAAACCAAAATAGGCTTTTCAGGAGTCGTGCATGTAGTTATGGCAACATTTCGACTCAGATATTTACGATTGAGCCCCTGCCTGTCCGAACAACTAAAATTTGTTGTTTAGGGACAGCAGAGGGAGTTTTGTAACATTCGGATATTTGTAGACCGTTGGAGGGTCATATTTAGTGATTTAGCGGTTTTCGGGAATTCCGGTTTAAGCCTAGTTTCGGCTAAGTTCCCCGTATTAGCGACACGTTACTGTTCTGTTGACGGGATGGGTATGTGTGTGTGCATCTATTACTGATTGTAGCTTCTTATTCAGGGCCCAGTAGTTCAGCACCAGCCTCCCAATAGCTGTGCGGGAGTTCGCGGATCTGCCGTCATTTAGGTGGGTTACTTTCGATCCGGGCTTTAGCTCTTTGGCCCTCTGGTTGCTTTAGTCCAGTCGGACACCTGTTATTGATTTGCCTTGCTGATTGCATCCATATGACCTATTCTGACATATCCTGATTCTTCTGATTGACACAGACTTCATTAGACCTGTTGATGATTAGCCTGGATTAAGATGCTTTCATGCTCTATGATTATTCTTGATAGATCTTGACTTACTTGAGACACGTTACATATATATATCTGTTCATCTATATGCCACGTGATCCTCCTTGATAGACAGTGATTCTTTTAGATTTGTCATTATATCTGTTGATTTTAGCTACATGACCCTTCGGATTGACTGATATAGATCTTGATTGATTCATATACCTGTACTTGACAGTTATTGATTCTCTAGATATATCATATACACTGATTCTTGATTATATCTGTTGAGTTGATCTTTATACTGCATGATTGTTCAACGTACATTGATTCCGCAGATGCATGATATACAGTTACTTGTCAGTTTTCATATCTTGACATATAGATTTGCATGATCTGATTATACTCGTTGATTCCCGTCGATTGTGATACTTACTTTGATATTTCAGTACGTTGATTTGCATGATTAGATGATACTTGTTGACACTTGCCATTCGAGATACTGCATTACTTCCCGATATGCATGATTGATTGATCCTGATCGATAGATGGTGACTGATGATTCCCTGTTGGGATCTCGGCTTATTGCCGACTACCCGGTCATTAGACCGTGAGCTTGATCATAGCATGATGACTACCACGCACGCTGTACTTCACGTACACTGACGGTTTGGCCACCGTCGCAGTGTTCTTTACCGGTAAAGTGGTCTAGAGAAAGGACCCGTGAGCCCCTAGATAGGCACCAGTGGGTGCGGGGTTATGTCAGCCAGCTAGGTGCCATGATAGGTGGTATGAGCCTGAGGTCCTCGTGACCAATATTGGCATTGATTGGGTACTTGAGTTCTATTGTTGACGCATTATTCCTACCTTGCACTGTTATTGATGGATATCTTACACTGTACCCTTACTGTTCAGTTTATGATTGATTGATTATCTTTTTATATCCAGATTTCTTGTATTACCTACCTGCAGTCTTTATGCATGATTATTACAGTTATACATTGATTTCTAGCATTTATTACTTGCAGTTCCATTACCCTTGACTACCTGCCTATTCATTTATCTGTGGATTTTGTTGATTATCAGTAGATCTGCCTTATTGTTCAGCTTTACCCTATGATTCTTACTATCCGCAGATTATTGTACCCAGTAGGTACGATTAGCTATTTCTCGGCTCGTCGTGCCCACTGGGATACATGTACAGTGTATCTCACACCCCCTGGGTGACCATTTTTCAGGTCGTTCGGGTAGAGGGGTGTCGGGACGATCCAGTGAGGCTGTCACGATAGAGCTGTCCCTCCAGATGAGATAGATTGATGATGTTGATCTCCGATGATCTGTAGCTGACCCTTCTTTATGTTATTTCAGCTTTCAGTTTATTTCAATATTTCAGATTAATGTTAACATGTTTAATTGGATAATTCCTACTGATTAGTCATTGTTTAGTCTAGATGTTGATTGATCTCTGATTGATGATTGGATTAGCCTAGCCGTGCATGTATAGGAGAGACCCTATCCCTTTGGATAGGGGATGTCCTATATGTGTGGCGGTCTGTTACGCCCATTTTGTAAACTCTGATTTATTCAAAAAAAAAAAAAAAAAAAAATTTCAGACCTGATTTTTAAACTCGGGGCGTGACAGATTAGATGGTATCAGAGCATAGGTACACGGTACCTAGGAAAAGATGATTAGGGATTGGTTAGGGTGAACCCTAGGATGACTTGTCACGTGAGAGCGTTGGGTAGGTCGAGTTTGAGGGTGGAAATTTACGACATGATATTGGAGTCTGTTTCTGACCCGGTTATCTGTTGTAGCTATGGCTCGTCCTCCAGGTCGTGGACGCGGACGGGGCACAGGCCGTGGAGTCGGCCGACCACCTAGCACGCCGAGTGAGCCCGTGGATCAGGGCCGTATGGACCGGCTTGAGGCCCAGATGGCGACTATGGCTGGAATGTTCCAGCAATTTATGCAGCAGCAGGCTGTTGGCCCCTCTACTTCTGCCCCGCCTGCTCCTCCACCTGCTGCACCTGAGGTCACACCACCGGTTGCACCCCCTGCTGCACCGGTCGTCGCCGAGCCAGAATGCTTGGCTGAGCCAGATGTACACCCCGCGCCACCACCGGCGGGGCCCGTTCCAGCTTCAGCCCCTGCCGCAGTCCCCAGAGCGGTACCGGGGGTTGTTGCAGCCCCTGATGTTTCCGCTTCCACCACATTTACTTCCTCTCGTTCCGTTGCTCCTGCTGCTGGTCCTGCGGCCGAGACTGAGGCCGATCGAGCGGAGAAGGCTCGAGCGAAGGCGGCCATTCTCGAGTTTAAAAAGTTCAAGCCTCAGACTTTCGAAGGTAAGGATGTGGACCACTGGGCGGTCGAGCTCTAGATCGATCATATGGAGAAACTTTTTCAAGATGCCTATACCGAGGACCGCGATAGGGTCCACATTGCTGCACATTGCCTGGATGGCCGGGCATCGAGATGGTGGAGACAACATCGAGCTCGCTACTTCCCGGGCTCAACCGATCTCTCCTGGGAGGATTTCAAAGCCGCCCTGTACCATCACTACCTAAATGAGACCACGAAGGAGGGTCTCGAACGCGATCTGGAGACGATCAAGCAAGGCGACCTGAGCGTCAAAGACTACGAGCAGGAATTCCTGCGCATCGCCGACCTGGTGCCCCAGGCGGTGCGCGAGGAACGTCGGAAGGTACGACTGTTTTCACAGGGTTTGAGGACGGAGATCCGTCGACACCTCGCGTCACACCTCTCCACGGACTTCGACAACTGCGTCGAGCGGTGTCTAGCGATCGAGGCGGAGATCAAGATGTCCCGCGCTGAGCGGAATGCAGCGGACAAGGACAGGGGCAAGGGCAAGAAAAGGGCGCATCCAGGAAACGGCGGCGGGCATTCAGATCTGAACAAAAAGGCGAAGCCATCCCGACCGTGTGTCTTCTGTGGGGGTACCCACCGGGCGCACAACTGCAAGCAGAGACATGGCCGATGTTTCACATGCGGCCAGCAGGGACATAGAGCTTCGGAGTGCCCGCAGGGTTCCGCACCTGCGCAGATCACAGCTCCTGTACCCGTACCTTCTCAACGACGACAAGAACCGACGCCTAGCTCAGCTTCATCTGGGCGTCCCCCTCTACCTCGACCACCTACTGGAGGGTACCAATCGACAGGCGGACGCGTCAATGCACTGACCCCTCTTGGAGAGCCAACGGAGAAAAATCCGACGACTGATTTTGTAGCTCCTGAATAAACTGTTGCAAACATTCCATAAAGTATGACTTTAAGCTATATGCTTCGAGAATAAAATTTTCTTTTAAGTTGCAAGTTTCAGGGACGAAACTTCCTTTTTGGTGGGAGTGATGTAATAATCCAAAATATTTTATTTTTAATAAATAGATTAAAAGCAGAATTGTGGTTGATTTCGAATTCAAGAGACCCCTGTTGATTTATTTAGTCAATCGCCAGTGTGCGAGTTGCACGATTTACGAGACAAAAAGGCTATTTTTCAATCCGGACATGATCTTGGAAATCCGAGTTGACCGTTGCGATCGTCTCGTCGAACTGAGCGAGATTCATATTCAGCACTTTTCGATCTGACGGTCGGATCTTCCGGAATTCAGCGAAGAAGCGGACGAATTGTCGCGACCAATGTAACAGTGCCTCTGCGCACAGTTCATTAAGTGAGTTACTGTAGATGAACAGTAACTCGGATTTTCGGGACTCCGGCGGATGCAACATTGGCTAACTCACTGTTCGGAGTCCGAATTTAGCGATCCAAATAGTCGATTTGATCCGTTTCGACGATCCGAACGCAGTGGCGCTGACGGAATTTCCGTTTGACGACCCTAAGGCATCGTAACGCGTGCCGAACTGTGTAATTTACAGTATAAGATGGAATTTAAAAATTTCTGGGCAAAATTTTAGTGAACCAAAATTGCTACCTTATAGATCTCGACGTGCCGGACGTCGTGGCGGTGTCAGATTTTCAATTTGACAGCCCGATTATCTCGAAAAGCGTGAAATACGGCAGAAAATGCGTTAAATTGCACATAAACCCTATAACTTGTGCTCCGAAAAGCGTGCAGCTGTGTGGTGAGGGACCTAACTGTGAAATGAACATGCTGTAAAGGACCCAGCTCGTAATATCAGGAGTTGGGGGTGTAAGTTGCAATTGTACATTATATTATTTATACTACATCTACTCGAGCGAGGGTTCCAAGGAACCCTAAACCCGGGGTGCTTGCCCTAGCCGCACCCCTCAACCACTTCTACACCTCCTCTGCCGCACTCCACGGGAGCCCCGCACCGGCCGCCACCCCGTCGCCGGAGAAGACGAACAAAGCAGTTTTTTTCTTCTTCTTCGGTTGGCTGTTGAGGGTAGCCGCGGGAAGGCAACCTTACTCCAAGGTTGGCTCTGGGAGGTCCTCTGTGAAGCCACAACTGAATCTAGGGTCCCCGACGTCGGGCGCCGCCGTGAACCACCGCGGGGTCGTCTTCTTCCTCCTAGATTCTCCGGCGAGGTAAGATGTTGGAAAAAAATGTTGATCAAATGGGTTTTGGACCTTAAATCAGTTTCCTGACATCGAGGGGATTTTCCCTGTGCAGCCTGAGCCCTCGCCGTCGTCCCCGTTGCCGGCAAAGGCGAAGTTCATCGAAAATTATCGTTTTCCGACGAACTCAGTTTCTGATTTTTCTAACCGTTGAACCTCGGATCAAAACCGTTCATTTTCTTCTTCTTGGTGACTGCACGCTACCCACAAAGTTTCAGAGCGATCAGCTGAGTCGTTGAGCCGCGCGAAGAAGCCCTAGCTTCGGGCTTTTTGAGCTTTCACCCGAGCTCCGCCGCCGCTCGTCGCCGACGCTTCCCGTCGCCGGAAAACCACCCAGGTGAGCTAATATGATCCTTAGGAAGCTTCCTAATCTGTTGCATGCGAGTCCTAACGTCGGGATTTTTCTCCACCCAGTTGCACTCTTCTTGCAACCGAGCTTCGTCGCCGGCCAACTCCGGCGCACCCGGACTCCGGCCAACCACCCAGGTAGGCTCTAAACCCTATAATAATACCCTTCATCATTTTATTTTGGCTAAGAAACCTATATATTTAAAGATGCTCCAACCTTGTGTTGGGTTGAGTTATATCTCGGCCGCCGCCGTTGCCGGCCGCCGCCGTCGGACTAGGCTTGGTCCGAGCATCTTCTGGGAGGTTGCTGTGACTTGTGCTCACCTTTGATCCAGGGTTGAACCAACTTTGGTGCAAGAAGCTCCAACCCGAGCTTGGTGCAATTGAAGGATTTGTTCCGGCCAACTTTCCGGCCGACCTCAGGCAAGCCTCAGGTGAGCACCATGGTCCCCAGCAGTTACTTAACACCATGCTCTAGTTAACTCTCTGTTTGTGCAAGTAGATATTAAAACTTAGCCAAGTTGTAGATTGAACACTTAAAGATTATGGGCCAACTTTGCCCTCGGGATCCGTGTCAGCCAATCTTGTGAGCACGGCCTCCGTCTCATCGTAACAAACGCGCTGAAAGTTACGGCGCAGCTTTTGGATTCCCGGATTTAAAGAACGGACCGAAATAGTAATTTAAATCGTGATTTTATGCAATTTTAAAGAATATTGGGGACCAGGTTGCAAATTTGACCTTGTGGCTGTCTTTAGACAGTAATAATATATCTACTGGACATTTTATTTATGTTCCGAAGGCTCCAGCTGAGCGGAAATCGGATCCCGTTCCGTAAATTGGCAAAATTGCCGGTTTTTACGGTTTACGGCGCGAGTTTCGCGTTCTAGTTTGGATTCTAGTCGTCAGTGGTCGACTCTGGTTATCCCCGACACCGTCCTGGCTGGTCCAGTGACTTTAGTTTTCTGTCGGGAGACTTCGAAACCAAAATAGGCTTTTCAGGAGTCGTGCATGTAGTTATGGCAACATTTCGACTCAGATATTTACGATTGAGCCCCTGCCTGTCCGAACAACTAAAATTTGTTGTTTAGGGACAGCAGAGGGAGTTTTGTAACATTCGGATATTTGTAGACCGTTGGCGGGTCATATTTAGTGATTTAGCGGTTTTCGGGAATTCCGGTTTAAGCCTAGTTTCGGCTAAGTTCCCCGTATTAGCGACACGTTACTGTTCTGTTGACGGGATGGGTATGTGTGTGTGCATCTATTACTGATTGTAGCTTCTTATTCAGGGCCCAGTAGTTCAGCACCAGCCTCCCAATAGCTGTGCGGGAGTTCGCGGATCTGCCGTCATTTAGGTGGGTTACTTTCGATCCGGGCTTTAGCTCTTTGGCCCTCTGGTTGCTTTAGTCCAGTCGGACACCTGTTATTGATTTGCCTTGCTGATTGCATCCATATGACCTATTCTGACATATCCTGATTCTTCTGATTGACACAGACTTCATTAGACCTGTTGATGATTAGCCTGGATTAAGATGCTTTCATGCTCTATGATTATTCTTGATAGATCTTGACTTACTTGAGACACGTTACATATATATATCTGTTCATCTATATGCCACGTGATCCTCCTTGATAGACAGTGATTCTTTTAGATTTGTCATTATATCTGTTGATTTTAGCTACATGACCCTTCGGATTGACTGATATAGATCTTGATTGATTCATATACCTGTACTTGACAGTTATTGATTCTCTAGATATATCATATACACTGATTCTTGATTATATCTGTTGAGTTGATCTTTATACTGCATGATTGTTCAACGTACATTGATTCCGCAGATGCATGATATACAGTTACTTGTCAGTTTTCATATCTTGACATATAGATTTGCATGATCTGATTATACTCGTTGATTCCCGTCGATTGTGATACTTACTTTGATATTTCAGTACGTTGATTTGCATGATTAGATGATACTTGTTGATACTTGCCATTCGAGATACTGCATTACTTCCCGATATGCATGATTGATTGATCCTGATCGATAGATGGTGACTGATGATTCCCTGTTGGGATCTCGGCTTATTGCCGACTACCCGGTCATTAGACCGTGAGCTTGATCATAGCATGATGACTACCACGCACGCTGTACTTCACGTACACTGACGGTTTGGCCACCGTCGCAGTGTTCTTTACCGGTAAAGTGGTCTAGAGAAAGGACCCGTGAGCCCCTAGATAGGCACCAGTGGGTGCGGGGTTATGTCAGCCAGCTAGGTGCCATGATAGGTGGTATGAGCCTGAGGTCCTCGTGACCAATATTGGCATTGATTGGGTACTTGAGTTCTATTGTTGACGCATTATTCCTACCTTGCACTGTTATTGATGGATATCTTACACTGTACCCTTACTGTTCAGTTTATGATTGATTGATTATCTTTTTATATCCAGATTTCTTGTATTACCTACCTGCAGTCTTTATGCATGATTATTACAGTTATACATTGATTTCTAGCATTTATTACTTGCAGTTCCATTACCCTTGACTACCTGCCTATTCATTTATCTGTGGATTTTGTTGATTATCAGTAGATCTGCCTTATTGTTCAGCTTTACCCTATGATTCTTACTATCCGCAGATTATTGTACCCAGTAGGTACGATTAGCTATTTCTCGGCTCGTCGTGCCCACTGGGATACATGTACAGTGTATCTCACACCCCCTGGGTGACCATTTTCAGGTCGTTCGGGTAGAGGGGTGTCGGGACGATCCAGTGAGGCTGTCACGATAGAGCTGTCCCTCCAGATGAGATAGATTGATGATGTTGATCTCCGATGATCTGTAGCTGACCCTTCTTTATGTTATTTCAGCTTTCAGTTTATTTCAATATTTCAGATTAATGTTAACATGTTTAATTGGATACTTCCTACTGATTAGTCATTGTTTAGTCTAGATGTTGATTGATCTCTGATTGATGATTGGATTAGCCTAGCCGTGCATGTATAGGAGAGACCCTATCCCTTTGGATAGGGGATGTCCTATATGTGTGGCGATCTGTTACGCCCATTTGTAAACTCTGATTTATTCAAAAAAAAAAAAAAAAAAAAATTTCAGACCTGATTTTTAAACTCGGGGCGTGACAGCTTCTAGGCGGGGACGGGGGCGGGGGCGAGGGCGGCGGTGGAGTCGGAGGGGAGCAAGGGCTCTGCGACGCTGCTTCTGCCGTTATTATAAAGCACAGGGATAAGGAAGGCATTATCTTCATTTTGCCTATTCGGTTAACCCTGTTGCTTCCTAAAAATAATTACGTAATTACGAGGGGACAAAATGTAAATATTTTAAAGACAGGAGTACAAAATAAAAAAAAAGTAATATATTATAAAAAAAATTTATATAATTTAGCTTTTTTATTTTTTTTTTTTTTATTTTTTTTTTTTTTATATATATCTATAAAATTGAAACGCCTGTCTTTCTTAAGCTAAGAATAAACAGCCCACATCTACAAATTTGAACATATCATAATAATTCTATTTTAAAGGACATGTCCCATTCCCATAGCAAATTAAATTGTTAGATATATAATAAAGTAAGGATTTTTTTAGAAAAAACAATAGATTATTATGTAATAAATAGTAAGTGCATGTTACATCATAACTCTGACGTCGACAGCGAGAGTAGAACGCGTCCCAGGTTGCCACGCGTACGTTGCCGACATGCAGCTTTTCTTTACATTTTTGAAAAAATTATAAAATTTGAATAATTATTAAGAAATGATCATTATTAAGTTTCTACGATAAATTCATAATAGATTTTTTAAAAATATCTTATTATTTTTTTGGAATGGGTGTGACAAAGTTTATAATATATAAATAAATAAAACAGTACGGATTCACCAAAAGCAGGCAATAATTTCCTCTCTTTTATTTTTTTTTTTTGGCGGCAAACGTGGATTTGCTGCAGGGTGACTTGGATACGACAGCGACATCTGGGGCGAGATCATGATGACACGTGGCGAAAAACGATTGGATGTGTCGGAATGAAAGAGACGTCTCACCCAACAGCTCATAACCACATGTTGTTTAGCGACGCCCCCAATGTTTGGGATAATTGCACATTAGTGCGCCATTTTATTTTATTTTTTTTTTATTCACATTTTTATTATAATTAAATTTTATTATTTAATTTAATTAATTAAATAGTGTTGATGTAGAGTTGATGTAGCACTACTGTGATCGATGAAATATAAAAATATAAATTTGTTAATTAAAAATGATATTAAATTTATCCTTTCGATTATTTTTATTTTTTAGATTATTTTAATCGCATATTTTTTTAATCTAAATTCTATCTATAGCGTAATAAATTAATTTTAAAAATATAAAAATACTATTTTTTATTAGTTTAAATTTTTATAGTATAACGATTATTTTATATCATTTAATATGAAATTAGATTGTGAAACTTGATTGTAATAAATCTAAAATTTTCATCCAAAAATTATAATAAATTAAAGTTTGAAATTTAATATGTTATCCAACTCATGGTTTGAGGAACAGACATGCAATTAACCAAATCATCCCTTTTAAGTTTTATATATATATATATATATACATATAAAATTAATTAATTTTTCCAGTGAACATCCAGTTAAATTGATAAAAACATGCCTGTTGGATTGTAGTGCATGATAAATCAAGTGATAAAGTGTAAGACTCGTGAAATTTAAATTCAAAAAGAGAAATGCAAAAGAAATCTAAGTGGTTGTACATGTATTGGTGTGCAAATTGCACAGTTTTCGAAACCGCCTACACTGAGGTGGGTTTTCTTCGGTCCGGACTTTATTTCTTCGGCCCTCTGGGATACCTTAGTTGGTTGGACTCCTGTCATTTTTGCTAGCCCAGATTATATCCCCGAGCCCTTGCTAGTTGATTGTTTATTTCAGCTTATGCTCATACTTTTAGTATACTTATTGCTTTTGGACATTTGCCATGCTTGATTGGATATTAGGTAGCTATCAGATTATACCTAGTTATTCATCATGCTCTGCTTTTATCTGAACATATGCCATGTGTATGATTAGCCATTCACATATTTAGATAGCTAGTACATCTTGCATTCAATACTGCACAGGTTTGAGGTATTTGCATTCCCAATGAGATTTCCGGCTTAGCGCCGACTATTTCGGTTTGTGGACCGTCACAGGTTTGAGGTATTTGCATTCCCAATGAGATTTCCGGCTTAGCGCCGACTATTTCAGTTTGTGGACCGTCAGCTTGGAGCATAAGCATTTTCATCGTCGTACACCTACTGTCTCTCGCGTACGTTGTGGGATTGATCCCCCACCTTGCGTTCTTTACCGGTAAAGGGTCTACGTGACTCATGAGCCATCCCTTTCTGCAGTACTGATAGGTACAGGGAGCCCTTTCTGTTGTACCACTCGATACAGGGATACCCCCACTTCGGTGGTGCTGCTGGGAAACCCTTTCTATTGTATCCTTGGTACAGGGCTGCTGACAGTTTCTATTAGGAGTTTTGTTGTGATATTTCGCCTGAGGTCCAGCGACCAAAACGACAACATCATCAGTTGCGTATTTGGTATATCATTATATATCTGTTCAGCATACTTCAGCACTTATACTGTTTACATGCTTAGCATCATGATAACTCTTCATATTTCATCGTGTTTAGCCCTATGTGCTATACCCATATACATGTTTAGCCCTATGTTGCTATACCTGTATACATGCTTAGCCCTATGTTGCTATACCCGTATACATGCTTAGCCCTATGTTGTTATACCCATACACATGCTTAGCCCTATGTTGCTATACTCATATACATGTTTAGCCTTGTATTGCTGTACCCATATACATGCTTAACCATGTTTACAGTTATCATACCTGCCTTACCTACTGATCTTTTACTATCCGCTAGTTATTGTATGCCAGTAGGTACGATTAGCTATTTCTCGGCCCGTCGTACCCACTGGAATACACTGTCGATGTATCTTACACCCCCTGGGTGACCCTTTTTTAGGCCGTTCGGGTGCTGGGATGTCGGGACACGTTGGTAAGGCTGTTGCGATAGTGCCGACCCTTATGTCACCTGTATACTTTATCTTCCGCATTATATTTTAAAATATTGTAAAATAATTAATGATGTATGCGTAGTTTAGACTATTTTGGTATTGGCTGTAAGTACTTAGCCGTGCATGTATAGGAAAGGCTTTGTCCAGATGAATATGCAATTTTCTATACATGTGGCGATCTGTTCATGCCTAAAATGATTTAAACTCTGATTTCAAAAAAATAAAAATAAAAAATTTAGCCTGCTTTTCGAAATTCGGAGCGTGACATAAATTTTAACTTTTAAAACTTTAGATGATAAATTATCATATCAATAAAGTTTAGATGAGTCTCGTTTTTTCTTTTTAAGCTCAAATTGGGCTTATAAAAGTTCTCCTGTTCGGCCCAATTAAAATGTGTTCTCCGGCAAATGTACGCTCCACTGCAGGGGCCGAGTTACTGTGGTTTGTTAGTTTTCTTTGGAATTTTTTTTTTATTTTTTTATTTTTATTTTTTATTTTTTATTTTTTTTTTCTTCGAAACTGTAATGTTAAGGCATTAAAAAAAAAAAAAAATTGAGGAATGAGGTCTTAATCCATTTTACCATATTTAGGTTTTAGTTAATTTTGAAATGATCAAAATTTTTCTTTTTCCCGGCTCTTATATGTTGAGCACATTAAGGGACAATTTGACTTATATACTTTTATTTTTACTTCCAATGGCAACAATCTATTATAGAGCATTTCACAATAATAATAAAAAATCTAGAGCTACCTGTAACAATTCGGTCAACTAGCTAGCAATAATAATTCGTTTGATCTAAACCACCGGTCCAAAATATTTAAGCCAAATTATTATTATTAGTATTCATGTCTCTTACATATCTAATCATAATTCTATTTTAAATCAATGTGGGACTATTGGGGAGTACTTCCCCCGTTTAGGCCTGACGTTATTGTCAGTCCAAACACACACACAATCCAAGATTATCAGGTCCAAAATATTTAAGCCAAATTATTATTATTAGTATTCATGTCTTTTACCTATCTAATCATAATTTCATTTTCATTCAATATGGGACTATTGGGGAGTACTTCCCCCGTTTAGGCCCGACATCCGTTTAGGCCTGACATCATTGTCAGTCCAAACACACACACAATCCAAGGTCACCAAGTCCAAAATATTTAAGCCAAATTATTATTATTAGTATTCATGTCTCT
This sequence comes from Tillandsia fasciculata, assembly GCA_029168755.2. Classification (NCBI taxonomy): domain Eukaryota; kingdom Viridiplantae; phylum Streptophyta; class Magnoliopsida; order Poales; family Bromeliaceae; genus Tillandsia; species Tillandsia fasciculata. Next base: position 21,456,725 of record CM054936.1, read on the forward strand.
TACATATCTAATCATAATTCTATTTTCATTCAATGTGGGACTATTGGAGAGTACTTCCTCCGTTTAGGCCTAACATCATTGTCAGTCCAAACACACACACAATCCAAGGTCACCAGGTGATGTGAGATTTGTCTTGCTAGCCTTGTCATTCATACCCCTGACTCTGGCTTGGTTGAGACTCGTCATATGCTTCCGGTTGGTGATTAACTCTGATACCAAATATAACGATTCAACTCACTAGCAATAATAACTTGTTGAGTTCAAACCACCAGCCTACAATATTTAAGCCCAGTTATTATTATTAGTGTTCATATCTAATGATATCAAAGCTGATACAGTATAAATTAGTTAAAATCTAATTTGTCATGCATGGATGAGCCCAAAATTTATATGAAACTAAATTTTAAAATTTTTAGAATTTTCAGAATGGATTTTAGATATTTGTCGAAAATTATTTTGAGTTTTTAAAATTTTTTAAGATTTAAATAAAATTTAAATTAATTTTTAGTATAAAAAAATAATTTGTACGGAATTAGGCAACAGAGAATTTCGTATATACGCTTATTTTATTTTTTGATTACTTTTAAGAAAATTAGGAAGAAATAGTAGAAACTTAAAGAAAATTAAAGAAAATTTAGAAAAGAATAAGAGGGAAGATGAACAATAAAAGAAAAGAAAGGGTGAAGAGATAGAACATAAAAATTTTCTGAGAAAATAATAAATTTTTTTTTTTTTGGCTGCAGTTGAACTTCACAAACAAAATATTATTTTATTATAATTCATTTCTCTTCAAATTACAATTTAGATCTAAATTAGTTTACCGTAGGATGAGTCAATAAAAATATCGACAAATAAAAAGTTCACATGTATGCCGATTAATGCTTATTCTATGCATTGATAACGTATATATATTGTGACATTTTAAATTATAAGTTTTTTTTTATTTTAATTTGGATGTTTTAAAATATTAAAAAATTAAAAATAATGGCGCAATTTATCCTTCAACAAACTAATTTGATGCAATTGAGAGTTTTGAAGATATCTTGATGATTCGCTTGACACGCTTTCTAAAGCATCTATATTTGCTATATAGTGAAAACACTTTTTACTGATGTGGTAAAAAAAGTATACTTATATTGAGATTAAAGTATAGTGTTATAATTAACCTTCAAACCAAATTCTATTCTAAATTATACTCTAATTTAAACCCCAAGATTTAGAAATCTTTCTTAATAAAAATATATTTAAAAATTTCTAAACCATACACCTAATTTTTAAAAATTTATTGAAAATAAGTAAATCCTAAAAATCTAAAAAAAATTACTAAAATAAATTAATAAACATAATAAGGCTTAAATACAAAACATCCTTCTATAAATAATCACGTTTTTCATTTTATACTCTATCTTTTAAAAATCTCCGTTTTGCTATATTAAAATTTAAAGTTATATTACATAACTCATTATTGTTATAATTTTATTATTATTCTGTGTATAAATTATGTGACACAGACACAGTTGAGTAGTTACTAATATACCCATTAAATTCTTATAAATGACCAAAAAAAAGAGAAGTAAATAGTTAGAAATCTCTCTCATAAAGCTACTTAATTTGAGAGAAAAATAAAAATTCGTATACATTTACATTATTTTTAAAAATATAATAAGTATTTCAATAAATTTCTTGCACCAAATAGCGAAAAATTGTAACAGTGTAAGCTATTCAACTCTAAATTTTGAGGGGGAAAAAATATAAAATTCTTAAAGAAAGACGTGTAAAGTGAAAATGTGAATATTTATAGGACAATTTTCATATTTTAGTCAAATAATAATTTTTAATAATTTGAAAATAAAATTTAAAATTTTAATTAATTCTTTGCTGCAGAACGACTCCACTCCAGAAGCTTGATAGCTCTAGGTAGGGATGTCAACGAGCCGAACACGAGCAAGCTGCGCTCGTGTTCGGCTCGTTTAATAAATGAGCCGAACATGAGCTGGCTTGTTTAAATATCGAGCTGAAAAATTCGACCCACTATTAAATATAAAGTAACAAAAAAAAAAGAAAAAATTAAACTCTTAATCTAATAATTATAATTTACAAAAATTATATTTTTTTTATATTAGATTGACCTAGAATCTAAATAGTAAAGTTTACAGAAGCATTTCACATATATATATATATATATATATATATATATATATATATATATATATATATTATATATAGTTAGGCCAATGTATTTTTGAAAGTACTAAAGTGTTGGCACTATAATATTTTTAACCGTTAAATTAATTCTAATAGTTTTTTGGATCATACAAAATGATTCATAAATAATTATTATTGTTGACTTTTGATTCGATGATCAAAAAGTCAATTCTAATGATTAAATATTTTTAAAAATATTTTTGCTCCGTATAAATAAATGAGTTTTTTTTTATCATTTGGTCTTTTTATAACGGAGTTGAATTGTAGGATACCGAACTTCTAAAAGTAGAAGTTAGACATTAAGTAGAATATGCCCAATTAATTCAAAGAAATACTAATTAACCATAGGTAAAATGTGTAAGTTCAACTTTTAAAAGAATACAATATAGAAGTTACGGTAGGATATAGTAAGTAAGAAAAATTATTATATAAATAAAAATAAATAAAAATAGTGTAAGATACTATTTTTATTGGACTCATAGAAGCATAATATAGGTTGAAAATGACTTGCGCCGAAATCGGAGCGAAAACAGAAGATTTAATATTTTCTGTGAGAGACGGGGCAGATAAATTAGCAGAAAATTCACAGTGTCGGAAAATTCCGAAAAAATTACGGGAGCTTCGTAATATTATTTTAAGGCCACAGAAAAAGTTTCGCGTTGATCGGATGCCAGATAGTGAGAACGGGCTCCGCCAACAGTGTCGAAAAATTCTGAGAAAATTACGGGAGCTTCGTAATATTATTTTAAGGTCACAGTAAAAATTTCGTGTTGATCGGATACCCGAGCAGTGAGAAAGGTACCTGACAGCGATTTTAAGTACAGCGAGACTTTTGGTGACCGAGAAATGGCCCAAACTGAAAATTTAAAATATCTCGTGATAAATTAAGTTGAGATGAGCCTGCCCGTAAAATTTGAGCACAAACGGACATCCAGAAGGGCTCCGCAGGCAAATATCAGATCAAATTGGACTAAATAGTAAATTAACACTATTGTTGGGGGGTCCTTTATGCATAAAAGCACTTTCCCCTTTTCTTCTTCTTCTCCACCCACGCACGCACACACACAGACCACGCATCCATGGAGAGCTCTCTCGTTCCTTCTCACCTCACTTTCTCTCTCTAAAATTACTCACTCTAACGCGCACGAAATCGCGGAGCGATTTGCGAGGAGACTAAGGCGAGCGAGGGCGAGCTTTTGAACCAAGAAAAGCTTGGAATCCTAGCTCTTTGAGGTGAGTTTTGTAAAAAATAAATTTGGTTTTGCCGTAATGTTTTTAGATCTAAAATCTATATGATCTTAGAAGAATTCTTGTCGAAGAAATCGGCGAAAATCGTGAAAAAATCATAATGAATGTGTATATGAAACCTAGGGTTAAGAGAGGAGTTTTTGGATTTTCATGGGATTGATCTCATTTGAACCTATGGAAACTCAATTACTATATAAAGAAACGTGTTGGCGAAGACGGATCGACATTCCGTCAAACGGTCGAAAAGTTAGAGCCGAAATACGCGCTCTAGGACTTCTGAGGCAAAAAGAGAAATAATTACATTAGTAATTTTGGTGGGGGATTTAAATGGAATCCTTCCATCATGGAGGGGTTTTGGGTGAACCCTTGACGATCCAGACCACAAATCGCGGAAGTTCGTCGTCTTTCGTCGGCGCTTTTGCGCACACGTGAAAACACTAAGCATGGTGCTTGGAGATTATTAATAGGCCGTTTTGGACTTGTTTAGGACATCCGACTTGAGGCGACCCTTGTGATCGAGACCGGTGCTCTCGTAGATTTTTTTTGGAGAGCCGAGCCGAGCCAAGGACCCGAGGTGGGTGGTGCTCTTACCGAAGCCGTTGGGCTTCTCTCTATGTCTTAGCCACTTACACTATTGCATATCGCACCATTGCATTGTAGGATAGTATGTATTGCCATCTTTATACTTTCCGGTTGATATAGATATTTAGCAAATGTTATGCTAATATGTGGATTGGGAAAGATTGGGTCGATACCGAGGAATCCTATAGTGCGGATTGGGTGTTGGACTTGTGAGTCGACAATAAATGAACGAGTGGCATATATGTAGAAATTGTGAACACCACACAATAAATGAACGAGTGGCATATGAAAAGTAGTGTAGGTAAACCTATCATGACACCTGTGAGACATAGATTGTGTATTATCTATAGGGATCTCAGTTGCCATTAGCCTTATAGATAGGGTATCCTCGTGTGGAGAGGATTGGATCATGCTCATAGTCTGTTTTTGGCTGGTGGAGGTCGCTCCTCTACGGCCGCCTACTCCGGAGTTGGTCACGGGGCACGCCACCCCGAGGGACGGTTAGGGTCCCGCAGACGCGTTCGATTGGTAGGTTGAGACATAGTCTCCCTCGTCGTGATAGTGAGCCGTGGGCAACCTTCGGGTGTGCCGTGAGATTTGAGATGAAGTGTTAAAAACCACACTTCTTGAAAATGAGTTAGAGAACAAGTATGAAATAGTACTTCTTGGACATAGTGATATATTTGGATGTCTCTCCCCTGAGCATGCATACATGTTTTTCCGTGTTGGGCATAGTAGTGTAGTTATTTACTGCATTTACAGTTTTCAGATATATCTATCTATCTATCTGCTTTTGCCCTCTTGGACCTAGTGGGAAGATCGGTGGAGTCGGTGGCCGAACCCACGGGGAACTATGGACCATAGTTCTCATCCCACTATTATTACAGGGCCGAGTACAGGTACTCCCGGCGAGGATCGCGGTAAGGGCTTGGCGCCCTAGAGACGTTGGTAGCAGCCTCCCTACATCTATAGCTTTTGTCATCTTGTCTTTACATTTTGAGAGTAGATGTTGTATAGGGTGAGGATGTTTTGGATGTGATTATGTATTATTCATATGCTCGAATGGAATGGTTGTAATAGATAGAGTTTCTCTCTTTGTTACTTGTATGTTTACTTTCATATACTCGTACCTTGCTCTTATGTTCTTGTTAGCACTGGTTGTGCTCTCGTTGTGATTGTGTATATCTAGAATTAATTCCTGGGTGATTCTTGTACATGATCTTGTTGCTTAGCCTTGGGCGGACAGGGGAGGTTCTGTCCGTTCGGCGTCTGTTCAGCGCGCCCGAACTATGCCAAATTGGTAGCAGTTTCGGGGCGTGACATGAATTTTATATTTAAGTTGAAATAAAAATTAAATAATAAAACTATATATTATATATATAATTGTAATTAATATATATATATATATATATATATATATATATATATATATATATATATATATATATATATATATATATATATGTATTCGAGCTGTTATCGAGTTGAACATAAGCAAGTTGACTCCAGCTCGTGTTCGACTCGTTTATTAAATAAGCTGAAAAATTCGGCTCGTGTTCGGCTCGTTTACTGAACGAGCGATTCGATCTCGAGCTCATTTCAAGCCAAACACGAGGTGACTCGTGAACAGCGAGCTGAATTGTTGGGCTGCAATTAGCTAAAGCATGGTTGGACCATGAAGAGTGGACAACATGGATGATATATATGCAACATGATGTGATTAAATACCAGCTTTAGGATTAGTATCGTAGGGTGGATATATAAATATTAGTGTGGAGGAATTAATTTTAGGATACAATGAAGAGAGGGGTCACTAGTTGTCGCAAAGGTGAAGTAATAGCCATGAGAGGGAAAATCTCCTTATTTCTAGAGTTGATGAGGGTTGGGAAGTTAAATAGTTTGAGGGTTCTTTGTTAATAGGAAGAGCAATAAGAAATAATAACAAGCCATGCGGCTAATTTAGCAATAGTGTTTAAACCATAGTTAGTTAATTCGTGAATTATTCGCGAATTATTTGTGAATTATTAAGAATTCGAATTAAACATGTGCCGTTTCCGACTTTTTTCAAAAATTCAGAATAATTCGTGAATTTTTGAATTAAAAAGTATTATTCGCAAATTATTCACGAATTACGAATTTTTGGATGAAAAATTCGTTCTTTTTCAAAACATAGTTAGTTAATTCGCGAATTATTCGCGAACTATTGAGAATCCGAATTAAAATTATTTGTCGGGAATAATTTAAAATTATATTTTTTTTTTTGTTCTAAATGAATATTTTATTTATTTCTAAAATAAATTGATTAAATTATTTTAAAAAATTATAATTGTTTATACTAATAGTATAAATTTTTAATTTTTTTTTTAATTTAATAGTCGAATTTTTTATCACGAATTTTTAATTAGTGAACGTATTATTTCCGTATAAATCACGTATCCGAATAATTGACGAGTCCGTTTTTTTCAACGAATTTTAAAATTATGATACGAATTTTATCCGTATTATATCCGTACCGAATTTTTGCCGAATCCGAATTAACTAACTATGGTTTAAACACGACTCAACTAAGTTAAGTCGAAAATTCAATTGGGCCGTTAACTTTTATGCTCGGCTATGCTCGGCTTTTGGTTCTCGGCTCTAGTACTTGGTTAATGCTCTCAGCTCTTTGAAGTCGCTCGGCTTTTTGGTGCCCATTCGGCTATTTCGGCTTTCGATTGGTATTTAGAATACTTTCGGAAAGTCTTATATTTTTTATATTTTGAGTCCGATTATTTAGTTATTTCTAAATCTGACTAGATTTAGAAATATATTAAAATTAAATATATTTGTATTAGAAAAAAAATACATAATTTAATTTAAAATATGATTTACAGTAGGATTCGGATATCGCCTTTATATATTTGTTGCATTTGGTTAATGTAAATATAGAGTCTTAAGAATTGAATAATAATATTTAGTATTTGATGAAAAATTGGTTATTCGTGTATCATTATCTTGTTCTTATACTTCTTTATCTTATCATGCAATTTTTATTGGCCTGCATTAGTTGGTATTAGAGCTAGTTGAACTTTGGAACGATAATTTTGCGATACATGGCTGGCAGTCGGAGAAGAAACTAGAATGCGAATCAGGACACTGCGATTCAAGGACGCAATACTGGTGGGCGCAACCTTGGCATCGTGAACGACGACCTGCATGCAAGCGTACTGTCACGAACTTAAGCTTTTCGCCTAGCAAAAGCCCGTGCGGCGCCCGCCTTCCTACTCGAAGAGGGCGGCAAGCCTTGCTCTCTATTTGCTAGCCTGGACCTTCGCGCCCTACGACTAAATGCAAAAGTAGAGAAAAGAGAAAAGAGTAGTGGTTCCACAGAAAAACTAAGTACACTCTTTATTTAGAAAAATAACACTACAAGAATCCAACTCTCTCTTTGGTTGTTCCCTATTTATAGACTCACACACTAGCCTATATTTACAAGCCATGACCCTTGGCATTCCCATGACCCTTGGCATTCCATTGGCATTAATGATGGACTCTTGGCATTCTCATGACATTAATGGTGGTGGTTGCAAGTCTCTTCACCTCCCAAATGTCTCTTTGCCTCCCACAAATGTGGTTGGGCTAGCTTGACAAGCCCAAGTCGGTTTGGGTTAGGGACTTAGACTAGAATTTTCTAAGTCCCTAACAGTACGTAGGACATCAAGGTCAGCGAGATTTTCGTGATATCGAGATTGAAAAAATTGAGAAGGCAAATCGAGGCCTTGACCATGTGTCAGGCGATTGTCGAAACTTAGGGCCAAGAAAACGACGACCTTGATTCGTAGTTTTCCTGCTTTGATAACCCTTTCTATGGTCGCGCTCTCCAGAGAGATGTGTCCGTGCAAGGTCGTGACATAGGCATCATCGGTCATATAGATCGGTGGGTTGATTCAAGTATTAAGGTGGAACTTCCGGAGAATTTGGGAGGTCTACAAGCAGAGGGCATCATTGACTGATTAAATACGATCGGGTGCATTTTTGGATATAAAGATGTGCTCGAGGATAAGAAGGTGAAGTTAGTTGCTTTAAAATTTAAGGGGCTAGTTTTAGTGTGGTGGTAACCGCTGAAGAAGACACAACAGAAGAAAGGCAAGCCAAAGATCACAAATTGGAAGTATATGGAGAAGAAGATGATGAAACAGTTCTTGCCTTTCAATTATACCCAAATCTTGTACCAACAACTTCAGGGCCTTCGGCAAGGCTACCGCACGGTGGCCGATTATACCGAGGAGTTCTATCAATTGATTACTCAAAATGATCTAACCCAATCAGAAAAATAATAGGTTGCGAGGTATGTTGGCGGTTTATCGCAGTCAATCGAGAACGTGTTGAGTTTGCACACGATTTGGACGATATTTGAGGCGTATACACGTGCCCTAGTGGTTGAGACACAGTAGAGTCGAACTGGCTCGCGGATGAACCAAATCGGTGCGGGAGCAAACTATTTTGAACCGGGGCGACAAAGGGTTCGACTAAAGGTCAAATGGGAAACCGATCCCGCTTTGGCCAAACCATGAGCGATTAGAGCCGCGCCGAGCAATAAAACTGGTGCACGTTGTTTCCAATGCAGGCTTCCCTTCTTGTATTAACACACACCCCAAACCACTCCCTGAGGCATCACTGTACACCACGAACCCTTTCCCCGTCGTGGGTAAAACGAGAATTGGAGCTTATGTCAACTTTTTCTTTAGAAACTAAAAGCTCTTATTGCACTCATCGCTCCAAATAAACTTAATCCCTTTCCTTGTGAGGTCTGTAAGTGGAGTGGTAATTTTGGAGAACCCTTCCACGAACCGTCTATAATACCCTGCAAGCTCGACAAAGATTCAGACTTCGGTAACGTTTGTAGGTTGGGGCCAACCCTTGATCATTTTTACTTTCTTGGGGTCAACTGAAACCCTTGCTTCTGAGATACATACAAAAATATCACTTTTCGTAACCAAAATTCGTATTTCTTTAATTTCGCAAACAATCTCTATAACGCCCCGAGCCCACAGTGGAAGCCCTCGGGTACGCAACAGACCCGCCACGTGTGCGAGGACACACCCCACACACGTGAAGTGTCCAAAACTGCTCCGCAAAAGAACTATAATATACAACTACACATGTATCAGAACGAGAATAAAACTATACTAATATCTATCACTGTACAAGATACATACAAAATCTACCTCTCAAAATGTAGTACCCGAAAAACTCAAATTTGAATTTAAGAATTCAAATGTGAATGCGATTGAGGAAATACGGAAATAAACCTAAGTGGTCGAATATCGGTGTGCAAATTGCACAGTTTTCGAAGCACTATTTCTGCCTTTTAGATCCGAGTCTGATCTCGAAAATCTGAAATCACCAGTGCAACCGTCTCGTCGAATCGATTGAAAATGGTATAGACCAATTTTCAATCCGACGGTCGGATTGTCCAGAAATCAACGAATAAGTTGGTGGGACCCGCGACTTAAGTGAATAGTACAAGTGAGTAGTAACCCCCTGATTCGGATTTTTCGCTGGCGAACGTCGGCCAGTTCACTGTCTGGTGTCCGAATCTGACGATCCAGGTAGTCATTTTAAACGACGTCGCCGTTCTGAGCACAATGGCACTGACGAAATTTGCATTTGACGAACCTAAAGCATCGTAAAGCGTGCCGAACTATATAATTTATACTATTTTATGGATTTTAAAATTATAGAGGATCGAAAGCGGTAAACCAAAATCACTACTTAATAGATTTCGTCGAGCCAGACGTCGTAGTAGTATTCGTTTTTTAGTTTGACAACCCGGTTGTCTTGAAAAGCGTGAAATATGCGAAAATTCGCAGTATTTTGCGAAGAAACCTAATATTTTATGTGTCAAATTGATCCAAACTTGTGCAAGAGGGGTTTCTCTGTGATTTTGCTCTACATCAAAGGACTTAGCTCTCAAGGATGCAATTTGAGGTACTTATTGCGTTTTGGTGCCAAAGTGGTTATAGCAACCTAGAGTTGCATTGTTGGAACCCTAGCCGCTTCCTGTTGCAACCGCAGCCCCCACGACCTCCTCTCATCTCCTCTGATCATTCCCCGAGCACAAGCACTCACAGCCGCCGGCCATCGCCGGAAAAGGAGGATGAGTTGGTTTTCCAACTTGTTTATCGAGTGGGGTTAGAAGGATAGCCATCAACTTGGATTTCTTGCACCCAAGCTCATCCGAGATCCTCGTGGATCTCTGTGAACGCAGCCTGTGAAGAACCGACGCCCAGATCCACCGCGCGCAGGAGGAAGAGCTTATTTTTCCTCTAGTCCGGCGAGATAATTTCACCTTTTTCTTTAGTTTTCTTGCAACCTGGGGTCTTGCAGTCGTCCTCTGACATCGCAGGGATCATCCAGGTCAAAGCCTGAGGCCTGGCTTGCTCTGGTTGCTGACAGGAAGCAACTAGGGTGCCGGAACCCTAGTTTTTGGCCGGAGTGGTCGCGCGCCGCTTCCGAAGCTCCAGCGCCTGAACCAACTTGAACAGCACATTCTGTTGGACCCTAGAATTGAGCCCACGAAGTCTGGTGGACTTTGGTTTGGTGTAGGCTTCAGTGGAGGAAGCCTTAGCTTTCGGGCATTTTTGCTAGGTCGAGCAGCGCCGCCTGTCGCCACCGTCGCTTCCCGGCTCTGGCCAACCACCTGGTAAGCTCTCTCACTCCAAGACCATGCCCCCAGACCCTTTGCATGTGATCAGTAATGGTTGAATAATGATTCACCATTAATGGCCATTAGAAGCTTGGCCGAGCTTCCTGCTCCGCCGCCGCCGCCGCCGCCGCCCCGCTCCTCGCCGCCGGCCACCACACCAGGAAGCTTCCCCGCATTGAGGGTAAGCATCTGGTACATTTGCATGGCTCGAATATTGCATGCATGGCAAACCGCCATTAGAGCACCGAGCTTGGTGACTCGAGGTGGGGTTCCGGCCAACCGCCGGCGGCGCGCGTCTACAGCCGACATGGTAAGGTTCCTGGCAGTGCCCGCAATTGGGTAGAAGCCATGCTTGCCTTATATCTGCTCCAGAACACATGTTTTGTTTAGTTAAGAAAATTGAGCTCTAGGTGTTTGTAGAAATGACCAATTGGCTCCAACTTCTGTCCTGGCTGTTCTTCGACCACCCAGTGGTGAGCCCTCGACTTTTATAGTCCTCCTGAGTATGATGGCCATCTTTGCTTTCAAGCTGAATGCTTGGTTAGATGTATCAAGCAAACCGACACTACAACAAAATACGCTAACAACGACGCTTTTTAGACGACGCTTTATTCTAGCGTCTTTAAAATTTGTTATATATGCTAATACGGGCGCTTTTTAGACGACGTTTTATTTGTCTTTAATATTTATTATATACGGCACAAGTCATAAATTAATTATTTATTAATTAATTATCGATGCTTAAAAGCATCGATAATTAATTAATTAATTAATTAATTATCAATGCTTAACCGACGCTTAAAAGCGTCGGTAATTAATCAATTAATTAAACGCTTGGAAGCATCGTTAATTAATTATTTTAATTTTTATATAATTTTATTTAAAAATATAATAAATTAAATAATTAATTAATTATTATCGACGCTTGAAAGCGTCATTAATTAATTACAGTTTAATAACTTTTTTATATAATAAATTCTGACCCTTTATAAAGCGTCATTATATATAATTTTTTATTTTTATTATTATAATTTTTTAATTTAATTCATTTAGTTTACTTATTTTTTTATTATACTCTTATATTTTTAGACAAATTTTATAACTCTAAAATTTTTAAATTTAAAATTAAAAAATTTTAAAATTTTAAAATAAAATTTTATTTTAATTTTTATATAATTTTATTTAAAAATATAATAAATTTATAATATTAAAATAAATTAGATATAACTAATAATTTATAATTTATAGTTTTGAAATAAAAATTAAAATAATATTTATTTAAATTTATAATTTATAATTTAAAATTAAATTTATAAATAATTTATAATTTAAATATAATTTTAAAAATGAAAAACTCTAAGTGTACATCCGTAAGGGGTGTACATCTCACACCCCCACCCATCTAAAGATGGGGGTGTGACAAGTGACCCCTAAAAAACATCGCCACCCTTAAAGGGGTGGAGATGTAGGATGTACACCCCTTCGGGTGTACATATAGCAATCCTCTTTACAAATTAACCCCCCTCTCCCTCTCACTCTCTCTCTCTCTCTCTTTTTCTCCCTGCCAGAGAAAACTTAAAACCCATCTCTCTCTCTCTCCTAAACCAAGCTCACGCCGGCGATCTCCTCGCCGGCGGCTCCTCACCGCCGATCTCCTCGCCGGCGGGCCCCTCACCGCCGATCTCCTCGCCGGCAGGCCCCTCACCGTCGATCTCCTCGTCAGCGAGCCCTTCGCAGCCGATCTCTTCGCCGGAACCCTTCGTAGCCGTGCTCCTCGCCGGAGAGTTGGTGACCCCTTCGCCGCACAAGGTCGTCGCCAGCGAGGCCAACGGCTCCGGCAAGTTCGGCCAGGCCGAGGGCTCCTCCTACTTGCTTCGTGCAGGAGCACAAGAGGTGATCTCGAAACCCTAGTTGTGTTTCTTCATCTTTTTGATATCTGTTTGCAATTTCAATTGCTGGATATTGCTTGGCCATTCGTTTTGATCTTGGTCTCTATCAACTGATCTTTTAATCGAATCCATACGCAATTTTAATTAAAGGATAATATCACGTCGCTTGTTTTGATTTCTTTTTCCCATCTATTTTCTTGATTTACCTGGAATCTATTCACAATTTCAATTAATGAATATAACTACATTGTTTGATTTGATTTTGATTTGCATTCCTTGTTTAGATGGAATGCGATCACAATTTCAATTAAAGGGTATTATTAGGCTATTTTATTAGGATATTATTGTGGGATCTGTTAACCATTTCACTTAAAGGATATTACTAGCTAATCTAAGGTTGTTTATCTGTAGTGATGATATGATATATTGCTGGTTTTCGAAGGTGCTTTGGAGAGAATATCTATGTTGTCATATTCAAGTTTAGAATCTTATAATTCTTATGTATACCCTTATTTTTATATTGTTAGAGTAAAATATGTTTTGAGGAAATGAAAATCAAATCATGTGTTTTATTTTACTTCCATCAATTCTACACTCTGATACGACAAATTTTCTGCTGGCTGTTCTCTAATATTTTGGGAAGTGTTTAACCAAATCTCCTTCATTGTTTGATCTGAGAAGTGCATTATTTGATTGAAGCAGAAACATATCTTATCTACTAACTGTGGAACATTGTTACAAAGTAGCAGTTGCTGCATCCAAGGAACCAATTTTTCTGATTCAGGAAGTTTTTGCTGAGATAATATTTAATAGAAGCCATTTTCACTAAGGAAATCAATCTACTTGATGAGTTGATTTGCCTTAAGCATCTTCAGTGGGTATATGCTGAGGACCGGCTACATTTATCAGACATGCATCTTCCACCCGTCTAAGGATACTAGTTAATCTTTTGTAGACAATCTTTTTAAGAATTCATATATTAAGGATGTGCATTCAAGTGAAAGTGTATTGTTTCTGAGGAAAGTATTTTCCTTTCTCACTCTAAAGCCTCTCTTTTGTGAACCTAACATGGTTGTATCCTGAATCTGATTCATAGAGTCATGCAATGATCCCAACAGCTGTCCATGATTCATGATACAGTTGTTTATCATGATTCATGATACAGTTGTAAATCAGCCAACTGGATGGATGGAGTAGGTACAAACTTAAAATTTTGTGTTCTTTATAGCTTAATGATTTTTGGTGAAAAGGACATGACTAAGCCTTGCATTGCTGCATGCTACTGTTTAGATTCAAGTTCCACTATGATTGAGCCTGTGGGGTCTTCAAAAATTTCTTTCTTTGAAATGCTTTTTAGCCATTTTACACCAAAATTATGTATTATGTAGTCCTTCGAAATTTGCATTTACAGTTTTTGTGCCATGATCTCTAATTTTAAAAAGAATACCTGTTGATAAATTCTGTTTTTGAAAGTCTGAAGTTTTTTTTTAAACTTTGTCAATGGATTTAGTGTTATCTAATTATCCCTTTGGCTTGGCTTTTATAGTGTCAGCTCTCTTTTGTAATTTCTCAAAGTAATTTCTCAAAGTATATAAAAAGTTCTCAGTTAGTATAATCAAAATTTTCAAATTAAAATATTTGTTTTGGACTTAACAAAATTTTTAAATTTTTTATTTGATAAAAAATAACTAAAGCAGACACAAATATTTTTTGCCTTTTCAGACCTTGGCAAAGTATTACTGCACCCTTCTTTTGGTTCTCAGCTCTAGTATTTGGTAAATGCTCTTAGCTCTTTGAAGTCGCTCGGCTTTTTGTTGCCCATTCGGCTATTTCGGCTTTCGATTGGTATTTAGGATACTTTCAGAAAGTCTTATATCGGAGCCAATAATCAGTCAGAAGCGTGTGGCGAGTCTCGGCTAAGCCTGGGTCTAGATGACAGGGTTGTTACTTTTGGTATCGGAGCCAATAACCAGCCGGAAGTGTGTGGCGAGTCTCGGCTAAGCCTGGGTCTAGATGACAGGGCTAGCGAGACAAGTCTCACATCGCCTGGTGATCTTGGGCTGTTGTGTGTATGTGTGTTTGGGCTGACGAGGACGTCAGGTCTAAACGGGGGGAGTTTGTTACACCCCAATAGTTCCATATCGGATGAAAGTTTGTGACACCCCAATAATCCCACATCGGATGAAATTATGGATTTGTCACACCAATAGTCCCACAACCCAATAGTCCCACATCGGTGTTTGGGTATATATATAAGACATGGACACTACTAATAATAACTGGGTTTAAATATTTTGGGCTGTGTTTTGGACTCAACGAGTTATTACTGCTAGTGGGCCGGATCGTTACATTTTGGGCCGCCCAATAGGGGTGTTTCGAGCACCAGTTGCCTTAACTAAACTATGAGCTTTAATGTTGTATTTGCAGTTAACATAAGAAAGAGAAATATTTGGATGCATCTTTAATTAACATCCCATGTAAATGTCCGCGTTCTATTAACCTTATGATTGTAGTACATTACAACTCTACTTATTAAAAGTAACATTCTTCTTAGTTACAGTGCTTACTATAGTTCTAAACTGATTTGTTTCAGATGGCCATCATCTCTAGCCTTTTGAGGAAAAACTTCAGTCCTATCGAACAGAATGTCGACGTACAGAACCAGGTATCAACTAATGTCTCCTAATTTTTCTGTAAAAATTATAGCAAGACTTATATCAACTAAAACCATTTCTACCCTAATAATAAAGGAACAGTAAAAGACCCCCCACCACACATGCATATTTAAATTCGTTCCCACATAGTAATAAAGGAACCCAACACTACAACACAACACAAAAGAAGTATAGAGACCAAAGAAACCCACCAATAAATTAAGTAGAGCACAAAAGCGACTTCATAATTGAAGCGGTGAAGAAGAACGAGAGATTGAGAGAAAAAATTGTAGATAACAGAACGAGCTAATAAATATTGAAGCAATCAACCTAAGCCAACTTTCTAGGTTTTAGCAATGTACAGAAAATCTATGGATGTTCAATTTAGAATATGAAACAAACATCTTATCACAATCCAGCTCAGTCAAAAAAAAAGCAAATACATTACACTTTTACAAGATTAGATATGCCAATTTCATCAGTTTATCACCAAATAGTTTAGATAAGAGTCTAAGGGCACGTTTGGTTAAAAATGGAAACCGAAATCCGAATAAAAATCAAAATGAAAAACGAAATGATGAATCTTTTAATTTATTTGGTTCACAATAGGATTAGGAATCAGAATCAACTTGTTATTATTATTATTTAAATATGACAAATTTAATCTACTATATAAATTTGTAATCAAAATTTAAATTTAAATTAAGGTTCATAACTTAAATTTAAATTTAAAATCTTAATTTAAATTTAAATTCAAAGTTAAAATGTAAAACTATATCTAAAATTCAAATATCAAACTTATATTGAAATTAAAATTAAAATTTAAAAGTTAATAATTTTGAATTTATATGTTAAATTTAAAAATATAATTTAATCTAAATTTAAGTTTATATGTATATTTAAATTTAAATAATTATTATTGAAAACAAAAATTTCTCAATTCGTTTCGGAATTAAAATCGACATCCATCTCTATATTGGAAGTCATTTTGGAAGGATTCAAATTTTTTCATAATTAATGAAAATCGAAATACTACTCTCAAATCAAACACTAATAATAAAAATTGCTTATTCCGATTTTCATTATAAGTCTCGATTCCTTCCAACCAAACATGCCTAACTATAAACAAAATCTAACCCACATTGCAACCTAAAAAAAAAAAAAAAGTTGGAGTTGACTATAACAGATTAGTATATTCACTTCCTGTTGTTTACAAAACTCTTAATATAAAATTAAATAAAGCTCCGTCACTTTTAACCAATATTTTATTATCTAAACTTATAGACTTATTACGTATGGTGTATGGCTGAAGAAAAATAAATAGTTGAGCGACGTCTTTGAAAAAAATAGTTCATTATAGAAAGTGAAACAAAACGCGTATAGCTCAATATAATGTAGCATAATTTAGCCTTATACTCATTTTGTCCACAATAATATTTTGATATTTTTTATCCTTAATATTTAATTATACGGTTCCTAAATATATGCTGAATTTAAATTTTACGTGTCTACAAAAGCATTACAATTCAAGTCAAATTTTATTGTAGAAACCTCAGTTATTAGTGGTGCAAATTTCTTGTGATTTATCCAATCTCCTCTTTTGATTCATTAAAGTCTTTTGATAGTAAACCAAGTGAATATATATATATATATATATATATATATATATATATATATATAATTAGGCTAGAATACTATCGATATTATCAAGCCATTGGTGCTATCAAATTTTTAACTGTTGGATGAAAAAATATGCGGTTGGGATTATAGTGGTCCCCTAGGGTTTACTAGGTGATTGGTTGAATAGTAAAAATCTTAGGGGACCACTATAATTCCAACCGCATATCTTTTCATTCAACGGTTGAAAACTTGATAGCACCAATTGTTTGGTGCTATCGATAGTATTCTAGCTAGACTATATATATATATATATATATATATATATATATATATATATATATATATATATATATATATATATATATATATATATATATATATATCCAGCATGTATTCATTATTTTCACTTTGAAAAGCATAATTGTAATAGGATGGAAAAATTGATTCCTTTTATTTCTTACTTATTAGTCTATATACCAACTTATTAGTCTAGACCAACTCTAAATCTTAATCTTAATTATATCCTATATATAGAATTTAGAATAATTAATTAATTCTAATTTAGTTTTGGGCCAAAAATGATTTGGGCCTAAAAATTTGAGACATATTTAACATTAGCAATACAAGCTAGCTTTAAGTAAACTAATTAATAAATTTGCACATTTAACTAGTTGACATTGAAAATCTTTTCATATTATGTAACACACATGTAATTATAGGCGATCAATTTTTCCGCCTATTCTATGTCATTTTACATCAATGCTAGCTGCTGGTTTTTTTAAGAATTATATTGAAATAATTGGTTTAATTGCTTTAACTTTTCTAACTTCTCTTCTTTCTTTTTTCATTGCCGGTAATATATATTCTCCATGAACAAATCTGTAAGATTGAGCGATTGGCTGGAGGTGAAACTGAAAATTGCAAGATTTTCAAAGTTCCGAAACAAATTAGAAAAAAGATCGCCTTCAAACCAAAAGCTGTATCTATTGGTCCATATAACTATGATGAATCTTCACATTTAAGTGGCATGGAGTGGAAGCGGCCTTGTAAAGCTGGCATCCTTGGTAATCGGGACAGTACGAACTACAAAAGCCAAATCCAGGAACTAGAAAGGCAAGCAAAAAGCTTTTACAGCGAGAATATCACAATGAAACCAGAGAGTACTTTTGCTCAGATGCTCTTGCTCGACGGATGCTTCATACTTGCTGCTCTCGCAGGGATGAAATAAATGCCTCCTGAAGACATGGAGAATCTTAACCTGCAAGAAGTGTTGAATAGGAATGACATATTGCATGACCTACTTCTGGTAGAGAATCAAATTCCTTTTTTCGTTCTTGAGAAAATACATAAGATAGCTGTAGGCGAAGGAGAAACAACTGAATCACTTAAAGAAAAGATTGTCACCCGTGTGGAACGTGTATTATATCAGTACCCAAAAGCGATCAGAATCTCTGAGATCTGTAAGAAGGATTTTCACCATCTGGTACACTTGTGCCATATGTTCTTTCGACCTAGTCCAAATTCAGTGGAACACCACCACGATCAAGCAGTGACAAACCAGTGGCACCGAGCAATGCAATACCATGAAGCAGGAGTCGAATTCAGAGTAAAGCCCTCTTCAACTGGCTGTTCTCTTTTGGACGTAACATTCAGCGAGGGGACAATGGAAATTCCACACCTGTCTATTGACGCGAATACAGAGTCGATTTTCAGTAACCTTATCTTGTTTGAGAAATCAGGATGTACTCACGCTGGGAAATATATAAATGCATACATCACATTCATGTCGAAGCTTCTTAAGGATATTAAGGATGTTGAATTACTTGTTCAGAAAAGTATCATTGAGATAGACGGTCACCAAAAAGAGATTTTAAATCTTTTCATCAGGCTTAAAAGATTGGTTGATTTGGTTCATCAGGGAAAGGATAATTAGCCAAATCAACCAATCTTTTAAGCCTGATGAAAAGATTTAAAATCTCTTTTTGGTGACCGTCTATCTCAATGATACTTTTCTGAACAAGTAATTCAACATCCTTAATATCCTTAAGAAGCTTCGACATGAATGTGATGTATGCATTTATATATTTCCCAGCGTGAGTACATCCTGATTTCTCAAACAAGATAAGGTTACTGAAAATCGACTCTGTATTCGCGTCAATAGACAGGTGTGGAATTTCCATTGTCCCCTCGCTGAATGTTACGTCCAAAAGAGAACAGCCAGTTGAAGAGGGCTTTACTCTGAATTCGACTCCTGCTTCATGGTATTGCATTGCTCGGTGCCACTGGTTTGTCACTGCTTGATCGTGGTGGTGTTCCACTGAATTTGGACTAGGTCGAAAGAACATATGGCACAAGTGTACCAGATGGTGAAAATCCTTCTTACAGATCTCAGAGATTCTGATCGCTTTTGGGTACTGATATAATACACGTTCCACACGGGTGACAATCTTTTCTTTAAGTGATTCAGTTGTTTCTCCTTCGCCTACAGCTATCTTATGTATTTTCTCGAGAACGAAAAAAGGAATTTGATTCTCTACCAGAAGTAGGTCATGCAATATGTCATTCCTATTCAACACTTCTTGCAGGTTAAGATTCTCCATGTCTTCAGGAGGCATGTATTTCATCCCTGCGAGAGCAGCAAGTATGAAGCATCCGTCGAGCAAGAGCATCTGAGCAAAAGTACTCTCTGGTTTCATTGTGATATTCTCGCTGTAAAAGCTTTTTGCTTGCCTTTCTAGTTCCTGGATTTGGCTTTTGTAGTTCGTACTGTCCCGATTACCAAGGATGCCAGCTTTACAAGGCCGCTTCCACTCCATGCCACTTAAATGTGAAGATTCATCATAGTTATATGGACCAATAGATACAGCTTTTGGTTTGAAGGCGATCTTTTTTCTAATTTGATATACAAAGTTTTATTTAAAAAAAAAAAGTAAAAAACAAATATGATACCAAACAGGGTCTTATGATCTGATTTAATACAACTAGAACTTAGTACAGTTCATATTTTTTTAAGAACCAATTTAATTTTTAAATGCATGTGCATGAATTTGAGCTCCCGATCTCCTACATAGCACTCCATAGCCCCAAATCTCCACTCTATTTTAGCATATTGCTTATCTGAAATCAGGAATTTGTTAATCTGCCATCATATTACCAAACTAGGCTGTAATCAGCTTAGAATCTTGAGCATCTTGAATGAATAGAAATCTGTAGCTAGATTCTTATTAATAGATAAGTTTTTGTACTGTCTATTAATAGATAAGATTTTGTTTATTTAAGTTTGATTAATTGTATTTTAATAATTATTTTATTGAACTTAATAGTGAATATTTATTGCTGACTCTGCTAGCTTATTATCAGGTGGTGAAATTTATTGCTGACTCTGGCATGATGCAAACTAGAAAAGTTTGCAAATCCTATAGAGTCTTGAAACGTTAAATTTTGTCTTTAATCTCTCCCGTTCTTACCACATGGTGAGATCCTGGGTTGATTAGCCTATAGAGACTTGATTTTTTTTTTTTCAATTCTATAGTGCCCAGGGGCATGCCAATATAGGTGCTCCAAAATAGCTTATAAAAAGCCCTGTTTGTTCTTTTGCCAAAAGTGCTATTTCAAATGCAAGTGTGTTTCCTCCTGTGACTTGCAATAGTTATTTTGATGGTCGGATCAGTATATTGGGACACGATGATTTTCTTTTACTTAAGAGCTTTTGATCTATATATATGACACAAATTTTTTTCTTTTTATTTGTTGCACCTAACAATTAGGTGGGTGCTGCTCTCTTATACTTTTAAGTTGGAATTATTATAATAGTTTAAAATGATATTTCGAATCGTAAACAAACTGATCTTTTTGTACCATTTTTTTCTTAATGGTAGCGTAATGAAGCTGTAACGATAGAGTAATCAAGTACAGTAATAAAACCTCAAGGTATATATGAGGTGGTTGATATATACATATTATGAAAAGTAGCTTTTGCTTCTTCCTACAATTCTTACTCAAAAGTAGTTCTAAATAATTGATACAGTGTTTTTTACCAGCCTAAACTGATTTCATATGGCAATAGGGCAGGAGATTTTGCTATGGTCTAAATTAAAACCTCACTCCATTTACTTAAAAATGAATTCATATATATATGCACACTACAAATCATTTATGGAAAGGATAAATGAACTAATTTAAATACATTGATGAAGCACTGTTTCCACTTTCTTGATTTCTTAATTGTTTGTGAATATAGTATTATTCTTTGAGTGCATTTTTTAGTAGTCATCTTGTACTATTTATTGTCTTCATACAATAAGCTTTTGACCGGTTAATTAAATAATAAGCTGGGATTATTCTGCAAATCCCACTCATTTATAAATTACAATAGGGAGAGACCACCATTATTATAAGTTACTCTTGAGCCACATTTTAAGGGCTTTTTTGTCCAAACACTCTCAAACTTAAGGCCATGGCATCTTTTTTATGTACCTAAATTAGGGCAGTGCACACGGATGATAGGTCTTTGCACTATTTTTTTCTATAAGTAATTGTATACTCTTTAGGCCTACAAAAGCCTTTCTTATATACATAAACAATACAATTGAATTCTATTTAAACTAAACCATTCACTTGCTAATTAAGTATAAATTAATTAAGGTTTAAAATTAATTATTGGCCTGCTTAATTAGTCCTTGGTGCTGCCACTAAGTATATACATATATAAGCCAACAAAGTAATAATTTGCTTTTCTAATAATGCTAATGACTTTGATACCTTTGAAGAGTATAATGGACATGGGATATAAGATATTGTAACATATATAGCTTGAATAACTATTTTCCCAAAAGGGATTTATTCTGATCACTAATGAGTTATTTAATTAGAATTAGTGCTAGTTAATTCCCCCTATGGATTTTTTTACAACAACTGGATTGAATTGCCCACTAGATCCTATACATGGTATATGATGTAATTAATGGCCTATTAAATGTAACTTCTCAAGTAGAACCCAGGTCTCATGATGATTTGAGAACAAACACTAACATCATAACTTAATCAAATCATTCTGACCATATATACTTGTGACATATTTGATCCAAACATAAGAAAGATGTCATGTGTACTTTGTCCCTAAGCTATGGCCTAGTTATTGTGCATTATCATTGTTTGAACAAAGTTTGTTTAGAAAATTAAAGTAACATATCCTTGGATTGAGTAGCCAGGGGTTTGATTTAGTTGGGAAGAAACTGTCACCTTATAGATAATTTTGTTGACTTAGGGACTAGTTTTTTTTTTTTTTTTTTGCTATTCTTTAATCTTAACTGATTTTTTTTTTTTTTTTTTTGCTATTCTTAAGATATAAGTGCTGCTACTTTTAGAAACTTGTAGATTAAATATCTGAAGAGTTTATGAGTAGAATAAATATCTTAAGGGAGAATCAAAACAACGTAATAAATTTGTAGTGGAAGTGTTAAT
Organism: Tillandsia fasciculata; assembly: GCA_029168755.2. NCBI lineage: Eukaryota > Viridiplantae > Streptophyta > Magnoliopsida > Poales > Bromeliaceae > Tillandsia > Tillandsia fasciculata. Next base: position 21,479,074 of record CM054936.1, read on the forward strand.
GGTTTGCTTGGCATCAGGGCTGATTTGTAGTCATTTATGAGAGTTCAGATAATCTTGATTCTTATTTAACTATTATACACCAAAGTATATAGAAGGTACAAGCTTCTTGCCTTTTCATAATTAAGGAAACACAAGGAGTTTTTTTTTTAACTTACAGATTTCTAGCTTGTTTACATATAGTTTTTTTCATGTTTATTGTCAATTTATAAGCTATACCTAACTAACACTGTTTAGCCCTGAAATCAGTTCTATTAATTTTTAAAAATACATCTATGATGGAAGTTTTTTTTACCCCAATCTTTTATTATCCTTTCCCACACTCTCAACTAGGTACCATCCCCTCTTTTAAGATCTCTACAGTATACATATACAAGAGCCTCACTTAGGTTCTTTCTATATCTTTCTTTAAGAGGTTAAACCATATGCTAATCCCATATTCCTTGGTCCCCTTTTAAATTCTGTTTACTCTTGTTTCTTCGTTGTATTAAAGCATTGATACAATGTTCAAAGATCTCTCAGTCTGAGTTACCAGGAAACAAGCATATATCGTTTCTATATGTAGAAGTTAATCATTCAACAGTTAGAATCGTCGACAAAAATTTTGAGAAAAAATATTTTAACTGACCAACCAGTTAGAAAATTTACTAATATATTTCTTACAACATTTTTATAAAAAAAAAAATTAATTGAGGTGTGTAAAATTTTGTTGACCATGATCTATTATGCCATTCCTAAACAAAATTAGGAAGTATATTAATATATATATAGGTCTTTTCCTGGGCCTTTAGATGGTTACAATAACGGGCCTAAATTTGCAGTAACTGACTCACCTATTGGTCTTAGTTATAATGTTGTCTTTTTTCTTTACTTTGTTTTTTTCTTTAATCTTAACTGTTTTTTTTTTTTTTTTTTTTTTTTTTTTTTTTTTTTTTGTTGCTATTCTTATGATATTGTGCAGTTATTTATGGATTTGAAAATTATTAAAGGATGGTTGGATTGGCCCAAGGGGAAGTAGACAATACTTGGAGGGTGTTGGTGGTTTTCTTGATTTTGCATTCAGGAACCCAATTTCTGATAGCAAAATTTGGTGCCCTTGTGTGAAGTGTGTCAATAGAAGTAAGCTGAGTCGTGAAGATGTTTACGAACATTTAGTGTGCAATGGAATGCTTCGTGGTTATCGACAATGGACTTTTCATGGTGAGCCAATAGTGCAAAGCACATCCTATTCTAGACATCACGCAGAAGATAATTATAGCATGCATGTGGATACGCATCAGCTATTAACTGATGCATTTGGATGTGGAGAAGATGATTCGATGCCTTGTCCATCGGATTCTATAGATACACCAACACAGTCTAAATGTGGAAGCTGGGATTTTTTTTTGACTTGCTTAAAGATGCAGATCAAGAGTTGTGGCCAGGGTGTGAATTGACAAAACTTTCATTTCTCGTCATTTTATTTTTTTTTTTGACTTGCTTAAAGATGCAGATCAAGAGTTGTGGCCAGGGTGTGAATTGACAAAACTTTCATTTCTCGTCATTTTATTTTACACGAAGAGTACAAACAAATGGAGCAACAAATCCTTTACCGATTTGCTTGAGATTTTACAACTTGCAATACCTAATGGTAAAAGTTTACCCAAATCCTTTAACAAGGTAAAGAAGATTATTAAGAAACTGGGCCTCGGATATGAAAATATTCATTCTTGCCCGAATAACTGTCAACTGTATTGGAAAGATAAGGCCAATGATGACACTTGCTCCATTTGTGGAGCCTCAAGGTGGAAGAAGTTTAGTGATTGAGCTTCTTCAAATAAGAAGAAAAAAAAAAAGGGTACTCCAGCTAAAGTCTTGCGTTACTTTCCTTTGAAACCTAGACTTAAAAGGTTATATATGTCGAAGCATACATCAACTTTGATGAGATGGCACGAAACAAACCGCATGAAGGATGGCGCGTTGAGGCATCCTGCGGACTCTCAAGCTTGTAAAAGTTTTGATTTCAATCACCCTGAGTTCTCCTCTGACTCACGTAATGTTCGGCTTGGATTAGCTACTGATGGTTTTAATCCATTTGGGAAGTTTAGCTCAAGTTACAGTTGTTGGCCTGTTGTTCTAATACCGTATAACTTGCCTCCTTGGATGTGCATGAAAGCAACATCCTTTATGCTTTCTTTACTTATTCCTGGGCCAAATGCACCTGAAAATTATATTGATGTCTACTTGCAACCTCTTATTGAAGAATTGATGGAGTTGTGGGAGGTTGGAACAGACACTTATGACTCCTCTTGTGATGAAACTTTTCGACTTAGGGCATCACTTTTGTGGACAATGAATGATTTTCATGCATACAGAAATTTGTCGTGGTGGAATGTACATGGAGCGTTCGCTTGCCCTTGTTGTAACGTAGATACTTTCTCCAGACGGTTAAGACATGGCCATAAATATTGCTTCATGGGCCATCGTCGTTTTCTAGAACCAAATCACAAATTTCGTTATAATAAGGACTCTTTTGATGGTATCGAAGAATTTGGTGATGCACCCGCGACACCTACTGGGACTATGATTTTGCGTCAACTAGAGAAGATGACTGATTTTGATAATTCACCAACATGGAAGAAGAAGAGTATATTTTTCACATTGCCTTATTGGGAATCTAACCTTTTGAGACATAATATTGATGTCATGCATGTAGAGAAGAATGTGACTGAAAATGTCTATGGTACATTGTTAAATATAGAAGGCAAGTCGAAGGATAATTTGAATACTCGTCTTGATTTGCAAGAACTGAAAATTAGAGAAAACCTTCATCCTCAACAGATAGGTCCAAACAAGCTATATTTGCCATCTGCCTGTTACACAATGTCTCGAAATGAGAAGCAAGTATTTTGCAATTTGCTCCGCAACATCAAAGTTCCTGATGGGTATGTAGGAAACATCTCAAGATGTGTAAATTCTGCACAATGTAAAATTTTTGGGCTCAAAAGTCATGATTGTAATATATTGATGCAACAACTTCTGCCTGTTGCATTACGAGGACTTCTTCCAATGAATGTAACCCTACCATTATTTGATCTAAGTGGTTATTTTAGAGAATTATGTTCAAAAGTTCTTCACGTACATGAATTGGAGCAACTTGAAAGTCGAATTGGATTAACAATGTGCCATCTAGAGATGATTTTTCCTCCAGGATTTTTCACTATTATGGTGCATTTAGTCACTCATTTGGCTACTGAAGCAAAGATTGCCGGACCGGTTCAGTATCGATAGATGTATTCTATTGAACGGTATGACTGTATATAGAGTAGTCATTTATGCTTTTTATGCTAATATTTATTTACTAAATCAATTTATCTATTAAATTTTTTTTGATTAGGTATCTTGGCACCTTAAAGTTTTATGTGCATAATAAGGCTCGTCCAGAGGGCTCGATTGCAGAAGCTTACTTAGCGGATGAATGCATGGCATTTTGTTCTCGATACATAGAAGGTTTCGAGACGAGATTCAATCGGTCTACGAGAAATGATGATAAGGTGAAAGTTGATGAACATTCAAATTTGGCGATGGAATCAATTTTATTCCCTCGTGTGGGACGACCGATAGGAAAGCCTACTAATTACATGCTTAATCATTTGGAAAAAGTACAGGCACATCGCTATGTACTTTTCAATTGTCCGGATGTCGCGCCATTTTTTAGGTAAGTCAAGAACTTAAACTAATATAATGCATTACTACTTTACTTTTCAAAAAGATTCAATTGACAAATTTAGAAAATTTGTAGAGAGCATGCTGCAGAGATTCGAAGAAAAAGTCGACCACGTCGGCTCTCTTTGAGAGAAGTAGAGCGTACGCAGAATGAAAGATATATATATTTAAAAATAGAGGATTGCACTTTTCTCCGTTATATATCTGTTATATATCTTTTAATCGTGAAGAAATATATATAATTCAAAACACTTGGAATAACATATTAAGGATTTGAATATTTTTTCGGTATCCGTAGGTATTCAATTAATTACTTATATTTGTCACATTTATACCACCTTCGATTAAGCTAATCGTGATTAGAATATTCCTTCTCCAATTAATTAGGTATGAACATCAAGTAAAGTAGTCAAGTTGAAGATTTAACTAAGTCAAAAATAAAAAAAAATGTATATATAACAAAATTTGAAGCAGCAAAATTAAAATATAAGGTTAAGCGGGTATACATGCAATCTATTTTTTATTTATTTAAGTAAATTATACTGGATATTATGAATGTTAAAATCAACCTTGATTAATTTCTTTTTAAAAAATATAAATTAAAATAAAAATAAATTAAAAATTTAGCATTAGTATCTGTCAACCAAATAAGATGTAAGAGCATCAATAAAAATTTTATCAAAAAAAAAATACAGAATCATAGTTTTATAATACTATTTTGAAGAAAAAATTTTGTATTTGGGCCCAACTCAATGTGGTGCAACATGTGAGAAGTTAATCAAAATAATAATAATAAAAATAATAGCAACAATAATATAGACATATATGCACCAGAAAAACACCAATCATGATGGAGATTTGTCTTCAATAAGCATGTTCAAATGCTAACATTAACAAGAAAAAAAAAACTCACATGTATTTTTTTTTTTTTTTTTTTGAGAGAAAAATAGCAAGCTATCCGATTGTAAATGTGAAATAATTAAATTTTGAATTCAAAACTTCAAATATCAACCATCAAATTTTTTATCACTTCGAACAATAAAACTTTTATCACTTATAGTAGAAACAGTTTATATATATATATATATATATATATATATATATAGAGTTGGGCTGGAATACTATTGATAGCACCAGCCCAACTTTGCCACCCATTTTGTAGTCCTTAGATCGCATTGAGATTCGTGGAGGCTCTTTAATGAAAAAGAGAGAAAAAAAAAAGTAAAAGAAAAATTAAAAATAAAAGCTTTTCTTTTTCATTAAAGAGCCTACACGAATCTCAATGCGATCCAAGGGCTACAAAATGGATGGCAAAGTTGGACTGGTGCTATCAATAGCATTCCAGCACAACTCTCTCTCTCTCTCTCTCTCTCTCTCTCTCTATATATATATATATATATATATATATATATATATTATTATTATTATTTATTATTATTATTATTATTTTTTCATAGAGTTAGATATTTGATGGTTGATATTGAGGTTTTGCGCAACCGGATGATGTTAGGTGTTGGGCTCTTTTTTTTTTTTTTTTTTTTTTTTTAGCACTTCTCCTCCTCTCCTCCTCCTCCTCACCCACTTCTTCTTATTCTTCTTCTTCACAGGTGGGTGCATTATGGTCCATTTGCTTGAAAAATAAAGGAGAGATAAAAGGTTATTTCACTTTATCTCTAAACACACACAAAAAAACAAAAAAACAAAAAAAAAAAAAGAAGGGGGGGGGGGGGGAATATGTCACGCCCTGAGTTTCAAAACAGCGGCAAATTTTTTTTTTTTTTTTTCTAAATCAGAGTTCAAACTTTAAATCAGGACGCGAACAGACCGCCACATGCATAGAAAATTCTCTGTCCACACGGACAGAGTCTCCTCTATACATGCTCGGCTAAGCAAGTGCAATGATACAATCAGAGAGCAATAATCAACAGCTAAACCCAGAAATATAAAACTCTACAACTAATACATCCACAACTACTCATAACATAATCCACAAATACTCCAATAAACAACTATAATACTAGATCAACTACTAAAACTGAAAATACTCCCGACTGGGCCAAAAGCAGGAATAAAGAACTGAAACTGTAAATACTATCACTGGGCCACTGCGGCCAAAAGCGGGGACAACTCTGGCGCAACTGCTCACTGGATCGCCCCAAACTCCCAGCACCCGACTGCCCTGAAAAACAGTCACCCAGGGGGTGTGAGATACACTCTACATGTATCCCAGTGGGCACGACGGGCCGAGAAATAGCAAGTCGTACATACCGGATACAATAATAAGCGGATAGTAAGAGCAAGAAATACTGAAGCTGAAAGGTAAGATGCAGATATAAAATCTAAGCATGCTGTAACTGGCAAATCAGACAAGCAAGAGCTAATCATGCTATAGAGCAGAGCTAGTATGATAATAAATAATATCAATTCTGTAAACAGGAAATGCTGATAATCACAAAAGGGAAGCAGGGTACTCATGATTGTAATCGATCATACTATAACTGATAAATCTGGTAAGCAGGAAATGATCATGCTATAAACAAAGTTGGCATATAACAATGCTGTAAACTGAAAGTGCTGAATAATAATAACTGTAAGTACCCAATCAGTGCTGTCATCGGTCACGAGGACCTAGACCAATGCCAAAGCTGGCACGTTCGGCTGACATATAACCCGGCACCATCGGTGCACTCAGGGACACACGTGTCGCCACTCTCGTCCACTATGTGCATCCTGGGGCTCACGGGTCGCCACTATCGACCACTTTACCGGTAAAGAACGCGTTGTGGGGGATCAATCCCACTGCGTACGTGAAATGAGCAGCTAGTGCTATGGCGATCATAAGGCTGATGCTCAAGTTCACAGTCAAAGAAACTGAACAATCAGCAATGAGCCAGATAATCCCTGTCGGGATACTGAAAGCTGTAATAATCACGGATGCTGAATAAATGAATCTGAGCAACAGGAGCTGAATATCTGAGCTGTAACTGAAACTGAATAACAGAACTGTACTCCTATTCTATCATGCATTATAGAATAGGAAATGCTGATATAACTAGGCTGATAACGAAACAGACATGGCATATGGCAAGCTGTGTATATAGATATACTAAATGCTGAACATGAAATCATATCGGGAACTGAACTGCAAAATCGATGCTACATAATTATACACAATGAATGCTGGAGTGAGAGCAAATAGAAAGGCTCAAGCATAGGTTCAGGGCTACACCAAAAACAGGGGTCCGACCTACCACGGCACCCCATAGGGCCAACCTGATAAAGCCCGGACCGAAGATAAACCCACCTCAATGTAGATGATCACGGTGGCTGTTGGATGGCTCGCAAGCTGGCGGCTGACTGCTGGGACCTGAATCACATACACAGGTCAGAAAATAGACTCTCACACATACCCAACCCACTGACACACTGTGTACAGCGGTCTACCAGGCTACAATTACAAATTGACTCCTAGGGTTTTACCAACTTGCACTTTTACAATAAATTGAGAGCCGTTTTCGCTCGTTCTCTTAATTGGGATATTATTTTTACGAACCGTCACTTCCAGTAAGTGACACTCGACCCGCTGAACACCGTGCTCACCTATTTGCAGCAGCACGGAACCCGAGGAAAACTTCGGGCCATAATATACCTTTCTAACATAGCTTAAACGCATTTTTGTTTCTTCGGCTAAACGAAACCGAAATCCGACGCGAGCATCGCGTCCAGTGACCCAAAATTAGCCAGGAGCTCACTGTCGCGACTTAACAAACAGCCCAAAACAGACTTTGGGCCAAATCACTAACCTAGAGCTTGTATACACTACAACTATACATTTTTCTGAGCCAATTGAAATTCTTCTTGAGCACTTTGCTCAAAATACCTCAAAAACCCAGAGGCTTGCCCAAAATGCAGCCCAGGACTGCTGGATTGCAAGATCCAAAGTCCACACTATCTAACAATATACACAATGCTCCAAACACAATTCCACACAGATAAACTTTGATCTGAAGTGAGCATCAAGCTCAGGGAACAAAATGAAGCATCTTTCATTTTATACTTGAAACCAAATTCCAAACAAAACCTCTCTTAGGCATTTCATCAGACACCTAGTGGGCACACTCCATTAACAACTAGCCAAGCTTTTGCCCAAGCTTGTTCTCAGCAGAGAAGCAACCTGGGAGCTTCTAAGATGGATGGAAATGATCCTCAAGGTTGCTGGAGAATCTCCAGCAAGTCTGGGTCCATCTTGCTTCCCCGATTGCCGAGAAACAAGAAGAGAAAAAGGAAAAAGATGAGCTCGGATACCCATTAATGGTGATTTTTCATCAATGGGTTATGGGCCTCTCCCAACAGCACCAAAAGGTACCTCTCATCCACACCAAGCTTCCTGAACCCGTTCCTGGCAATAGGACACGGCGGCGGCGACGGACCAACCCCGGCCAAGCTTCCAATGGCCACTAATGGCGCATCAATAACCTATCAGCATGGGTCTCATGAAAAGGCATCCTTGGGTCCTTCTCGACCATAGGAAGACAACTGGAGCCTTGGCCGGCGACGAGAAGCCGCGGCAGCGCCGGAGCAACATGATCGGTCGGAGCAAAGTTAGTCCAAAACTAGGGCTAAAATCTGCGATTTACACACTACTCCAAAAGCCATGAAACTTCATGGGGAGGTTCTACAGGCCCTACAGAAGGTGCCCATCATTTTGGTTCAAGGCCCGAGCCATTTGGTGCGGCCAGCGGCTTGGGCGGAGCAATATCGGTTTCCGGCGGGTGCAATTTCCCCGCCGGCGACCGGGGGCATTCCCGACTTCGGGGTTCGGCATGCAGGAAGGTTCACCAAGAGGTGATGGAGATGATCAGGGGGTCTAGGTAGCAAGAAAAACAAAGAAGGGAAAAAGCTTTCCTTGCCGGATCCGAGGAAGAAGGAGATGGTGTCCCCGGCGTCGCGCGGCCACGGCGGTGCACCGGACCACCACGGCTAGTCTTCTGGATGTTGCAGATGACCACAGAGAGGCCTGGGCACGAGTCCAAGGCTCTGGTGCTCTTCTCCTTCTCCTACAACCCGGGATCAAAATGCTCCTTGAAGCTTCTTGCTTTTCCGGCGACCAGAGGCGGCGGCCGGCGGCGCAGTAGTGCGGGTGAGGTAGCAGAGGGAACGTGGAAATCGTGGGGTGGCTTCGGTTACAGGAATGAAGCGGCTAGGGTTCTCTCAATCAACCCTAAGTTGCTATAGTACAATTTGCATAAAATGCCAACTAGCCTCTCAACTCTATGTATTTTCACTTGGGTCCTTTGCTGTAGAACAACCTCACAAAGAAGTCCCTCTTGTACAAGTTTGGTATAATTTGACACATAAAATATAGGACTTTTATGCAAATTACTGTGATTTTTCTCATATTTCACGCTTTTCGAAACAATCGGACTGTCAAACTGAAAAACTGACACCGCCACGACGTCCGGCTCGACGAAACCTATCAAGTAGCGATCTTGGTTCGCTAAAATTGAACTTCATAAATTTTAAAATCCATCTTATACTGTAAATTATACCGTTCAGCACGTTTTACGATGCTTTAGGCTCGCCAATTGTAAATTTCGTCAGCGCCATTGCGCTTAGAATGATGAAGCGGTTAAAATTGACTACCTGGACCGTTAGATTCGGACTACGGACGGTCGATCGGCTGACGTTGGCCGACGAGGGAATTAAATCGGGGGCTACTATTCATTGGCACTATTCACTTAAGTCGCGGGTCCCACTAGATTTTTCTCTGATTTCTGAATAATCTGACCGTCGGATCGAAAATCAGTTTATATCATTTTCAATCGATTCGACGAGACGGTCGCACTGGTGATTTCAGATTTTCGAGATCAGACTCAGATCTTAAAGGCAGACGTAGTGCTCCGAAAACTATGCAATTTGCACACCGATACTCAACCACTTAGGTTTATTTTGCATTTCCTTATTCAAATTGACCTTTTAATTCTTCAATTTAAAATTTGAATTTCAAGATTACTACAGAATAACAATTTACTTCTAAGTGGAAACAAGAATATTTCCATCCATAAACAATCTGTTTTTATTTTTTTTTATTTAAATTAAAATTTATAAAATTTTGAATTTAATTTTTTTTATTTTATGAATTTTAAAATTTTTAACTTTAATTTTTATAAATTTTAAAATTTAAAAATTTATATAAATTTTTTATGAAATTTTTTAATTTATACACATTTAAAAATTAAAATTTTTACATCCGCTTTTATATATTTTTCAAGACAATTAAAATTTAAAATTTAAATTTTATAAATTTTTAAATTTAGAGAAATTTTAAAATTTATAACTTTTTTAATTTTTAACTTTAATTTTTAATAAATTTATAAAATTTTATAATTTATTAATTTTAAAATTTATACAAAATTTTAAATTTTTAACTATAATTTTTAATAAATTTAAAAATTTAAACGCTATTATTTAAACGCTAAAATTTAAACTTTAATTTTTACAAATATTAATTATTATTAAATTAATATTTTATATTAATTAATTAGATAAAATATTATTATTTTAAAATTATAATTATCCTTATTCTTACCGTTCCAATCTAACTATCTAAACACTATTTTTTTTATTTTCATAAATAATTCAATTTTCGTTTAAACGTAAAATTGATCTTGTTACTGCTTATTTCTAATCTTATATATATACCTATTTCTGAAATAAATAATTCTAAATTATGTCCGAACCAACACAAGAAAATCTTAATATGCCCGAATGTTTTTTTATACGATACTTGGAGTAAGCGTATACCAAATACAAATATTTCAAAAAAATATCATTATTTAATTAATTTATAAAATAATAAATTTTATTATTATTTTTAATTTTTTTAATTTTAAAATTTTAAAATTTTTTAAATCGTCAGAATATATTTTACTGACGGTTGGTATAAGCGTTGATATATACATAAAGACTCTTTATTTAGCGATACTGACAGAAAAGAGCAGCCACGATGGCAGGCTAAAGATGGGTTGCTTTGGCAGGCCCAACAATTATATTTAAAATATTTATTATCTCTAAAAATTTAAAATAATTTTAAATCTTATTCAGTTTAAAAAATTGGATCGAGAGATTTGATAGACGGATCACAGCCTAATCGATCAAACCAATCGGTTCAACATAATTTTTTAAACAACAAAAAAAAAAAAAAAAAGTGCCCCAACCATTTTAAATGGCTATAAACAAATTGAAATTATTTACTAATAAACTGAAATTATTTGAATGAAGTCCCAATAATTTGTGCGATTAAATGTGCGCATTAACAAAATTATAATTTGGTCATAAATTTATCAGGAATAAAATATTTGATTTTGTCATTCTTTATAAGAACGTACATCATAAAATTTTGGAGAGAAAATTATGGAAGTAAATCTTTGAAATTAATTTTTTTAAAAAACTATTACCAAGTGAATTTTCATAAAAGAATTAAAAATATTTAGTTTAGAGCTATACTGCAAATTTAAATACACATTCATATCATATCAATTTTGTGTTTACCCATATTTAAAATTTTTATTTATTATATATGTTGAATTTAAATATTTATCTACATTCAAATTTTCTTATATAGTGACACAAAATTAATGTCTGAATAAATTAATGAAGTCTGAATTTATTAAACACATTAAATATATTGAATTTGAATATTTACTTATATTTAAATTTTTTTAAATAGTGATAAAAAACTAATGCCTAAATTAGTATAATTTCAAAAATTTTTAAATAGTAATGCAGTATTATTGTTTAGATTTGTGGAAAGGATATTAATTTATTTTTTAAAAAATTTATGATATTTAATTACGAAAATACTCTCAACATGAAGTTTCTTTTAACTTCCTATAGGTTAAAATAATAATTTTATCTTTTATACATCAACAATTTAGATCATAATAATTTAGATCATTTTTTATTATTTATAAAATTAAGTACTGAAGCATTTCTCTCGGCAAGAGACACAATTTTGTACCTTTCTACTCAATGTGGCCAAATATCCTTTTTACCTTTTAACACCTACTAATGTTCCTAATAATAATAATAATATTAAAATAATTGTATTATTTGAATTTTTAACAATTAATTGCTATAAGAGAGAGTGCTACATCATATGAATGATGTACTTACCGTCCCACCTATTGGTGATTTTAAAATTTACTTGTACTAGTAATTAACCGTTTTAATTAGAAGTTAAATTTACATAGAAAAAATGCCACAACTTGTACGTCACATAGAAAATCATGTGTAATATAACATTAGTGTGAACTAGTTTAGTACTTTAAACTTCTGTAAATTTGATCTATATCTCTTACATTGTTCCATCATCATAATAAAATATGCATGGATGTGGAGAGCTAGGCTCATATAATTTCGAAAGTACGGAGATTTTGGTATTTGTAAGTTGTTTTTAATAATGAAACAATTGATTCGACAATCGGTTCCGTTAGACATGATCTAAAATATTGAAACTATTTAGAAATCAAATTGTATAATTTTTTTACTTTATTTGCGTAGTGAACGAGTAGTCTTAAAATAAACGACTGAAAATAAAAATTTCATAAAAAATAATGATAAAAGACATAAATTTTAAATCGGAAGTACTGATCTTACTGTTGATGTTAAGTAGAATTTTCTATTAAAGTTTTACTTAATTTGGGTTGGTTTACACCGTTGAACTTACAAACGTGTCATATCGGCCGTTAAAAATAGTCATTTTTGGGACTCTTTAATCGCTTGGAAAATGTATTTTTGGGCAAAGAAAAAAAGAGCTCAGACCGGCAGAAATGTTTTTTCTATTTCCGCGTACGACTTCTCACTAGCCCTCTTTCGCATTTCAACCTTTTTAAAAATTTAAAATTTAAAATTTAACTTTTAAAATTAAAAAAATTGAAATTTAAAATTTAAACTTGAAATTTAAAATTTAAAATTTGAAATTGAAAATTTTAAAAATAAAACTTAAATTTAAATTTTAAATTTTGAAATTTAAAATGCTAAACTATAAAATTAAAAGTAAAATTTATAATTTTAAAATTAAATTTTATTATTTTAAAATAATAAAATTTTTTGTTTAAAACTTAAAATTAATATTATAAAATTTTAAATTTGAAATTTTACATTTAAATTTTAAATTTTAAATTTTAAATTAGAAATTAGAAAATTTAAATTTTAAATTTTAAATTTTAAATTATAAATTAGAAATTTTAAATTTTAAATTTTAAATTTTGAAATTTGAAATTTTAATTTTAATTTTAAATTTTAAATTTTAAATTTTAAATTTTAAATTTTAATCTTAATTTTAAATCTTAATTTTGAATTTTAAATTTTAAATTTAATTTTTAATTTTAATTTTAATTTTAATTTTAATTTTAATTTTAATTTTAATTTTAAACTTTAATTTCAAACTTCAATTTTAAACTTTAATTTTTAATTTTAAATTTTAATTTTAATTTTTAATTTTTATTTTTATTTTTATTTTTATTTTTAATTTTAATTTTAATTTTAATTTTAATTTTAATTTTAATTTTAATTTTAAATTTTAAATTTTATATTTGAAATTTTTTAATTTTAAATTTTAAATTTTAAATTTCACACTCAAATTTTCAAATTTTAAAATTCAAATTCAATTTTGAATTTTAAAATTTAAAATTTAAAATTTCACATTCAAATTTTAAAATTTTAAAATTGAAATTCAATTTTGAAATTTTTAACTTTGAAATTTAAATCCTCATTTTAAAATTGTAAAATTAAAAATTTAAAAATTATATTTTAAATTTAATTTTTTGTATTGAAAATTTAAATTTAAAATATAATTTTTTTTTTAAGTTCACAATCCAAACAGTAAAAACAGAGTAATATTTTGATAGCGTATTGAATTTTTCAAAATATCAAATACGTTGTGAAATAAAATTCTATTTTATTTTTGAATGATTGTCAAACTTATAATGTAGAGTAAAACTTCTACGAAAATGCAGAGTTTAGCAAAATGAGATATGGTAATAGTAATTTTGGACAATTTCCTATCAAATTGATCTTGTAAATAGAACTTGTAAAATGAGATATGGTAAGAGTAGTTTTGGACTATTTCTTATCTAATAGACCTTGTAAATGGAACTTGTTTCAAAGCAGTCACGCCCCGAATTTGAAAAACAGTGTCTAAATTTATTTTTATTTATTTATTTATTTTTTTTTAAATCAGAGTTTAGAAAACAACCAGGGTGCAACAGACCGTCACATATATAGAAAATTCTCAATTCTCATTGGATTGAGCCTTTTCTATACATACTCGGCTTAACAATGGCAAACCACATCAGAGTAGTCTAAACTACGAACTCTAAAGAACAAAACAAACTACAAATATTACAACAACTTAATACAAATTGATTTACAAATTGAATTACAAGCTTGAAACTGAAATAACAACGGCTATCCTGGATCAAATCTAACGCGACATCTCACCAACACGTCCTAACATCCCAACATACGACCGACCTGAAAAATTGTCACCCAGGGAGTGTGAGATACATCGACAGTGTATCCCAGTGGGCACGACGAGCCGAGAAATAGCAAATCGTACTTGCTGGCATACAATAACTAGCGGATAGTAATGATCATTAGGCAAGGCAGTTATATATCATGGTGCTGTAATAAAATCATGAATATAGTGTTGAGCATAACAGAATACTAAACTATCATAATAAGAGCATGCTGATATATATATTGAACAAGAACTGAGCAATCATAAGATGATAATGATAAACAGGCAAGCAATGCATCAATGGTAGAATAACAAAATACCCAATCAAAGCCACCATATTGGTCAACAAGACCTCAGGGAAACCTCGTCGAACTTGGCACCAACCTGGCTGACATACTCCAGTGCCCTCGGCACTAACCTGGGAGTCACGGGTCGTATACCAGACCACTTTACCGGTAAAGAACATCCACACGGGGCGCTACTCCGTTGATGTTCGTGAAGTACAGCAGTGCGGGCAGTCAATCATGCGAATGCTCAAGCTCACGGTCCACAGGCCGGGTAATCGACAACTAGCCGGAAAAATCCCAACTGGGATGCAACAGCAGAATGCCAACAGATCTCGACTCAAGTAATCAGCAACAAGCCAGAAAAATCCCAAAAGGGATGCAACAACAGAATGCCAACTGAATCTCATCATATGCAATGACAGAAGTATACAACCACTATAACATGGATCAGATGTAATCAGGAAGTAATGATAATCAGGTATAAATGTGCAAGCTAGCTATTGACCAATCAGGCATGGCAAATGTCCAGGAATAAAATCATAATTACTGGAAGCAGGCTAAGGGATCAATCATGCATGCATAACATAAAATGATGACTGATAATGATCCATAACTCAGGCATATAAAGCAATATGAAGCTGATCAATAAAAGGGCGCTTGATCGACTCCAACGGAATGCTAGAAGACTTGAGTCAAACCGTGCCAACCTGAATCAAAGTGTTGATCAGGAAACAACTCACACACTAACCCACTGACTCACAAAACCCACATAACTTAATCTGGATCTTTTCCATATTGACGCGAATCGCCGGAAATCGTCGTTCGGCTCATTTTGACCCGAACAATATCTTCAAATTTCCGAATCTAACGAAATCTGACATGCAGCCTCGGGATACTAAAACACTAATGTTTGTTAGTTAACATTTTGTTAGACACAACCTTTTAATCAAATGTTGGCATAATTATCAAAATGCCCCTCCCGAAAATTTTATTTTGATTTCCGGGAGACACGGGCTTTGAACCTTTGCCGCTGGCTCAACCAGATTCTACTGGGACTCAACAGACAGCTAGGCGGAGCCGCCGCAATTTTCCGAATTGCGCGATTGCTACCGGGGCGCCGTTAAACCGACGATTTTGTCGATTTACGGACCAATAACCAATTTCCGCTCAACGAGAGCCATCGAATCCCTAACAAAAAGCGTAGAGATCATATAACACTGCCCGAGACAGCACGCGAGGCTACAATTGCTTTTTGATCCCTAGGGTTTCCAGAAAAGCGCACTTTTATAGCAATTCGAGAGCCGTTTTCGCTCGTTCTCTTAATCAGGACATCATTTTTATGAACCGTCACCTCCAGTAGGTGGCCCTCGACTTGCTGGACACCGTGCTTGCTAATTTGCAGCAACACGGAATTCGAGGAAAACTTTGGCCCATAAATACCTACTATTTTGACCTAATCACTTTGTTTTTGCATTATTTATTTTTCTACGCGACCAAATCAATATCTAAGGTGAGCATCGCGTTCAGTGACCCCAAAACAACCAGGATCTCACTGTCGCGACTTCGTAAATTGCCCCAAACAGTCCCATGGTCATTCACTAATTAGAGAGCTTCATAATACAATAACTTTAAACCTACTTGTGCAAATTTAATATAAATTGGAGCATTTGTCTCTGGACAACACCAGGACACACAGGCTCACCATTGGGCAGCCCAGAAATTGCTGGATCAAAGAGATCCAAACCTTTGCTCTCTAACTTTTTGACATTGCTCCACACCATGCCACACAACCCAAAATTCGGGTCTGAAGTGAGCATCAAGCTCCGGGGAAGGTATGAAACAACTTTTATATTCTTCTACTTGCCAAAATCCGCATTAATGTTCTTTGGGGCATTTCAACAAACAAGTGGTATGCATGTTTCATATACATACAAGCTTTAACTATTTAAGTTACATTCTGCAAAAAAACCTGCACCTGGAAGCTCCTAAGATGGAGAGAAATGCTCTTCCAAGTTGCAGAAACTTTTCCACGCAACTTGGATCAAGCTTCATCCCTCGGATGGCCACGGCTCGAGGAAGAAGATGAAGCTTTTGCTTTGAAAATGGTGACCACTTATCTGTAGATTCTGGGCCTCAACCACTTGCACCACAAGGTGCCTTTCATCACCAAAAACCTTCCTGGACATGTGCCCGACGACGAGGTCACAGCGGCGACGGCGGCGGACAAGCTCGGTTTTCGAGCTTCCCACCTCTAATGGTGGATTTGTGTTCGGGCAACATGGGACCCATGCAAATGCATGGCTTGGTTCCTCTTGGTCCCAGAAAACTTCCCGACCACATCTCACCCGCCGGCGACTGCCGGAAGGCCGGCCACCGCGACTTGAACCCGAGCTCCGGTCACCCATGGCACCCGCGGTTTCGGGCTGCATGAATGCCATGCAAAGGCATGGATGCCTTCGACTCACTCCCAGGAAGCCTTATGGCCATGTGTCCGGCGGCGAGGGGCCTCGCCGGCGCCGGAGCAAAGAGCTCGGCCATGGTGCAAGAAACCCGAAAACTAGGGTTTAAGATTGTGCTGCATAGGGCCAACCAAACTTCACCAAGTTTGGTGGAGATGATGCTTGCCTCCTGCAGAATCTTTACATCATTTTTATGTTTAATTTGGAAAAGTGGTTACGACACAAAGCCGAGGCGGAGCTAATCTAGGTTTCCGGCGAGGATCTTCTCTCGCCGACAATCGGAGCCACCGCATGGGTTGGGATTCGACAGGGGACATTGTAAGACTCTTCAGAGTCAACTTCCAGAGGTTACGAGTGCTACAACTTAGAGGGAAAAGAACCTCACCTTCGCCGGAGTTGGTGAAGAAAAGGTTGCAGCCGGTTCACTTCCCCTGCGCTGCACAGCCTCCAGCAAGTTCGGGCTTGTTATTTTGATGCAGGAAAATGCCTCAGGAACTCCAGAGAGTAAGTTGGAACAATTCTTCTTCAACCTTTCCTCTCCTCTCTCTCTCCCGGATTACACTCGGGTTGGGATCAATGGAGATGACTCCTTGGCCTCCACAGCACCCAAGTTATGAGGAATAACTCCTGGGAGTTAGGAATCCCAAGAACCACCACGTGTAACCTCCCACGAAGCCCAAAGGTCACATGCATGTATGCATGGATATTTTTGCAAAATTTTCAATTTGATCCCTCTACAGTCCAACACAGGCTCTCAGGTCCCTACTGTAGCTTCATTATGCTACAAAGACCCTATACAATGAGTCCCAAATCATTTGATCCAGAACCTGTACAAGTTTTTGCAAAAATAGTCACTTTTTCGACACTTTTCACGTATTTCGAGACAAATGGGTCATCGAATTGCGAAACAGACTTCGCCACGACGTCCGGCTCGTCGACCTTTCAATTTAGTAGCATATCTGCTTGCTTGATTCGACGCTCGAATAAAATCTCGGCCCATAAAATACAGCAATTTTTACTATATTGCACGCACTTCGATGCACTCGGGTAGCCAAACGCGAATTCCGTCAGTGCCATTGCGCTTAGAATATCAAAATTAGTTAGAAACGACTACTCATACTGCTATGTTTGGATCATAGACAGTGAATCGGCCAACGACCGATCGAGAGAGGACCGAAAATCAAGATTACTATTCATTTATTATTCATACTTAAGTTGTGGATCCCGCTTTTCATCGCTGATTTGCGGAAGATCCGACCATCGGATCGAAAACTTGTAAATATCAATCTTTCATGTTTCGACTAGACGGTCGCACTGGTGATCTCAGATTTTTGAGATCAGACTCCGATTAAAAGTCGATATTTTTGGGCCACAATTGCCCTACTAATAATTTATTTTTGCCATTTAAATAATTATTTAAATTTAGAATTTGGATTTCGAAAATTACAGTTACTACAAAAGGTGAGCCTGCATCATCTTTAAATTTAGTTCCAATTATCTTGAGTTTAATGCATGGCATTTAAATTTGATTTGTTTATCTTTTCTATTTACCACTTCTACCAGTGTAGTAGCTTCACTTGCTAAATCTTTAGCATGCAAATGATTACTTATAGACTATAAATATTATAGAGAAATGTACATAATAGGTAACATACAAAGTATGCAATTGACAGTGATTTTCTTTGGATTTAAACATGCTAATGTACAACAAGATCACCTTCTACAACATATTACAAATTGCATCGCGAATCAGAGAAGTTAAAGGTGAAGTTTTAGATTCTGATATGATAATAGGAAGTATGAATGTCGAGGCTCTAAAATTTGACATATTAGAAACACGGGACTTCATGAGCCAAAAATTATATTCTTATATTTCCACCAAAGCAAAACTATTTAAAAAGAACTAAAGTTTCTTGCTCAAATTAATGAATTATAGTCCTAATAATAACTTTAATTATTCACAAGGTTAGGGCTTCAAGGGAAGCCACATGTATAATTGTGAATGGTAGTAGTAAAATTTGATACATCTTTTCAAAGGATAATTTACAATCACTCTTTACACAATTCCCTCTCCCTCTACTCAGCGACTAGTAGTAGAATCATTTGCTTTTCAACTCTTTAATTATTGATTTCATATTCCTCTGAAGGACTTTTCCACATCTTGCTTTACAAATATAGAGGTCATGTAGGAGTTTAGTATGACTAGTTATGATGAATCTTTCATCTTAAAAATTTGTTAAACTGATTTCAATTAAGTTATTATTTTTTGTTCTTACAGACTACAATATTATTACTGGTATTTCTTCTTTTTAAATAAGGATTCTAACAAATATTTGTTCAGTGTACTACCGAGTTATTCCGGTTGAGACAATTACATGTTCTTTACAAAAGTTGCTTAGAATCATAAGAGTGTCGAAGAATAATCATTTTTGCTAGTGGTGCATTTGAAGAGACATGGTAATTTGAAAAGTTCGTTTATTTCAGGCTCATTTCGAAGGAATCACCCATGGTGAAGGCTGTGATGAGCTCATTAGTTCTGAAGATCGGTGCTGCCTTAGCAGATGAAGTAGCTAAATCAGCAATATCACTATTATTAACATGGATATCAACAATGAAAAAACTCAAGAAGGATATAAGTGAGATTAAGAATGAGCTGAGGAGCATGCAATCCTTCCTACATATTGCAGAAAGACTAAAAGAGAGGGATGAGAGAATAAAAATCTTTATAAAATTAAGATATAAGAGAGTTGGCTTTCGACATTGAGGATATTATAGATGAATTCACGTACAAGATGGGCGAGGAGCAAGGAGGGTTCTCCCCACGGCAATCAAGAGGTGCAGAAATATATTAACCTGGCATCACCTTAGCAATAGGGTAAAAAAGATCAAAAATAACCTCCAGAAGATCATAGTGAGAAGAGCCCAATATAATACGAGATCAATTGAAATCAAACCAAGTCCTTCAATAGCTAAGGGTGGAAATAATAGTCCTATAGAAGAAACACTTTTTTTTAAAGAGGATGATCTCGTGGGAATCGACGAAAACATGGACTTACTATTTCGATTGTTAAAGGATGAGAAGCAGCAAAACATAATAATCTCTGTATGGGGGATGGGTGGTTTGGGGAACACTACTCTTATAACCCATGTGTACAATATCATCGAGAATACCTTCAATGCCTCTGCATGGGTTTTTGTATCTCAAAGCTACAGTCGTGAGGATTTGCTAAGACAGATCATAAGGGAGTTTTTCAGTAAAGACCGTAAGAGAAAAGCAACAGCTGACAACACCGACAACATTGACGACATTGACAA
Organism: Tillandsia fasciculata; assembly: GCA_029168755.2. Classification (NCBI taxonomy): domain Eukaryota; kingdom Viridiplantae; phylum Streptophyta; class Magnoliopsida; order Poales; family Bromeliaceae; genus Tillandsia; species Tillandsia fasciculata. The sequence goes on from CM054936.1 coordinate 21,499,359, forward strand.
GATGGATTTTAAAAACTTGGTTCAAACAATCTGCCGCTTCTTACAAAACAAAAGGTATGTAATTATTTTGGATGATGTATGGAGTACAAATGCGTGGTATGATATAAAATGTGCATTTTTGGATGGTAATAGCAACAGTAAGATAGTGCTAACAACACGAAATTCCAAAATAGCACGATTAGCTCACGAGCACTGCAGGCTTGAACTCAAGTCACTAGAAGAAAATCATTCATGGAACCTCTTCTGCAAAAATGCATTCTGGAATAATACGTACTGATAGGATTTGCCCCCCGCTATTAAAACATTGGGCCGAAAAAATTATAGAGAAGAGTTGTGGCTTGCCAATTGCTCACTAATTAGAGTTGCGGAATTTACGAAATTATCATTAATTCAACAAAATATCAGTTTGATTGACTTAAACATTATTCAAAATAAATAAATAAATAAAATATAAAGTTTAGGGTCCTATTTCAAAATGATCTATAGCTTAGGAGGCATAAATACATTTTTACCAGAAACTTTTGTAGCCACCTATATTCTAATAGTGCTAATTAAATTTAACATTTGAAGTACGCTCGGTAACTCTCTCCTCAGCAAAATGAGTTATCCATAATATTATAATAATGCACCTGCAACCACGGTCGGAGCCATATTAAGACCAAAGATGATCGTAACCCTTTTAATTTTTTAATATTGCTTAAAATTTTGAATATCAATTTAATTTTCTCTGTTTTAGATAGCAATAATTTTTTCAATTTTTTAATATTGCTTAATAGTCCAGAATACCAATTTAACTTTCTCTCTTAATAGTCCTCAATTTTTTAATATTTATTTAATAATTTTTAGTGCCCACATAATTCTCTTTTTTTTTAAAAAAAAATTGTATGCATTTTAAATAGATAAAAAATATATTAACAGTCTCATACTTACAAGTTACATTTCCTAACTCTAAATATTTTATTTTATATTTTTTTTAATATCTAACTATTTTAGGTGAGCTATTTTATTTAACTAAAAAAAATATTATATTAAATTTAACCATTCTTTTAGCTAATAGTCCTTAACAGTTATAATTTTATTTACTAAAAATATATAAAAAAATTGATCACTAACTGAATTACTGTTAGATTTAGTAAAATTTATAATTATTTGAACATAATAATATAAATAAAATAATTAAAAATTTAACCTGTGTAAATTAAAAAAATAAATTTAATATTTTTACATTAATTATTTAAAAAAAATTTGATTAGGTAAAATTATATTTAAATACTAAAATTATTATTTGAATTGATCCTCTTATAATTAAATTTTGACTTCGTCCCACCTGCAATTTGTTATTTTTTCTCTGCTCTCTTGATGAACTAAAAGATGTTGAGCTTGAGCTTGTGGTGATTAGTAGAGATTATTATGTAATTTCATAAATTTTCGACACTGTAATTGAAGGTATTACTAAATTTATGAAATTAAATTTCTACGAAGTTTAAATATTTTAAATCATATTTACTCGTCTCCATTGTCAAATTGAACACCTAAGCATAAAAAATCTAGAATAAAGCTAGTTGTACATCCCGAAAGAAATTAATATATATCTTACACCCCATTCATTGTAGGGTGGGATAAATTTCACTCATTACTTCGAAGTGACGAATGGAGGAGCCCACATCTTTAAATCGGTAGGGTGTATATCGTACACCCCAAATAAAATGTACACGTAGCATTGCTCAAAAATTTAAGACGCAGTTATCTTGTAAAATATGTATTATTGTAAACCTCAGTTAAGCACCGTAATTCTATTTTTAAATATTATTCGATTTTTGCAAAGTAACACGGATGATTAAAAATTTAATAGTTGGTTCACAGTCTCTTAAGTTTGAAATCTAATTATTTCATATGTCCAAATAAGTCTATTTCTAAAAAAACAAACGAAATGAATAACATACTGTTTTTTTTCACAAAAAATAATAATAATAAAGAATAGCAAAGTGTTTAATAGTACAATAAAATGCACATTAAATTAGTATAATAGTAAGCGAAAATAATAAATTAGAAAAATATTATGTTACACAGATACAGATATGAAATATGAGATGATTCGTCAATTTTTAAAAAATAGAATAAAATACAATATTATTTTTTAATATAATAATCTAAATATATATATATATATATATATATATATATATATTATATATATATATATATATATATATATATATATATAATATATATATATATATATATATATATATATATATATATTATAAATATTTAAAATTAGAATAATAAATAAATTTTAATTTTTATATACTGCAATTTAAAAATTTTATTAGAATCTTCTCATACATATTCTATAACATTAAAAAAATTATATATCAAAATTTTAAATTTTGAGCAATAAGTTATATTATTCAAAGAATAGTTTTCTTCAATGTAGTTGATTATGAAATTATTTAGAGCTCGTGGTTTATCTATTTTAAACTCTACAATCAGAATAATTTTCACTGATAGTTATTATTTATTTTAAAAAAAATAATTTCAATTTCGTATTCCACTCCAAATGAGCCAAGATCATTTATGGCCTAATCAGGTTTTGAATTATGAATTGATTTATTCTAAAATAAACAATTCAAAATTCTCTCTTATAAATATTTTCTTTTTCTATTCCTTCATCATTATCCTCTTTCTTATATAAAACACACTCCTAAAATTCTAAATATTTATTCTAATTTTTATTTCAATAATAAACTAAATATTTTTAAATAAAATTTTATTTTATTTTTCATTTCAATATAATATAATTTTATTTCTGGTTGCCATTTCAAACCAAAAATATCTTTAATATCTTAGGAGTAATTTTGTCACACCCCGAGTTTCAAAATTCAGTAAATTTTTTTTAAAAAAAAATCAGAGTTCACAAAAATTGGGCGCAACAGACCGCCACACATATAGAAAATCCTCTATCCAAATAGACAGAGTCTTCCCTATACATGCACGGCTAGGAAAGTATAATATTATACAATCAGAGATCAAGTACAAAACTTAACTAAATAACATAATAAAACCTAATCAGTTCTTGACATATATATAAGTCATACAGTACTCAAAACATGTAAAATAAAAACTGATCATGATATATAAAATATCATAGTCCAAAATCCAAAACATCAGGGGGACAGCTCTATCGTGATAGCCTCACTCGTACGTCCCGTCAACTCCCCACCCGACGGACCTGAAAAATGGTCACCCAGGGGGTGTGAGATACATCGACAGTGTATCCCAGTGGGCACGACGAGCCGAGAAATAGCTAATCGTACCTACTGGGTACTAAAATCTGCGGATAGTAATAAATCAATGGATAAAGCTGAATACTGAATAAGCATGCTGATATAATACAGAAGTCAAATAGGTGCTGATATTAAATGACTGAAATCAAACAGGAACTGAACAATAAAGGGTACATGATAAATAACTATATGTAAATGATAATAGCTATGCATCAATGGTAGAAACTCAAATACCCAATCACATGCCACTATTGGTCTCGTAGGACCTCAGGCTAAGCCACCGATCCGCACTATAACTGGCTGACATATCTGCACTCACAGAGGCTCCGCCTCCCGATGCAAAGGCTCACGGGTCCACTCTCCAGACCACTATACCGGTAAAGAACACTAATACGGGGGCCAGACCGCTAGTGTACGTGAAGTACAGCAGTGCGTGGCAAGTCACAATGCTATGCTCAAGCTCTCGGTCTAATGACCGAATAGTCGGCAAACCAGCCGAGATATCCCAACAGGGATGCAGATAACTGTATATCAATCATATGTCATATCATGCAGTCCGGAATACAATAAGTATATAAATCCGAATAAAAGCAAGTCAAGCATGCATGATATCAGGAATATAGATGTCTGTATATAACAATCAATCATGGGTCTATCATGCATAATTGAAGCAAGTATCTCTGGATATAAATGCAGTATAATAGATAACAGATATGATGAACAGGCATGATCTGACCATGAAATCAACTGTGCTGAGATATATGAACTGATATAAGGTAAACAGGAAATGTCCAAGTAATAAGTGTCATAATCAATGAAACAGGTATACTCAATCAGGGCTAAGTCAAAAACAGGTGTCCGACTGGACTAAAGCAACCAGAGGGCCGAAAAGATAAAGCCCGGACCGAAGATAACCCACCTGTGAGTAGGCCGATCCCGAACTCCCGCTAATCACTGGGAGACTGGTGCTGAACTGCTGGGACCTGAACAGAAACTAGAATCAGAAACAGACTCACTCATACCCATCCCGATAACACTAAAGTAATACAGCGTTAACACGGGTCAACTTAGCCGGGAACCGTAAAATCGTCGACAATTTCGCCAATTTACGGAACGGAATCCAATTCCCACTCAACTAAAACCTACAGACTTCTAACAAATTGACTAGACGGTGTGTAAATACTGTCTAGAGACAGCCAGCATGCTACAATTGCAAGTTGATGCCTAACATATTTAAAATTTGCATAAAAACACTATCTTAAATATTGTTTCGATTCGTTCTCGCAATCTGGGAAACCAAAGACAACGCCGTAAGTTTCAGCGCATCCGTTTCGACGAGACGAAACTCGTGCTCACAGGCTTAGGCCAGCACAAAGCCCATTTACAAAGTTGGCCCATAAACTCTTAGGGCCCAAAATGACACTAAGCTATAACATGTAAAAGACTTGATCAAACTGAGATTAAACGTGAGCATGGTGCACACTGAGGTTAGAGAAGTGAGGTGCTCACCTGCTGCACGCCAGATGGTGGCCGGAAAAGATCGCCGGAGCAACTCCCTCCAATGACCTAGGCTCGGGTTGGGGTATCTTGCTAAACCCTGGTGCCAAAGACCAGAAGAGATGAGCATCAGACAGAGGGCAACTCCAGACAAAGTTTGGACTCGGCCAGCCCCAGCGCCGGTGGCCGGAGGCGGCGGCGGCCGGGAAAATACCCAACCCAACACCATTAAACACAAGGTTGGAAAAACTTATTTCCCCAGAGCTCACTGTCCAAAGTAAAATGATGGAACTTATCTAGGAGATGTTTAGGACTGACCTAGGTTGTGAGCCGGCGACCAGAGGCGGCGGCGGCGGCGGCCGGAGCTCAACCTCGGGTTGCAAGATGGTGCAACTACGGGGAGAGGAAACCACACGTTAGAATCTTCATGCAAATGCATGCAAGGCATCACAGAGACCAAAGGACCTTACTTGGGTCACTCGCCGGCGGCGCGGAGCGTCGGCGATCACCGGAGCTCGAGACAACCCAACTCGGTGAAGAAATAAGGCCTCTAATGGCGGATTCCGGCTGGCGGCTCCTGGACCGGCGCAACTTGGACCAAAGTATTCCCCTTGGTGCCAGGAAGCTTCCTGTGGTGGTTGCCGGCGACGGGTATTAACGGCGGCGCCGGACGGCGAAGCTCGACCAAAGACCACTTTCACCCGAAACTAGGGCAGGCTCGATCGGCTTGGATACTTGTCCGATGATCCTCAAACTTCGGGAGTAGGTTGAAGTCGACGAAAGGAACAATCCCAACGTCTCTGATCTTGAGTTCAACGGCCGGATTAATACGGCGCCCAAGATCGGTCAATTTATCAACTTCCGGCAAGAAGTTGCTCCCGCCGGCGATAGGGTCGACGGCGGCGGCTCAGGCTTCACATGAAGGATCCCCTCGATGTCAGAAACCGCTTGCAAGGGTCCAAGGCCGCAAGAATTTTAAAAACTCCCAACCTCTTTCCTCACCGGAGAAAAGAAGAAGAAGGAAGGTGGTGGCGGCGGCGCACGGCGGCGGCTGGCGTCGGCTTCACCCAAGCTCGGTTGAGGCCACACAGAGGAACTCTCAGAAGAGGTTTGGACCAACCCAACAACTCAAGGCAACTCCCACTCCAAAACTCGAGAGATGCCACCTATTTATAGACTTCCTTGGGCCTTACCGGCGACGTGAGTGGAGCTGGCGTTCGGCAACCGAGGAGGCGCGTCCGTTACAAGGTGGAGGAGGTGGGTGGAGCACCGGTTACGAAGAGGAAGGGGCAGAGGGGAGTTCGGTTTCCCCAACACACGCATACATGTGTTTAAAACACATTTTGCTAAAAGCCCCTCTTTCTTTCAGTATTTGGACATGAGTCCTTAACAAAAGTTACTCCTCTTATAGTTTAGTCCCTCACCTGTAAGCCGCATGCTTTTCGGAGCAAAAAGTTGTGGATTTTTCTGCAAAATACAGTATTTTTTGTCGTATTTCACGCATTTCGATGCATTTTGCTAGTCGAAATGAAAAACGGATTTCGCCACGACGTCCGACACGTCGAAATCTATAAAGTAGCAATTTTTGTTTTTCGACGCGATGCCCAGATAAAATCTCGATCCATAATTACTATGCAAAAATACAGTTAATTATGCTTTTTGAGACTCCAGGTTCGTCAAACGAAAATTTCGTCAGTGCCATTGCGTTCAGATCGACGAAACCGTTCGAAACGACTACCTGGATCACTATATTCGGAATCCGAACAGTGAATTGGTCAGCGTTGCACTCGATGAAATCCCGAAATTGGGGTTACTGTTCATCTACAGTAACTCACTTAAGTGGTACTGTGCGCAGGCCACTGCCACATTGGTCGCGGCATTTACCCGCTTCTTCATCGATTTCTGGAAGATTCGACTATCAGATCGAAATGTGCTGAATATGAATCTCGTTCAGTTCGACGAGACGATCACAACGGTCATCTCAGATTTTCAAGATCATGACCTGATCAGAAAATATCCTTTTTGCCTCGTAAATTGTGCAACTTGCACACCGGCGATTGACCAAGTAGGTCAATATAGGTCATTCGAATCCAAATTCAGGTTGAAAATCACTTTTTTAATTTATTTAATTAAAAATAAAATATTCCAGAGTATTACATCACTCCCTAAAAAGAAGTTTCGTCCCCGAAACTTAGTACAACTAGGAGGTAAATAAATGAGGAAAACGCTCTAACATGCCCGACTCGCGCTCCCAAGTGGCTTCGCGCTCCTCATGGTTCTCCCATTGTACCTTGACATAGGGAATCGATCTGTTCCTCAGCTTCTTCTCATCTTGTGCAAGGATCTTCAGAGGTGTCTCATCATAACTCAGATCCTCACGAAGCTGGACAGCGGTGGGGCTGATGACATGTGAAGGATCCCTGATGTACTTCCGGAGCATAGAGACGTGAAAGACGTTATGCACACGGGCGAGACTAGGAGGAAGTGCCAGTCGATATGCTACAGGACCAATACGCTCCAGAATCTCAAAGGGACCGACAAAACGAGGACTAAGCTTTTTGCGGATCCCAAATCGCTTAATTCCACGAGTTGGTGACACCTTAAGCAGGACATGGTCACCAACTTGGAACTCCAAATCTCGTCGTCGCTGGTCCACATAGCTTTTCTGCCTGCTCTGTGCGGTCAGCAACTGCTGTCTCGCTATGCGCACTCTGGCCTCAGCATCCTCAAGTATCTCTGGCCCGATAACACGGCGCTTACCGACGTCATCCCAGCAGATGGGGGAACGACATCGGCGTCCGTACAGTGCCTCATAAGGAGCCATACCGATACTCGCCTGATAACTGTTGTTATAGGCGAACTCCACCAAAGGAAGATACCGGTACCAGCCGTCTCCGTACTCAAGTACACAGGCTCTCAACATATCTTCCAGTGTCTGAATGACTCGCTGAGACTGCCCGTCACTCTGTGGGTGGAAAGCAGTACTGAAGTTCAATTTCGTGCCCAAAGCCTCCTGTAGATTCTTCCAGAATTGAGACACAAAGCGAGTGTCCCGATCCGAGACGATCGACACCGGAACGCCATGGAGTCGAACGATCTCATCAATATAGATCTCTGGGCAAGTCGATCTCGGGTCCATGTCGTGTGTATCGGCAGAAAGTGAGCCGACTTAGTAAGTCGATCCACAATGACCCAAATCGCATCATGCCCTCGCTGGGACCGAGGCAGACCGGTCACGAAGTCCATAGTAATCTGCTCCCACTTCCAAACTGGTACAAGAAGCGGTTGTAGTTTCCCCGCCGGTCTCTGGTGTTCTGCCTTCACCTGCTGGCAAACCAAACACTGAGCCACATGGTTCGCCACATCGGCCTTCATCCCAGGCCACCAGTAGTGCTGCTTCAGATCCCGGTACATTTTAGTCCCTCCTGGATGTACCGTATATAGGGATCGATGAGCCTCTGCAAGAATTTCCTTCTTTAATTCACTATCATCTGGAACACACCAACGGCCCCTAAATCGGATAGAGCCATCTGCATGCAACTGATAATCCTCCGTCTGGCCCAGCGATATCAATTCTCGAATCTTCTGGAAAGAAGGATCTGACTGTTGTCCCTTCTTTATGCGATCGTGTAAGGTAGGCTGCACTACCATCGCTAAAAGTCGAGCAGTCGTTCCTGTAGGAACAATCTCCAACTCCAGTCGCTGGAACTCAGAAATCAGACAGTCCTGCTCCGTGATCATCAGTAACTCTGGCGATACATGCTTCCTACTCAAAGCGTCAGCCACGACATTGGCTCGACCTGGATGATACTGAATAGTGAGATCATAATCCTTTAGCAGTTCGAGCCAACATCGCTGCCTCAAGTTCAACTCTTTCTGTGTAAAGAGGTACTTAAGGCTCTGGTGATCAGTGTAGACCTCACAGTGGACTCCATATAGATAATGCCTACACAGCTTGAAAGCGAAAACTACCGCCGCAAGTTCGAGATCATGCGTCGGATAGTTTTGCTCATAAGGCTTCAGCTGTCGAGAGGCGTAGGCTATCAATTTCTCGTTCTGCATCAGAACACAGCCGAGACCGATCCGAGAAGCGTCACAATATACGACAAAATTCTCACCTTGGACCGGTAATGCCAATATAGGTGCTTCAGTCAGTAGCCGCTTCAACTCATCAAAAGCTAGCTGGCACTCTGGAGTCCATATGAACATCTCCTCCTTCCGGGTTAAACGAGTCATTGGAGAGGCGATTTTTGAAAACCCCTCGACGAACCGTCGATAATACCCCGCAAGACCCAGAAAGCTGCGAACCTCAGTCGCACTGGTCGGCTGTGGCCACTCCTCGATAGCCTCAATCTTCTTAGGATCCACAGCGATACCATCAGCAGATATGATATGCCCAAGAAATGCGACTTCCCTGAGCCAAAAGTCGCACTTCTTGAACTTGGCATATTGTTTGTTCTCCTGCAAGACTTGGAGAACCTGACGAAGATGATCCTGATGCTCCAAATCGCTCCTTGAATATACAAGGATGTTGTCAATGAATACCACGACGAAACGATCTAGGAAGGGTTTGAATACCCTATTCATCATATCCATAAAGGCAGCTGGGGCATTAGTCAGCCCAAACGGCATCACTGTAAACTCATAGTGGCCGTATCTGGTACGGAAAGCGGTTTTCGAAACATCCCCCGCTCTAATCCGTAACTGATGATATCTGGATTGCAAGTCGATCTTGGAAAGTACCACCGACCCCTGGAGCTGGTCGAAAAGATCGTCAATCCGAGGGAGAGGATAGCGGTTCTTAATTGTAACCTTATTCAACTCCCTATAATCAATGCACAGACGCAGACTACCATCCTTTTTCTTCACGAAGAGCATAGGTGCGCCCCAAGGAGAAATACTGGGTCGAATGAAACCCAAGGCCAGTAAGTCTTCTAGCTGCATCTTCAACTCCTTCAACTCAGCAAACGCCATGCGGTAAGGAGCTCGCGAAATAGGAGAGGTGCCAGGAATAAGATCGATTACAAACTCGATTTCCCGCTCGGGTGGCATCCCCGGAAGCTCAGCAGGAAATACATCAGGAAAATTCCGCACAACGGGGATATCCTCAATCCGACGAGTAACAGTAAGGGTGTTGACAGCCATGGCAAGATAAGCCACACACCCCCTCTCGAGACGACGAACTCGGGTTACATAACAGATCCCTAAATAAGCTTGAAGGCTCGAAACCCGAGTAGATCAACTCCGCTCCACCAAGCGGATTCAAAGTCAACCTTCGAAAGGTACAGTCTATAGTAGCCCGATACTTAGACAACCAGTTCATCCCCAAGATCACGTCGTATTGACGAAGTTTGAGGACGAACAAGGATATAGGGAAACTCCGTCCACCAAGGTGAATCGGGCATAACCGGAGCTCCTCACTAATAAGAACACTATGACCAGGAATCTCTACCCAATAACGGTGTCTAGTCGGCTGAACAACAATATCATGGGAACTGACGAAGTGGGTAGAAATAAAAGAGTACGAAGCCCCTGTGTCAAATAATGTCCTAGCATGATAACCAAAAATAAAAGTAGTACCTGCTAGGTTCTCCTTTGGAGTAGGCTCACCCTGAGTCAGAGCAAAGACGCGTCCACTAGCAGTCTGACGCGTCCCTGTAGGTGGTCGAGGAAGAGGGGGACGCCCAAAGGAAGCAGAACTAGGCGTCGGACCCTGTCGTCTAGGTGGTGCAGCTGGTACAGGAGCTGTTATCCGCGCAGGTGCAGATCCACGCGGGCACGCCGCAGCCATATGTCCAGGCTGACCGCACTTGAAGCATCGGCCATGCTTCTGGACACAGTCGGTCGCACGGTGCGTACCCCCACAGAAAACGCACAGCCGGGGCCCCCAGTTGGGGTTGACAATACCACTAGTGGCCGGTGATCTCCGGGGCCACTTCTTCAATCGCGGCCGCTTCACCTTCTTGTTTTGGTGCGAGGATCCACCACCGCTCTCGGAAGATGCTCGCCTTTTGCCTTTGTCCTTATCTGCAGCATTCCGCTCAGCGCGAAAGATAAGGACGTCCGCCTTTATAGATAAGCACCGCTCCACATAGTTGTCGAAGTCGGTGATCAAGTGGGATGAGAGCTGGCGGCGAATCTCATGTCTCAGTCCCTGGGAGAAGAGTCGCACCTTGCGCCATTCCTCGCGCACTGCCTGAGGAACCAGATCAGCAATGCGCATGAACTCCTGTTCATACTCGCGGACAGTCTTGTCTCCCTGCTTGATATTTTCTAACTCCCGCTCGAGACCCTCCTTGGTGGTCTCCTTCAAGTGATGGTGGTACATTGCCGACTTGAAATCTTCCCAGGTGGGTTCAGGCCGACCCAGGAAGTGATGCTCTCGATGACGTCTCCACCATTTCGAAACCCTGACCTCAAGGCAATGCACCGCGATATGCACTTTGTCGCGGTCCTCCGTATACACATCTTGGAATAGCTTTTCCATATGGTCGATCCACTGTTCGACCCCCCAATGATCATCATCTTTGCCTTCGAATACTTGTGGTTTGAATTTCTTGAACTTGAGCAGAACAGCCTTTGCTCGAGCCTTCTTTGCTTGATCAGCCTCGTTATTGATATCAGGATCAACGACAGGGGAGACAGATCGGGATAACGCAGATGCCATCACAGTAGTGACAGCAGGGGCAGCAGCAACTCCTGGTACCGCAATGGAAGTTGCGGCGACATCTGGAACTGGCCCCGCAGGTGGTGGTACAGGGTCAACAACTGGCTCTGCCAAACCCTCAGGCTCGGCAACGGCCAGTGCAACTGGGGGTGCAACCGGCGGTGTAATATTCGGGACAGCTGGTGGGGGAACAGGTGGGACAGGAGCAGCAGCCTGCTGCTGTACTAGATGCTCGACCATCCCAGCCAAAGCCGTAAGCTGAGCCTCAACTCGCTCCATACGGCCCCGATCTTCGGGCTCTCTCGGCACTTTGGGTGGTCGGCCGACACCACGGCCAGAACCTGCACCAATTCCACGCCCACGACCCGGAGGACGAGCCATCACTGTAACAATGCAACCAGGTTAGGAATGGACTCGATCAGTGAAGTTTGAATTCCTTAACTCACAGACTCGATAATACCCAGCGTTCTCACGTAACCAGTCATCCTAGGGTTCATCCTAACCAGAACCTATCCATTATTCCTAGGTACCGTGTACCTTTTGCTCTGATACAATAAAATCTGTCACGCCCTGAGTTTAAAAATCCAGTAATTTTTTTTTTTTAAAAAAAAAAATCAGAGTTCACAAAAATCGGGCGCAACAGACCGCCACACATATAGAAAATCCTCTATCCAAATAGACAGAGTCTTCCCTATGCATGCACGACTAGGCAAGTATAATATTATACAATCAGAGATCAAGTACAAAACTTAACTAAATAACATAATAAAACCTAATCAGTTCTTGACATATATATAAGTCATACAGTCCTCAAAACATATAAAATAAAAACTGATCATGATATATAAAATGTCATAGTCCAAAATCCAAAACATCAGGGGGACGGCTCTATCGTGATAGCCTCACTCGTACGTCCCGTCAACTCCCCACCCGACGGACCTGAAAAATGGTCACCCAGGGGGTGTGAGATACATCGACAGTGTATCCCAGTGGGCACGACGAGCCGAGAAATAGCTAATCGTACCTACTGGGTACTAAAATCTACGGATAGTAATAAATCAATGGATAAAGCTGAATACTGAATAAGCATGCTGATATAATACAGAAGTCAAATAGGTGCTGATATTAAATGACTGAAATCAAACAGGAACTGAACAATAAAGGGTACAAGATAAATAACTACCTATAAATGATAATAGCTATGCATCAATGGTAGAAACTCAAATACCCAATCACATGCCACTATTGGTCTCGCAGGACCTCAGGCTAAGCCACCGATCCGCACTATAACTGGCTGACATACCTGCACTCACAGAGGCTTCGCCTCCCGATGCAAAGGCTCACGGGTCCACTCTCCAGACCACTCTACCGGTAAAGAACACTAATACGGGGGCCAGACCGCTAGTGTACGTGAAGTACAGCAGTGTGTGGCAAGTCACAATGCTATGCTCAAGCTCTCGGTCTAATGACCGGGTAATCGGCAAACCAGCCGAGATATCCCAACAGGGATGCAGATAACTGTATATCAATCATATGTCATATCATGCAGTCCGGAATACAATAAGTATATAAATCCGAATAAAAGCAAGTCAAGCATGCATGATATTAGGAATATAGATGTCTGTATATAACAATCAATCATGGGTCTATCATGCATAATTGAAGCAAGTATCTCTGGATATAAATGTAGTATAATAGATAACAGATATGATGAACAGGCATGATCTGACCATAAAATGAACTGTGCTGAGATATATGAACTGATATCAGGTAAACAGGAAATGTCCAAGTAATAAGTGTAATAATCAATGAAACAGGTATACTCAATCAGGGCTAAGTCAAAAATAGGTGTCCGACTGGACTAAAGCAACCAGAGGGCCGAAAAGATAAAGCCCAGACCGAAGATAACCCACCTGTGAGTAGGCCGATCCCGAACTCCCGCTAATCACTGGGAGACTGGTGCTGAACTGCTGGGACCTGAACAGAAACTAGAATCAGAAACAGACTCACTCATACCCATCCCGATAACACTAAAGTAATACAGCGTTAACACGGGTCAACTTAGCCGGGAACCGTAAAATCGACAATTTCGCCAATTTACGGAACGGAATCCAATTCCCACTCAACTAAAACCTACAGACTTCTAACAAATTGACTAGACGGTGTGTAAATACTGTCTAGAGACAGCCAGCATGCTACAATTGCAAGTTGATGCCTAACATATTTAAAATTTGCATAAAAACACTATCTTAAATATTGTTTCGATTCGTTCTCGCAATCCGGGAAACCAAAGACAACGCCGTAAGTTTCAGCGCATCCGTTTCGACGAGACGAAGCTCGTGCTCACAGGCTTGGGCCAGCACAAAGCCCATTTACAAAGTTGGCCCATAAACTCTTAGGGCCCAAAATGACACTAAGCTATAACATGTAAAAGACTTGATCAAACTGAGATTAAACGTGAGCATGGTGCACACTGAGGTTAGAGAAGTGAGGTGCTCACCTGCTGCACGCCAGATGGTGGCCGGAAAAGATCGCCGGAGCAACTCCCTCCAATGACCTAGGCTCGGGTTGGGGTATCTTGCTAAACCCTGGTGCCAAAGACCAGAAGAGATGAGCATCAGACAGAGGGCAACTCCAGACAAAGTTTGGACTCGGCCAGCCTCGGCGCCGGTGGCCGGAGGCGGCGACGGCCGGGAAAATACCCAACCCAACACCATTAAACACAAGGTTGGAAAAACTTATTTCCCCAGAGCTCACTGTCCAAAGAAAAATGATGGAACTTATCTAGGAGATGTTTAGGACTGACCTAGGTTGTGAGCCGGCGACCAGAGGCGGCGGCGGCGGCGGCCGGAGCTCAACCTCGGGTTGCAAGATGGTGCAACTACGGGGAGAGGAAACCACACGTTAGAATCTTCATGCAAATGCATGCAAGGCATCACAGAGACCAAAGGACCTTACCTGGGTCACTCCCCGGCGGCGCGGAGCGTCGGCGATCACCGGAGCTCGAGACAACCCAACTCGGTGAAGAAATAAGGCCTCTAATGGCGGATTCCGGCTGGCGGCTCCTGGACCGGCGCAACTTGGACCAAAGTATTCCCCTTGGTGCCAGGAAGCTTCCTGTGGTGGTTGCCGGCGACGGGTATTAACGGCGGCGCCGGACGGCGAAGCTCGACCAAAGACCACTTTCACCCGAAACTAGGGCAGGCTCGATCGGCTTGGATACTTGTCCGATGATCCTCAAACTTCGGGAGTAGGTTGAAGTCGACGAAAGGAACAATCCCAACGTCTCTGATCTTGAGTTCAACGGCCGGATTAATACGGCGCCCAAGATCGGTCAATTTATCAACTTCCGGCAAGAAGTTGCTCCCGCCGGCGATAGGGTCGACGGCGGCGGCTCAGGCTTCACATGAAGGATCCCCTCGATGTCAGAAACCGCTTGCAAGGGTCCAAGGCCGCAAGAATTTTAAAAACTCCCAACCTCTTTCCTCACCGGAGAAAAGAAGAAGAAGGAAGGTGGTGGCGGCGGCGCACGGCGGCGGCTGGCGTCGGCTTCACCCAAGCTCGGTTGCGGCCACGCAGAGGAACTCTCAGAAGAGGTTTGGACCAACCCAACAACTCAAGGCAACTCCCACTCCAAAACCCGAGAGGTGCCACCTATTTATAGACTTCCTTGGGCCTTACCGGCGACGTGAGTGGAGCTGGCGTTCGGCAACCGAGGAGGCGCGTCCGTTGCAAGGTGGAGGGGGTGGGTGGAGCACCGGTTATGAAGAGGAAGGGGCAGAGGGGAGTTCGGTTTCCCCAACACACCTATACATGTGTTTAAAACACATTTTGCTAAAAGCCCCTCTTTCTTTCAGTATTTGGACATGAGTCCTTAACAAAAATTACTCCTCTTATAGTTTAGTCCCTCACCTGTAAGCCACACGCTTTTCGGAGCAAAAAGTTGCGGATTTTTCTGCAAAATACAGTATTTTTTGCCGTATTTCGTGGAATTCGAGGCATTTCGCTCGTCGAAACAAAAAACCGATTTCGCCACAACGTCCGGCACGTCGAAATCTATAAAGTAGCGATTTTTGTTTTTCGACGCGATGCCCAGATAAAATCTCGATCCATAATTACTGTACAAAAATACAGTTAATTCTGCTTTTCGAGACACCAGGGTCGTCAAACGGAAATTTCGTCAGCGCCATTGCGTTCATATCATCGAAACCGTTCGAAAAGACTATCTGGATCACTATATTCAGAATCCGAACAGTGAATTGGTCAGTGTTGCACTCGATCGATGAAATTTCGAAATTGGGGTTACTGTTCATCTATAGTAACTCACTTAAGTGGTACTGCGCAGAGGCCACTGCCACATTGGTCGCGGCATTTATTCGTTTCTTCATCGATTTCTGGAAGATCCGACCGTCAGATCGAAATGTGCTGAATATGAATCTCGCTCAGTTCAACGAGACGATCACAACGGTCATCTCGGATTTTCAAGATCATGACCGGATCAGAAAATAGCCTTTTGCCTCGTAAATTATGCAACTTGCACACTGGCGATTGACCAAGTAGGTCAATATAGGTCCTTTGAACCCAAACTCAGGCTGAAAATCACTTTTTAATTTATTTAATTAAAAATAAAATATTCCAGAATATTACAAATTTTTTAAAATTTATAATTTCTATACATACAATTTTTAAATACTATAAATCAGATATATATTAAATTGGATTTTACTTTTAAAATATTAATTATCAAATATTATTTATAATTTATATATATAGAAGCACACCATGTTCAGATAGAGACAATTTCCTCTGTAGCTTTATTAAAAAAATAAAATCCCAATTTAGTCTCATTATGATGAATTTTTTTTAAAATAGCTTAATAATATTTATATAAATTTATATATTAATTAAGAAAAATTTTAATTTTGTTTTCTCTCCTTCCTTACTTCCAAAGGCATCACATTATTAGGAGAGAGAAAATCATTTTTTTTTTAAATTTTTATAATCTCTGTATCAACTTTCGTTTTAGATAAAAATATTACTGTAAATAATATTATTATAAAAAATTATTTTATATTATTATGAAGTATCTGTATAAAAAAATATATATTATGAATGATATTTTAAAATAATAAATAAAATAATATGGTAACCTATTTTGACTCTGAGCCATTGATTCCACTTAATATTATCTGTTTGATCTCGACTAAAATATTTTTGACTATTATTTTATCGCTTTTATTTATAAGCAGTGTATAATTATATCATCTTTATATTATATATTTTTTTAATTATATCAATTACCATATTGAGTATATAATCATAATAAAAATAGTTATTATAATAATAAAATTATTATTATTAAATTATTTTATTAGCCAGTAGTAAAATATTAATTTAATTTTTTTAATCTAATCATCTAAAAGTAAGACTAGATGAAAAAGTAATTTTTAAGCCTACATTATTGGAATGTCAATGGCTACGAATATCAGAAATTTTATCCGAATTCGAATCCGAACAGAATCAATTTATCCGATGTTAAATAGATATTGATTCGAATATGGATATAAAACTAAAAATTCGATGAATTTGAATTTAGATATAAATTTTGACTGTACTAAATCTGAATCCAATCCGAATCTGATCTGAATCCGAATTAATTTTACGTTATATAATATATGTGTATATAAATATTTGATATTATATTTAAATTTAAAATTTAAAATTTTAGATTTAATGTAATATATTTTAAAATATTATAAAGAGAAAAAAAATAATTATTTCAGATTTAAATTTTCAGATTCAAATTTAAATTTTGAATATTTGATCAGGTTCGAATTTAAATATAAATTTTTAAAATTCGTAGAATTTAAATTCAAATTGAATTTGGTAGTTGGGTTTGGTAGTCGGGTTCCAATTAAAACCCGACTCGTCGACATTCGTATACATTAGACATTAGATCATATTTGGTGGCATTAATTGCTTAGTAGACAACTGATAAGTCGTGTGGGTCCTGCTAGCCATTTCAACCTCTTTTTGTTTATTTTTTATTTATTTCAGGACACAGAGCCCACGTGCATAATGTTTTTACAATCTATTCCATAATTTTATTATAAAATAAAAAATAAATTATAAAGAATAAAATCTTTTAATTTTTAAATTTTAATTTAATATACTTACTAATGCAAATAATTTTTTAAATTTTAATTAGTTATAA
Source organism: Tillandsia fasciculata (assembly GCA_029168755.2). NCBI lineage: Eukaryota > Viridiplantae > Streptophyta > Magnoliopsida > Poales > Bromeliaceae > Tillandsia > Tillandsia fasciculata. The sequence continues at coordinate 21,517,024 of CM054936.1, forward strand.
TTTGACTATGAAGTATGTTATAATTTAGTTCTCAATTTTTTAAAATTATAATAATATTTCACTTGATGCATGATGATGCAACTATGATTAAAATATTATATTATTTTTATATTAATAATTTACTTATATTTATTAAAAAAAAAAAGACGGTAAAATTTAATTATAATAATTCAGCAAGTTTAGAAATTAACCCAAACCGCATGTCAAAATGCTTATGCCCAGTTATTATTATTAGTGTTCATATTTCTTATATATCCAATCACAACTCCACTATCTTAATCTATCTCTCTCCGGAGTCTTTCTGTAAATCTATTTACGAAAAATCAGCGAAAAACATATTTTTTTTAAACATTTTAGAATATATTCCGAAATACATAAAGACCCGCCATATGGACAAAAATTTTCTATTCAAATAGATAAAGTCTCTTCTGTATATATACGGTATAGCACCTGAATATTACAACACAACAACATATACAATCACAACATATGAACAACAACTAACAAAATGTAGTCAAAGAACAACATAATTCACAATTATAGATCAGGTACAATAATGTACTTGAAACTATAATTAAGAATAATCAATAAGTAAACTAACCTAAACGAGGAGATCTGAATAAAAGACTACACCAATTAAACTAAAGTAATCTACTAAATTAGAAACAACCTGAACAAAAAACGAAAACACAAAGAATCGTCCATGATCAAAATTCGGAATATGGCTCTCTCCAGTACTGTTCTCACGCATCGTCTTGATCCTCACCATCTGAGGTACTTAGAACCATAGTTAGTTAATTCGAATTCGGCAAAAATTCGGTACGGATATAATTCGAATAAAATTCGTATTATAAATTTTAAATTCGTTAAAAAATTCGGCTAAAAAACGGATTTATTAATTATTCAGATACGCGATTTATACGAAAATTATACGTTCATTAATTAAAAATTTGGAATCAAAAATTCGGTTATTAAATTAAATATTTTTTCAAAATTTATACTATTAACATAAATAATTATATATTTTTTAAATTAATTTAATAAACCTACTATATAAATAAAAAAAATACTCATTTAAATAAATAAATAAATAAATAAAATAATGAAAACATAATGTTAAAACACTCACAGAAAATTAAAAAAAATTCACAAATAATTTAAAAATTAGAAAAAAATAAATTTATAGATAAAAATATATTAGATTAACCAAAAACTAATATTAACTTCACTCACAAGTTATCAAAAATTAATTTAATACACAAATTTACAAATCACAACCCACAAACTGATCAAAGAAGATATGAGCGGCACTAACCCGATAGAGGTAGGGGTCCGAGGCGAGCAGCGAGCAGCATTCCGATGGCGACAATTGCGATGGCGAGCGGTTCGATCCGATGGCGAGCGGCAAGCGCACGCGGCAAAGGGGTTCCGACTTCCCATCATGCGGGACCTGGTGGGCAGGGTGGGAGGAGGTGTGCCGCGTGTGTGAACCTAGAACAGAGAAGGGATGGTATGATGTGAGCCAAAGGTATTTTTTTTTTCCTAAAGAGGTAAGCCGATTTTTTCTTTGGAAAAATTCGAATTCGCAAATTATTCGGGAATAATAGTTTGGCTAAAAAATTTTACGAATTTTTTTGAATCTTTGAAATAATTCGGAAAAAGCCTATTTAATTCGAATTCTCGAAAATTCGTGAATAACTTGTCAATTATTCGCGAATTAACTAACTATGCCTAAAACTGGAGTGTCACAATAGTACAGTAAAACTTTTCGAATGCAAAATGACAAAATAAAATTTGTCACATTTTTAGACATAGAAGGTCGAAACATAAATATTTCAGATTTTTAAAATATTAATTATCAAATATTATTTATAATTTATATATATATAGAAGCACACCATGGGCTGGGAGAGACAATTTCCTATCTAGTATTATTAAAAAAATATTTTAATCTAGCTTTTTTTCTAAAAGAATTTCTAATCTAGCTTTATTTTGATGAATTAAATAAAAAAATAATTTAATAATATTTATATAAATTTATATATTAATTAAAAAATAATATTATTTTTTCTCTCCTTCACATTTCAAGACATCACATAACTAGGAGAGAGATTTTTTTTTTAATTTTTTTTAATAATTTCTTTCAGATAAAAAAATATTACTATAAATAATATTATTATGAAAAATTATTTTAAATTACAGTGAAGTACCTATATAAAAAAAAACTATTACGAATAATATTTTTAAATAATAAATAGAATAATATGAGTAAATTTAATATTAGTTTTTTGATCTTGGTGTGAACATTTTCAATTATTATTTTAGCACTTTTATTTATAATTGAACTGGAATGCTATCGATAGCAAAAAAAATTTCATTGCCATCTATTTTGAAAGGTTTGAACAAAATAAATTTAAACATATCTTGATCACAATTTCTAAAACGTGATGAAGTAGGATCAACCCAAATCACTTGCTCCAACGGATCAAATACAAAATTACAAGATAAAAATTACACTAGCTTCCACAACCCAAATGTCAAATCCTCCAAATCTAAGAGAGAGTAATTCTCTTCTTCATTGATCAAGAAAAACGGATTCAGAAGAAAACTTCTTTGAAGAAGATTCCTTTTTTTTCTTTTTCAACTTCTTATCATGGAGAATGGTTTTCACCACTACGTATAGTGGTGGTTTCTAAACTGAAGTTTAGAAACCACCTCTTAGTGGGTCGGATCGGATTTGCCCATCATGGGTGATCCGAAATTCGATTAGAAAACCAACATATTTCTTTTCGATAATAGAGCTTTCAAAACGACGATTGATACCGTTAAATATGATTTAAACTATTTAAAAATTAAATTTTATATCTTTTTGATATTTTTTTTTTATCCATCAAGTGGGTATAAAAATGAATAGTTGAAAATAAATATACTTTATAAAGTAATGATAGAAGACTTGTAATCAACATAAAAAATATCGATCTTGTTTTAAATAGTTTTAAAAAATTTCTAACAAAATTTTAATTAATTTAAAATTTTTACGTCGTTAAACTAGTAAAAGGCTCATATTTACCATTAAAATTATAAATTTTGTAACCCTTTAATAATTAGATCAACGTTATCGAAAAAATTTAAAATTTAATTTCTAGATAGTTTAAATAGTTTAGACATATTCAACGATACCGATCGTCGATTTGAAAGCTCCATTATCAAAAATAAATTCGTGGCAACGAAACTCGTTTGCTATCCATAGCATTTTAGATCAACTATATATATATATATATATATATATATATATATATATATATATATATATATATATATATATATATATATATATATTTGCAATCTTTATTTTAATTTTAGGACTGGTGTTACGTTCATGTAATCTAAACCTTTTTATTTATAAAATTTATCAACTTCATAATTTTATAAATAATAAAATAGCAAAGTAACAACCATCGCTAGCATGCATCTATGACAAAACAATTTGATGGATAGCTCACAAGATCTCAAATTCAAAGTTGAATTATTTTATATATCTAAATAAATTTATTTTTTAAAAATAAAAAAAAAAGGAGAGTCCAAAAAATAATAATAATAATAATAATAATAATAATAATAATAATAATAATAAAGAATAGTAAATGTCACATTTCACAATCTATAGAATAATTGTAAAATATAAATTATAAGTTAATAAAATACTGTATTATACGGATACTGACACAGACACAAAACATGATACAAAAAAATAGGACAAGAATGAGAATTGGGTATAACTAAAATATTATTTTTAATATAATAATCTGAATTTATTTAGGCAAAATATTATAAATATTTTAAAATAGAATAATAAATAAATTCTAATGCTATATCAAACAAAGCTGAAGTATATACTAATCCGTTTTTAAAAAGAATATATTATCCACATTTGATATGTCTAAGTACATCTTATACATTACACATTAAAACTTCTATTAGAATCTAATTTCAGGACTCAACGTTGTTTACTATTTATTTTAATTTCAGGATCACTCACGGTCCAAGCGCTTAATATTTTAATATTTTATTTAATAATATTTTTATAATAAAATAAAGAATAAATTATAATTTTGATTCTCAAATTATAAAAAATATAATATTTTAATTCTTAAATTTTAATTAGTTATAATTTTTCACTCGAATAGACTACTGGGAGGGTAGAGTACGTTACAATTTAGTTTTCAGACTTTTTAAATTATAACAATATTTCACTTGATAACCAAAAAATAATTAAAATACTATATTATTTTGATATTAATAATTTATTCATACTTATTTGTAAAAAAGTTAAGTCGTGGGACTTAATTACAATACTTCAGCAATTTTAAAAATTAAAGTGTCACATGCCTTTCAGGTCAGGTAAAAAATTATACCAAATTAAAATTTGAGAACTAAATTGTAATGTGGCGTCTAGTTCGAATAAAAAATTACAACGAATTAAAATTTAAGAACTAAGGTATTATGCACCTCATAGTTTGAGGACCAAAAGTGTAATTTATTCTAAAGCTAAAGATAAAATTATATAACAAGAGAGTAAAATTTTTTAAATGTAGGATGATAAAGTAAAAATATTTTATTTACTTCTAAAAGATTAGTTTTTTTTAAAAAAATTCAAATAATTTTTTCAAATATTTTTATTAATTTTCATTAGGATTTACTACTGAGATTAGATTTTAAAAAATGTTTTGATAATTTTAAAATAAATTTTAAATTTTTGAATAGTAATAAAATGTAAATAATCAAAACATCCCCAATAATTCATCATGGCCCACTGCAATTTTAATCAAAAGATCCCCAATAATTCAGCATGGCCCACTGCAATTTGTGGTGCTTCTTGGTAGCTGCATTGTCACCTTATGATTTACTCCCAATTATTTGTTTACATAGTTCAAGTACATCCTCATCTCTCACTCCTCAAACCTGAAACATCTACTTCAAGAGCTTCTTTGATTGTAGTATTTTTTCTGATTAAATTTGAGATTATTTTGGAGCAGCTACTACCTCTTCAATCTCTTTTTTGGGTTTGTGGTTAGTTATGCTTCTTCTAGGCTACTAATTCTTTTTAGTTAATTTTCAAGTTCCAAAGTTCTATTTTGTGCTTCTTGTACTTATTATTTTTAATTAATTTATAAGTTCCAAAGGTTTTTTTTTTAAAAAAATTATTTTCTTTGCTATCAATTAGTTGATTCTGTATGATTCAGAGAGTATAGTATGCCTTTGTTGATTAATATATTGTTTGGATTCACATGATCTTTCGTAACAAGATAACAAGAGATAATGACTGAGGCAGAATAATTTAGTCTTATCAAAATCTTTCATTTTATTATTGATGGTTGAACATCTAAATCGATGATCAATAACATGCAAGATGATTAAAGATACATAATTTTTTTTAGAAAATGAGTTTTATGATTTTAAAATTTTATTTTCTGATTCCTTCTAAAAATTAGCAAAATCTTGGTCAATAGGAATAATCAAGATTAACACCCTTCTAAAAATAAAATAATTTTTTTTTTTTTTTTTTTAATTTACAATCTTAATTGTAGGTTTTGATCTAGATAGTTTGAGAGAATTTTATTTATTATTAAAAATTTAAATTTAGTTTGTCTTTTTTATTTACCTCTTTAACCAGTGTACTAGTATCATTTCAAAAGATAGCATACTATCCGTTTTGTTTATTCTTAAATAAACAATCTTGATTGTAGATTTTGATCTAGATAATTGAGAAAATTTTATTTATTATTAAAAATTTAAATTCAGTTTGTCTTTTCTATTTACCTCTTTAACCAGTGTACTAGTATCATTTCAAAAGGTAGCATGCTATCAGTTTTGTTTATTCTTTTTAAAAGTAAAATTAGCTGATAATATGAACCAATTAAGCTGCGAACTCAAAACCTCATATACCAACTACTAAATTCTTTACCGCTTGAGCCAGAGATAGTAAATAGAACTTTAACATATTGATGAGTAAATGATCTTATCTTTTTAATAAATTGCTATCAGATCAATCTTTAATAAAATCATATTTATATGCTAAATTTTTATTTGAATATAGTTTGTTCTCTCCTCAAATTAAATTTTGGTTTCGTCTATGCCTGCAACTTGTTATTTTTCTCTACTGTCTCTTGATGAACTAAAATATGTTGAGCTTGTGGTAATTAATAGAGATTATTATGTAATTTCATAAATTTTTGATACTATAATTCGAGGTATTAATTACTAAATTTATGAAGTTAAATTTGTATAAAGTTTAAATAAAATTTTAATTTTTATGTACGGATAGCATAGCCATACCTTAAATCATATTTACTTGTCTCCATTGTCAAATTGAACACCCAAACAAAAAAAATCTAAGACTCAGTTGACCACCATGGCCTAAGCACCACGGCCTAGCCCTCTTGCAAAATTTGTATAATTATAAATCTCGGTTAACCACCCTAGTACTGATTTTAAAATATTATCGGAGTTTCGCAAAGTAACACCCATAATAATAATAAAAAAAAATAATTGATTGTTGGTTTACAAGTCTCAAGTTTGAAATCTAATTATTTTATACGTACAAATAAATATTTTTTTTAAAAAAATAATAAATAACGTAATATTTTTTTTTCACAAATAATAATAATAATAATAAAGAATAATAAATGTCATACTTTACAATCCATAGATAATAATAAGTGAAAATAATAAATTAGTAAAATGTTATATTATATGAATACAGATATAAAATATGGCATCGGTTATAACGATTCGTCAATTTTTTTTTTTTTTAAAAGTAAGATAAGAGCATGGTTGGAATACAAATAAAATATTATTTTTAATATAATAATCTAAATTTATTTATAAAAAATACTATAAATATTTAAAAATAAAATAATAAATAAATTTAATTCTATATCCAACAAAGCTGAGGTATGGACTAATCCAATTAAGAAAAAAAATTATTATCTGCATTTGATATGTGTAAGTACATCTTATATATTGCAATATAAAAATTTTATTAGAATCTGATTTATCAGACATATTCTATAACATTAAAAAAATTATATATCAAAATTTTAAATTTTAAGTAATAATTTATTATTGAAATCAAAATTTTCGCCACATAAAAAAATGATTGGCTAAGGACATCAGCCTATAAAAAAGTGAGTCAACAAAGAGTGACCCGCGTCTTCATTAAGACCAACCTCAGTTACGTGAGAGTGCAGCACGTGGCGCACGCCATCGGCTAAAAGCATCAGCTGATAGAAGAAGCGGTATACGAGAAGGTTATCGTCTTATCCGGGACCAACCTTGGCCGAAGGAAAAATCGGACCACCTCAGCCGAATGACGAAAGAGGCGAAGTTAGGGTCAACTCTCGGCTGCTCGAGCCGCAAGAGGAAAGACACTGGAAGGAAGGAGTACGAGATTTAAACGCGAATCTGGTAATGGACTCCGAAATGGCAAGCGACACCCAGCATTGGAAAGCGCCGAAAATCACGCTTCGGCACGCCGATTAGTGGATAAACATGGACAAAAAACAACTACTATCCCATTGAGGAGAATCGACTCAAAAGAAAATAGTTGAGAGATATGCGATGATTCTCCTTAGATCACGCCGATTATCAAAATCAGCGGTCATAAACATGGTTCGTAAATATATATATATAACCGAATCATCGAAGAAAAAGGGGTCCTACAATCTCGTAAGCTAGTGACTACCCCTACTTTTCAATCCCTTTCATACCTACATTTACTGCTTACCTAGATAGCCTTTCATACCTGCATTTATTGCTTTTCTTACCACTTTCTTAGGAGTAGACTTACTTGTAATCGATTCCCTGTTACCCCTTGTAACCCCTTTCTAAGCAATATAATTTCAAATCGGCTATTTGGCCGTGTCAAATCATTGTCTCTGAATTCCAGTTCGACTCCTCTAGGCCGAACTTTGTTTACCTCCAAACCCTAGTTCAGCTAATCTAGGCCGAACTCTCTCAAGAGTTTGATTGAGAAGAACCCGACTATAACGACCCGGCCCACTAGCAATAATAACTCGTTGGGTCCAAACCACAATCCAAAATGCTTAAGCCCAGTTATTATTACTAGTGTCCATATCTTATATATACCCAAACACATCCACATTCCTATTCGATGTGGGACTATTGGGATATTAGAGACTCCCCCCGTTTAGGCCTAACGTCCTCGTCAGCCCAAACACACACACAGCAGCTCAAGATCACCAGGCGATGTGAGACTTGTCTCGCTAACCCTGTCATCTAGACTCAGGCTCAGCCGAGACTCGTCACACACTTTCGGCTGGTTAATGGTTCTAATACCAAATGTAACGACCCGACCCACTAGCAATAATAACTCGTTGGGTCCAAACCACAATCCAAAATGCTTAAGCCTAGTTATTATTACTAGTGTCCATGTCTCTTATAAACCCAATCACAAATCCATCCACATCTGATGTGGGACTATTGGGGGTGTCACAGACTCCCACCGTTTAGGCCTGACGTCCTCGTCAGCCCAAAGACGCACAGCCTAAGATCACCAGGCAATGTAAGACTTGTCTCGTTAGCCCTGTCATCTAGACCCAGGCTCAGCCGAGACTCATCACACACTTTCGGTTGGTTATTGGCTCTGATACCAAATGTAACAACCCGACCCACTAGCAATAATAACTCGTTGGGTCCAAACCACAACCAAAATTGTTAAGCCCAGTTATTATTACTAGTGTCTATGTCTTATATATATTCAAACACATCCACACTCCTATCCGATGTGAGACTATTGGGGTATCACACCGGCCGATCGGATCCCTCCCCGATTCGATCGCTTGATCCCTTTGGCACGTGGCGCATCACATTTAGAGGGTCACCCCTAGGGCTGATCGCGGACCGAATCCGGTCAACGATCAGCACAATATTTCGGCCGCAACAACTTTTTGGCACGCCCGATGGGATGCTCAGGTAAACTCTTTCTAAGTTCTACCGTTTAAAATGTCAGACGATAATGACTTGAATCTCCAAAGCCGAGTCGTTCCCAGACATTCAGGGAATGACCAAGCCAGTTGCGTCGGACACGCGGATAATCCGCCACTGACGCTACCAGAGATTCTTGAGACCAGCGAGAGGTTGGCACCACAGGAGCAGACCCTATTTGGTCTATTCGGGCAAATGGCCCGAATGTTAGAGACTATCGAGAGGATACAAGCATCCCTCGAGAGAAGCAGCCAAGCGCAAGATGCCCGGTTAGACTCAATATTGGCCGCGGTAACGGCCTCGAATGAAAAGATGGTTCGAATCGGGCAAGTGTTGACCTGAAATGAGCCATACAATAGAGGGTTTGCTTCCACCCTACCCCAGCAATTGCCAACATAATTGATTTCGATGGCGCCGGCAATGCCGACCGTGCAACCACAAAGAGTTGCGCCGCCGGCGGCTACTTATCAAGCGGCGCAGCCGCTCGGGGCAGTACAGCTGCAAGTGGCCCCGTACTAGACGAGAGCGAGGCCGATAGGGCAGAACATCGGCCATAAACTAGAGAACTACTGGGGGATTCCTCTGCCTCCCTCACCGCCGTTTGTCTAGCCACAAGCTGGGGGCAGGAACGGCGGTCAGGTCCCTCCAAAGGGACCGCCTCAGCATCAGGCTGGCAACAGTGAGCCGCCACTGCCACAGGCGTAACGGGCAGCCCCGACACCTGCAGTTGGGCTCGCTAAGATCCAGGCGCATCAAGCTGGCCACTGTAGGCCGCCACTTCCACCGACGCAGCTGGCAACCCCTGCACCTCAAGTAGGGCTCGCCGACATCCACGCCTATGTGGAGGAAATTATCCGCAACACCTTCGGCTCAGAGGCCAGGCCGGCAATTCAGCCAATGTTCAGGTCTACGTATTCTGCTCACATAGATACGAATTATCTGTACCCGGCCAATTAGAAGATGCTGAAGTTCGACAAGTTCTTAGGTGAAGACAACGAGAACACCTTCGAGCGCATTGCTCGATTCACGGCCCAATGCCGAGAGGCGGCCGCAAGCCCATTTCTAAAGATGAGGCTCTTCAACACGTCGTTAACCAAGACTGCGTTCTCATGGTACATGAGCCTACCTCATAACTTCGTCCGGAATTGGGACGAGTTGGAGTCGAAGTTCCATAAGCAGTTCTATCGGGCTGTGCCCAAATTGTCGGTTGCTGATATTGCATCATATCGGCAGAACACCAGGAAAACGGTCGAGGAATACCTCAACCGGTTCATGTGAGGACCCGGATCCCCACTTAAGAGTTTACTGTTGGTTTAGTGGCTTCTGGGAGTGTTTGTGCGCGCGTCGGGCCCAAGAAATGGATTCAGGGTGGAAATTGAAAGCAAGTTTGCTTAACCGGAGGCGTTTGAAAAATTTTAGAAGTGAAATTGGCCAAAACGGACATCGGATTTGGATTCAGCACGCGAAAACGATGAAAATGGACTATTTACTTGTATTTTTCGGAGCCCGGACACGAAAACACGAATTTCGAGGTGTGGTGGCACTGTTCCGGCGGCCGGAGAGGCGCCGGTGACGGCGGCGGGCGGCGGAGCGCAGCGGTGGGTGGAGGCACAGCCGCTCGGTCCACCGCGGAGGCGTGCGGCGGGGCGCGGGACACGTGGCAACCGCCCATTGGCGGGTCTGCAAGGCGCGGTCCACAGGAGCCGAACAGCGGCGCACGGACCGGGGCGCGCCAGGTGGCGGCCCCAGATTGGGTGGCGCAGGTGCGCGCGGTGCACCCGCGGGCGCACGGCTGCAGCCGTACGTGCACGCGGGTGCAGACGCGCGGGCGGCGCGCTGACCCCGCTGGCTGGCATGTCGGGCGGGGCGGCGCCGCTCCACGTGGCGCCGCGCCAGGGCTGGCGCCGAGCCGCAGGCGGGACACGTGGCGGCGCCCGATTTGCGGGCGCCGTTGTCCGCTGTTATGCGGACACGAGTCGCGCCCGGGCGCGTTCGGGCGCGAGCTGGGCCAGGCTTTCGGGCCGCACTGTGTGGGCCCGTTTCTTCCAGGCGCCCGAAAGGAGGGACACAGGGGTCATTTCTCGAAAAGATTTCTGGGCCTATTTATACCTCCACCTCTCCCTCTTTCTCTCCTCTTTCCGAATTCTAGAGAGAGAACGAGATGGAGAGGTCCTCTGTGAAGTTGTTCCTCTTGATATTTTGCACCCCGTGACGGATTTCCAGAATTTTTGGAGGCTCGACAACGGCGATCTGGATTTTACAGCGCGCCTCGACTTTCCCTTTTTTCGGCCCATCTTCGTCGCTTTTCAGTCCGAGAAGCCCCCTGCGCAGTATAGGAGGTCGTTTCCGACGATTTCTGCGCCGGTGTGTTCCTGAAAGGTAGGGCTTCATTGTCCTTGTTGGTGATTTCTCTGGATTCCGAATTTTTGGCACGGTTCTCGAGGCATTTCTAAGCCGCAATTTTTTTGGTGGATTTTCTGGACAGCAGCACCTTGTTGGATTTTTATCTCCGCACTCGAGGATCGAAATTCATCTTTTAAGGACTCTATCGACATCTACTCTTCGCAAGGATCGCCGTCATATTTTTATCGAAATTTTTGGAGTTCAGTTTATAGGTAAAAAATGCGCATCTTTGGGACTGTTCCTGCAGGTTGCTGTTCTTGGAATTTTGTTGGAATAAAGTGTAATTTTGGACCTTTTGTTGTACCCAGGGGAGTTTGCGAGTGTTTCTGGACCCGTTGGCGTTGGGAAAATTAGAGATATATGTTCCTGGGTATTTTCAACTGTGAGACTCTAGACAGTTTAGCACTTTCAGGTGGGTAGCTTCGTCTTCAATACCAGTGGACTGTGTGCTAATTCTTCATCGTAGGGAGCATGTATAAATTGCTAGTGTACTAAAAAGCATGTTAGAAGAGAGAATTAATGTTCATGTGTTGTTATGTCAATCATGTTGATTTTCCTACTTCCTAAATTACTACTATCCTTGGAACTTGACCTAACACCCCGTCATATGCTGCATGTTGACCAGACTAGTAGAAAACCCTCACTTGGGCTAGGGTTATTTTCTGCTTTAGACATCCACATTGTTCTTCTATTACTGGACATAGTGTCTTCCTCACCCGGTTAGTGGGCTGAGTGGTCGGATTCTCTTAGTGTCGGATTTATAACTGGGCTTAAGTATTTTGGATCTTTGGTTTGAGCCCAATAAATTATTTTTGCTAGTGGGTCGGGTCGTTACATTTGGTATCAGAGTCAATTACCAGCCGAAAGTATATGACGAGTCTCGGCTGAGCCTAAGTCTAGATGACAGGGCTATCGAGACTAGTCTCGCATCGCCTGATGATCTTGGGCTATGCGTGTAATTGGGCTAACGAGAACGTCAGGCCTAAACGGGGAGAATCTCTCGTCAGGCATAAACGGAGGGAGTATGTAACACTCCAATAATCCCACATCGGATGAAAATAAAATTGTGATTGGGTATATAAGAGACAATGAACACTAATAATAATAACTGGGCTTAAACATTTTGGGTCGATGGTTTAGGCCCAACGAGTTATTATTACTAGTGGACGGGGTCGGTACATTTGGTATCAGAGCCAATCACCAGTCGGAAGTGTGTGATGAGTCTCAGATGAACCTGAATCTATATGATAGGGTTAGCAAGACAAGTCTCACATCGTCTGGTGATTTTGGTCAATGTGTGTAGTGTTTGGGCTGACGAGGACGTCATGCCTAAACGGGAGAGTATGTGAAATCGCAATAGTCCCACATCGGATTGGAATGGAGTTGTGATTGGATATATAAGAGATATAGACACTAGTAATAATAACTGGGCTTAACTATTTTGGGTTGGTGGTTTAGGCCCAACGAGTTATTATTGCTAGTAGGACGGGTCATTACATTTGGTATCAAAACCCGCCGGCAGTGTGTGATGAGTCTCGGCTGAGCCTGAATGTAGATGACAGGGCTAGTAAATCAAGTCTCACATCGTCTGGTGATCTTGAGCAGTGTGTATGGTGTTTAGGCTAACAAAAACGTCAGGCCTAAACAGAGGGAGTCTGTGACACCCCAATAGTCCCACATCTAGACCTGACAAATAGGCGGGTTAGGTAATCCGTGGGCGGGTTATTATACCCGCGCGTCATATGGGTATGGATAAAATTTATCCGTAAATTTTTGGGTAGCCAACATCTTTACCCATACCCAGCCGCGAGCGGGCGGGCGGGTATGCAGGTTATCTGCAAAATTCTTTTTTTTTTCTATACTTTTCCAATGTAAAATATAAAATACATAATTTTTAAAAGTATACCATAATTTTTTTGAAATATTGCAACAAGCAATAAACAATATAAAATCTTTAAGGACATAAATTAATCCAAAACTTTTTTGATATAAAATTAATAAAGTTTTCATGATTATAGAGTCAAATATCTGTCACGCCCCGAGTTCAAAAATCAGTGTATAATTTTTTTTTTTTTTTTTTTTTTTTTTAAATCAGAGTTGCGAAAACAGCCAGGGCAATGACAGACCGCCACATATATAGAAGAGTCCCAATCCCCTATGGAATTGAGCCTTTTCTATATATGCACGGCTAGCTGTGCAACAACATCAGAGTACTAACTACGTACAACTCTAAACAAATATTACAAGTTAACTTTACAACTATCTTTGCAAATATACAACTGAAATACAAGTTCCTTTCTCTCAACATCTATTACATACTTTTCGGCTGTCCAGGGTCAACCTCTATATCGATACCTCGCCAATTCGTCCCGACATCCCAACACCCGCTCGACCTGAAAAACAGTCACCCGAGGGTGTGAGACACACCGGAGTGTATCCCAGTGTGCACGACGAGCCGAGAAATAGCAGATCGTACCTACTGGCATACAATACTAGAGGATAGTAAATGATCACATGTTAGGATAAGCAGATATATAATTTAGAGCTATAATTAATTCAACTGTTAAAAATCTTGAAGCAAGCATAGGCCGATAACTATAGCAGGAATAGAAATCAGGATAATCATGTGATATGATAAGAACAGGCTATAACAAAAGCAGACATATGCATCAAATAAATGATATATCAAATTACCCAATTTCAAGCCACCATATTGGTCCCATAAGACCTCAGGCAAAACTGCCCACCTGGCACCACCTAGTTGACATTCCCCAAACTAGGGTCACGGGTTGCCACTGCTAACCACTTTACCGGTAAAGAACATCTACACGGGTCATGACTCCGCTGATGTTCGTGAAGTACAACGGTGCGGGCGATCAAATGCAAATGGTCAAACTCACGGTCCACTGACCGGGTAATCGGCAACAAGCCAGAATCAATCCCCTTTGGGATGCAACAGTGATATGCTAACAATGTCTCTACTCAATGCAAGATCAACAACAATCTCAACTCAAATGCAGGAACAATCAAAAGCAACTGAACACTTATCATGCAGACTCACCAGTCATGCATACTAAACACATATTTTTGAGAAAAACATTTTGAAAAGTCCAAACCTCGAAGAGCGTTGCCCTCGTCCTATCAAACAAGAACAGACTCAGGCGACCCTACGAAGCTCGGTAAGTTTTAGGTCCAAACCTCGAAGAGCGTTGCCCTCGTCCTATCAAACAAGAACAGACTCAGGTGACCCTACGAAGCTCGATAAAAACATTTATTTAATAAAATCATGTATTTAGCAGCATAACGGGTGAACAACAAGCCGAAACAATCCAATCAACGATGCAATGTCAGAATCAACTGAGTCTTAACTTATATGTAGGAATAATCATCTACTCTTATAACATGGATCAGAATAATCAGGGGGTACTGATAAACAGGTATGCAAACTAGCAAATGACCAAAATCCCAATAAGGGTGCAATGCAGAGTATAATCAATAACCTCTAAAGCATAGATCAGGATATACTGATAATCAAGCATAAATATGCAAGCTAGCTAATGACCAATCAGGCATGGCAAATGTCCAGGAATAAAGTCATAATATCTGGAAGCAACTGAGAATCAATCATGCAAAACTATAAATCTCTTTTAGGAAAATATTTTGAAAACATGTTTTATGTCCAAACCTCGAAGAGCGATACCTTCGTCCTATCAAACAAGAACAGACTCCGGCGACTCTGCGAAGCTTGGAGACAAAACATGGGTTGAATAAAAAAAACACGTTTTAGAAAAATAATTGATCAAAAGGAAGGCAGGCTCAAATATCATCCAGGTTAACAAGAACAGGGGTCCAACCAATACCGTACACAGAGGGCCGAAGTGATAAAGTCCGGACCGAAGATAACCCACCTGTCAAATCGCAGGCGACTAGACTGAATCGACTGTACGCTCAGAACCAGATGCAAAGTGGAAAGACCTGAATCAAACATATTGATCAGGGATCGATTTTTAACTCTAACTTAATTCAAGTCAACTTAACCCTTTTAATTAATTAACCTCAGTGTTTGACAATCATACTTAGACCAATTACATCCCTTATTCCATCTTTGGCAAAATTACCAAATTGCCCCTCCTGGGAATTCCTTTTGGACTTCCGGGAGATTCGGGCTTTACAACCTAGCCGCTGGCTCAACCAGATTCTACTGGGACTCAACAGTCGGCTTGGTGAAACCGCTGTAATTTCTCAAATTACGCGATTGCCACCCGGATACCGTAAAATCGTCGATTTTGCCGATTTACGGATCGATATCCGATTTCCACTCAACGAGAGCCGTTGGAATCCTAACGAAAAGTTTAGGAAACATTTATGCACTGTTCTAAATAGTACGCAGTGCCAAAATTGCATTTAGACCCCTGGGGTTTCTAGAATTCACATTTTTAGCGTCATTTGAGCGCTGTTTTCGCTCGTTCTTTCAACTGGAAACTTACTTTAATGAAATGTCACTTTTAGTAGGTGACTTTTATCTTGCTGAACACCGTGCTCACCCATTTGTGGCAGCACGAAACCCGAGGCAAACTTCGGGCCATAAAATACTTTGCTAACCTAGTCAAAATGCATTTTTGTTTCTTCGAGACTTCAAAACCCAAATCTAACGCGAGCATTGCGTCCAGTGACTCCAAATTAGTCAAGAACTCACTGTCGCGACTTCGCAAACAGCCTAGAACAGAATTTGGGCCAACAATTTAACCTAAAGCTAGTTTATACATTAACTTTCAATCCATTCAATATCTGTTAAAACTTTGTATATAAAACTACCTCTGGACAGTGCCAGGACACTAGGGCTCACCTTTGGGCAGCCCAGAACTTGCTGGATCAAAGAGATCCAAAGCCTTGTTCTCTAACAATGTGTACAATGCTCCAAACTTAGTTCCACACAGAATCTGTTTGATCTGAAGTGAGCATCAAGCTCATGAGATTATTTGGAGCATCTTTCATATTTACTGTGAAGACTAATTCCAATTATTTCTTCATTGTGGCATTTTCACAAACAGGTGGTGTGCACCAACTACACAACACACACCACACCCAACCTTGAGTTGGTTCTCAGCCCACACTGCACCAAAGCCAGAATTTCTTGGAGCGAAATGCTCCTCCAGGTTGCAGGAGTTTTTCCAGCAACTTGGAGCAAGCCCAGAACCCACGGTTAGCCGAAGCTCGGGAAGAAGATGATGCTCCTTTGCTTTGAAATTCGTGACCAGCAACCCAAAGCTTCTGGGCCTCAGATATTGGTACCAACAGGTGCTAAACCTTACTACGATCTTACCTGAACCCGTGCCCGGCGACAGGACACGGCGGCGACACGGCGGAGCAAAGCTTCATTTCGAGCTCTTCCACCTCTAATGGCGGATTTCCACCGAGGCTGCATGGGCTTCATGCAAGGGCTTGGCTGGAATCAACTTGATCCCAGGAATCTTCCCGACTATTCCCGGGCCGCCGGAGTTGGCCGGAGCGCCGGCAAAGACATCATGAACCCATTTCGAACCCATCTTGGGCGCGCTTCAACCGTGCTGCATGGTTGCCATGCAAGGGCATGGATGCAACCCTCTCACTCAAAGGAAGCTTTCTGACCACTTGGTCGGAGGCGGGGAGGCTCGCCGGCGCCGGAGCAACAAGCTCGGCCGTGGTGCAATTTTCACCAAAACTAGGGCATCGAATTTCTTCGAAAATACTCAACCAAAATTTCTCAAAATTTTCAGAAATAATATAAGGGTCCTACAGTCCCTTCCTACAAAGTTTGAGCCATTTTAGTCCATCGGTTGCGGAGTTTTTCCGAGGTGAAGCAAATTTAGGTTTCCGGCCAACTATTTCTCCCGCCGGCCATGCAACGTGCATGAGGAGCTCAGGCTTGGTAGAGAGCATCACAAAGACCTAAAAAACCTACTGCTAGGGGTATCGGGCTAAATCAAACCCTGGTTTAGTGACCTTACCTTGGCCGGAGTTGGTGAAGGAGGGAAGAAGCCGGTATTGGTCCCTCTTCCACGCGCGGCCACGGCAGCCACCCAGGTTGCACCACAGGCACAAGGAACACCACAGAGCACTCCAAATCGAACTTTGAAAAGGTTTGGTCCAAGCTTCCTTCTCCTCTCTCTCTCTCTCTCGGATTCTCTCACTATGGGATAGTGTCCCTCGGCCAACACCAGAGCACAAGGTTGGTCTGGGAGATGCTGAGAGGTTAGGTGATGCTTCGGACTCCCCCCTGACTCCTCGTGCATGCACCCATGAAGATCAAGAGTCACTTATTCCATTAATGCAAGATTCTTTGTAAATTATCCTCAAACTCTGTTCACACTCAACCCCAGCCTCTGGGATCTTCACAGGAGATACAAAACGCACCCAACACCCCATGGTTTAAGCCCCTAAGTTTTTGGTACATAAAATATTGTAGTTTTCTCAAAATACCCCTTTTTTAGTGCATTTCACACATTTCGAGAAAATTCGCTTGCCATTTTGCGAAACGGACTTCGCCACGACGTCCGGCTCGTCGAGACCTGTCAAGTAGCGTATTCGTTTGATTTGTTTGACGCTCGGATAAAATCTCAGGCCATTAAGTTCGACGGATTATCGTCTGATGCACGCATTCTGATGCACCCGGGTCGCCAAACGCAAAATCCGTCAGTACCATTGCGCTCAGAACGTCGAAATTAGTTAGGTTTGACTACTCATACCCCTATATTGGGTTTCTAGATGGGGAAATGGACGACGTTGGTCAAAAGGGCAATTGAAATAAGGGTTACTATTCACAACTTAAGTTGTGGGGCCCGCTTTTTCTTCGCTGTTTTGCGGAAGATCCGACCGTCAGATCGTCGACAAGTGAATATGAAATTTTCATGTTTCGACGAGACGATCGCACTGGCGATCTCGGATTTTCGAGATCAGGCCCCGATCAAAAGTTGGTATTTTTTTGGGCCACTATTGCACTGCTAAATTCCTATTTTTGCCATTTAAATAATCCAGAAAATTATTTAACCTTATAATTTGGATTTTAAAAATTACAGTTACTACAATATCATAAAATAAATCATCAAAACTCAATCCACAACTGTAACTTAGTAGTTAATTCTCTTAATTTTAAAGTTTCATCAATTTTCAACAATGACACCATAAGATTCTTGTCATCATATTCATTTACATTTAAAATTTAAAAATATAGGGAGGCGACACAGTACGATAGGTGACCACAATGATAAAAAAAACATACGAAAATAAGTTAGGGTTAAAATTTTTAAGAATATATAAATAAAAATAATATATATATTTAATTAAAAAAATTTATATGGGTACCGTAGGTACCCGCGGGTTGTCCAAAATGCCCACAACTAAATGGGTGACATCCGTTTTATCCAAAAAATTTTGGGTAAGAAAAACTAATACTCATACCCGCATATTTGCGAGTAACCCGTGGGTACCCGTAGATACGGATAGAAATTGCGAAGTTTACCCACATCGGATGAGAATGAAATTGTGATTGATCGTATATAAGAGACATGAACACTAATAGTAATAACTGGGCTTAAATATTTTGAGCATATGATTTGGGCCAAACAAATTATTATTGCTAATGGACTGAAGCCTTACAAAAACACTAGTGATCAATAACAGCTATTTATTTAGTAACTTCACTTGATAATATAAAATTATTTAATTATGTAATAAAATTTAGAAGTTCTAGTTGTGAAAATTAAAAGTCCAGGAGACTAGTAGTGTTTTGTCTTAGGAGCTGTTTGTACATCTATCCCGCATTTTAAGTATGGAAAACGAAAAATCAAAGTTGCTGCCACGTGCATAGAAGAAATGGAGAACAAAAAAAATGCCGAAAAATAAGGAAAATTAGGATTTGAGATAAGAACCTCTCAAGAAACTTAAGGAGCTTGGAACCGGCTCTAGTACTGAATTACCTAACTAAAATCATTCCAATGGAAAATGACCCACTACAACAAACATAAGTTGCAGCAATACTTTTAAGTGTCAATATAAATTTAAAAAAGTGTTACTGAGTGACTTATTGACATTTTTTTAAAAGTATCAATATATTTGGAGTTGCTTAATATATATGACAACATTATTTTACAGTGTTGATACAACTTAAAAAGAGTTTGGATAAATTACCTGCACTTCTTTAAACTTTTAGCACCATACAAAAGTGTAGCTAAATAATATTTTAGCAACACTTTTTTTTACTTTTAGTGACACTTTACAATTGAACTTTTTTTAAATACTCTATATATTTTTTGTGACAGCATGTTTGTTATTTATTTAAACACATTAGGATGTCTCTTATTTAATTTACCTTTATCTACATTAACGAAGATAGTATATATATAAAAGAAGTTTCAAAGTTATACTAATTAGCATCTCAAACTGCTATCCATACACATTCGAGCATGTGGGTGAAATATTTGAATAGTTGCCTTAACTAAACTATGAGCTTTAACGTTGCATTTGCAGTTAACATAAGAAAGAGACATATTTGGATGCATCTTTAATTAACATCCCATATATATAAATGTCCGCGTTCTATTAACCTTATGATTGTAATACATTACATCTCTACTTATTAAAAGTAACATTCTTCTTAGTTACAGTGCTTACTGTAGTTCTAAACTCATTTGTTTCAGATGGACATCATCTCTAGCCCTTTGAGGGAAACCGTCGGCCCTACCGAACACAAGGTATCAACTAATGTCTCCTAATTTTTCTGTAGAAATTATAGCACGCACGCATATTTAAATTCGTTCCCACCAGGGACGAGGCCATATATAGGCCCACAGGGGCCATGGCCCCCCCCAGAAATTTTAATTTGTGGGCCAAGTTATCTAAAATATTATTTTGTGACCTTGTGGGCCAAGTTTTAATTACAATGAAGCCCGCTGGCCCCTCCCTGTTGCTTCCCATGCTGGCCCGCTCCAAGCCTCCATGCCTCCCACTGCTCCCTGGCTCCTAGCACGTGCACGGTGCATGCCTCCCAGCTATTAGCAACAGCCAACAGGCAACACCGCAAGCAACAGTAGCCTAAACGTCTCAGCCTCTCTCTCTCTCTCTCTCTCTCTCTCTCTCGGCAAGTTTTTTTTTTTTTTTTTTTTTTTTTTTTTTTTTTTTTTTTTTGTTCCTCTTAATTTTTATTTTAAAAAAAATTATTATGATATTTTGAACTTAATATCAAAACTCAAATAATTTTTTTATTTTTTAAATTAATATTTTTTACAGTTTTTTTTTATCACGGTTAAATATTGATATTTGATAGTTAATAGTTGATAAAAATAGAATGAATAAATGATAGTTGTTGTCTTGTTGGATGAAAAAAATTTCACTTTAATTATGCTTTTAATTTTTATTAATTATAAATAATATTATTTTATCTAATGAATATTTAATTGTTGAAACTTGATTTGAATCATTTGATGCAGCAGTAAGCAATTTTTTTAAAATTTTCATTAGCATTTTTATTTTAAATTTTTTATATATAATTTGTTTTATTAATAATTTTTTATTAATAATTTTTAAAAATTAATATATTTTATATAATATATTTTTGGCCCCCCCATAATCAAACTCCTGACTTCGTCCCTGGTTCCCACATAGTGATAAAGGAACCCAACACTACAACACAACACAAAAGAAGTATAGAAACCAAAGAAACCCACCAATAAATTAAGTAGAGCACAAAAGCGACTTCACAATTGAAGCGATGAAGAAGAACGAGAGAGATTGAGAGAAAAAATTATTGATAGTACAGAACGAGTTAATAAATATTGAAGCAATCAACCTAAGCCAACTTTTTAGGTTTTAGCAATGTACAGAAAATCTTTGGATGTTCAATTTGGAATATGAAACAAACATCATATCACAATCCAGCTCAGTCAAAAAAAAAAAGAAAAAACACTTACAAAATTAGATATGCCAATTTCATGAGTTTATCACCAAATAGTTTAGATAAGAGTTTAAGGGCATGTTTGGTTCAAAATAGAAACCAAAATCAGAATAAGAATCGAAATGAAAAACAAAATGATGAATCTTTTAATTTATTTGGTTCACAATAGAATTAGGAATCAGTATCAATTAATTTGTTATTATTATTATTTAAATATGACAAATTTAATCTACTATATAAATTTGTAATCAAAATTTAAATTTAAATTAAGGTTCATAACTTAAATTTAAATTTAAAATTTTAATTTAAATTTAAATTCAAAGTTAAAATATAAAACTATATCTAAAATTCAAATATCAAACTTATATTGAAATTAAAATTAAAATTATATTTTAAAAGTTAATAATTTTGAATTTATATGTTAAATTAAAAAATATAATTTAATCTAAATTTAATTTATATGTATATTTAAATTTAAATAATTATTATTGAAAAATAAAAATTTCAATTCGTTTCGGAATTAAAATTGACTCCCATCTCTATATTGGAAGTCATTTCGGAAGGACTCAATTTTTTTCAAAATTAATGAAAATCGAAATACTGCTCTCAAACCAAACACTAATATATAATAAAAATATCTTATTCCGATTTTCATTATAAATCTTGATTCCTTCCGACTACACATGCCTAACTATAAACAAAATCTAACCCACATTGCAACCTAAAAAAAAAAAAAAAAAATTGAAGGAGTTGACTATAACAGATTAGTATATTCACTTCCTGATGTTTACAAAAACCTTAATATAAAATCAAATAAAGCTATGTCACTTTTAACCAGTATTTTATTATCTAAAATTATAGACTTATTACGTAAATAGTTGATTAGCGTCTTTCAAAAAAATAGTACAGTATAGAAAGTGAAAAAAACACGTATAGTTCAATATATTATAGCATAATTTAGCCTTACAAGATAATCACCATTTTTTAGTTCTAATTAATTTTCCATACTCATTTTGTCCACATCAATGTTTTGATATTTTTTATTCTTAATATTTAATTATACGGTTTCTAAATATAAGCTGAATTTAAATTTTACGTGTCTACAAAAGTATTACAATTCAAGTCAAATTTTATTATAGAAACCTCAGTTATTAGTCGTGCAAATTTCTTGTGATTTTTCCAATCTCCTCTTTTGATTCATTAAAGTCTTTTGATAGTAAACCAAGTGAATATATATATCCAGCATGTATTCATTATTTTCACTTTGAAAAGCATAATTGTAATAGGATGGAAATTTTGATTCCTTTTGTTTCTTACTTATTAGTCTATATATATACCAACTAATTAGTCTAGACCAACTCTAAATCTTAATCTTAATTATATCCTATAGAATTTAGATTAATTAATTAATTCCAATTTAGTTTTGGGCCAAAAATGATTTGGGTCTAAAAATTTGAGACATTTAACATTAGCAATTCAAGCTTTAAGTAAACTAATCAATAAATTTGCACATTTAACTAGTTGACATTGAAAATCTTTTCATATTATGTAACACACATTTAAATTATAGGCGATCAATTTTTCCGTCTATTCTGCCTCATTCTTCATCAATGCTAGCTGCTGATTTTTTTAAGAATTATATTGAAATAATTGGTTTAATTGCTTTAACTTTTCTAACTTGTCTTCTTTCTTTTTTTCATTGCCTGTAATATATATTCTCCATGAACAAATCTGTAAGATTGAGCTATCTGATTTGGGTAATTCAACCACGGCTGAAGGTGAAACTAACATATGCAAGATTTGCAAAGTTCCGGAACAAAATATCCGTGAGGACAATATGCACTCCTTCAAGCCAAAAATTTTATCTATTGGTCCGTATAACTATGGATCTTCACGTTTAGAAAAAATGGAGCGGGTGAAGTTGACTTGTCAAGTTGGCATCCTTGGTTCGATCAGTGAGAACTACTATGATAGAGACGAAATCCAGGAACTACAAAACCAAGCAAGAAGCTTTTACAGCGAGAATATCGCAATGGAACCAAAGAGTTTTGCTCAGATGCTCTTGCTCGACGGATGCTTCATACTTACTGCTCTCACAGGGATGAATCACAGGCTTGTTGAAGACATGGAGAATCTTATGCAGCAAAATTGGTCTGACATATTGCATGACCTACTTCTGGTAGAGAATCAAATTCCGTTTTTCGTCCTTGAGGAAATACATAAGATAGCTGCAGGCGAAGGAGAAACAACTGAATCACTTAAAGAAAATATTGCCACCCGTGTGGAATGGGTATTATATCAGTACCCAAAAGCGATCAGAATCTCTGAGATCTGTCAGAATGATTTTCACCATCTGGTACACTTGTGCCATATGTTCTTTCGACCTAGTCCAAATTCAGTGGAACACCACCACGATCAAGCATTGATAAACCAGTGGCACCGAGCAATGGAATACCATGAAGCAGGAGTCAAATTCAGAGTAAAGCCCTCTTCAACTGGCTGTTCTCTTTTGGACGTAACATTCAGCAATGGGACAATGGAAATTCCACACCTGTATATTGACGCGGATACAGAGTCGATTTTCAGTAACCTTATCTTGTTTGAGCAATCAGAATGGCCTCACGCTGGGAAATATATAAATGCATACATCACATTCACGTCGAAGCTTCTCAGCAATATTGAGGATGTTGAATTACTTGTTCGGGAAGGAGTCATTGAGATAGTCGGTCCCCCTCAAGAGATTTTAAATCTTTTCGGCAGGCTTAATATATTGGCTACTTATCCTCAACACGGGGCGGGCTACTATTTGGAATCTACGCTTCAGTCGGTGGAAGCACACTACCGTTTGCGTGCTCATAATTTGTCGATGGCATGGTTCAAGTACAATTTCCTAACAAATTAGTGACACTTTGCAATTGAACTTTTTTTAAATACTCTATATTTTTTTTTTTTGTGACAGCATGTTTGTTATTTATTTAAACACATTAGGATATCACTTATTTAATTTGCCTTTATCTACATTAACGAAGATAGTATATATATAAAAGAAGTTTCAAAGTTATAGCATCTCAAACTGCTGTCCATACACATTGGAGCATGTGGGTGAAATATTTGAATAGTTGCCTTAACTAAACTATGAGCTTTAACGTTGCATTTGCAGTTAACATAAGAAAGAGACATATTTGGATGCATCTTTAATTAACATCCCATGTAAATGTCCACGGTCTATTAACCTTATGATTGTAGTACATTACATCTCTACTTATTAAAAGTAACATTCTTCTTAGTTACAGTGCTTACTATAGTTCTAAACTCATTTGTTTCAGATGGAAATCATCTCTAGCACTTCGAGCCCAACCGTCGGCCCTACCGAACACCAGGTATCAACTAATGTCTCCTATTTTTTTTGTAAAAATTATAGCAAGACTCGTATCAACTAAAACCATTTCTACCCTATATAATAAAGGAACAGTAAAAATACCCCCCACCACACATGCATATTTAAATTAAGTAGAGCACAAAAGCGACTTAATAATTGAAGCGTTGAAGAAGAACGAGAGATTTAGAGAAAAAATTATAGATAACAGAACGGGTTAATAAATATTGAAGAAATCAACCTAAGCCAACTTTCTAGGTTTTAGCAATGTACAGAAAATCTTTTGATGCTCAATTTAGAATATGAAACAAACATCATTTCACAATCCAGCTCAGTCAAAAAAGAAGCAATTAATACGTTACACTTTTACAAAATTAGATATGCCAATTTCATCAGTTTATCACCAAATAGTTTAGATAAGAGTCTAAGGGCACTTTTGGTTCAAAATGGAAGCCAAAATCCGAATAAAAATTGAAATAAAAAACGGAATGATGAATCTTTTAATTTTTTTGGTTCACACTAAAATTAGAAATGAGAATCAACTTGTCATTATTATTATTTAAATATGACAAATTTAATCTACTATATAAATTTGTAATCAAAATTTAATTTAAATTAAGGTTCATAACTTAAATTTAAATTTAAAATTTTAATTTAAATTTAAATTCAAAGTTAAAATGTAAAACTATATCTAAAATTCAAATATCAAACTTATATTGAAATTAAAATTAAAATTAAATTTTAAAAGTTAATAATTTTGAATTTATATGTTAAATTTAAAAAATATAATTTAATTTAAATTTAAGTTTATATGTATATTTAAATTTAAATAATTATTATTGAAAAAAAAAAATTTCAATCCGTTTCGGAATTAAAATTGACTCCCACCTCTGTATTGAAAAGTCACTTTGAAAGAATTTAATTTTTTCCAGAATTAATGAAAATCGTAATACTACTCTCAAACCAAACACTAATAATAAAAATAGCTTATTCCGATTTTCATTATAAGTCTCGATTCCTTCCAACCAAACATGCCTAACTATAAACAAAATCTAACCCACATTGCAACCTAAAAAAAATAAAAAGTTGAAGGAGTTGACTATAACATATCAGTATGTTCACTTCCTGTTGTTTACAAAAACCTTAATATAAAATTAAATAAAGCTCCGTCACATTTAACCAATATTTTATTATCTAAAATTATTGACTTATTACGTATGGTGTATGGACTGAAGAAAAATAAATAGTTGAGCGATGTCTTTGAAAAAAATAGTTCATTATAGAAAGTGAAACAAAAAGCGTATAGCTCAATATAATGTAGCATAATTTAGCCTTATACTCTGTTCACAATAATGTTTTGATATTTTTTATCCTTAATATTTAATTATACGGTTTCTAAATATATGCTGAATTTAAATTTTACGTGTCTACAAAAGCATTACAATTCAAGTCAAATTTTGTTGTAGAAACCTCAGTTATTAGTGGTGCAAATTTCTTGTACGTGATTTATCCAATCTCCTCTTTTGATTCATTAAAGTCTTTTGATAGTAAACCAAGTGAATATATATATATATATATATATATATATATATATATATATATATATATATATATATATATATATCCAGCATGTATTCATTATTTTCACTTTGAAAAGCATAATTGTAATAGGATGGAAAATTTGATTCCTTTTATTTCTTACTTATTAGTCTATATAACAACTTATTAGTCTAGACCAACTCTAAATCTTAATGTTAATTATATCCTATATATAGAATTTAGAATAATTAATTAATTCCAATTTAGTTTTGGGCCAAAAATGATTTGGGCCTAAAAATTTGAGACATATTTAACATTAGCAATACAAGCTAGCTTTTAAGTAAACTAATTAATAAATTTGCACATTTAACTAGTTGACATTGAAAATCTTTTCATATTATGTAACACACATGTAATTAATTATAGGCGATCAATTTTTCCGTCTATTCTTTCATCAATGCTAGCTGCTGGTTTTTTTAAGAACTATATTGAAATAATTGGTTTAATTGCTTTAACTTTTCTAACTTGTCTTCTTTCTTTTCTCATTGCCTGTAACATATATTCTCCGTGAACAAATCTGTAAGATCCGGCTATTTTCTTTGGTTAATTCAACGACGGCTGAAGGTGAACGCGGTAATTCTGAGTATTCCAGAATAGATGTACCAGATATCGAACCAAGAAACGAAACTAACATATGCAAGATTTTCAAAGTTCCGGAACAAATTATCCATGGGGACAATGAGCACTCCTTCAAGCCAAAAATTCTATCTATTGGTCCGTATAACTATGGATCTTCACGTTTAGAAGACATGGAGGAGGTGAAGTTTATTTGTCAAGTTGACATCCTTGGTTCGATCAGTGAGAACTACTATGATACAGACGAAATCCAGGACCTACAAAACCAAGCAAGAAGCTTTTACAGTGAGAATATCGCAATGGAACCAAAGAGTTTTGCTCAGATGCTCTTGCTCGACGGATGCATCATACTTGCTGCTCTCACAGGGATGAAACACAGGCCTGTTGAAGACATGGAGAATCTTATGGAGCAAAAAGCGTTGAATAGGCATGATATATTGCATGACCTACTTCTGGTAGAGAATCAAATTCCGTTTTTCGTCCTTGAGGAAATACATAAGATAGCTGCAGGCGAAGGAAAAACAACTGATTCACTTAAAGAAAACATTGCCACCAGTGTGGAACGTGTATTATATCAGTACCCACAAGCGATCAGTATCTCTGAGATCTGTCAGAATGATTTTCACCATCTGGTACACTTGTGCCATATGTTCTTTCGACCTAGTCCAAATTCAGTGGAACACCACCACGATCAAGCAGCGATAAACCAGTGTCACCGAGCAATGCAATACCATGAAGCAGGAGTCAAATTCAGAGTAAAGCCCTTTTCAACTGGCTGTTCTCTTTTGGACGTAACATTCAGCAAGGGGACAATGGAAATTCCACGCCTGTATATTGACGCGAATACAGAGTGGATTTTCAGTAACCTTATCTTGTTTGAGCAATCAGGATGTCCTCACGCTGGGAACTATATAAATGCATACATCACATTCATGTCGAAGCTTCTCAGCAATATTGAGGATGTTGAATTACTTGTTCGGGGAAGAATCATTAAGATAGTCGGTCCCCAAGAAGAGATTTTAAATCTTTTCAGCAGGCTTAATAGATTGGTTGTTTATCCTCGCTACGGGGAGGACTACTATTTGGAACCTACGCTTCAGTCGGTGGAAGCACACTACCGTTTGCGTCCTATTAATATGTGGATGGCATGGCTCAAGCACAATTACCTAAGAAATCCGTGCGTGGCCTTAACAGGGATAGGAAGTTTTATAGTTCTTCTATGCACTGTAACTCAAACAGTGTTTGCTGTTTTGCAATTTTTCACACCGCCGAAGTAACCATCTTCGATATGCTTCACAGATTTTTGTTTCTTCAATGTAGTTTACCCTGCCTTTGTTTTGAATTTATCTATTTTCTGCGTACGTTTGTTCATGTTGTGCATGTGTTAACTACTAAGTACTAATTTCTACCCATCATTTCGTTAGAAACTTAAACTTACATTCTTGGTAGATCACGTACATTTGATTACGTGGACTCTATTAATTATTTACCACGAATAAAGTAAACTTTTCCCAAATTCTTTTGACATTAGAGCAGTGCTTCTATATTTTTTATTTTTTTGACATTACAGTTCAGGTTTATTTTGTTTTCATTTTGAGAACCTCAAAATATAGCGAAATATTTTGATTCTTTATGGGGTAATTAAGTAATCTTTTTAGTTGTTTCTTGGATGAGTATAGATTTTGTCTGTATCCACGTCAAATTCGATACAAATTCTAATTGATTTTATATTACATAATATATATAAAATTTGATGTTATATTTAAAATTATATTTTAATAATTTTTGATTTAATATTATATACTTTAATATATATATGGTAGATAAATAATTACTTCGAATTCGGATTTTCGGATTTGAATTTAAGTTTCAGATTTTTGTCAGTTTCAGGCTTAGATATAGACCTTTACAATATGTCGGGTTCAGATTCGAGTTTTGGGATTGATAGTTGTGTTCAGGTTCAAATTCAAATTCAAATTCAAATTTAAATTCGAATTTCAGGATTGGTATGTAGTTGGATTTAAGTTTTTGAAAAATCGTCCTGAGTTTGACCTGTTGATATCTCTAACTATTGGACCTTAATCATTATTTTTTTCTACCACTAATTTTAATTTTTTTAATTTTTATATTTAAAATAATATTTAAAATATTTATTATTTTTAACAGTTAAAATATCATTAGTGTTTTTCCGAAAAGAAAAAAAAATATATTCATAAAAATAGAGGATTGTACTTTTCTCAATTATATATCTTTTAATCGTGAAGAAATATATATAATTCAAAACACTTAGAATAACAGTTTAAGAATTTGAATATTGTTCGGTATTCGTAGGTATCCAGTTAATTACGTCTATTTGTCACATTTATACCACTCCGATTAAATTAATTATGATTAGAATATTCCTTCTCCAATTAATTAGGTAAGAACATCAAGTAAAGTAGTCAAGTTGAAAATTTAACACACGCAACCGCCAAGCATTGTTGCGTTGTCAATTTTCAGCATTATTTTTGGGTCGGTGCATTGACCTTCTTCGATGCACCGCTGCTTGCAGGACGAGTACCACCATTGTTTTTTTTACCATCGTCTATTTATTTTTTCTTCTTGCCTTCGCCGTTGTCCTTGCTGGGTTTGTCTTGTTTGGACTCTACCACAAAATCAAGATTTTTTTTATTATTATTGTGATTAATATAAGTAGAGGAATAAGAGCAGCATTGGATGCTAAAAGATTAGGAGAGCAACACGAAGCAAGAAGTGCTTCACAATCTAATATGAGGGCTCAAGTATGCTAAAAAATTTAGAAACGTGGTTAAGCAATTATCGACCAGACTATCAAACTCAATTGGAAATCCATCAAAATCTTCTTGACAAAAATCATGGTCATACATGGCAATCCAATTGCAAGGGAAAAAAAGGCATTTGGGGTTTTGGAGATAATTAGACATGAAAAAATTGCCTTTGAAAAGATTTGGAAGTTCCAACATAAGTTGCAAGTGCCGGGTAGTCGCTTGATCAACAACAAGCTGAATAATGGAATCCCATATTTGTTTAGTGTTAGCTTAAATATAAGGATCGATAAATATAAGGATCGATAAAATAGATGTTGAGTAAGTTCAAAATAAATAACTGAGTTGATAGATGAAATAAGAACAACATCTAGTTGATTGCATAGAGAAAATATTGGATAAGAATTTTTTTTAAAAATGATCCTCTCAAAATTTTTATTTTTCAAAATGGGTCTATAAAATTTTAAATTACAAAAAAGATATTCCTATAGATACCACGTGTGCTCCACGCAAGCGCCCGCGTGCTCCACGCAAGCGCCACGCGGGCGGACTCGGTGTAAAAGCACACGTAAGCGCCACGCGGGCGGACTGGGGTAAAGTTGAACATGGTGAATGATTCTTCGTGTTCAATATTTTTATTTAATATGCAAAACTATTCCCCGAGTTTTAGGTTGTTAGGATTTTGAATTTTCTTAGTAGGTTGTTAGAATTAAATAATATTTAATTATTAAAATTTTATTGATTGATTATTGGAGTTTTTTTAGATTGTATCATATTTTTTTATCATATATAATTCTGACAATCAATTTAAAAAATTCCAACATCCTAACAATAAAATCCTAATAATCAAATATTATTCAATTCTAAGTCATTCCCCGTAGTAAATAAAAATGTTGAACACGGTGAATGTTCATCGTGTTTGAATCCGGTGAAACATTCACCGTATTCAACTTAACTCTCCCAGTCGGTCCGCGTTGCGCTCATGTGCCGCCCACATGGCAGGCATGGAGTAATTTTTGTAAATTTAATTTTTATAAGACTATTTTTAAAAATAAATTTTTTTAGGGAGCTAAATGCAAAAAAAAAAAATCTATTGGATAAAAAATAGAAGCATTTTAATATAATTATAAATGAATTTAGAAGAACATATATATATATATATATCCAAATTATCACATGGCCTTCAAAATCATATATGCAAAGACACTCTTCCAAAATAAAAAAGTATTCGAGAATCTTGAGAATAAGAGAAGTTATCACATGGCCTTCAAGATCATATATTTAAGGAACATATGCAAAGACACTCTTCCAAAATAAAAAAGTATTCGAGAAATTTGAGAATAAGAGGTGACTAATCCAAATTAGGTTGGCCCGATATTTGAAATATATATTGAAAGCCTAGATGGATAGGGACTCACTTTAATGATAAAAACCAGAATAGGAGGAATTAGATGAAAAAGAGTGAGAATCAACAATTGAGAAGGAAATGAAGAAATAAGTACAAAAGAGAACAAATAAGTACCACTATTGCTTCTTCTTTTTTTTTTTTTTTTTTTTTTTTTTGTCGTGGTCTAATTGTTATTGTTGTACCTTTTGCTCTTTCCTAAAGGGTATACGATCTAGAGGAAGATATCCTACATCAGGACCTAATGCAATTCAACATAACTAGTTAACACAAAGATGTGAACAAAAGTTGAATAGGATGCTCCCCAGTGAGGGCTGGTGCGAGCTCTCAGATCCAATGGTACTAGTATATAAGTATATTTTATGAACTGCGCCTAATATTTAATGATCATTCTCTTAAATTTAAAACCAAATTCGAGTTATAAGTGTGTATATATAAATAATCACAATTATAATTTTTACAACCACTATCTAGACATCAAGTATACAATAATGCCAAAAATCAATGACATGCAGAAAAGAGCATTGCTTGATTTATTAGAAAAAGGCATCTTGTTTTGATTGTTATAGAATATATCTAATAATTTATTTTTTGATTATAAAACCTCTGTTGTAGAAATTTATTGGAAAGTTCTCTAAAACTAATGCAGTGGAAGGTGTGTGTAAAGTAGAAGATCCAAACAGTAAAAGAAAAAAAAATAAAACTATTGTCATCGCAAATTTTATCACTAGCATAATACACAGAAGAAAGAAAAGAAAAAGAAGCAAGATAAACGTAACTGTTGCTCGAAGAAGGTGAAGAGCTTGACGGTTCTCTTTGGCTTGATCCTTCTCTCTCAATTTTGGCCCTACTACAAAATCAAGTTTTTTTTTATTATTATTGTGATTAATATAAGTAGAGGACTATACTAGGATTAGCAATAAGAGCAGTATTGGATGCTAAAGGATTAGGAGAACAACACAAAGCAAGAAGTGCTTCACAATCTAATATGAGGGCTCAAGTACGTTCAAAAAATTAGAAATGTGGTTAAACAATTATTGACCAGACTGTCAAACTCAATTGAAAATCCGTCAAAATCTTTTTGACAAAAATCATGCATCATACATGGATATCCAATTGCATGGAAAAAAAAAAAAGGCCTTTGAGATTTTTGGAGATAATTAGACATGAAAAAACTGTCTTTGGAAAGATTTTGAAGTTCCAACTTAAGTTATAAGTGCCGGGAAGTCGCATGATCAACAACAAGCTGAATAATGGAATCCCATATTTGTTTAGCATTAGCTTAAATATAAGGATCAATAAAGTAGATGTTGCATAAGTTTAAAATAAATAACTGAGTTGATGGATGAAGTAAGAACAACATCTAGTCGATTGCATAGAGAAAATATTGGATAAATAATAGAATCATTTTAATATAATTAGAAATAGATTTAGAAGGACACATATCCAAATTATCACATGGCCTTCAAGACCATATGTTCAAGAAACATATGTAAAGACACTCTTCCAAAATAAAAAAGTTTTCAAGAATCTTGAGAATAAGAGGTGACTAATACGAATTAGGTTGGCACGATATTTGTAATATATATTGAAAGCCTGGATGAATAGGGATAGGGGTTCACTCTAATGATAAAAACGACTTGGGAAGAATAGGAGGAATTAGATCGAAAAGAGTGAGAATCAACTATTGAAAAGGAAATGAAGAAATAAGTACAAAAGATAACAAAGAACACTAAGGAGTTGTTGTAGTTTTGGTACTACAGCAATGCTAGGGAGGAGATTACAACCCTTAGACGAGGGTTGTAATCCCCACAATCCTGGTTGGGTTGTAAACTTAGCATTTTTTGTGATACTATGTCAAAAAAAAATATTAGGCTGAATTAGGAACGAATCCAGAATTCAATCCCGAGGGGTCCAAAATATATTTAAATAAAAATTTTAACATATAAATATAATTTTGATTAAACAGGGGTATACCCTATTTTAACAGTACAGGATAAGACTGAAGAAGAAAGCCCCAACACAACCCCAAATACAAGTAATGGGCCTACGCCCCAACCAACTACTAAACGAGTGTAACTCACAATTAAACACATAACCAACCAAATGATTAGCACAATCGATATAGAGCTAAGGATAAAACCAGTCCCCAGCCAAACAACACGATTGATCAAGGCGTTAGATGATGAGCCGATACGACCATCCCACGTTTCAGCAGCTTGACGAGTCGGCGAGTCCATCCCGGAAATTGCCACAAAAAAGGGGCCGAACATCAACATCGATAGCCAGTACAAGTGAGTAAACCTCATTAAAGTTCCATTGCAAGAGACATTGCTGCGATTAGGATTCTACTAAATGGATCTCTAAACCAAACAAAACTTTCCAAACATAGATCAAGCAATTGATTCAGTATTGGGGCCTGTCCTTGGTACTTCCTCGCAAAATCAGCAATAATCAGCAAGAATAAGGCTGAAACTGGGTCTTCTTGATTCTATGGCATTGCTGATAAACAAGAAGTTCCCCGAACGCCAAGTCGCTGAGAGATGAACAGTAAGGAAAAAACCAATATAGCAGTCGGGCAAGGAACCCGTGTAAATAACTGGAACTTGTGGACTCCATCGCCAGAATTCGATATATAGCACATCCCAGATGTTCCTTAGAGATCCTGCAAAATTCCGCAACAACACAGAGTGCCATCCCTACTCCACAGGCAATGAGAGACTCCAAATACCCAGTCCCGGGCTCTGAAGTCCGCGGACGCCGCAGCCGCAAGTAGCCCCAACAGAATTCTTGTATTGCGGCAGACTGCACTACTCACCTACAGTTGACAGTAGAAGGATAACATCGAATCCCTGGTCTAGGTCCATCATATTCCTAGTAGCCCAGCTCGAATAAAAGCAGTACTCAAAGCAAATTTGTACAACTCCTAGTCTTTTATAGCCGCACATATTTAACGAAGAATCTGAACAATGGTTACGCTTGTTCACGAATATCCTGGGACTCCATCCAGCTAAAAGGAATTCGTCCTGTCCACCAGCATTCCTTTCCTCTCCGCCAAAAGCGATGTCGGTGAAGCCAACGGAGAAGAAGACAGAGATTCAATCGACACGAGCGAGAGCAAAGATAGAGACCAAAAGAAAATAAATGCTTCGAGCCGAGAAGAGAGATGAGAGCTCAAAAACGATAAAGCCGGATCATCAATGGCATATATAAAGCTGAGAAACAAGAAGGTGGGAGTTCTGTCACACCGAAGCTAAGCGACTCCGAACCCCGTTGTCAGATTTTAGCCCCCACCCCGATTGCACAATGAAATCCTGCACAAGTCAATACCAAGCGTAACATCCTCCCTGATGGCCCAGTGCATGGAGCAATGGCCGTGCCCATATACAAGACTTGGCCTGGCAGCAAAGAGAACTTGGCCAGCCCCCACCCATGATTCTCACCAGTACAGCCCAACTCAAATCAAGAGCA
Source organism: Tillandsia fasciculata (assembly GCA_029168755.2). Classification (NCBI taxonomy): domain Eukaryota; kingdom Viridiplantae; phylum Streptophyta; class Magnoliopsida; order Poales; family Bromeliaceae; genus Tillandsia; species Tillandsia fasciculata. Next base: position 21,551,571 of record CM054936.1, read on the forward strand.
AGTCAGAGTACCCAAAAAAAAACACATTAGGAATTGTGGAGATTGATCCCGTGGATACCCTGGTGCTGATGCCTTGCTGACAGGGAATTCTTCACACGCTGCAGTCACTTGCTTAAATACCGTTGCTACTGCTGTTGCTTCATGGAGCCAACTTCGAGATGATGCTAAAAAAGACACATGAACTCAAATTGCTGCTCGCTCAGGGGTGAACCCGCCAACAAGCGTCTGACAGTGTTACAATAAATAAAGTCCCCCGCCAACTTGTGAAACGTAGTAGTCCACGGCATTCAATTGGCCTCAATTCCAACAGTTAATTTGAATTATGTCGTCAAGAAAACCAATTAGCCTCAACCCCAGCAGTCACCAAAATGACCCATTTCAGCATGCAGAAATTCATCTCGTTTGTGGTGCTATCAGATACCTCCAAAGTAGTCCCATTAGGCGAAGGTGGGTGCCCGAGAGACAAAGAGAAAAAACGCGAGGCCGTGAATAACAAGAAAAGGCAGTGTTGGAAGCGGATTAGCTCCGTTGTGAAAAGTGGAAAACCGAGGATCCCCCAAGAGCTAGGGTCCATAAAGAGGAGGTGAGGTGGATTCTTGAAGCGCAAGAGGTACTCTGAGAAGGGCAGTCATTGAAGATACGCCTATTCCGTTCCATCCAGAGTTCCCAACAGGTAGCGGCGAATAAAAGATCGAAATGCGCTTTAGTTCGACCCGTTAAGGTCGCCCTCGCCCTCCTCCATCTACTCGCAAAATCCCCCGAGTAGTGGAGTAATCTGTGACAAGTGAGAGGCCAAGGATGTAATACTACCCCCCAGATCGACCTCGCAAACGCACAAAAGAAGAAGAGATGATCCAAGTTTTCATCTCCTGCGCGGCAACACATACAGATAGAAGGGCCAGACCAACCTCTTTTTTTAAGAAATTCCGCGGTGAGAAGCCTATATCTAGCTGCAATCCAAAGAAAATTTTTTGTCTTGAGCGGTATCCGAATGGCCCACAAATGTAGAATCTTACAGTCGTTGACCCCGTCGAAGGAAATGAAATCGTAAGCAGTCTTGGTAGAGAAGATCCCGTTAGGACTCCATCTCCACTGAATCGAGTCGTCGGAGTGAGACAACCTGAAACTGTTGATCATCGCTTGTAAGACAGTAAGCTCGCGCCTCGCATCCGGGCAGTGAATACCTTGGAAACCCAAATCACTCTGAGAGCCGAAACGGCGAAACCAATTATTCACTGAAAGGTGTTTGAGTGGGGCCACTCCAAATAATCGTGGAAAGCTAAAGCGCAAAGACGAAGCACCGCTCCAACGTGCGTGCCAGAAAGACGTCGACTTCCCGTTCCCGATTGAAGTAGTGATTGATGAGCTGAAGAAAGGACCATTTGAAAGCAAGCCCTTCCAAATCGGGCAACATCCGGTCGGCTTCGTCTCAGTTGAAAGGGGCGGCCGTCGGGAGTAGTGTTTAGCCGTCAGCAGGCGCACCCATGGAAGCGACTTGGAGGAGTGAAAGGTCCATAGGCCTTTCAAAAGGAGAGCGGAGTTGGAGTTGCGGAGGTTGCGAATACCCAAGCCCCCAATTTTAGTTGGGCGACATAGATGTTCCCATTTGACCAGGCAATGAAAGCCGCTATTTAAGCTTTTCCCCTTCCAGAAGAAATCCCGGCGAAGCTTGTCGATCGATTTAATTACCCAGCCAGAGAGAGAGAAGGCAGAGCAAAAAAAAGACGGAATGGATGAGAGAACCGAGTTTAGGAGCACCAAACGTCCCCCCCTAGAGATCAGAAGGCCCTTCCACCCCGCGAGTCGCTTATCCACTTTCTCGATATTTTTTTTTTAAAAAATTATTAATTTAACAATTAATGTAAAAATATTCAAATTAATTTTTAATTTACATACGTTTGATTTTTAATTATTTTATTTATATTATTATATTCAAATATCTAGAAAATTTACTAAATTTAATAATAATTCGGTTAGCGATCGAATTCTTAGTATTTTTAATAAATAAAATTATAACATTTAATGATTATTAGATCAAAGAGCTATTAAATTTAGTATAATATTTTATTTTGTTAAATAAAATAGTTTGAAATTAAAAAAAATATAAAATAAAAAATTTGAAGTTAAGGAATGTATTTCAAAATAGCTTATAACTTATAAGCATGAGACTCTTAGTACGTATATTTTTACTTATTTAAAATGCATACAAGGAAGATCAAGAATGAGAGTTATATTGGCACAAAAAATTATTAAGCAAATATTAAGAAGCTGAGGAGGGCCATGGCTATCTAAAAAAGAAAAAAAATTAATTTGGTACATAGGACTATTAAGTAATATTAAAAAATTGAGAGAATTATGGCCACTCAGGGTGCTTTAAATTTAATTAGTGTAGCCAATTATAAATGAAACGTAATAGACCATTTCACCACGAGTAGGCTCCTCATATAATTTTTGTTCCTTACCCACTGTCGCCGGGTGGATTTTTTAGTCTCTTGCCTGTATATCCCAATTCTCCCTGTTGGCCTTTCGCAACAGCTGGTGGACCTGATGCAGTTTAGCATAACTAGTTAATCCAAAGACATGAATAAAATTTCAAGGGGGATCTAGCTCCCCAATGAGAGCTGGTGGATGCGGGTTTTCATAATGCACTTTACGTACGTTAAAAAATTTGTATAAACTGTGATCCAGTGGCATTGGTATATAGTAATTTCTTATGAACTACACCTAATATATAGTTGATGATCAATCTCTTAAATAAAAAACTAATCCTATTTAAAGGGTGTATATATATTAATAATTGCAATTATATATTTTTATAACCATTATTTGGATATACCAAGTATTGCCAAAAGTCAATGACAAGTAAAAAAGAGCATTGCTTAATTAATTAGAAATAAGCGTTGTATTTTGATTGTTATAGAACACATGTAATAGTTTAATTTTTTATTATAAAACCTTTGTTGTGAGAATTTGTTGAAAAATTATCTAAAGCTAATGTACTGGAAGGGGTGCACAAAGTAGAAGATCCAAATTAGCAGAAATACTTAAAAAAAAAAATTATGCATTGGCGTTATAAATTAATTTCAACGATCGCTATCATAATATGGAGAAAAAAAAGGAGAGGAACGGAAGCACGAGAAACGATGACCTGGACGACCTGGGTGCTGTTGGGGTTTCACTTCTTTTTCTCTTTTTCCTGTGAAATGGGAACTAATGCTCCAAGTAGCCTCATTACAAAAAAATATTTTCAATCTAGCATTCTTTTTAAAAAATTTCCCAATCTAGCCTTATTTCTATAGATTAGAGAAAAAATAATAATTAAGAGTATTTACACTTTAATTAAAAAAAAAATATTATTTTTTTCTCTCTCCTTCACCCACTTTCTCTTTTATATTATATTTATTTTTTAGTATATAGTTCAATTAGATATTTAATAATATAAATTACTTAGTTAAATTAATAATAATATTATTATTAAATAATAATTTAAATTAAAAAATATAATTTTTATTAGTTATTATTAATTATTATCTATAATTATTTGATCACGTTGATTTGTTTGATCAATTAAATACTTATAATAATAATAATAATAATAATAATAATAATAAATAATAAATAATTTAAATTAATAATATTATTTTTACTAATTATTATTAATTATTATCTATAATTATTTGATTTTATATATTAAAATTAAATACTAATAATAATAATAATTTTATAATTTTATTATTAAATATTAAATATTATTATTATAAAAAGTTAATTATTATTTTTATATAATTGGTAGGTAGAAGAGAGAGAGAGAGAGAGAGAGAGAGAGGGCACGGATGGAGGGAGAGAGAGAGAGAGAGTTGGGGGAGGGAGAGGGGACGCGGGAGAGAGAGAGAGAGAAAGTTGTGTGCAGTGGAGAGAGAAAAAAAAAAGGGAAAGTGGGTGAAGGAGAGAGAAAAAAAATATTTTTTTCTTAATTAAAATGTAAATATTCTTAATTATTATTTTTTTTCTAATCTATAGAAATGGGGCTAGGTTGGGAAATTTTTTAAAAAGAAAGCTAGATTGAGAATTTTTTTTGTAATGAGGCTACTTAGGGCATTAGTTCGTGAAATGGTGACCTCTGTTGTTAGTGTTGTTGTTATTTCATGCATGCATGCAGTAATTTTGAGAGAGAGAGAGAGAGAGAGAGAGTGTGTGGCGGCTCACTTTTCAGTACGTTATTTATTCTAGAATTTTTTTAGTTGTAACACACTTAACTCTCTTAATCTTTTAGATGTAGGAGAATAATACGAAGCAAAAAATACTTCACAATCTAATACGAGGGCTCAAGTACGCTCAAAAAATTAGAAAGATATTTAAGCAATTATTGACCGGACTATCAAACTCAATTGGAAATTCATCAAAATCTTCTTGACAAAAATCATGGTCATACATGACAATCCAATTGCATGGAAAAAAAAGGCCTTTGGGGTTTTGGAGATAATTAGATATGAAAAAATTGCCTATGAAAAGATTTGGAAGTTCCAACATAATAAGTTGCAAGTGCCGGGGTAGTCGCTTGATCAACAACAAGCTGAATAATGGAATTCCATATTTGTTTAGTGTTAGCTTAAGTATAAGGATCGATAAATATAAGGATCGATAAAATAGATGTTGCGTAAGTTCAAACTAAATAACTGAGTTAATAGATGAAGTAACAAACATCTAGTAGATTGCATAGAGAAAATATTGAATAAGGAATTTTTTTAAAAATGATTCTCTCAAAATTTTTATTTTTCAAAATGGGTCTATAATATTAAAATTTTATTGATAGATTGTTGGAGTTTTTTTAGATTGTATTATTTTTTTTTATCATATATAATTCTGACAATCAATTTAAATTGTAATTCTAAAACTATTTAAATTAATGTTTAAATTGTAATTCTAAAATTTTTTAAATTAGTGCCTAAAATGTAATTCAATTTTTTAAAAAAATTAAACTCTCTCAATTATTAACTAAATTGTAATTCTAAAACTCTTTAAATTAATGCCTAAATTATAATTCTAAAATTTTTAATTTAAATTCATTAAATTAATACATAAATTATAATTCTAAAACTTTTTAAATTAATGTCGAAATTGTAATTCTAAAACTCTTTAAATTAATGTCTAAATTATAATTCGAAAACTCTTAAAATTAATGCCTAAATTGTAATTCTAAAATTCTTTAAATTAATGCCTAAATTATAATTCTAAATTTTTTTAAATTAAAATTTTTAAATTAATGCCTAAATTGTAATTCTAAAATATTTTAAATTAATGCCTAAATTGTAATTCTAGTTTTTTTTAAACTAAACTTTTTAAATTAATATCTAAATTGTCATTCTAAAATTCTTTAAATTAAACTTTTTAAATTAATGTCTAAATTGTAATTCAAAAACTCTTTAAATTAATGTCTAAATTGTAATTCTAATTTTTTTTAATTTAAACTCTTTAAATTAATTCGTAAATTGTAATTCTAAAATTTTTTAAATTAATGCATAAATTGTAATTCTAAAATTTTTTAAATTTAACTCTTTAAATTAATGCCTAAATTGTAATTCTAAATCTCTTTAAATTAAACTCTTTAAATTATTGACTAAATTGTAATTCTAAAATTTTAGGATTGAGTGATTTTGAATACCAAGCTCTATAATGGCCATTATGGACCCTTAAGCTGTTCCAGCATGTTGGCTGCACCCTAAGGGTGAGCCTCTAAGTTTCTTCGACCTACTGAGCATGATGCTCACCCTAAATTTGGGTTTAGTCAAGAGTGAGTATGAAAATTGGCAACTTGAGCCTAATTGCATAGTATAGGTTGACCCGAAGTTGTTCTCGGGTTTCGTGCTGCTCCCAAATGGTGAGCATGGCGTTCAGTGCATCGAGGCCCACCTACTGGTGGCCTCAGTTCAGTTTAAAAGCATTTAAAAATGAAATGCAAGCTAAAAAGGTGTTAAAAAGCATGTAATGATGCAATTTTGTAAAACCCTAGGAGTCTAAATGCAATTGTTACTTGCTTGGTTGTTTTGGACTGTGTGCCTATGATCTCTAAACCCTTCGTTGGAGATCCGACGACTTTCATTGAGCGGGACTTCAGCAAAGTTTTCCGTATAGCTTGTCTGCACTCAGTGAGTCTGTGGGTTGGTTGAGAGAGTCATTTATTGACCTGTGATTATTATTCAGATCCCAGCAGTCAGCCGCCAGCCTGTGAGCCATCCGGTGGTTACCGTGATCGACTACTTTAAGGTGGGTTTATCTTTGGTCCGGACTTTATCATTTCGGCCCTATGGGGTACCGTGGTAGGTCGAACCCTTGTTTTTGGTGTAGCCTTGATCCTATGGTTGAGCCTTTCTATTTGCTTTTATTCCAGCATTCAGTCATTACAGCTATGTTGCCTTGATCTTACAGTTGAGCTCTCTATATGCTTTCATTCTCAGCACTTAGTATGTATAGTGATATACATTTGGACATATGCCATACCTGATTGGACATTAGCTAGAGTGATTATCAGTTCACTTTATATCAGCATTTTCTATTCTTCTCCTGCATGTTAGAATAGGAGTTCAGCTTCTGCTATGTAGTTCAGTTTACAGTTCTGCCATTCAGTTCAGTTATACAGTTTAGATATTCAGTTTCTATTGTACAGTTCAGTTATACAACATCAGTTGAGATTACAGTTTCAGCATCCTGACATGGATTTTCTGGCTTTATGCCGTGTGTTTGGTCTTTAGACCATGAGCTTGAGCATCAGCATTATGATTGCCACAGAGCCAGATGTACTTTTTACGTACACTAGTGGGCTGACCCCCCACAGTCGTGTACTTTACCGGTAAAGTGGTCGGCAGTGGCGACCTGTGAGCCCAGAGGATTATGACAGCAGATTGGTGTATAAATGGTATTTAGCCTGAGGTCCCCGTGACCAATAGTGGCAGGTGATTGGGTACTCTACTTCTAGTAGTGATGCATGATCTATTGATATTGTTGCATCAACATTTGTTTAGCATGACTGACACGTGATTATCAGCATTCCCTGTTTACAGCATTGATATTATTGATTATCATACTAGCTCTGCTCTGTAGCATGATCAGTTCCTGTTTGTCAGATTTATCAGTTACAGCATGATTAGCTTTATATATGAGTACCCCTGCTTTCACTTCAGCATGCTTAGATTTCATATCTGCACATTGCCTTTCAGCTTTCAGTTTATATCTAATTATTGCTATCAGCTTATTACAGTATCCGGTAGGTACGACTTGCTATTTCTCGGCCCGTCGTGCCCACTGGGATACATGTATAGTGTATCTCACACCCCCTAGATGACCATTTTTTAGGTCAGTCGGGTGCTGAGAGATTGGGACGATCCAGTAAGCTGTCACGGTAGAGTCGACCCTGATATCGACTGCAGTTTCCCAGCCTTTTATATTTCCAGTGTATTTTGGAGTTATTGTGGATATTGTGTTATATATCGTGATGATGTTCAGTTGTAGTAGTTTATGTTCGTTATTGTTTACGTCGCCTCTGATCCAGTATTGTATTTGTATAGCCGAACATGTACAGAAAAAACTTTGTCCAAGTGGACAGAAGGTTCCCCGTGCATGTGGCGATCTGTCCACGTCACGGATTTCAATGTGTACTCTGATGTTAAAAATAAAAAAAAAAAAAAATTCTACCGCTGTTTTAAAACTCGTGGCGTGACAATGTGATTGGGTATTTTGTGTTTACAGCTTTGATGCATGATTTATATTGTTGCTTCAGTATTTATTTAGCATGACTGGCATGTGAGTATCAGCACCTTCAGTTTACAGCCTTGGTATTTATTAATTATCATACTAGCTCTGCTCTATAGCATGATCAATCTCTGTTGTCAGGTTTGCCAGTTACAGTATGATTACTGATATTATTATTCCAGCATTTATCAACGTTGACTAGCAAATAATTGATTGGTACTCTAGATTACAACTTGACAGTTATGCATTATCATATCTGCCTGATTTACCGCATGATACATGGATATTATCCTGATTTAACTGATGATTAGTGTGACACCCCGGAATTTGGTTTAGTCTTATATATAAATGATATAATAGGACTAAGTCTCTTAACCCGGCTATAGCATTTTGGATGGTAGCAAGATCCAAGAGGAACATGAGAGTTAAGCGTGCTAGAGCTAGAGTAGTTCTAGGATGGGTGACCCCCTGGGAAGTGGGGCGTCACAGTTGGTATCAGAGCCATTCACCAGCCAGAAATGTGAGATGAGTCTCGGCTGAGCTAGGGTTATATAGCGGGTAGAGTGAGGCTCCCCGGCTAATGACCGTTGTGGGTGGAGTGCAGCTCCCCACAAGGTCGGCTAAGGCTAGCGAGACGACTCTCACATTGCCTGGTGCTTGTGAGTGTGCTTGAGCCTGACGTGGACGTCAGGGCTTAAAGGGGGGAAGAATGTGACACCCCCGGAATTTGGATTAGTCCTATATATAAATGATATAATAGAACTAAATCTCTTAACCCGGCTATAGCATTTTGGATGGTAGCAAGATCCAAGAGGTTATGAGAGTTAAGCGTGCTAGAGCTAGAGTAGTTCTAGGATGGGTGACCCCCTGGGAAATAGGGCGTCACAGTTGGTATCAGAGACATTCGCTAGCCGGAAATGTGAGATGAGTCTCGGCTGAGCCAGAATTATATAGCGAGTAAAGCGAGGCTCCACGGCTAATGACCGTTGTGGGTGGAGTGCAGCTCCCCACAAGGTCGGCTAAGGCTAGCGAGACGAGTCTCACATCGCCTGGTGCTTGTGAGTGTGCTTGAGCCTGACGTGGACGTCAGGGCTTAAAGAGGGGAAGAATGTGACACCCCGGAATTTGGTTTAGTCTTATATATAAATGGAGATTTAGTCCTATTATATCATTTATATATAGGACTAATCCAAATTCCGAGGGTGTCACATTCTTCCCCTCTTTAAGCCCTGACGTCCACGTCAGGCTCAAGCACACTCACAAGCACCAGGCGATGTGAGACTCGTCTCGCTAGCCTTAGCCGACCTTGTGGGGAGCTGCACTCCACCCACAACGGTCATTAGCCGTGGAGCCTCGCTCTACCCGCTATATAATCCTGGTTCAGCCGAGACTCATCTCACATTTCCGGCTAGCGAATGTTTCTGATACCAACTGTGACGCCCTATTTCCCAGGGGGTCACCCATCCTAGAACTACTCTAGCTCTAGCACGCTTAACTCTCATAACCTCTTGGATCTTGCTACCATCCAAAATGCTATAGCCGGGTTAAGAGATTTAGTCTTATTATATCATTTATATATAGGACTAATCCAAATTCCGGGGGTGCCACAATTAGTTATAGCATGTTCAGCTTCCTTCATGAGTACCCGCTTTTATTTCAGCATTGAACAGTATCTAGCTTACCGATTATAGCCTGTTTTGCTATCCGCTTATTATTATATCAGTAGGTACGACTTGCTATTTCTCGGCCCGTCGTGCTCACTGGGATACATTTATGTTGTATGTCACACCCTTGGGTGACCATTTTTTTAGGTCAGTCAGGTGCTGAGATGTCTGGACGATCCTGTGAGCTGTCGCGATAGAGTTGTCCCCTTCGGCCGCAGTGGCCCAGTGCTTTACTTTTGCAGCTTTTAGTCTGTTATTATTCTTTTGGAGATTTGTTGGATTATGCATGTTTAGTTGTAGATGCTTATATTTATGTTTAGTTGTTATTGTTGATGTCGCCTCTGATTGTATCACTATAATTGCCTAGCCGAGCAAGTACAGGAAAAACTCTATCCGAGGGGACAGGGAGTTTCTTGTGCATGTGGTAGTCTGTCCACGTCCTGGGTTTCATGTTTTGAACTTTGATATATATATATATATATATATATATATATATATATATATATATATATATATATATATATATATATATATATATATATATATATATATATATATATATATATATATATATATATTAGATAATTTTTTGAAACTCGGGGCGTGATAGTGAGCTTCTGGAATGAGGGTTGAGGGTTTTGGACTTCGGCAGCACGAGGATCCCCTAGCAGAGGGTTGTGCCGCGCCGCGGGCTTAGTAATTGTGAGGACCCGGATCCCCACGGCAAGGTTTACTGTTGGTTTGGAGGTTTCTGGGTGTGTGTGTGTGTGCGTGTTGGGCCCCAGATTTGAGTTTCTGGTGAAATTGGAGCTTGTTTCTTTTCTGGAAGTCCATTTTGGGTGTGTAGGGTGTTTGCGCGCTTAGTGGAGCCTTGATTGTTACCCGGGACGAAAAATGGATCAAGTCTACTCTTCCGGGAATTTTTGGGAAAATTTAGAAGCGGAATTTGGCCGAACGGACCTCGGATTTGGATTCAGCGCGCGAAAACGAGCGAAATGGACTATTTACTTGAATTTTTCGGAGCCCGGACGCGAAAACACGAATTTCGAGGCTCGGGTTACTGTTCCGGCGCCGGAGAGGCGCCGGCGGCCGCCGGCGGAAGGCGGAGCGCGGCGGAGCAGCCTCGGGCAGGCGGCGGAGCGGCGCGGGCAGGCGGCGAGCGGCGCGGGCAGGCGCGCGGGCGCGTGGGCAGGCGCGCGGTCCACCGCGGAGTCGTGTACCGTACGGATGGGACACGTGGCGCTTTCCTGTTGGTCGGTTCAGCAGGCGCGGTCCACGGGATTTTGGCTCTGGTGCACGGTGAACCGGTGGACACGTGGCGTTGTGTGGTTGGCTGGTTCTTGTGCACCCGGTCCACTCAACAGTGGCGGCTGAGGCGGTGCCTCGGGACGCGTGCCCGACCCGGGTCCGGCGGCGGCGCGGCCGCGCACGTCGCGCGACGTGCGCGTTGACCGGGTCGACGAGGGGGGGGCGCCACGTGGCGCCCCGTGGTTGGTCCGGTGCAGGGGTGCACGTCGCCTGGTCGGGACACGTGGCGTCGCTGGATTCGTCGGGGTCGTGCGCCGAGTGCAGGAGGCGGATACGGGGGACACGTGGCGGCCTGAGGGCGTTTCGGGCGCGCACAGTAACGGGCCGGCCCGTTACTGTAGCCGCCCGAAAGTTTTCGGGCGCCCGAAAGTTGGGCCCAAATCCGAAAGTGGCTTTTTGGGCTGCCTTTTTGGGGAGAGCCTATATAAAGGCCCCTTGGGCTGTGATTTTGGGCACTTTTCCGAGAGAATTAGCCCTTGAGCTCTTAACCAAAGATCTTCCTCTCCCTCTTGCCCATCTCTTGGTGAAATTTCAGAACTTTTGGAAGCCCCGACGACTGTGTTTTCTGCCTCGAAGTGCGGAGCGACGGATTTCTGTTGGAGGCCCGTTATCGTCGCATTTCGGTCAAAAATTTCCACAGAGCTACTCCGACATCCGATTTCAGCGATTGTTGCGGCGTTGGATTCACGAGAGGTAAATCTTCGACTTTCGTGTTGAGTGTTTTGCCTAGATTTGGGTTTTTGGCACGGATTTCGAGGCATTTCTGAGCCGCTGTTTTGTTGTGAGATTTCTGGACAGCACTCTCTTCGCAGATTTTTATCTCCTCATCCGGACATCGGAATTCGACGATTCAAGAGCCTATCGACATCTACACTTCGCGAGGATCGTCGTGATATTTTTATTGGAATTTTAGGAAATTTATTTTCAGGTGAAATTCGCGTATGAACAGTAACCTTGTTTGCAGATTTTGAAATAGTAATTATGTGTATGAATTGTGTATAATTGAGATGTGTTATTGTACCCAGGACTGTAAGAGCACTTTTCTGTGCTCTTTGCTTGTGGATCTGGGAAATTGTCGATTCCTGGACTGTTTATCTGTACCGGCTCTGACAGTTAGCGTGTTCAGGTGGGTGATCCTGCTTTCAATACCTATGGACTGCACTCTAATTCTATGATTATTAAAGTGCATGCATGATAGTATATGAGCTGTTTAATCTGTGCAAATTGTATGTTAGTACCCACAGTTGATAGTTGTTAAATCTGATGACATCATTGAGCCACTTGCACTATTTGAACTCTTACAACATGGAAACTCAACTTAGCTTAGTATACCTGTTAAGTATTACACATCATGCTCCACCAGACTATAGTAAACTTAAACCTGAATTGGATTTATTCATTGCTTAGTTTTCCCACAGTGGTTATTACTCCTGTCATTCTGGACATAGTGACTTTCCCCGAGTCGTGGGCTGGGAGGTTTATTAGCTGTGGATGCTTTTGCACTCGTGTCTGGGGACCGAGTGGAGTCTGTAGCAGTCTGTAGACCAGTTCACATTATGATAGTGATAGTGATAGTGATAGTGGATCTGGGATCCTTGGGACATAGTCATAGTGACAGTGTGGATTCTTAGACAGTGATTGGATCTTGGCCTGTTGTGGGGCGTATCCTGTTAGTGAGTCCGCAGGGTGAGTTGATGGTGAGGCGAGTGTCTCGGGTTTCGTGTGGGCTGATCAGCTGAGTCGTCGAGTGAGCTCCGACTGTTGTGAGAGATGCTGAGGGTTGAGTTCATCCGAGCAGAGCGAGAGTGTGGATTTTGACCATAGCCTGCAATGCCACCTGTGCGACAGAGTGCGCGGATACTTTTCCTCGGTGGGGTCGCACCCCTCGAGAGCCACACCCGGGGTGGATATGTTACTCTTGTACCGCGACTTGTCGATGCATTCCCTCTGACTGAGCCAGTTTTGGCAGTTACGGTTGCATTCCCTCTGACTGAGCCAGTTTTGGCAGTTACAGACGCAGTCCCTCTGACTGAGCCAGTTTTGGCAGTCACAGACACCGTCCCTCTGGCTGAGCCAATTTTGGCAGCTACGGACGTTCTACGTAAGTCCGGTCCTCTAGGATATATCGGCAGTAGATTGGCGCAGGCTTGACTGGACCCGAGGAGGCAGTCAGTCAGATTGAGTGACCTTACTGTTATATTAGCGGATACATCATATTTTCATTTGTCCCGCTTTTTGAGCATTTTTAGATAGAGGCATAGTAGCAGTAGATGTTTTACTTTCCAGCTTCTCCATACTGCATTTCTTTTGTTACTTTATGCCTCTAGTAGACTTAGTGGGCAGACCGTCGGGCTTGTTGGCGGCACCCACTGAGAACTACTGTGGGAGGTAGTTCTCACACCCGTCGTGGTGTCTTTTCCCCAGGGACTTCAGCTCCAGTTCCTGCGGTGCCAGTTGCTGATCCTGCTCTTCTAGACCGAGGTAAGGGAGTCGCGAGATAGATCCCTTCCCCCTTCAGCTTCAGTGTGTTAGTAGAGGTACCCTTATATTTTGGTTGTGTGATGTTTGAGAGATTATGTAGTGAGGTATCGAGTTGTACTTTTCTGCTTTCTTTGAGAGACTTTTGTATTTGTTGGTGAGGACTTATTGTATTATGAGAGTTGTACTTATTTTATTTCTAGCAGTTTACTTTGCTCTGATATCTGTTTAGTGTAGTATCTTCCTTTTTGCAGGTTAGACGCTACGCCTCTACAGGGCTTCCTGTAGGGGCGGCGGATCTGTTGGCGAGCCCGGGGTACAGTCTTGACCCCGGGGCGTGACAGATTAGAGTGATATCAGAGCTTAGGGTGTAGGTCTTGAGGACTTAGGAACCCTAGGCTTATGGTTAAACCCTAGGATGACCCACGTGAGAGCCGAGACTTTTAGCGAAAGTCTTGATTGGGTATCTAACTCTCCCGAGTGGATAGGGACGAGTGATAGACATGCCTTCCTTCTGTGGCGACTATGTTGGCTGCAGACAACATAGTGCTTCGGGAAGGGGGACATGCCTTTTGACTTTCGCTAGATTGGGTCGAGTGTTGCTTTTGGTTTTGATTGTGTGTTTTGTCCCTCAGGTGGGGATGCCTCCTCGACGTTCGATGGTGACGCGCTCGCAGCCTTCGTCCTCTGAGCCCGAGCAGGAGGACTCGGGGCGAGGACCTCAGGCTGAGATTCAGGAGCTCCGTGCCCAGATGGCACAGTTGGCTGAGGCGGCTAGACGCCAGGAGGAGGCAGTGGCGCGGCTGACGCTCTTACTGGAGCAGAGAGCACAGCCGGCAGTGGCACCCCCTGTGGTGCAGCCGGTGCCAGCGATTCCTGCTGAGCCAGTTTCGAGTAGGCCACCGGCCGGGGCGACGGGAGCGTTGACTGAGACAGAGCAGCGGGAGGTTGTAGATTTGCTGATGAGATTTCGACGGTTCGATCCGCCCCGCTTTTCGGGCATGAGTGCTGAGCCTTGGGCAGCCGAGACTTGGATTACCACCATGGAGCGCCACTTTCGAGAGCTTATTTGTGGATGAGAGGTATCGGGTTATTCTGGCTACCCATTTTCTGGAAAGCAACGCCGAGGCGTGGTGGCGGCGTGTGCGACCAGCTGGTCCACCTGGGACGCAGCTTCTTTCTTGGACCGAGTTTCGGAGCATGTTGCTGGGAGCATTCTTTCCTGAGAGCGTCCGACAGCGACTGGAGGAGCAGTTGAAGAATCTCCGCCAGGGAGATAGGCCTGTGCACATGTACATAGCGGAATTCAACCAACTATTGGCATGTGTGCCTCATGTGGCCAGGGATGAGAGCCATCGTGTTTATATGTTTGAGAGAGGACTTCGCCGAGACATTTACCAGTTTGTCCGCTCCCGCCGACTGCAGACCTTGGAGGCCTCGATGGAGCAGGCTTTGTATGTGGAGAGTGGAGAGGCCGTGATGGATGAGGTATCTCCGGCCCCTGTAGCGACTTCTGGGGCGAAGCGCCCGGCATCTCCGGAGGAGGGGCAGTCTAGCAGGCAGGGACCCCCGAGACCTCCACGTTCCCACTCGCAGGGCCAGGGGTACCGGGGACATCAGAGATCGGGGGCGTCTCGCCAGACACAGCAGCAGCATCGACCCCCACGACAGCAGCAGTTCTCACAGCAGGCTTCCCAGCAGCAGCGCCCAGATCGGTGTGTTATCTGTGGAGGCCCACACCTACCGACTCAGTGCCCGCAGAGACAGGGCCATTGTTTTCGCTGCGGGCAGGCCGGTCACTTTGCGAGCGTGTGCCCTAGAGCCGGCCATCCAGCTCCTTCATCAGCATCTGCACCGTTTGTCCCTTACCAGCCAGCCGATCCTTCTGCGGCTTATAGCAGGCCAGAGGTTGCCTCATCTTCTTCCCGACAGCCAGAGCGACGTCCCCCGGCACCGAGCGGTCGTATTTATGCCGCTCAGGTTGAGGACACTTCAGCAGCAGAGCAGGTCGTTGCAGGTATTATTCTGATCTTAGCATTCCGTGCTCAGGTTTCTTTTGATATCGGTGTATCTCATTTATTCTTCAGTAGAGTTTTTGCATCTATCTGCATGGTATCAGGGCATGTGCACCTTAGCATAATTTAGGGGTAGAGATTTTGTGACTTGCATTAGCGTTTGGATTCATCCTAGTATCTTCCAGCAGAGGCGAATTTTGGGCATGATCAGAACAACTGAACTTTGAAGGCGCGCCGATTGTTGTGTTGGTTCAGTTGCAGCTCCCCGACTCAGATTGAGCACTTGGGATGGACCAGTTGGTGCGGTATCGTGCAACATTTGATTGCGAACGGAGAATAGTGGCCTTTCCGCAAGTTGGACGACAGAAGATCATTTCTACTGGTTACCGAGGCATCCTTCCTGCAGCAGTGGCTTCAGCGGCTTTGGGTTAGGTGCGACTTGTCGAGCGTAGGTGACGCCTAGGACTAGAGGGTTTGTCTCTAGGGGTCTGGTTAGAGTGGTGTTTCTTTTAGGGGCACGGATAGACCGTAGCTTCCGTTTTGTTGCCGCAGCAGGAACGGCATCAACCCTTCTCTCCCTTATTTTCTCACTCTTGTGCTGAAATTCGCGAACAGGATGAAAGATACGAAAGACTACTCCAGAAGTAGGGACAGTGCCCGAACCTGTTCTTGTTGGTTTAGGGCAAGGGCACTGGTCTCTCGGAACTTTCGAACTTTTCGCTAATTTCAGTTGTTTTCTAAATTTGAGAGTTGGAGGTTGATGACCTTCCTACTGGTGGGGCCCTTTCTTTTTCTGTTAAGTTTTGCAGCGTAATTCGAATAGTTTGGATGCGTAGAGTTGGCTGTTCTTCTTCGTCCCCGGTGTTTGGGAATTCCTGAGTTTTCCGCGGTTGGACTCGCTTTGTGGAGAGTTGTAGCGACTGGGGAGTTGGAGTTTGTGCTGTTGGAGGCTTACCTTTGGGCTTGGAGACTCCCTTTTGAGCCGTGTTTGTTTCGAGGACGAAACTTTCTTTTAGTGGGGGAGGATGTGAGGACCCGGATCCCCACGGCAGGGTTTACTGTTGGTTTGGAGGTTTCTGGGTGTGTGTGTGTGTGCGTGTCGGGCCCCAGATTTGAGTTTCTGGTGAAATTGGAGCTTGTTTTCTTTTCTGGAAGTCCATTTTGGGTGTGTGAGGTGTTTGCGCGCTTATTGGAGCCTTGATTGTGACCCGGGACGAAAATTGGATCAAGTTTACTTTTCCGGGAAATTTTGGGAAATTTTAGAAGCGGAATTTGGCCGAACGGACCTCGGATTTGGATTCAGCGCGCGAAAACGAGCGAAATGGACTATTTACTTGAATTTTTCGGAGCCCGGACGCGAAAACACGAAATCGAGGCTCGGGTTACTGTTCCGGCGGCCGGAGAGGCGCCGGCGGCGCCGGCGGACGGCGGAGCGCGGCGGAGCAGCCTCGGGCAGGCGGCGGAGCGGCGCGGGCAGGCGGCGAGCGGCGCGGGCAGGCGCGCGGGCGCGCGGGCAGGCGCGCGGTCCACCGCGGAGTCGTGCACCGTACGGATGGGACACGTGGCGCTTTCCTGTTGGTCGGTTCAGCAGGCGCGGTCCACGGGATTTTGGCTCTGGTGCACGGTGAACCGGTGGACACGTGGCGTTGTGTGGTTGGCTGGTTCTGGTGCACCCGGTCCACTCAACAGTGGCGGCTGAGGCGGTGCCTCGGGACGCGTGCCCGACCCGGGTCCGGCGGCGGCGCGGCCGCGCACGTCGCGCGACGTGCGCGTTGACCGGGTCGACGTGGGGGGCGCCACGTGGCGCCCCGTGGTTGGTCGGGTGCAGGGGTGCACGACGCCTGGTCGGGACACGTGGCGTCGCTGGATTCGTCGGGGTCGTGCGCCGGGTGCAGGAGGCGGATACGGGGACACGTGGCGGCCTGAGGGCGTTTCGGGCGCGCACAGTAACGGGCCGGCCCGTTACTGTAGCCGCCCGAAAACTTTCGGGCGCCCGAAAGTTGGGCCCAAATCCGAAAGTGGCTTTTTGGGCTGCTTTTTTGGGGAGAGCCTATATAAAGGCCCCTTGGGCTGTGATTTTGGGCACTTTTCCGAGAGAATTAGCCCTTAAGCTCTTAACCAAAGATCTTCCTCTCCCTCTTGCCCATCTCCTGGTGAAATTTCAGAACTTTTGGAAGCCGCGACGACTGTGTTTTCTGCCTCGAAGTGCGGAGCGACGGATTTCTGTTGGAGGCCCGTTATCGTCGCATTTCGGTCAAAAATTTCCACAGAGCTACCCCGACATCCGATTTCAGCGATTTTTGCGGCGTTGGATTCACGAGAGGTAAATCTTCGACTTTCGTGTTGAGTGTTTTGCCTAGATTTGGGTTTTTGGCACGGATTTCGAGGCATTACTGAGCCGCTGTTTTGTTGTGAGATTTCTGGACAGCACTCACTTCGCGGATTTTTATCTCCTCATCCGGACATCGGAATTCGACGATTCAAGAGCCTATCGACATCTACACTTCGCGAGGATCGTCGTGATATTTTTATTGGAATTTTAGGAAATTTATTTTCAGGTGAAATTCGCGTGTGAACAGTAACCTGTTTGCAGATTTTGGAATAGTGATTATGTGTGTGAATTGTGTGTAATTGAGATGTGTTGTTGTACCCAGGACTGTAAGAGCACTTTCTGTGCTCTTTGCTTGTGGATCTGGGAAATTGTCAGTTTCTGGACTGTTTATCTGTACCGGCTCGGACAGTTAGCGCGATCAGGTGGGTGATCCTGCTTTCAATACCTATGGACTGCACTCTAATTCTATGATTATAGTGCATGCATGATAGTATATGAGCTGTTTAATATGTGCAAACTGTATGTTAGTACCCACAGTTGATAGTTGTTAAATCTGATGACCTCATTGAACCACTTGCATATTTGAACTCTTACAACATGGAAACTCAACTTAGCTTAATATACCTGTTAAGTATTAACATCATGCTCCATTAGACTACAGTAAACTTAAACCTGAATTGGATTTATTCATTGCTTAGTTTTCCCACAGTGGTTATACTCCTGTCATTCTGGACATAGTGACTTTTCCCCGAGTCGTGGGCTGGGAGGTTTATTAGCTGGGGATGCATTTGCACTCGCGTCTGGGGACCGAGTGGCGTCTGTAGCAGTCTGTAGACCAGTTCACATTATGATAGTGATAGTGATAGTGATAGTGGATCTG
The DNA here is from genome assembly GCA_029168755.2 of Tillandsia fasciculata. Taxonomy (NCBI): domain Eukaryota; kingdom Viridiplantae; phylum Streptophyta; class Magnoliopsida; order Poales; family Bromeliaceae; genus Tillandsia; species Tillandsia fasciculata. The sequence continues at coordinate 21,569,994 of CM054936.1, forward strand.
GGATCCTTGGGACATGGTCATAGTGACAGTGTGGATTCTTAGACAGTGATGGATCTTGGCCTGTTGTGGGGCGTATCCTGTTAGTGAGTCCGCAGGGTGAGTTGATGGTGAGGCGAGTGTCTCGGGTTTCGTGTGGGCTGATCAGCTGAGTCGTCGAGTGAGCTCCGACTATTGTGAGAGATGCTGAGGGTTGAGTTCATCCGAGCAGAGCGAGAGTGTGGATTTTGACCATAGCCTGCAATGCCACCTGTGCGACAGAGTGCGCGGATACTTTTCCTCGGTGGGGTCGCACCCCTCGAGAGCCACACCCGGGGTGGATATGTTACTCTTGTACCGCGACTTGTCGATGCATTCCTCTGACTGAGCCAGTTTTGGCAGTTACGGGTGCATTCCCTCTGACTGAGCCAGTTTTGGCAGTTACGGACGCAGTCCCTCTGACTGAGCCAGTTTTGGCAGTCACAGACACCGTCCCTCTGGCTGAGCCAGTTTTGGCAGCTATGGACGTTCTACGTAAGTCCGGTCCTCTAGGATATATCGGCAGTAGATTGGCGCAGGCTTGACTAGACCCGAGGAGGCAGTCAGTCAGATTGAGTGACCTTACTGTTATATTAGCGAATACATCATATTTTCATTTGTCCCGCTTGAGCATTTTTAGATAGAGGCATAGTAGCAGTAGATGTTTTACTTTTCAGCTTTCCATACTGCATTTCTTTTGTTACTTTATGCCTCTAGTAGACTTAGTGGGCAGACCGTCGGGCTTGTTGGCGGCACCCACTGAGAACTACTGTGGGAGGTAGTTCTCACACCCGTCGTGGTGTCTTTTCCCCAGGGACTTCAGCTCCAGTTCCTGCGGTGCCAGTTGCTGATCCTGCTCTTCCAGACCGAGGTAAGGGAGTCGCGAGATAGATCCCTTCCCCCTTCAGCTTCAGTGTTAGTAGAGGTACCCTTATATTTTGGTTGTGTGATGTTTGAGAGATTATGTAGTGAGGTATCGAGTTGTACTTTTTTGCTTTCTTTGAGAGACTTTTGTATTTGTTGGTGAGGACTTATTGTATTATGAGAGTTGTACTTATTTTATTTCTAGCAGTTACTTTGCTCTGATATCTGTTTAGTGTAGTATCTCCCTTTTGCAGGTTAGACGCTACGCCTCTACAGGGCTTCCTGTAGGGACGGCGGATCTGTTGGCGAGCCCGGGGTACAGTCTTGACCCCGGGGCGTGACAGATTAGAGTGGTATCAGAGCTTAGGGTGTAGGTCTTGAGGACTTAGGAACCCTAGGCTTATGGTTAAACCCTAGGATGACCCACGTGAGAGCCGAGACTTTTAGCGAAAGTCTTGATTGGGTATCTAACTCTCCGAGTGGATAGGGACGAGTGATAGACATGCTTCCTTCTGTGGCGACTATGTTGGCTGCAGACAACATAGTGCTTCGGGAAGGGGGACATGCCTTTTGACTTTCGCTAGATTGGGTCGAGTGTTGCTTTTGGTTTTGATTGTGTGTTTTGTCCCTCAGGTGGGGATGCCTCCTCGACGTTCGATGGTGACGCGCTCGCAGCCTTCGTCCTCTGAGCCCGAGCAGGAGGACTCGGGGCGAGGACCTCAGGCTGAGATTCAGGAGCTCCGTGCCCAGATGGCACAGTTGGCGAGGCGGCTAGACGCCAGGAGGAGGCAGTGGCGCGGCTGACGCTGACGCTCTTACTGGAGCAGAGAGCACAGCCGGCAGTGGGCACCCCCTGTGGTGCAGCCGGTGCCAGCGATTCCTGCTGAGCCAGTTTCGAGTAGGCCACCGGCCGGGGCTGTTACGGAATTTGAGTTGGCGTATTTCGTGAATGTATTAAGTCTTGAAGATTGAAGATGAAGAAACTTTGGATCGTATACCTCAATCTCAAGAAAGAAGAATTCAAAAGGATCAGGTACGTTTAACTAAAGATTTTGATGATCCGAATACTTCTTATAGTGTAGAAACACCTGGAAGAAGGTTTTAATTGCTTAAACATCAAAAACTGGACATGGGACATGTTCAGGATCCGGATCGAGCTTGCAATCCGGATCCCGAAGGGTGTTCGTTCATACACTGGTTCAATCCGGATCGCAGCATCCTCTGATCCGGATCCCGAACACTGGTTTTACCTGTTTGCTTCCACGATCCGGATCAGGACTTGCAATCCGGATCCCGAACATTGATGTTTGGTAAAACTGTATGAACGATCCGGATCGGACTTACGATCCGGATCCCGAACAGCATTTTTCTGGAAACGTCTTTCTTGCTTCTGCAATCCGGATCGCCAATTCCAATCCGGATCGCCGTCGGTAAAAATTTCCAGAAAAGGCTGTTTTTGATCCTATTCTTCCAATGGTTTCTAACCTATAAATAGGCCCTGTATTCATTTCTAGGGCATCGGGAATAATCCGCTATTACAGAAAAAATAGCCGAAAAGAAAAATCCACATATAGAGAAGAAAGGAAATCAATAGATTATTCTATGTTTCTTCATCTATATTGATTGATTTGATTCTAGGTTTTCCATACTCACATTTTGAGTAGAATCAAATCAATGAATACTTAGATGGTATTTCCGATCTATCTTTGATCTAAGTATTCGGCGGATCATCACCACCCAAACAAACAACGATTTACCCCAAAATCGGCGCGTGGACTCGCGTGGCCTTGTGGATTCAAGGTGCAACCGCTCTCGTGGATTCGGAGCGAGGTACGTTCGTGGATTCGAAGCGTGCCATTGGGTGAAGACCGTGGATTCGGTCGGACGTCGTGGACTCGACGTTGGACGCTGTGGATTCAGCGTTGGGCGCGGATCGTGGATTCGAGAAGCGTCGTGGAGCGAGCGGAGAAGATCTACTAGGAGCGTATGGTAAAAGGTTGAGTCGTCTGTGAGTACGTTATATCACCTTGTACGTGTGTTAATTCTAGTGGATTTCGCCGTGTTATCGGTCCCGTGGTTTTTTACTCCGGTTTGGAGTTTTTCCACGTAAAAATCTTGCGTGTTCTTTTATTTTTCCGCATTGGGTTTATTGCGCAATGATTTTTTGAGTGTTTATTGTTTACACCTATTCACCCCCCTCTAGGTGTTTTTTCCCCTATTTAGATCCATATTACCTATAACCCAACAAGTGGTATCAGAGCGGGAATAGGGTTGTAAACAATGGTTGAAGGTGGAAACATCAATCGACCCCCTTTCTTTGATGGAACAAATTATGCGTACTGGAAAGTACGGATGAAAGCCTTTTTAATTTCCATCGACGAAAGGGTGTGGCAATCAATTGAATTAGGATGGTCTAATCCAACTGAAATTTTAGATGATGTTCGCACCTTAAAACCTAGGTCGAAATGGACCAAGGAAGAGATAGATTTATCTTCTTACAATGGCAAAGGAATTAATGCTCTATTTAATGCTTTGTCACAAACTGAGTTCTCTCGCGTCTCGGCATGTGAGACTGCGAAAGAAATCTGGGATGTTCTTCAAGTTACGCATGAGGGAACTAACCTAGTGAAGATTCAGAAACTGCAAATGCTTACGAGCAAGTTTGACTCTATCTCTATGGCAGAGAATGAATCTTTCACTGACTATTACACACGATTGCAAGACATCGTAAACTCATGTGCTAACTTGGGAGAGAAGATTCCAGAATTTAAAGTTGTAAGAAAAATTCTAAGAACTCTTCCTGAACGATTTCGCCCGAAGGTCGCAGCCATTGAAACAATTAAACACCCGGACGAAATGCGTGTAGAAGAATTAGTAGGTGCTTTACAAACTTATGAAATGACATTTCCTACTAACTATTCTTCTGGAAAGGCATCCTCTTCTAAGTCTTCAGGTTACGCATTGAAATCAACTAAAGAAGAAGACGCGGATTCATCCTCCTCGGACGACGACGAGAACCTTTCTATGGAGGACTTTGAGAAGCAGCTCGCTCTCTTGACAAGGAAGTTTCGCCGCAACTTTCGAAGGGGAAATTCAAGCAAAACTCCATCCTTCGGAAAGTCGAAGAAAGGCAAGGGTTCTTCAAGTTACAAGTCAAGAAAGCAAGAGAACTTCTCAAAGGATAAGAAAAGTTCAGAGGGACAAGTTCAGTGCTTCAAATGTCGAGGCTACGGCCACATTGCAACGGAGTGTCCCAACAAGAATCCGGCAAAGAAGAAAGCGATGCAAGTCGTTACTTGGGATGACAACTCCACGTCAAATGAGTCATCCTCAAGTGATGAAGAAGACAACGCGACAGCTTTCCACGCGTCCACTACATCTTCACCCTTCATGTGCTTAATGGCAAGTACATCCGACTCACTGTCCAACTCCACTGTTGAAAAGATTGCAACGGACGATGAATCAGATGATTCGGAAGGTGAAGATTTTGCTCTAGCCTACCATAAGCTTTTGAGGGATTCAAAGAAACTGGCTAAGCAAAACAAGGGGTTGAAAGGGAGATTGCAGGATCTCGAAGAAGAAGTAAAAAGGGTAACCTCTCTCTCAACCGATCTTGAAGTGGAAAGGGATAATCTGATTAAAACAAATGTTTCCCTTCAAGAGTCCAATGAGCAACTCGAGAAGAATTATATGGATATGGTGAACAAAGCGAATTACTTCTTGAAGCTCAACGGCGAGGCTCGACAGGAAAAATTGGAAATGACGGAGACCATACGCCAACTGAAGGATGACTTAAAGAGATTTTCTTCTGGAAGGAGTAAGTTGGACAGACTTCTTGGTCTTGGTCAAAGAAATAAGTTCGGCCTCGGATACACTCAAACTGGAGACATTCCAAGTTCGAGTGGGACAGTATTTGTGCCTCAGTCGGTATCTCCTCCTCCGACACCGGAATTCACGACAAGCAACGACAACAAGCCTACTACATCCTCCTCGGGATCGTCAAGATCTAAGGTATGTTTTCGTTGTGGCATTTCAGGGCACATAAGGAGAAATTGCAAGACGGAAGCCAAACGCACACCTCAAGCACCTCTTGCAATGACTACCAAAAGGGCTATTCCTCGAAAATCAACTGCAAATCATTTGAAGGAAAAGAGCCTTGGTAGTACACCGCTCAAGACGACATCATCAAGGAGCAGCAATTCTTCAAGCAAGACGCTCTCACCTAGGAGATCAACTTCACGATCATTACCGACGCACTTCAAAAAGGTTTGGGTGCGCAAAGGTGAAATTTTCCCTTGTCTTGCTACCAATGTTTCCTTGCATGCATATGATAGTTCGTCTTGGTATCTGGATAGCGGGTGTTCCCGTCATATGACCGGTGACAAAAACTGTTTTCAAACATTTGAGAAAAACTCCGGAGGACTTGTTGTTTTCGGAGATGGTCGGTCTTCCAAAATTGTTGGAAAGGGAACGGTAGCTATTCCAGATGGCCCGGTTCTAGATAATGTGTTATTTGTTCATGGCCTTAAGACTAACCTCATAAGCATAAGTCAACTTTGTGATAGTGGTTATTCAGTTAATTTTTCATCTGATAAATGCACTGTAACTGACATGAACCATGCTTTCTTTTTAAAGGGGGTTAGATCAGAAAACAATTGTTATGTAGTTCCTACTAAGATTTCTGAAAAATGTAACCTAGCATCTTTGAAAAATGAAACACTTTGGCATGAAAGGCTAGGTCACATAAACTTTAAGGAACTTGCTAGAATTTCGAACAAAGATGTGGTCAAGGGGGTTCCGAAACTTTCTTTTGAACAAAACCTTGTGTGTGGCGGTTGCCAAAAGGGAAAACAGTCTAGGACTGCACACAAGAACTTGAACCACATAGGTACAAAACGGCCTTTGGAACTTTTGCATATGGACTTAATGGGGCCAACTCGTCAACCATCTCTGGGAGGTAAATGGTATATTTTCTTATTGGTTGATGATTTTTCTAGATATACTTGGGTAGCATTTTTAAAAGAAAAAGCTGATACCTTTGATTCTTTTCTCGAAATCTGCAATCGTATTATGATTGAAAAGAATGAAAGGATTACTCGAGTTAGGAGTGATAGAGGTGGGGAATTCATAAATTCCAAATTCATTGATTTTTGCACTTCTAATGGCATTAAACATGAATTCTCTGCACCTTACACACCTCAACAAAATGGTGTAGTCGAGCGCAAAAACAGGGTCGTACAGGAAATGGCACGTGTTATGCTTCACAGCCGGAACTTACCTTTTTATTTTTGGGCTGAAGCGGTGAACACTGCTGTTTATGTTATCAATCGCGTGTATTTGCGCCCGGGGACATTGAATACACCATATGAACTTTGGTTTTGTAGAAAACCTAACATCAAATATTTTCGTATCTTTGGGAGTCGGTGTTTTATTTTACGTGATCGTGAGAATCTTGGAAAATTTGACTCTCGAAGTGACGAAGGGATTTTCTTAGGTTATTCTACAAACAGCAGAGCATATCGAGTTTTTAACTTAGAATCTAAGACGATCGTAGAATCGATAAATGTTAAGGTAGATGAAGCTTTTCACTTTGAATCTGAAAAATCTACCCTCGATATCTCTCTTGATGATGATACACCTGCTAATGCATCTTCTTCTAACAATTCTTTCGATAATAATGATGCATCTAACGGTTCTTCAAGCTTATCTGATGTGCAGGAATCATCTCGTGTACCTCCGTCTACTCCTCTACCTCAAACGTTACGCATCTCCAAGGATCACCCTGAATCGAACATCATTGGAGATCCACAAGAAGGAGTTAGAACACGGAGACAATTGGTTTGCGGATTTGCATGCTATGTATCTCAAATCGAACCAAGAATGTTGATGAAGCTCTCCAAGATGACTACTGGATTAAAGCAATGCAGGAAGAGCTCCATCAATTCGAGCGAAACAAAGTCTGGGAATTAACGAAGCCTCCGAAGCAACACAATGTGATAGGTACCAAATGGATCTTCAAGAACAAGAAAAATGAAGAAGGTACTATCATCAGGAACAAAGCAAGGTTAGTTGCTCAAGGCTACTCTCAAGTAGAAGGTATAGACTTTGATGAAACTTTCGCCCCTGTAGCTAGACTCGAGTCCATTCGTATATTGTTTGCGATTGCTTGTCATTTTAAAATCAAATTATTTCAAATGGACGTTAAGAGCGCCTTTTTAAATGGGTTTTTAAATGAGGAAGTTTATGTGGCTCAACCGAAAGGTTTTGTGGATCATAAACTACCTAACCATGTTTTTCGTCTGAAAAAGGCTCTTTACGGTCTGAAACAAGCACCGCGAGCATGGTACGAAAGGTTGACAAAGCACCTTTTGGAAAAGGGCTACACTCGAGGGGGAGCTGACAGGACTCTCTTTGTGAAGCATTATCAAAACAATTTCATAGTTGCTCAAATCTATGTCGATGACATTGTTTTTGGAGCAACAAGAGATAATGATGCTTCTAAATTCGCGGAGACCATGGAAAGCGAATTTGAGATGTCCATGATGGGCGAATTGACTTATTTTCTTGGATTACAAGTTAAACAAAACGATGAAGGAATTCACTTGTGTCAATCCAAGTATGCACTGGAGTTGGTCAAAAAGTTTGATCTTGAAAATTCTAAGGATTTTCCGACTCCAATGGGAACTAGCCATAAGGGACTTGGAAGTGAATCACAAAGTGAGAATGTAGACGAGAAACTGTATCGCAGTATGATTGGAAGTCTACTATATCTCACGGCTAGTCGCCCGGATATATCCTTCAGTGTGGGGATTTGTGCGAGATATCAATCAGCACCGAAGGAGGTTCACCTGAAAGCGGTGAAACGGATCATCCGGTATATCAAAGGTACAATCAATTTCGGAATTTGGTATCCTATGGGAACAACGTTGGATATTGTTGGATACTCAGATGCCGATTGGGCTGGATCGGTGGATGACCGGAAAAGCACGAGTGGTGCATGCTTCTATCTTGGCCATTGCCTTGTTGCATGGCACAGTAAAAAGCAGAACTGCATAGCACTCTCGACTGCCGAAGCGGAGTACATTTCTGCAGGAAGTTGTTCAACCCAATTGATTTGGATGAAAAGCGTGTTGAGCGATTTCCGGATATCAACATCTTCGGTAACCATTTTATGTGACAACACTAGTGCTATTAATATTTCAAAAAACCCTGTGTTGCACTCTAGAACAAAACATATTGAACTTAGATATCATTTTCTTAGAGAGCTAGTTGAATCAAACATTCTTCAACTGTCATACATTTCAACTGAGGATCAATTAGCTGATATCTTAACAAAACCTTTGGATCAAAAACGTTTTATTCACTTGCGTAAAGCAATTGGCATGCTTTCCTTGAAATAATCTTTTTGAAACCTTTGCTTAGGTTAGGTTTTGTTTTTGTTTTTGTTTTGTTCTTTATCTATGTTTGTACATAGGACATTAATTGAGCATAAATCATAATTGACTTTAATTGCATCCTTTTATGCATTTAGAAATTTATTATGCTTTTGATGTCATAATATTTCAATGTTGCAATGATCATTTACGTTAATTAAACCATCTTTTAAGTGATCAAAGTCAATTTCTCTCTCAATGATCTCTTGGTATAGTCATTATCATATTTGATTGCTTAGTCGAGTATGAATTCGAGATCAATGGTTTGGTTGAATACCTTATATATTAAATAATTGATAGCCAATTGAGGGGGAGTCAATGAAATGTAAAATGCTCAAAAGATGTGGAAAGAGTTACATCCCAATGAGGAGTGTGAAAACTACCACCACATGGAGAAAGAAAAAAAAAGATACTCCATGAATGCAAAGCAAATTTTTGTTGATAAAATGCATATTGAAATACTTGACTCAGTCGTATTTCATGGTTGGTATAAGGTGGGATTTTTGATAAAAGATGCTCAAAGAGCCACTCCTTCAACAGATTGTCTAGATATATTATCTAACTTATCTGGGATTTCAAACATCTATTGATCTTGGTATTTCATTTTCTTTACCAAAATTGATGATTTGATAAAGGCATTACACATAAGATCAGGATAGATGTAATTGAAGTTGTTCAACTTTAAGTGTTTTAACTTTCGTAAATTTTCGTTTCATTTTTGAGTATTTTTGATAGATTTTGCATAATCTATTTCTTGTTGTATGAAACGATGATTTTTGTTTAAAGTTGACATGGTAAAGTGCTTACATACTTTTTCTGGATTTTATGGAATTTTTCTAAATTTTTCTGGAGAAAAAGTTGAAGCCGATCCGGATCGGGGTAAGTGATCCGGATCCCGAACGCAGGATTCTTCCTGCGGGTAGCCGATCCGGATCACATTCTCGATCCGATCCGGATCACGGCTAGGGTTTTTATAAGAACAAGGGATTTGATTTCTTTTACCCTAATCTTTTGTTCTCAAGTCTCTAGAGCTTCTCTCTCTAGATTTCTTGCATCTTGGAGCTTCCAAACTCAAAGTTCTTCGGATTCAAGTAAGTTTTATTGATCAAAATCGGTTTTTCACAGTTTTTCTTTTTTCTCAAACGTGAGTTGAAATCTTGAATCTTTTTCGTTTGTGAATGGTTTTTGATCAAATTTCTTTTGAAATAAGAACTCTGGGTAATTAGTTTTGCTTTTATGCTGGGTTTTCTCTTGATTAACGAGTTTTTAGGCTTCGATTTCTAAAAATTCGGTTTTAGGGCATAAAAGAGGAATTTTTGAAAATCATGGAATTGATCTATTTTTAAAATTCTTTTTGCAAAACTAATTTGATTCTTGGCTTCTCTACATGATTATGATTGTCTAGGTACAATTTTTCAAATTTTTCAAAATTGACGATTTTTCCATGTTCTTGAGTTACTCTTCACAGGACATTTTCTCTAAACTCAATCCTAATGGCACTCTCATGGTTAATTCTGTTGTTGGTCACTATGGTGCACACCCGTGCAACTGTCAAAAAGGAACAAGATAGCCCTCCTCGAGACAAGACAAACACTGATGATGTAGATAGCTCAGACTTTGATGAAGAGGAATGGGAAGAATTTTGCAAAGAAGTTCAACAAAAAATTGATGAGGAGGACAGGCAGTATTTGAAGAACAAAAGGCTAAAGAAATCTGCTTCAACGACAAGACAATATACAAGACGAAAAAGTACCAGCAGAAAGAGTACCGGCATTCAGATTACTGAGCCTCTCACTAGAGCACGCTCACTTTCTGGAATTCTACAAACTGAATCTCCATGGGTTACGGGACCGGATGCACCATCTGCATCTACACAGCACCCATCACATTCAAAGAGAGGGACTACAAACACAAATGAACTGGAAGTGCTTCGTCAGGAACAGCGAAAACTCTCTGCTGAACAACAAAGAATTGCTAATGAGCTTGAGATCACCACAGCAGCTCACATTACCATCAAGAAGAAGATAAATTCAATGGACAAGCGGATGAAAGATGTTTACAAGCTGAGTTGTACAAGTTCTGAAGACACAGATTCTGACGACTGATCATTTTTGACTAATTTTCTTTTCTTTCTGTGCAGGATTTTTAGTTTTTAGTCTTATTGATACTTTTAGTTTAGTTCTCAGGTTTTTCATGTTTATAGGATTTTTTTTTAACTCTCCTTACTTTTCGTAGTTTATACTACATTTTTGGCTTGTTTTTGTGACAAAAAGGGGGAGAGAGAGTTAGAGAGAACTTGAACTGGAACAATGATGTGTGGATGAATGTGTGAATGTGTGAAGTGAACATGAAGGTAAGTATGACTTCTTCTCAACTTCAACTTTGGTTTTCTCTTGTGATTTGTGGCATGCCTCTACTAACTATTTGACTAACTATTTGGGCATGTATATTACTAACAAGTTGATGTTGGACTAACATAATTTGACATTTGGTTCTTGAATGATTAGAAGATATGTTGGTGTTTAACTATGATTCTCTCACATATCTGAATTTTCAAATGTCATGATGAGAATAAACTCTATCTCTGTACTTGGTTTTGTATGTTTCAATTCTTGAGGTATCTAACGATTTTGTTTGTCAAGAATGATTTCTTTGTGCAGAGAGTACAGATGTCTAAGTCTAGAGTCTGTTTTAGGAGTTTATCTCATGTTTTTAATTTCTGGATCTCTTTTGTAAATTTTTGTTGTATGGTGATAGCAACAAAAATATCTTTTTGAATTTTCTTTTGTGGATTTGTGTTTTGTCACGAAACCGCCAAAGGGGGAGATTGTTACGGAATTTGAGTTGGCGTATTTCGTGAATGTATTAAGTCTTGAAGATTGAAGATGAAGAAACTTTGGATCATATACCTCAATCTCAAGAAAGAAGAATTCAAAAGGATCAGGTACGTTTAACTAAAGATTTTTGATGATCCGAATACTTCTTATAGTGTAGAAACACCTGGAAGAAGGTTTTATTGCATAAACATCAAAAACTGGACATGGGACATGTTCAGGATCCGGATCGGGCTTGCAATCCGGATCCCGAAGGGTGTTGGTTCATACACTGGTTCAATCCGGATCGCAGCATCCTCTGATCCGGATCCCGAACACTAGTTTTACCTGTTTGCTTCCACGATCCGGATCAGGACTTGCAATCCGGATCCCGAACATTGATGTTCTGGTAAAACTGTATGAACGATCCGGATCGGACTTACGATCCGGATCCCGAACTAGCATTTTTCTGGAAATCGTCTTTCTTGCTTCTGCAATCCGGATCGCCAATTCCAATCCGGATCGCCGTCGGTAAAAATTTCCAGAAAAGGCTGTTTTTGATCCTATCTTCTTCCAATGGTTTCTAACCTATAAATAGGCCCTGTATTCATTTCTAGGGCATTGGCTATGACCCTCATACATCCGCTATTACAGAAAAAGATAGCCGAAAAGAAAAATCCACATATATAGAGAAGAAAGGAAATCGATAGAATTATTCTATGTTTCTTCATCTATATTGATTGATTTGATTCTAGGTTTTCCATACTCACATTTTGAGTAGAATCAAATCAATGAATACTTAGATGGTATTTCCGATCTATCTTGATCTAAGTATTCGGCGGATCATCACCACCCAAACAAACAACGATTTACCCCAAAATCGGCGCGTGGACTCGCGTGGCCTTGTGGATTCAAGGTGCAACCGCTCTCGTGGATTCGGAGCGAGGTGCGTTCGTGGATTCGAAGCGTACCATTGGGTGAAGACCGTGGATTCGGTTGGACGTCGTGGACTCGACGTTGGACGCTGTGGATTCAGCGTTGGGCGCGGATCGTGGATTCGAGAAGCGTCATGGAGCGAGCGGAGAAGATCAACTAGGAGCGTATGGTAAAAGGTTGAGTCGTCTGTGAGTACGGTATATCACCTTGTACGTGTGTTAATTCTAGTGGATTTCGCCGTGTTATCGGTCCCGTGGTTTTTTACTCCGGTTTGGAGTTTTTCCACGTAAAAATCTTGCGTGTTATTTTATTTTTCCGCATTGGGTTTATTTGCGCAATGATTTTTTGAGTGTTTATTGTTTACACCTATTCACCCCCCTCTAGGTATTTTTTCCCCTATTTAGATCCATATTAGTATAACCCAACAGGGGCGACGGGAGCGTTGACTGAGACAGAGCAGCGGGAGGTTGTAGATTTGCTGATGAGATTTCGACGGTTCGATCCGCCCCGCTTTTCGGGCATGAGTGTTGAGCCTTGGGCAGCCGAGACTTGGATTACCACCATGGAGCGCCATTTCGAGAGCTTATTTGTGGATGAGAGGTATAGGGTTATTCTGGCTACTCACTTTCTGGAAAGCAACGCCGAGGCATGGTGGCGGCGTGTGCGACCAGCTGGTCCACCTGGGACGCAGCTTCTTTCTTGGACCGAGTTTCGGAGCATGTTGCTGGGAGCATTCTTTCCTGAGAGCGTCCGACAGCGACTAGAGGAGCAGTTGAAGAATCTCCGCCAGGGAGATAGGCCTGTGCACATGTACATAGTGGAATTCAACCAACTATTGGCATGTGTACCTCATGTGGCCAGGGATGAGAGCCATCGTGTTTATATGTTTGAGAGAGGACTTCGCCGAGACATTTACCAGTTTGTCCGCTCCCGCCGACTGCAGACCTTGGAGGCCTCGATGGAGCAGGCTTTGTATGTGGAGAGTGGAGAGGCCGTGATGGATGAGGTATCTCCGGCCCCTGTAGCGACTTCTGGGGCGAAGCGCCCGGCATCTCCGGAGGAGGGGCAGTCTAGCAGGCAGGGACCCCCGAGACCTCCACGTTCCCACTCGCAGGGCCAGGGGTACCGGGGACATCAGAGATCGGGAGCGTCCCGCCAGACACAGCAGCAGTATCGACCCCCACGACAGCAGCAGTTCACACAGCAGGCTTCCCAGCAGCAGCGCCCAGACCGGTGTGTTATCTGTGGAGGCCCACACCTACCGACTCAGTGCCCGCAGAGACAGGGCCATTGTTTTCGCTGCGGGCAGGCCGGTCACTTTGCGAGCGTGTGCCCTAGAGCCGGCCATCCAGCTCCTTCATCTGCATCTGCACCGTTTGTCCCTTTCCAGCCAGCCGATCCTTCTGCAGCCTATAGCAGGCCGGATGTTACCTCATCTTCTTCCCGACAGCCAGAGCGACGTCCCCCGGCACCGAGCGGTCGTATTTATGCCGCTCCGGTTGAGGTCACTTCAGCAGCCGAGCAGGTCGTTGCAGGTATTATTCTGGTCTTAGCATTCCGTGCTCAGGTTTCTTTTGATACCGGTGCATCTCATTTATTCTTCAGTAGAGTTTTTGCATCTATCTGCATGGTATCAGGGCATGCGCATCTTAGTATAATTTAGGGGTAGAGATTTTGTGACTTGCATTAGCGTTTGGATTCATCCTGGTATCTTCCAGCAGAGGCGAATTTTGGGCATGATCAGAACAACTGAACTTTGAACGGCGCGCCGATTGTTGTGTTGGTTCAGTTGCAGCTCCCCGACTCAGATTGAGCGCTTGGGATGGACCAGTTGGTGCGGTATCGTGCAACATTCGATTGCGAACGGAGAATAGTGGCCTTTCCGCAAGTTGGACGACAGAAGATCATTTCTACTGGTTACTAAGGCATCCTTCCTGCAGCAGTGGCTTCAGCGGCTTTGGGTTAGGTGCGACTTGTCGAGCGTAGGTGACGCTTAGGACTAGAAGGTTGTCTCTAGGGGGTCTGGGTTAGAGTGGTGTTCTTTTAGGGGCACGGATGGACCGTAGTTCCTGTTTTGTTGCCGCAGCAGGAACGGCATCAACCCTTCTCTCCCTTATTTTCTCACTCTTGTGCTGAAATTCGCGAACAGGATGAAAGATACGAAAGACTACTCCAGAAGTAGGGACAGTGCCCGAACCTGTTCTTGTTGGTTTAGGGCAAGGGCACTGGTCTCTCGGAACTTTCGAACTTTTCGCTAATTTCAGTCGTTTTCTAAATTTGGGAGTTGGAGGTTGATGACCTTCCTACTGGTGGAGCCCTTTCTTTTTCTGTTAAGTCTTGCAGCGTAATTCAAATAGTTTGGATGCGTAGAGTTGGCTATTCTTCTTCGTCCCCGGTGTTTGGGAATTCCTGAATCTTCCCGCGGTTGGACTCGCTTTGAGGAGAGTTGTAGCGACTGGGGAGATGGAGTTTGTGCTGTTGGAGGTTTACCTTTGGGCTTGGGTCTCCTTTTGAGCCGTGTTTGTTTCGAGGACGAAACTTTCTTTTAGTGGGGGAGGATGTGAGGACCCGGATCCCCACGGCAGGGTTTACTGTTGGTTTGGAGGTTTCTGGGTGTGTGTGTGTGCGTGTTGGGCCCCAGATTTGAGTTTCTGGTGAAATTGGAGCTTGTTTTTTTTTCTGGAAGTCCATTTTGGGTGTGTAGGGTGTTTGCGCGCTTAGTGGAGCCTTGATTGTGACCCGGGACGAAAAATGGATCAAGTCTACTCTTCCGGGAATTTTTGGGAAAATTTAGAAGCGGAATTTGGCCGAACGGACCTCGGATTTGGATTCAGCGCGCGAAAACGAGCGAAATGGACTATTTACTTGAATTTTTCGGAGCCCGGACGTGAAAACACGAAATTCGAGGCTCGGGTTACTGTTCCGGCGGCCGGAGAGGCGCCGGCGGCGGCGGAGCGCGGCGGAGCAGCCTCGGGCAGGCGGCGGAGCGGCGCGGGCAGGCGCGAGCGGCGCGGGCAGGGCGCGCGGGGCGCGGCGCGGGCAGGCGCGCGGTCCACCGCCGAGTCGTGCACCGTACGGATGGGACACGTGGCGCTTTCCTGTTGGTCGGTTCAGCAGGCGCGGTCCACGGGATTTTGGCTCTGGTGCACGGTGAACGGTGGACACGTGGCGTTGTGTGGTTGGCTGGTTCTTGTGCACCCGGTCCACTCGGCAGTGGCGGCTGAGGCGGTGCCTCGGGACGCGTGCCCGACCCGGGTCCGGCGGCGGCGCGGCCGCGCACGTCGCGCGACGTGCGCGTTGACCGGGTCGACGAGGGGGGGCGCCACGTGGCGCCCCGTGGTTGGTCGGTGCAGGGGTGCACGTCGCCTGGTCGGGACACGTGGCGTCGCTGGATTCGTCGGGGTCGTGCGCCGGGTGCAGGAGGCGGATACGGGGGACACGTGGCGGCCTGAGGGCGTTTCGGGCGCGCACAGTAACGGGCCGGCCCGTTACTGTAGCCGCCCGAAAGTTTTCGGGCGCCCGAAATTGGGCCCAAATCCGAAAGTGGCTTTTTTGGGCTGCTTTTTGGGGAGAGCCTATATAAAGGCCCCTTGGGCTGTGATTTTGGGCACTTTTCCGAGAGAATTAGCCCTTGAGCTCTTAACCAAAGATCTTCCTCTCCCTCTTGCCCATCTCTTGGTGAAATTTCAGAACTTTTGGAAGCCGCGACGACTGTGTTTTCTGCCTCAAAGTGCGGAGCGACGGATTTCTGTTGGAGGCCCGTTATCGTCGCATTTCGGTCAAAAATTTCCACAGAGCTACTCCGACATCCGATTTCAGCGATTTTTGCGGCGTTGGATTCACGAGAGGTAAATCTTCGACTTTCGTGTTGAGTGTTTTGCCTAGATTTGGGTTTTTGGCACGGATTTCGAGGCATTTCTGAGCCGCTGTTTTGTTGTGAGATTTCTGGACAGCACTCACTTCGCGGATTTTTATCTCCTCATCCGGACATCGGAATTCGACGATTCAAGAGCCTATCGACATCTGCACTTCGCGAGGATCGTCGTGATATTTTTATTGGAATTTTAGAAAATTTATTTTCAGGTGAAATTTGCGTATGAACAGTAACCTTGTTTGCAGATTTTGAAATAGTAATTATGTGTATGAATTGTGTATAATTGAGATGTGTTATTGTACCCAGGACTGTAAGAGCACTTTTCTGTGCTCTTTGCACTGTGGATCTGGGAAATTGTCGATTCCTGGACTGTTTATCTGTACCGGCTCTGACAGTTAGCGTGTTCAGGTGGGTGATCCTGCTTTCAATAACTATGGACTGCACTCTAATTCTATGATTATTAAAGTGCATGCATGATAGTATATGAGCTGTTTAATCTGTGCAAATTGTATGTTAGTACCCACAGTTGATAGTTGTTAAATCTGATGACATCATTGAGCCACTTGCACTATTTGAACTCTTACAACATGGAAACTCAACTTAGCTTAGTATACCTGTTAAGTATTACACATCATGCTCCACCAGACTATAGTAAACTTAAACCTGAATTGGATTTATTCATTGCTTAGTTTTCCCACATTGGTTATTACTCCTGTCATTCTGGACATAGTGACTTTTCCCCGAGTCGTGGGCTGGGAGGCTTATTAGCTGTGGATGCTTTTGCACTCGTGTCTGGGGACCGAGTGGAGTCTGTAGCAGTCTGTAGACCAGTTCACATTATGATAGTGATAGTGATAGTGATAGTGGATCTGGGATCCTTGGGACATAGTCATAGTGACAGTGTGGATTCTTAGACAGTGATTGGATCTTGGCCTGTTGTGGGGCGTATCCTGTTAGTGAGTCCGCAGGGTGAGTTGATGGTGAGGCGAGTGTCTCGGGTTTCGTGTGGGCTGATCAGCTGAGTCGTCGAGTGAGCTCCGACTGTTGTGAGAGATGCTGAGGGTTGAGTTCATCCGAGCAGAGCGAGAGTGTGGATTTTGACCATAGCCTGCAATGCCACCTGTGCGACAGAGTGCGCGGATACTTTTCCTCGGTGGGGTCGCACCCCTCGAGAGCCACACCCGGGGTGGATATGTTACTCTTGTACCGCGACTTGTCGATGCATTCCCTCTGACTGAGCCAGTTTTGGCAGTTACGGGTGCATTCCCTCTGACTGAGCCAGTTTTGGCAGTTACGGACGCAGTCCCTCTGACTGAGCCAGTTTTGGCAGTCACAGACACCGTCCCTCTGGCTGAGCCAGTTTTGGCAGCTATGGACGTTCTACGTAAGTCCGGTCCTCTAGGATATATCGGCAGTAGATTGGCGCAGGCTTGACTAGACCCGAGGAGGCAGTCAGTCCAGATTGAGTGACCTTACTGTTATATTAGCGAATACATCATATTTTCATTTGTCCCGCTTTTTGAGCATTTTTAGATAGAGGCATGGTAGCAGTAGATGTTTTACTTTTCAGCTTCTCCATACTGCATTTCTTTTGTTACTTTATGCCTCTAGTAGACTTAGTGGGCAGACCGTCGGGCTTGTTGGCGGCACCCACTGAGAACTACTGTGGGAGGTAGTTCTCACACCCGTCGTGGTGTCTTTTCCCCAGGGACTTCAGCTCCAGTTCCTGCGGTGCCAGTTGCTGATCCTGCTCTTCTAGACCGAGGTAAGGGAGTCGCGAGATAGTTCCCTTCCCCCTTCAGCTTCAGCATGTTAGTAGAGGTACCCTTATATTTTGGTTGTGTGATGTTTGAGAGATTATGTAGTGAGGTATCGAGTTGTACTTTTCTGCTTTCTTTGAGAGACTTTTGTATTTGTTGGTGAGGACTTATTGTATTATGAGAGTTGTACTTATTTTATTTCTAGCAGTTTACTTTGCTCTGATATCTGTTTAGTGTAGTATCTCCCTTTTTGCAGGTTAGACGCTACGCCTCTACAGGGCTTCCTGTAGGGACGGCGGATCTGTTGGCGAGCCCGGGGTACAGTCTTGACCCCGGGGCGTGACAGTAATTTTTCCCTGGTTGTAGTTTCCAGGTGGGTTGGATTTCTTGCAAAAGCAGTGGACTCTCCTCTATGTCTATCAGATATATTATAGCATGTTAGGTGTATTAGTTTTGTAAGATTCGTGAAATTTAAATTCGAAATAAATGAAAGAAAAGAATGGAGTCAAGATGACACAGAATTAGAAAGAGCACAAATAGCGCAATTGACCTTTTGCTACTGTGTAAATTGCACAGTTTATGAGACAGAAATATTGCCTTTCAAATCCGAGCCAAATCTCGAAAATCCGAGATGACCAGTGCGACCGTCTAGTCGAACTGATCGAAAATGATATAGATCAAATTCAGATCCGACGGTTGGATCTTCCAGAAATCAGCGAAGAAGCGGGCGGGACTCGCGACTTAAGTGAATAGTGCTGTGAACAGTGGGTGAATAGTAAACCCTATTTCTAAATCCCCTTAGCGCCAACGTTAGCCAATTCGCTATCTGGACTCCGATCATAGCAATCCAGGTAGTTGATTTGATCGGTTTCGTCGTTCTGAACGCAATGGCATTGACAGAATTTTCGTTTGACGACCCTAGAGTCTCGAAAAGCTTGAGAAACTGTATTCTTGTATAGTATTGATGGACCGAAAATTTATCCGGGCATTTTCTCAACAAAAAAAAAATCGCTACCTGATAGGTTTCGTCGAGCCGGACGTCGTGGCGAAATCCATTTTTCGTTTCGACGAGCAAAACGCCTCGAAAAGCATGAAATACGGCGAAAAATGCGGTATCTTGCAGAAAAACCCCTATATTTTATGCTACGTTTTGCGTGCCGCTCCTTGGAGAGGTACTTAAGTGAGAGATAAGTATTGCTGTGAGGGACTGATCTCAAAATAGTGGGCTTTGAGGGGTTAAAATGCATTTGTTACAATGCACTATTTAAATGCATTGGGCTTGGGTTTCTTAAACCTAAACCCCGTAGCCCCAACCCAGCCGCAGCTCCAACGTCCTCCTCTCCCCCTGCCGCATTCCTCGGTGGTAGCGCACCGGCCGCCGCCGTCCCCGTCGCCGGAGAAGCCAAGAAACCCGCTTGGAAGTCGGGATCTTCCCGGGTCTTGGTGTTGGGAGCATCAAGAAGACCTTTGCTTCTACCAAGCCTCCTCTGAGAGTCCCTCTGTGTGGCCACGACCGAGCCAGGAGTTCCCCGACGTCTGGCGCCGCCGTGAACTGCCGCGGAGGATCTTCTTCTTCCTTGTTTCTCCGGCGAGGTAAGAAGTTGCAACTTAGTTAATTTCAATGGCACTTGGACCCTCCTAGTCTTTTCCTGACATTGAGAGGAACCTCTCTGTGAAGCCCGAGCCGCCGCCGACGTCCCGGTTGCCGGCGGGAGCTTCTTGTTGCCAGAAGACAATAATCGGCCGAGCTCAACTGTGGGCTTCGTCCGACCGTTGAACTCAAAATCAGAGACGATAGAATCGTTCCGCTCGTCGACTGCAGCATACTCCCGAAGTCTAGAGTTGATCGGTTGAGGATCCGGGAAGATCAAGCTTGCCCTAGAACCGGGCAATTTTGCACCGCGGCCGAGCTTCGCTGTCCGGCGCCGCCGTGCACCCGCGCCGCCGGCCACCACCACAGGAAGCATCGGGGAGCCGAGAGGACTCATCTGGTCCAAGTTGGAGGGCCTCTAGTGCACCGGATCAAAATCCACCATTAGAGCTCTCTCGAGCTTGGCCGAGCTTCGCCGCCGGCGATCGCCGGGGCTCCGCGCGATGGGAAAATGACCAAGGTGAGTTCGTAGGATCATTTATAAACTCCCCATGCATTTGCATGAGAATTTTAACGTGGGTTTTCCTTTCTCTGTGATTGCACCCAAGGTTAACCCGAGCTCCACCACCGGCCGTCGCCGTCGCCTCCGGTCGCCTGTGGGACACCCAGGTAACCTCTAAACCCTGCATGCCTGCTTTCCATCCAAGTTAGAAGTCCCCAAACCCAACCTTGCTCTGCTTACTACTTGGGTTAGAGTTGGTTGTGTGTTTTGTGAACTATGCCCACCAAATGTTTGATAAAATGCCACAGAGAAGAAAAATATGGATTTTGGCTTCGACTATAAAAGGAAAGTTGCTCCAAATAGTCCCTTGAGCTTGATGCTCACTTCAGATCAAAGTTGATCTGTGTGGAATTGTGTTTGGAGCATTGTGTAAATTGTTAGAAAGCTAGGCTTTGGATCTGGATGATCCAGAATATCTGGGCTGCAAATAGGGAAAGCCCCTGTGTTCCTGAGGTACCCTGAGCATGATGATCAAGTTAGTTTGCAGTAGGCACTTATAAAATGCAGAGTTATAGTGTGTTCAACCTCTAAGTGTAATGTTTGGCTCAGGTTTGGTTTTGGGTTGTTTGCGAAGCCGCGAAAGCGAGCTCCTGGCTAATTTGGGGTCACTGAACGCGATGCTCGCGTTTAATTTAGGTTTTGATGAGCCGGAGAAACGAAAATGCGTATAGGCTATGTTAGTAAAGTATGTTATGGCCCGAAGTTTTCCTCGGGTTCCGTGCTGCTACAAATGGATGAGCACGGTGTTCAGTAAGTCGAATGTCACCTACTGGAAGTGACGGTTCGTAAAAATAATGTTCCGATAAAGAGAACGAGCGAAAACAGCTCTCAAAAAGCTATAAAAAGTGTGATTTCTGGAAACCCTAGGGGTCAAAATGCAATTGTAGCAATGCGTGTTGTCTAGGGCAGTGTGTACATGATTCCTAAGCTTTTCGTTAGGAATCCAACGGCTCCTGTTGAGCGAAAATTGGTTATCGGTCCGAGAATCGGCAAAATCGTCGGTTTAACGGCTTTCGGCGCGAGTTTCGCGTACTTCGATGTAAGAGAACAGTTTATAGATGTGGTTATCCGTCCCTGATTAGTATTCGTTATCCAGGTCCTTGCAGTCTGACTCCGGCCCATGAGCCTTCTGTTGGAGTCGTTGGATCGGCCTACATTCAGGTGGGTTATCTTCGGTCCGGGCTTTATCTTTTCGGCCCTCTGTTTGCTTTAGTCCAGTCGGACACCTGTTCTTCTATTTAGCCCAGATTATGCTTATGAGCCTTATTCTGTTGATTTAGTATCCTTTGCATATACCTGGACATATACCTGCTTGATTGGTCATTAGTTAGATGACAGTTCATTAGCTCATATTTGGACATTTATATCATGCTTGCTCGATCACTACATAGACTTGCTTTTATTCAGAGATACACATTCTTGTATTCCAGACTGCATGATATATGATTGATATATAGACATCTGCATCCCTGTGGGGATTTCCGGCATATTGCCGATTACCCGGTCTGTGGACCGCGAGATTTAGCATTCGCATTATGATCGTTGTGCACCTGCTGTGCGTTCGCGTACGCTGTGGGATTGATCCCCCACATTGCGTTCTTTACCGGTAAAGGGTCTACTTGACTCGTGATCTCGCCCCTCTTGCTGTATCACTGGGTACGGGGAGCCCCTTGGCTGTACCGATACGAGGAAACTCTCGGCTGTACCTTTAGATACGAGGATCCTCTCGGCTGTATCAATGGTACGGGGTTGCTGTTCAGCTCGGCTAGGTGGAATCCAGGATGATTGTGGTTGGCTTGGCATAGATATCTTCGCCTGAGTTCCCCGTGACCAACAGTGGCATCGGTTAGTACTTGCTATTCTTTTGTTGATGCATAGCTGATATTTCGATATTCTCGCATGTTTTACTATTTGTTTCTGTGGCCATATCTGCTCAGTTATATTTGATTATCACCATGATTGATTCTGATATTTCTGTACCCATATCTGCTCAGTTATATCGTGACTTATTGATTATTCAGCTTTACCTATTGATCTATTACTATCCGCAGATTATTGTATCCAGTAGGTACGATTAGCTATTTCTCGGCTCGTCGTGCCCACTGGGATACATGTACAGTGTATCTCACACCCCCTGGGTGACCATTTTTCAGGTCGGTCGGTCGGGTGCTGGGATGTCGGGACACGTTGGTGAGGCTGTTGCGATAGTATCGACCCCTATGTAGTCAGTATATTTCATTTTCCGCATTATAGTTTAAATTATTAATTTGCATGCGTAGTCTAGACTACTCTGGTATTGACTGATTGTGGTTAGCCGTGCATGTATAGAAAAGGCTCTGTCCAGTTGGGCAGGGAATTTACTATACATGTGGCGGTCTGTTACGCCCGGTTTGTGAACTCTGATTTATAAAAAAAAAAAAAAAAAATTTAGCCTGCTTTTCAAAACTTAGCCTGCTTTTCAAAACTCGGGGCGTGACAAGTTTTTATTATCTGATAGAATATAACAAATGTGGAACTTTGACCAGCACCTATGTCATACGCTGCATATTGAACCCTGGACCATTGAAATTTTTTAACAATGGTTGTATATATTTGAGACACATTAGTTTTGCTGCATCCCTTTTGTTTTGTGGTTTTATCCTCGCCCTGTGGTTTTATCCTCGCCCCAGGGAGTGGGATGAGTGATTGGGGTTAGTATAGGATGCATGTTATAGTCTTATATTTGTGTTCTAGATGTTCTATTTTGGGAGCCGTTTGAGTTGATGGTGGTCCTGACTGTTGAGTATCTCTGGCCTTGTGGTTAGTTTGTTGTGAGTTGTGAGTTTGTCGATCTGGTTCATCGTAGGATTGGACTATAGCCTGCAATAGCCATATTGAGCTTGACAGTGATGCGTCGGTTCCTCGGTGGGGTCGCTCCTCTCGAGTGTCGCTCCGGAGCTGTGCTAGTAATTTGTGTACGCGTGACGTCGATGCAGTCCGTGTGGGACACCCTATTTAAATTCCACCCTCAATGGATGTGTGGTAGTAGGTGGGTGCAGGTTCAACTGGACCCTATGAGGCAGTCATTGAGATTGGGTATTTTATTAGCACCTCGAGAGCGAGTGGTTGCGTTTCTTGCATATCATCATTTGTTGAGCATAGTAGATAGAGAAATGATAGCTGTAGATTTCTTGCCAGCTCTTATATATCTATTTTCTTACTTGATAGGGTTATCTTGCCTCTAGTAGACTTAGTGGGTAGACCGTTGGTTTTGGAGACAGTATCCACTGAGAACTATTTGTTGTTGTAGTTCTCACGCCAACTATTGGTGTTCTTTTTGCAGAGGTTTCTCCTTCAGTCCTTGCATCGGCTGGTTCGTTGGATCGAGGTAAGGGAGTCGCGAGTTAGATCCCTATCCGTGCTGGATTTTGGTGAGATAGATGTACCTACCCAGATTGTGGGTTTTATCCTATACCCTGATTATATTATTATTTTAGTTTACTTTTTTGAGTTGTTGTATTTGAGGTATTTTGTGTTGTATATAGTGGTACAATGAATTTGTGGTTTATTTAGCAGTTTTATTCCCGCTCTAATATTTGTTAGTTGTTAGACTCTATCTTTTGCAGGTTTGACGCTTTGCCTATGCGGGGCTTTCCGTATGGGTGGCGGATCTGTTAGCCAGTCCAGATCACAGTTTCGATCTCGGGGCGTAATATATACCAAGGGGCGTAATATATACCAAATCTTTAACTAAACATGCTTCTAAATCAAATAAAAGTACAAGAACAAGAGTTAGATCACCTTTTTCGGTGAAATCCTCCATGTGAGAGAAAGAAAGGAGAGGTGAACCGGTATATAGAAGAAAGGTTAAGTCCCCATTTTATAAACCCCACTTCCAAACAATTACAAAAATGCCATTCTGTTAGTGTGCGTTTAGGCCGCCCAAGGTCCAGACCTTCCTTCATGTCTCTGAACATGGGATTTCCTGCTACGCTCTCACAGATCGATCTGTGGCTTGCGGTTTGGTCCCCGAACATGGGTTTCTCAGGATTCGCAATCATGGTCCGAACTTCTCCTGTTGGGTCCGGTCTCCACTGCCAAGGTCCAGACTTCCAACCCAAGGTTCGGACTCCCAGGAGTTATTTTCTCTTTTTTCTTTATCTCGAAGTGCGTGTTTTTATTCCATGAAACCGTAATCCTCTTCTATCTATTTCGCATGCTCGGAATACATTCTTAGCATGTGCACATTCACTTGACTATTCCGGGGCCTCTTTTGAGCCGAAGTCCAATATTGTATTTTCTTTAAAACTCATTTTCGTGTCGAATCCACACCGAAAACCTCGAATGAGCTTGGAACTTCTCCCAAGTCATAGAGATAATTTCTCCAAGCCATATTCTACTGGTTCTCCACTATTTTGCACGAGTCCGGTTTACTATATGCCTGAACCGACCAAATTGACGGTCTCGAGACATGACAGAATGCACTTACCATAATCATTGAGAAAAGTAATGCAGTGTGAATTTGTGAACTCATTACACCATTAGATAAAAATAACACAATCTAGTAAAATGTTAAAAATTTAGAGAAAACTTTTAGGCTTTGTATAAAGAGAAAATATCAAAATATAACAAGAACGCTTGTAGAGAAACCAAACATAGTACTTTCCAATATAACCATAGTTTAACAAAGACCAGAAACATTATACATAAATTCAAAAGTATCGAAACCAAAATATAACCCAACATACATTCCAAGCTCAAACCACGTACCGACCACAAGGAGGAGGCCAGTACATAAAATATATTTATTTCTAGACGGAAAAGACACGATAGAAGAATTAACACGCAACGGCCAAGCATTGTTGCGTTGTCAATTTTCAGCATTATTTTTGGGTCGGTGCATTGACCTTCTTCGATGCACCGCTGCTTGCAGGACGAGTACCACCATTGTTTTTTTTACCATCGTCTATTTATTTTTTCTCCTTGGCTTTGCCTTTGTCCTTGCTGCGTTTGCCTTGTTTGGACTCTACCACAAAATCAAGATTTTTTTTATTATTATTGTGATTAATATAAGTAGAGGAATAAGAGCAGCATTGGATGCTAAAAGATCAGGAGAGCAACACGAAGCAAGAAGTGCTTCACAATCTAATATGAGGGCTCAAGTATGCTCAAAAAAAATTTAGAAACGTGGTTAAGCAATTATTGACCAGACTATCAAACTCAATTGGAAATCCATCAAAATCTTCTTGACAAAAATTATGGTCATACATGTCAATCCAATTGCATGGAAAAAAAAGGCATTTGAGGTTTTGGAGATAATTAGACATGAAAAAATTGCTTTTGGAAAGATTTTGAAGTACCAACTTATGTTGTAAGTACCGGGTAGTCGCTTGATCAACAACAAACTGAATAATGGAATCCCATATTTGTTTAGTGTTAGCTTAAATATAAGGATCGATAAATATAAGGATCGATAAAATAGATGTTGCGTAAGTTCAAAATAAATAACTGAGTTGATAGATGAAGTAAGAACACCATCTAGTTGATTGCATAGAGAAAATATTGAATAAGAAATTTTTTTTAAAATGATCCTCTCAAAATTTTTATTTTTCAAAATGGGTCTATAAAATTTTAAATTACAAAAAAGATTCTATAGATACCACGTGTGCCCCAAGCAAGCACCACGCCGGCGGGCTGGGTGTAAAGTTGAACATGATGAATGATTCATCGTGTTCAATATTTTTATTTAAAATGCAAAACTATTCCCCCAGTTTTAGGTTGTTAGGATTTTGAATTTTCTTAATAAGTTGTTAGAATTAAATAATATTTAATTATTAAAATTTTATTGATAGATTATTGGAGTTTTTTTAGATTGTATCATTTTTTTTTTATCATATATAATTCTAACAATCAATTTAAAAAATTCCAACAACCTAACAATAAAATGCTAATAATAAAATATTATCTAATTCTAAGTCATTCCCCGTAGTAAATAAAAATGTTGAACACGGTGAATGTTCATCGTGTTTGAATCCGGTGAACATTCACGTGTTACAACTTACACGTCCCAGTCGGTCCGCGTTGCGCTCACGTGCCGCCCACATGGCAGGCATGGGGTCATTTTTGTAAATTTAATTTTTATAAGGCTATTTTTGAAAATATTTTGTTTTTAGGGAGCTAAATGCAAAAATAAAAAAAAAATCTATTGGATAAAAAATAGAAGCATTTTAATATAATTAGAAATGAATTTAGAAGAACATATATATATATCCAAGTTATCACATGGCCTTCAAGATCATATATTTAAGGAACATATG
The DNA here is from genome assembly GCA_029168755.2 of Tillandsia fasciculata. NCBI lineage: Eukaryota > Viridiplantae > Streptophyta > Magnoliopsida > Poales > Bromeliaceae > Tillandsia > Tillandsia fasciculata. Next base: position 21,596,138 of record CM054936.1, read on the forward strand.
CGAAGACACTCTTCCAAAATAAAAAAGTATTCGAGAATCTTGAGAATAAGAGGTGACTAATCCGAATTAGGTTAGCACGATATTTGAAATATAGATTGAAAGCCTAGATGGATAGGGGCTCACTTTAATGATAAAAACGACTTGGAGAGAATAGGAGGAATTAGATGAAAAAGAGTGAGAATCAACAATTGATCAGAAGGAAATGAAGAAATAAGTACAAAAGAGAACAAATAAGTACCACTATTGCTTCTTTTTTTTGTTTTCCTCGTGGTGTAATTGTTATTGTTGTACTTTTTGCTCTTTCCCAAAGAGTATACGATCTAGCGGAAGATATCCTACATCAGGACCTAATGCAATTCAACATAACTAGTTAACACAAAGATGTGAACAAAAGTTGAATAGGATGCTCCCCGGCCAGTGAGGGCTGGTGCGAGCTCTCAGATCTAATGGTACTAGTATATAAGTATATTTTATGGACTGCGCCTAATATTTAATGATCATTCTCTTAAATTTAAAACCAAATTCGAGTTATAAGTGTGTATATATAAATGATCACAATTATAATTTTTATAACCACTATCTAGACATCAAGTATATAATAATGCCAAAAATCAATGACACGCAGAAAAGAGCATTGCTTGATTTATTAGAAAAATGCATCTTGTTTTGATTGTTATAGAATATATCTAATAATTTATTTTTTTGATTATAAAACCTCTGTCGTAGAAATTTATTGAAAAGTTCTCTAAAACTAATGCAGTGGGAAGGTGTGTGTAAAGTAGAAGATCCAAGCAGTAATAGAAAAAAAAATAAAACCATTGCCATCGCAAATTTTATCACTAGCATCATACACAGAAAAAAGAAAGAAAAAGAAGCAAGATAAACGTAACTGTTGCTCGAAGAAGGAGAAGAGCTTGGCCGTCCACCTTGGCTTGATCCTTTTCCCTCATTTTTGGCCTACCACAAAATCAAGTTTTTTTTTTATTTTTATTTGTGATTAATATAATAGAGGACTATACTAGGATTAGCAATAAGAGCAGTATTGGATGCTCAAGGATTAGGATAACAACACAAAGCAAGAAGTGCTTCACAATCTAATATGAGGGCTCAAGTAGGTTCAAAAAATTAGAAATGTGGTTAAGCAATTATTGACCAGACTGTCAAACTCAATTGAAAATCCATCAAAATCTTCTTGACAAAAATCATGGTCATACATGGATATCCAATTGCATGGAAAAAAAAAAGGCCTTTGAGATTTTTGGAGATAATTAGACATGAAAAAACTGTCTTTGGAAAGATTTTCAAGTTCCAACTTAAGTTATAAGTGCCGGGTAGTCGCTTGATCAACAACAAGCTGAATAATGGAATCCCATATTTGTTTAGCATTAGCTTAAATATAAAGATCAATAAAATAGATGTTGCATAAGTTTAAAATAAATAACTGAGTTGATGGATGAAGTAAGAACAACATCTAGTCGATTGCATAGAGAAAATATTGGATAAATAATAGAATCATTTTAATATAATTAGAAATAGATTTAGAAGGACACATATCCAAATTATCACATGGCCTTCAAGACCAAATGTTCAAGAAACATATGTAAAGACACTCTTCCAAAATAAAAAAGTTTTCGACAATCTTGAGAATAAGAGGTGATTAATACGAATTATTTGGCACGATATTTGTAATATATATTGAAAGCCTGGATGAATAGCGATAGGGGCTCACTCTAATGATAAAAACGACTTGGAGAGAATAGGAGGAATTAGATTGAAAAGAGTGAGAATCAATTATTGAGAAGGAAATGAAGAAATAAGTACAAAAGATAACAAAGAACACTAAGGAGTTGTTGTAGTTTTGGTACTACAGCAATGCTAGGAGGAGATTACAACCCTTAGACGAGGGTTGTAATCCCCACAATCCTGGTTGGGTTGTAAACTTAGCATTTTTTGTGATACTATGTCAAAAAATATATATTAGGCTGAATTGCACGTTTGATCCTCAAACTTTGATACAAGCAATACTTTATTTCTCAAACTTAATTTAACTTGTTGCAATTTTCAGGATAAACTTTTTGAACTATTTCAATAAGTCTTACAATTCAATTTCGTTAGCTTGATACTGATATTTTGCTGATCCGGTAGAAACGTGGTATCTTACTTGTCAAGCCATCAATTATAAGACTACCACATCACATATATTATTATTTAACCAAATGGAATTTTACTGTAATAATTTTGAAAATTTAAGTTGAAAACCCAACAATTAAAGTTTGTGGGTCAAAGTGTCAAACCTCAAAGTTTGAAGAGAAAAGTACAATTTAGCCAAAAACTAGTGTGGGTCACCACTCCTTTCTGAGTGAGTAAATTAAAGGTATTTGCAGTATAACAATATTAAAAATACACATATTTATAATATAACCATAATAGATATACATCACATTAGAGCCATACTTCTAATAATTTTTTTTTTTTTTTTTTTTTTTTTTTTTTTTTTTTTTTTTACCGTCCATTCCCCATTCATACCTATTTAACAGTTCAGATTAATTATTTTTAAATTATGGCCTGCAATAGCAGGTCAGTTTGAGGGAGGTACCGTTACCAGGTACTCCAAAATAAGATATTTTGATCTTTTGATTCAAAGATAATTAAATAATTTTATCTCTATTTTGAGAATTTTTATTTTTGTAAATATTATAAATTTTAAATATACCAATTTAATTATCGTCTTAAATGATAATATTTTAATGGTCTTTATTTAATATATTGTAAATAATTTTAATTTTAGGAATTAGAATTTAGGAATTTATTAATTTCTAATTTAAATTTTACTATTTAAATTTGATTTAACTTAGCCCGTACAATTCTATTCTAAAAATAAATTTGAATTATACCATATATTTCTATTAAATCAAATATTTAAGCACATTAATTTTTTTTTTAAATTATAATACAAAATTAATGTTTAAATTAAAAAAACTTTAAAATTTTTTAAAATAATTAAGCTCTTTAAATTAATACCTAAATTGTAATTCTAAAACTATTTAAATTAATGCCTAAATTGTAATTCTAAAACTTTTTAAATTAATACCTAAATTGTAATTCTAAAACATTTAAATTAATGTCTAAATTGTAATTCTAAAATTATTTAAATTAGTGCCTAAAATGTAATTCAATTTTTTAAAATTAAACTCTTTAAATTATTAAAGAAATTGTAATTCTAAAACTCTTTAAATTAATACCTAAATTGTAATTCTAAAATTTTTAATTTAAACTCATTAAATTAATGCATAAATTATAATTCTAAAACTTTTTAAATTATTGCCTAAATTGTAATTTTAAAACTCTTTTAATTAATGACTAAATTGTAATTCTAAAACTCTTTAAATTAATGCCTAAATTGTAATTCTAAATTTTTTTAAATTAAAATTTTTAAATTAATGCCTAAATTATAATTCTAAAATTCTTTAAATTAATGCTTAAATTGTAATTCTAAATTTTTTTAAATTAAACTTTTTAAATTAATGCCTAAATTGTCATTCTAAAACTCTTTAAATTAAACTTTTTAAATTAAGTCTAAATTGTAATTCTAAAACTCTTTAAATTAATGCCTAAAATGTAATTCTATTTTTTTTTTTTAATTTAAACTCTTTAAATTAAATGCCTAAATTGTAATTCAAAATTCTTTAAATTAATGCCTAAATTGTAATTCTAAAATTTTTTAAATTTAACTCTTGAAATTAATGTCTAAATTGTAATTCTAAAATTTTTTAAATTAATGACTAAATTATAATTCTAAAACTTTTTAAATTAATGCCTAAATTGTAATTCTAAATTTTTTTAAATTAAACTCTTTAAATTAATGACTAAATTTTAATTCTAAAACTTTTTAAATTAATGCCTAAATTCTAATTCTAGTTTTTTTTAAAAAAATTAAACTCTTTAAATTAATGCCTAAATTTTCATTCTAAAACTCTTTAAATTAAAATTTTTAAATTAATGTCTAAATTGTAATTCTAAAACTTTTTAAATTAATGCCTAAATTGTAATTCTAAATTTTTTTAATTTAAACTCTTTAAATTAATGCCAAAATTGTAATTCTAAATTTTTTAAAATTAAACTCTTTAAATTAATACATAAATTGTCATTCTAAAACTCTTCAAATTAAACTTTTTAAATTAATGCTTAAATTGTAATTCTAAAACTCTTTAATAAATGCCTAAATTGTAATTCTATAATTTTTTAATTTAAACTCTTTAAATTAATGCCTAAATTGTAATTCTATAATTTTTTAATTTAAACTCTTTAAATTAATGTATAAATTATAATTCTAAAACTTTTTAAATTAATGGTTAAATTATAATGCTAAAATTTTTTAAATTAAACTCTTTAAATTAATGACTAAATTGTAATTCTAAATCTCTTTAAATTAATGTCTAAATTATAATTTTAAAATTTTTTAAATTAAATTTTTAAAATTAATGCCTAAATTGTAATTCTAAAATTTTTTAAATTAATGACTAAATTAGTTGAAGGCATTTTAATTAATATTTTTTTTTTATTTTGTGATGTTTAATTACGAAAATAATTTTTTTATAAAGTTACCTGTTAACTTGGGAATAAATAAAATTATTTTTTTATTCTTTGTCGATCAACGGTTAAAAATATTTTTATTATTTATTAAAGAAACTATGAGAGTATTTTTCATCACATTATGTGGTATCTCGTTGTCATATGTCAATTAGCCTTCCTAGGATGAGATGCTATAATCCACCATTCAGGGTGCTTTAAATTTAATTAGTGTAGCCAATTATAAATGAAACGTAATAGATTAGACCATTTCACCACGAGTAGGCTCCTCTTATAATTTTTGTTCCTTACCCAACTCCGTTGCGTCCATATCCAAGTCCTCCCACTTCAAGATGCGCAATAGCTGGACCTGATGCAGTTTAGCATAACTAGTTAATCCAAAGACATGAATAAAATTTCAATGGGGATCTAGCTCCCCAATGAGAGCTGGTGGATGCGGGTTTTCATAATGCACTTTACGTACGTTAAAAAATTTGTATAAACTGTGATCCAGTGGCATTGTTATATAGTAATTTCTTATGAACTACACCTAATATATAGTTGATGATCAATCTCTTAAATAAAAAACTAATCCTATTTAAAGGGTGTATATATATTAATAATTGCAATTATATATTTTTATAACCATTATTTGGATATACCAAGTATTGCCAAAAGTCAATGACATGTAGAAAAGAGCATTGCTTAATTAATTAGAAATAAGCGTTGTATTTTGATTGTTATAGAACACATGTAATAGTTTAATTTTTTATTATAAACCTTTGTTGTGAGAATTTGTTGAAAAATTATCTAAAGCTAATGTACTGGAAGGGGTGCATAAAGTAGAAGATCCAAATTAGCAGTAATACTTAAAAAAAAAAACCATGCATTGGCGTTATAAATTAATTTCATCGATCACTATCATAATATGGAGAAAAAAAGGAGAGGAACGGAAGCAAGAGAAACGATGACCTTGACGTCCTCTTCCAGTCGGTCCGCGTTGCGCTCACGTGCCGCCCACGTGGCAGGCATGGGATCATTTTTGTAAATTTAATTTTTATAAAACTATTTTTAAAAATAATTTTTTTTAGGGAGCTAAATGCAAAAAAAAAAAAAAAAAATCTATCGGATAAAAAATAGAAGCATTTTAATATAATTAGAAATGAATTTAGAAGAATATATATATATATATATATATATATATATATATATATATATATATATATATATATATATATATATATCCAAGTTATCACATGGCCTTCAAGATCATATATTTAAGGAACATATGCAAAGACACTCTTCCAAACTAAAAAAGTATTCGAGAATTGTAATACTCGGGAAATAAATTGTAAAAGTTATAATAAGTTGCAAAATAATAAAATTGGAAAGTTAAAATTTTCAGAATTAATATTGTCTAATAAATGGTGTTTTCTATAACAGCTTGTAGATCCAAGTCTGATCTTAAAAATCCGAGATCACCAGTAGAACCGTCTCGTCAAACTGCTTAAAGAAAGTGTTATCCGATTTTCGATCTGACTGTCGGATTGTCGTGAAAACAGCGAAAATAGTGTGGAGCCCACAACTTAAGTGGATGAATAGTAACCCTGAACTAATTCCCCTCGCAATCAACATCGGCCAATTCGCTGTCTGGAGCCTGAATATGGTGGTCAGGTAGTCGATTTTAATGGCTTCGACATTCTGAACGCAATGGCTTTGACGAAATTTTCGTTTGACGAGTCGAAGTTCTCGAAAAGCGTGCCACACTAGTGATGTCACTGTATTTTATGGATTTTAAATTTATAGAGGATCCATTTCGACAAACCAAAATCGCTACTCAATAGGTTTCGTCGAGACGGACGTCGTGGTTGGTGTCCGTTTTCTAGTTTGACGACTCGATCGTCTCGAAAAGCGTGAAATACTCGAAATTCTTAATATTTCGCGAAAACCTCTTATTTTTATGTATCAATTAGCAAGAGAATGGGGTGGTGAGGGTCCTCTGTGCAAGATGGTTGGTATAGGGGTGGACCTACGTTTAAAATTGGAGAATTGAGGGGTCAAATTGCATTTTATTGCAAAAATTATCCTAAATCCTTATGCGGGGAAACCCTAACCGAACTCTAGCCCTCTCTGTGGAAACCGCAGTCTCCACGACTCCCTCTCCTCATTCTCTGCGATCCCCAAACCGCACGCCGCCGGCCACCACCTCCTCTCGCCGGGAAAAAAAAGCAAGAAAACCCACCTTGCTTTCTTGTGAAGGGGGAAGGAAGCAACTGGGAGACTTGGGATCTCTCCAATCCACATCTGAGATTATCCTCAACCACCAGGGAACCAGATCCCAGAGCCCTGTCGCCCAGAACCGCCGCACGCCACCGGGCCATCATCTTCTCTTCCTCGCGTCCGGCAAGGTGAGCCTCTCTTTTCTGGTGTTTCTCTTGCAACCTGGACCCTTGCAGTCATTTTCTGACATAGAGAGGGTGATCCGGGTGAAGCCCAGAAACCTCTGGACCCGTGGTTGCCGTTGAGAAAAAATTGGATCGCCGGAACCCTAAATCATGGCCGGAGTTGCACGCATCGCTCCCGGAGCTCCGGCGTTGGATACAAATTGATCGGAAACTTCTGCTGGCCCCCATGAAGACCTCCAAGAAATTTGGGAGGCTCTGGTGCAGTGTGGAGTGCGGGGGAGCAAACCCTAACTTGCGGGTTCTTTGTGTTGGCCGCCCGCCGCCGCCGTCGCTTCCTCCGGCTCCGGCCAGCCCTGGTAAGTCTCCTGGAACCTTAATATTGTGTTTAAACCACTTGCATGCAAGCCATGCTGAGTTGTTTCAAAGTTGCCATTAATGTGTTTGAAAAGCTCCATTATCTTCTTTCTCGGGTTGGGGGTTCACAGGGAAGCCCAGTCTTGCGAGGCTGAGGTTCTTTCCACATATGGAGGTCCAAGAAAGGTGGTGCTCACCTTTATTTGAAGGGTGACCGAGTGGGAAGTGATCTTGGCTATCTTGTGCTCCATCGAAAGCATAGCTTGCTTTAGCAACCTTATCATTCGTGTTGCTGCCTCCCACAGGTGAGCTTTTCCTTTTTATTGATGTTCTTAAACTCGTGTGCAAGTTGGTTAGGGTCTGTAGCTTGTGAAATGGTGAATGTGCCAAGTTGCACTCTATATGAATGGTTTGTCGCTGTATGGGTTTTCCCACCTCAAGAATGGATTTGCCGAGGCACAGAGGTGAGCCTCCATGCATTTGAATACCCCTGAGCATGATGCTCACGCTAATAATGGAAAAGAACCAATGGATTAATGGTTGTTGCAACATTGAGCCTCAATATACAATAATTATGGGCAAACTTGTGTTTTTGTTGCCCAACCTGATTCCAGACTGTGAGCACGAGGTCCAGCACATAAAAATATAGTTGCTGGTAAAATATTTTGATTTAAGATGCTCTGGATTAAAAGTTATAAATTAATTAGTGAAAAATTATCTGTTTATTATGCAATTTTGAAAAGTTTTGGGGGGGCTTACTGTAATTGTAACAAAGTGGAAAGTTGTAATTAATATTTATACGATTTATGGATCTTTCGTTTGGTTCCAATGGTGTTTCGTTGAGCGGAAATTGCTTAACGAATCGTAAATCGGCAAATTGTCAGTTTATCGGCGATTCGCGGTAAATGCACATTTCTGTGACCTTGACGAACCTTATATTGACACATGATACTATTGTAGGCCCCAGCAGTCAGGAGTCAGCCCGTAATCCGTCCAGCGGATATCGCGACCGTCTGCCTAGAGGTGGGTTATCTTCGGTCCGTGTTTTATCAGATCGGCCCTACGGGTATTGTAATAGGCTAGACCCCTTGTTGTTTCCTGTCAGTGATGTTTCGTTATTGAGTTATCATGATGATTTTATTTCCAGCAGTAGTTGTGCATATCTGGACACATGCCATGCCTGTTTGGTTACTTGTTATGCTCTATACTTGTCTCCATTCTTCACTGCATGTTTAGAATAGGAGTTACTACTTCCATTGGATGGCATGTTATATTTCAGTATTTGTATATATATATCCCGGTGGGGATCTTCCTCGGCTTTTGCCGATTATTGGGTCTTTAGACCATGGTTTGCGCATCAGCATTATGATCGCTGTCGAGCCAGCTTTCAGTCACGCACACCAGCGGATTAGCTACCCGCCGTGGTGTTCTTTACCGGTAGAGAGGTCACATGGACCCGTGAGCCCGTTGGGGTTATGATAGCATACTGGTTTCCAGAGCGGTATTAGCCTGAGGTCCTGGTGTCCAGTGGTGGCATTAGCCTGAGGCACTAGTGACCAACAGTGGCATGAGATTGGGTATACTTGTACTTCTAGTTTTGATGCATTACTTGTTCATCTATCTTATGCTTGTTTACTTATCTAGCATGCTCAGTGATTATCCATGTTTATTATCTCCAGCTTTTATTTATCCGCATTTATTATTCTCAGTTTTTGTTTATCCGCTTATTATTGTATCCAGTAGGTACGACTTACTATTTCTCGGCCCGTCGTGCCCACTAGGATACATGTAGAGTGTATCTCACACTCCCTGGGTGATCATTTTTCAGGTTTAGTGGGTGCGGGAACTTTGGGACGACCTGGTGAGCAAACGCGGTAGAGTTGTCCCTGGTAGAGTTGGATTGCTCTATGTTGGTTACATTCCTGTTAGTTGGTGATATCTGAGATTATGATGTTGTAGGCTAAATGTATGTGATAGAGTAGATGTTGATTTAAATTTTCTGTTCCTGCTTGTATCTACTCTGAATATTGTACTCTTCGAGCCGAACATATATAGGGGAGACTCTGTCCGTTTGTACACAAGCTTTTCTATATATGTGGCGGTCTGTTCACGCCTTGGAGTTCAAAATGTTTAACTCTGATTTTAAAAAAAAAAAATTTAGACCCTTTTTCTACACTCGGGGCGTGACAAGAATCTTGAGAATAAGAGGTGACTAATCCGAATTAGGTTGGCACGATATTTGAAATATATATTGAAAGCCTAGATGGATAGGGGCTCACTTTAATGATAAAAACGACTTGGAGAGAATAGGAGGAATTAGATGAAAAAGAGTGAGAATCAACAATTGATCAGAAGGAAATGAAGAAATAAGTACAAAAGAGAACAAATAAGTACCACTATTGCTTCTTTTTTTTGTTTTCCTCGTGGTGTAATTGTTATTGTTGTACTTTTTGCTCTTTCCCAAAGAGTATACGATCTAGCGGAAGATATCCTACATCAGGACCTAATGCAATTCAACATAACTAGTTAACACAAAGATGTGAACAAAAGTTGAATAGGATGCTCCCCGGCCAGTGAGGGCTGGTGCGAGCTCTCAGATCTAATGGTACTAGTATATAAGTATATTTTATGGACTGCGCCTAATATTTAATGATCATTCTCTTAAATTTAAAACCAAATTCGAGTTATAAGTGTGTATATATAAATGATCACAATTATAATTTTTATAACCACTATCTAGACATCAAGTATATAATAATGCCAAAAATCAATGACACGCAGAAAAGAGCATTGCTTGATTTATTAGAAAAATGCATCTTGTTTTGATTGTTATAGAATATATCTAATAATTTATTTTTTTGATTATAAAACCTCTGTCGTAGAAATTTATTGAAAAGTTCTCTAAAACTAATGCAGTGGAAGGTGTGTGTAAAGTAGAAGATCCAAGCAGTAATAGAAAAAAAAATAAAACCATTGCCATCGCAAATTTTATCACTAGCATCATACACAGAAAAAAAGAAAGAAAAAGAAGCAAGATAAACGTAACTGTTGCTCGAAGAAGGAGAAGAGCTTGGCCGTCCACCTTGGCTTGATCCTTTTCCCTCATTTTTGGCCCTACCACAAAATCAAGTTTTTTTTTTATTTTTATTTGTGATTAATATAAATAGAGGACTATACTAGGATTAGCAATAAGAGCAGTATTGGATGCTCAAGGATTAGGATAACAACACAAAGCAAGAAGTGCTTCACAATCTAATATGAGGGCTCAAGTAGGTTCAAAAAATTAGAAATGTGGTTAAGCAATTATTGACCAGACTGTCAAACTCAATTGAAAATCCATCAAAATCTTCTTGACAAAAATCATGGTCATACATGGATATCCAATTGCATGGAAAAAAAAAGGCCTTTGAGATTTTTGGAGATAATTAGACATGAAAAAACTGTCTTTGGAAAGATTTTCAAGTTCCAACTTAAGTTATAAGTGCCGGGTAGTCGCTTGATCAACAACAAGCTGAATAATGGAATCCCATATTTGTTTAGCATTAGTTTAAATATAAAGATCAATAAAATAGATGTTGCATAAGTTTAAAATAAATAACTGAGTTGATGGATGAAGTAAGAACAACATCTAGTCGATTGCATAGAGAAAATATTGGATAAATAATAGAATCATTTTAATATAATTAGAAATAGATTTAGAAGGACACATATCCAAATTATCACATGGCCTTCAAGACCAAATGTTCAAGAAACATATGTAAAGACACTCTTCCAAAATAAAAAAGTTTTCGACAATCTTGAGAATAAGAGGTGATTAATACGAATTATTTGGCACGATATTTGTAATATATATTGAAAGCCTGGATGAATAGCGATAGGGGCTCACTCTAATGATAAAAACGACTTGGAGAGAATAGGAGGAATTAGATTGAAAAGAGTGAGAATCAACTATTGAGAAGGAAATGAAGAAATAAGTACAAAAGATAACAAAGAACACTAAGGAGTTGTTGTAGTTTTGGTACTACAGCAATGCTAGGGAGGAGATTACAACCCTTAGACGAGGGTTGTAATCCCCACAATCCTGGTTGGGTTGTAAACTTAGCATTTTTTGTGATACTATGTCAAAAAATATATATTAGGCTGAATTGCACGTTTGATCCTCAAACTTTGATACAAGCAATACTTTATTTCTCAAACTTAATTTAACTTGTTGCAATTTTCAGGATAAACTTTTTGAACTATTTCAATAAGTCTTACAATTCAATTTCGTTAGCTTGATACTGATATTTTGCTGATCCGGTAGAAACGTGGTATCTTACTTGTCAAGCCATCAATTATAAGACTACCACATCACATATATTATTATTTAACCAAATGGAATTTTACTGTAATAATTTTGAAAATTTAAGTTTGAAAACCCAACAATTAAAGTTTGTGGGTCAAAGTGTCAAACCTCAAAGTTTGAAGAGAAAAGTACAATTTAGCCAAAAACTAGTGTGGGTCACCACTCCTTTCTGAGTGAGTAAATTAAAGGTATTTGCAGTATAACAATATTAAAAATACACATATTTATAATATAACCATAATAGATATACATCACATTAGAGCCATACTTCTATAATTTTTTTTTTTTTTTTTTTTTTTTTTTTTTTTTTTTTTTTTTTTTACCGTCCATTCATACCCATTCATACCTATTTAACAGTTCAGATTTAATTATTTTTAAATTATGGCCTGCAATAGCAGGTCAGTTTGAGGGAGGTACCGGTTACCAGGTACTCCAAAATAAGATATTTTGATCTTTTGATTCAAAGATAATTAAATAATTTTATCTCTATTTTGAGAATTTTTATTTTTGTAAATATTATAAATTTTAAATATACCAATTTAATTATCGTCTTAAATGATAATATTTTAATGGTCTTTATTTAATATATTGTAAATAATTTTAATTTTAGGAATTAGAATTTAGGAATTTATTAATTTCTAATTTAAATTTTACTATTTAAATTTGATTTAACTTAGCCCGTACAATTCTATTCTAAAAATAAATTTGAATTATACCATATATTTCTATTAAATCAAATATTTAAGCACATTAATTTTTTTTTTTAAATTATAATACAAAATTAATGTTTAAATTAAAAAAACTTTAAAATTTTTTAAAATAATTAAGCTCTTTAAATTAATAACTAAATTGTAATTCTAAAACTATTTAAATTAATGCCTAAATTGTAATTCTAAAACTTTTTAAATTAATACCTAAATTGTAATTCTAAAACATTTAAATTAATGTCTAAATTGTAATTCTAAAATTATTTAAATTAGTGCCTAAAATGTAATTCAATTTTTTAAAATTAAACTCTTTAAATTATTAAAGAAATTGTAATTCTAAAACTCTTTAAATTAATACCTAAATTGTAATTCTAAAATTTTTAATTTAAACTCATTAAATTAATGCATAAATTATAATTCTAAAACTTTTTAAATTATTGCCTAAATTGTAATTTTAAAACTCTTTTAATTAATGACTAAATTGTAATTCTAAAACTCTTTAAATTAATGCCTAAATTGTAATTCTAATTTTTTTTAAATTAAAATTTTTAAATTAATGCCTAAATTATAATTCTAAAATTCTTTAAATTAATGCTTAAATTGTAATTCTAAATTTTTTTAAATTAAACTTTTTAAATTAATGCCTAAATTGTCATTCTAAAACTCTTTAAATTAAACTTTTTAAATTAATGTCTAAATTGTAATTCTAAAACTCTTTAAATTAATGCCTAAAATGTAATTCTATTTTTTTTTTTTTAATTTAAACTCTTTAAATTAATGCCTAAATTGTAATTCAAAAATTCTTTAAATTAATGCCTAAATTGTAATTCTAAAATTTTTTAAATTTAACTCTTGAAATTAATGCCTAAATTGTAATTCTAAAATTTTTTAAATTAATGACTAAATTGTAATTCTAAAACTTTTTAAATTAATGCCTAAATTGTAATTCTAAATTTTTTTAAATTAAACTCTTTAAATTAATGACTAAATTTTAATTCTAAAACTTTTTAAATTAATGCCTAAATTCTAATTCTAGTTTTTTTTAAAAAAATTAAACTCTTTAAATTAATGCCTAAATTTTCATTCTAAAACTCTTTAAATTAAAATTTTTAAATTAATGTCTAAATTGTAATTCTAAAACTTTTTAAATTAATGCCTAAATTGTAATTCTAAATTTTTTTAATTTAAACTCTTTAAATTAATGCCAAAATTGTAATTCTAAATTTTTTAAAATTAAACTCTTTAAATTAATACATAAATTGTCATTCTAAAACTCTTCAAATTAAACTTTTTAAATTAATGCTTAAATTGTAATTCTAAAACTCTTTAATAAATACCTAAATTGTAATTCTATAATTTTTTAATTTAAACTCTTTAAATTAATGCCTAAATTGTAATTCTATAATTTTTTAATTTAAACTCTTTAAATTAATGTATAAATTATAATTCTAAAACTTTTTAAATTAATGGTTAAATTATAATGCTAAAATTTTTTAAATTAAACTCTTTAAATTAATGACTAAATTGTAATTCTAAATCTCTTTAAATTAATGTCTAAATTAATTTTAAAATTTTTTAAATTAAATTTTTAAAATTAATGCCTAAATTGTAATTCTAAAATTTTTTAAATTAATGACTAAATTAGTTGAAGGCATTTTAATTAATATTTTTTTTTTATTTTGTGATGTTTAATTACGAAAATAATTTTTTTATAAAGTTACCTGTTAACTTGGGAATAAATAAAATTATTTTTTTATTCTTTGTCGATCAACGGTTAAAAATATTTTTATTATTTATTAAAGAAACTATGAGAGTATTTTTCATCACATTATGTGGTATCTCGTTGTCATATGTCAATTAGCCTTCCTAGGATGAGATGCTATAATCCACCATTCAGGGTGCTTTAAATTTAATTAGTGTAGCCAATTATAAATGAAACGTAATAGATTAGACCATTTCACCACGAGTAGGCTCCTCTTATATTTTTGTTCCTTACCCAACTCCGTTGCGTCCATATCCAAGTCCTCCCACTTCAAGATGCGCAATAGCTGGACCTGATGCAGTTTAGCATAACTAGTTAATCCAAAGACATGAATAAAATTTCAATGGGGATCTAGCTCCCCAATGAGAGCTGGTGGATGCGGGTTTTCATAATGCACTTTACGTACGTTAAAAAATTTGTATAAACTGTGATCCAGTGGCATTGTTATATAGTAATTTCTTATGAACTACACCTAATATATAGTTGATGATCAATCTCTTAAATAAAAAACTAATCCTATTTAAAGGGTGTATATATATTAATAATTGCAATTATATATTTTTATAACCATTATTTGGATATACCAAGTATTGCCAAAAGTCAATGACATGTAGAAAAGAGCATTGCTTAATTAATTAGAAATAAGCGTTGTATTTTGATTGTTATAGAACACATGTAATAGTTTAATTTTTTATTATAAAACCTTTGTTGTGAGAATTTGTTGAAAAATTATCTAAAGCTAATGTACTGGAAGGGGTGCATAAAGTAGAAGATCCAAATTAGCAGTAATACTTAAAAAAAAAACCATGCATTGGCGTTATAAATTAATTTCATCGATCACTATCATAATATGGAGAAAAAAAGGAGAGGAACGGAAGCAAGAGAAACGATGACCTTGACGTCCTCTTCCAGTCGGTCCGCGTTGCGCTCACGTGCCGCCCACGTGGCAGGCATGGGATCATTTTTGTAAATTTAATTTTTATAAAACTATTTTTAAAAATAATTTTTTTTAGGGAGCTAAATGCAAAAAAAAAAAAAAAATCTATCGGATAAAAAATAGAAGCATTTTAATATAATTAGAAATGAATTTAGAAGAATATAAATATATATATATATATATATATATATATATATATATATATATATATATATATATATATCCAAGTTATCACATGGCCTTCAAGATCATATATTTAAGGAACATATGCAAAGACACTCTTCCAAACTAAAAAAGTATTCGAGAATTGTAATACTCGGGAAATAAATTGTAAAAGTTATAATAAGTTGCAAAATAATAAAATTGGAAAGTTAAAATTTTCAGAATTAATATTGTCTAATAAATGGTGTTTTCTATAACAGCTTGTAGATCCAAGTCTGATCTTAAAAATCCGAGATCACCAGTAGAACCGTCTCGTCAAACTGCTTAAAGAAAGTGTTATCCGATTTTCGATCTGACTGTCGGATTGTCGTGAAAACAGCGAAAATAGTGTGGAGCCCACAACTTAAGTGGATGAATAGTAACCCTGAACTAATTCCCCTCGCAATCAACATCGGCCAATTCGCTGTCTGGAGCCTGAATATGGTGGTCAGGTAGTCGATTTTAATGGCTTCGACATTCTGAACGCAATGGCTTTGACGAAATTTTCGTTTGACGAGTCGAAGTTCTCGAAAAGCGTGCCACACTAGGTGATGTCACTGTATTTTATGGATTTTAAATTTATAGAGGATCCATTTCGACAAACCAAAATCGCTACTCAATAGGTTTCGTCGAGACGGACGTCGTGGTGGTGTCCGTTTTCTAGTTTGACGACTCGATCGTCTCGAAAAGCGTGAAATACTCGAAAATTCTTAATATTTCGCGAAAACCTCTTATATTTTATGTATCAATTAGCAAGAGAATGGGGTGGTGAGGGTCCTCTGTGCAAGATGGTTGGTATAGGGGTGGACCTACGTTTAAAATTGGAGAATTGAGGGGTCAAATTGCATTTTATTGCAAAAATTATCCTAAATCCTTATGCGGGGAAACCCTAACCGAACTCTAGCCCTCTCTGTGGAAACCGCAGTCTCCACGACTCCCTCTCCTCATTCTCTGCGATCCCCAAACCGCACGCCGCCGGCCACCACCTCCTCTCGCCGGGAAAAAAAAGCAAGAAAACCCACCTTGCTTTCTTGTGAAGGGGGAAGGAAGCAACTGGGAGACTTGGGATCTCTCCAATCCACATCTGAGATTATCCTCAACCACCAGGGAACCAGATCCCAGAGCCCTGTCGCCCAGAACCGCCGCACGCCACCGGGCCATCATCTTCTCTTCCTCGCGTCCGGCAAGGTGAGCCTCTCTTTTCTGGTGTTTCTCTTGCAACCTGGAGCCTTGCAGTCATTTTCTGACATAGAGAGGGTGATCCGGGTGAAGCCCAGAAACCTCTGGACCCGTGGTTGCCGTTGGGAAAAAATTGGATCGCCGGAACCCTAAATCATGGCCGGAGTTGCACGCATCGCTCCCGGAGCTCCGGCGTTGGATACAAATTGATCGGAAACTTCTGCTGGCCCCCATGAAGACCTCCAAGAAATTTGGGAGGCTCTGGTGCAGTGTGGAGTGCGGGGGAGCAAACCCTAACTTGCGGGTTCTTTGTGTTGGCCGCCCGCCGCCGCCGTCGCTTCCTCCGGCTCCGGCCAGCCCTGGTAAGTCTCCTGGAACCTTAATATTGTGTTTAAACCACTTGCATGCAAGCCATGCTGAGTTGTTTCAAAGTTGCCATTAATGTGTTTGAAAAGCTCCATTATCTTCTTTCTCGGGTTGGGGGTTCACAGGGAAGCCCAGTCTTGCGAGGCTGAGGTTCTTTCCACATATGGAGGTCCAAGAAAGGTGGTGCTCACCTTTATTTGAAGGGTGACCGAGTGGGAAGTGATCTTGGCTATCTTGTGCTCCATCGAAAGCATAGCTTGCTTTAGCAACCTTATCATTCGTGTTGCTGCCTCCCACAGGTGAGCTTTTCCTTTTTATTGATGTTCTTAACTCGTGTGCAAGTTGGTTAGGGTCTGTAGCTTGTGAAATGGTGAATGTGCCAAGTTGCACTCTATATGAATGGTTTGTCGCTGTATGGGTTTTCCCACCTCAAGAATGGATTTGCCGAGGCACAGAGGTGAGCCTCCATGCATTTGAATACCCCTGAGCATGATGCTCACGCTAATAATGGAAAAGAACCAATGGATTAATGGTTGTTGCAACATTGAGCCTCAATATACAATAATTATGGGCAAACTTGTGTTTTTGTTGCCCAACCTGATTCCAGACTGTGAGCACGAGGTCCAGCACATAAAAATATAGTTGCTGGTAAAATATTTTGATTTAAGATGCTCTGGATTAAAAGTTATAAATTAATTAGTGAAAAATTATCTGTTTATTATGCAATTTTGAAAAGTTTTGGGGGGCTTACTGTAATTGTAACAAAGTGGAAAGTTGTAATTAATATTTATACGATTTATGGATCTTTCGTTTGGTTCCAATGGTGTTTCGTTGAGCGGAAATTGCTTAACGAATCGTAAATCGGCAAATTGTCAGTTTATCGGCGATTCGCGGTAAATGCACATTTCTGTGACCTTGACGAACCTTATATTGACACATGATACTATTGTAGGCCCCAGCAGTCAGGAGTCAGCCCGTAATCCGTCCAGCGGATATCGCGACCGTCTGCCTAGAGGTGGGTTATCTTCGGTCCGTGTTTTATCAGATCGGCCCTACGGGTATTGTAATAGGCTAGACCCCTTGTTGTTTCCTGTCAGTGATGTTTCGTTATTGAGTTATCATTATGATTTTATTTCCAGCAGTAGTTGTGCATATCTGGACACATGCCATGCCTGTTTGGTTACTTGTTATGCTCTATACTTGTCTCCATTCTTCACTGCATGTTTAGAATAGGAGTTACTACTTCCATTGGATGGCATGTTATATTTCAGTATTTGTATATATATATCCCGGTGGGGATCTTCCTCGGCTTTTGCCGATTATTGGGTCTTTAGACCATGGTTTGCGCATCAGCATTATGATCGCTGTCGAGCCAGCTTTCAGTCACGCACACCAGCGGATTAGCTACCCGCCGTGGTGTTCTTTACCGGTAGAGAGGTCACATGGACCCGTGAGCCCGTTGGGGTTATGATAGCATACTGGTTTCCAGAGCGGTATTAGCCTGAGGTCCTGGTGTCCAGTGGTGGCATTAGCCTGAGGCACTAGTGACCAACAGTGGCATGAGATTGGGTATACTTGTACTTCTAGTTTTGATGCATTACTTGTTCATCTATCTTATGCTTGTTTACTTATCTAGCATGCTCAGTGATTATCCATGTTTATTATCTCCAGCTTTTATTTATCCGCATTTATTATTCTCAGTTTTTGTTTATCCGCTTATTATTGTATCCAGTAGGTACGACTTACTATTTCTCGGCCCGTCGTGCCCACTAGGATACATGTAGAGTGTATCTCACACTCCCTGGGTGATCATTTTTCAGGTTTAGTGGGTGCGGGAACTTTGGGACGACCTGGTGAGCAAACGCGGTAGAGTTGTCCCTGGTAGAGTTGGATTGCTCTATGTTGGTTACATTCCTGTTAGTTGGTGATATCTGAGATTATGATGTTGTAGGCTAAATGTATGTGATAGAGTAGATGTTGATTTAAATTTTCTGTTCCTGCTTGTATCTACTCTGAATATTGTACTCTTCGAGCCGAACATATATAGGGGAGACTCTGTCCGTTTGTACACAAGCTTTTCT
This sequence comes from Tillandsia fasciculata, assembly GCA_029168755.2. Classification (NCBI taxonomy): domain Eukaryota; kingdom Viridiplantae; phylum Streptophyta; class Magnoliopsida; order Poales; family Bromeliaceae; genus Tillandsia; species Tillandsia fasciculata. The sequence continues at coordinate 21,615,044 of CM054936.1, forward strand.
ATATATGTGGCGGTCTGTTCACGCCTTGGAGTTCAAATGTTTAACTCTGATTTTAAAAAAAAAAAAATTTAGACCCTTTTTCTACACTCGGGGCGTGACAAGAATCTTGAGAATAAGAGGTGACTAATCCGAATTAGGTTGGCACGATATTTGAAATATATATTGAAAGCCTAGATGGATAGGGGCTCACTTTAATGATAAAAACGACTTGGAGAGAATAGGAGGAATTAGATGAAAAAGAGTGAGAATCAACAATTGATCAGAAGGAAATGAAGAAATAAGTACAAAAGAGAACAAATAAGTACCACTATTGCTTCTTTTTTTTGTTTTCCTCGTGGTGTAATTGTTATTGTTGTACTTTTTGCTCTTTCCCAAAGAGTATACGATCTAGCGGAAGATATCCTACATCAGGACCTAATGCAATTCAACATAACTAGTTAACACAAAGATGTGAACAAAAGTTGAATAGGATGCTCCCCGGCCAGTGAGGGCTGGTGCGAGCTCTCAGATCTAATGGTACTAGTATATAAGTATATTTTATGGACTGCGCCTAATATTTAATGATCATTCTCTTAAATTTAAAACCAAATTCGAGTTATAAGTGTGTATATATAAATGATCACAATTATAATTTTTATAAGCACTATCTAGACATCAAGTATATAATAATGCCAAAAATCAATGACACGCAGAAAAGAGCATTGCTTGATTTATTAGAAAAATGCATCTTGTTTTGATTGTTATAGAATATATCTAATAATTTATTTTTTTGATTATAAAACCTCTGTCGTAGAAATTTATTGAAAAGTTCTCTAAAACTAATGCAGTGGAAGGTGTGTGTAAAGTAGAAGATCCAAGCAGTAATAGAAAAAAAATAAAACCATTGCCATCGCAAATTTTATCACTAGCATCATACACAGAAAAAAAGAAAGAAAAAGAAGCAAGATAAACGTAACTGTTGCTCGAAGAAGGAGAAGAGCTTGGCCGTCCACCTTGGCTTGATCCTTTTCCCTCATTTTTGGCCCTACCACGAAATCAAGTTTTTTTTTTATTTTTATTTGTGATTAATATAAATAGAGGACTATACTAGGATTAGCAATAAGAGCAGTATTGGATGCTCAAGGATTAGGATAACAACACAAAGCAAGAAGTGCTTCACAATCTAATATGAGGGCTCAAGTACGTTCAAAAAATTAGAAATGTGGTTAAGCATGCAATTATTGACCAGACTGTCAAACTCAATTGAAAATCCATCAAAGTCTTCTTGACAAAAATCACGGTCATATATGGCAATCCAATTGCATGGAAAAAAAAAGTTTTTGAGGTTTTGGAGATAATTAGACATGAAAAAACTGTCTTTGGAAAGATTTTGCAGTTCCAACTTAAGTTGTAAGCGTCGGGTAGTCGCTTGATCAACAACAAGCTGAATAATGGAATCCCATATTTGTTTAACATTAACTTAAATATAAGAATCGATAAAATAGATGTTGCATAAGTTCCAAATAAATAACTGAGTTGATGGATCGATGAAGTAAGAACAACATCTAGTCGATTGCATAGAGAAAATATTGGATAAATAATAGAATCATTTTAATATAATTAGAAATAGATTTAGAAGGACACATATCCAAATTATTACATGGCCTTCAAGCGGTGTATTACGGACACTTCTATAACGCTCGCGTGCCCATATCGGACACTCGCGTGCCCGTGTCGGACTCGTGTCCGATGTGGACACTTCTTAGATGCGTGCGTTCAATACCGATCCATAGCGTATACAATTAAAAAAATATATATATTATTTTATTTTATTTTATTATGCATATATAATGTAAGATGATAAATATTTTAATTTTTTGATAAGTATATACAAATATTTTTGGACAATATAAATAAATTATGTAAGGTGGAATTTTTTTTTTAAAATATATGAATTATCAGTGAAAAATTTTATAAACTTTCACTCGTATGAAAAATATAATAATATTTTACGAAAAATTATATTTTATATATAATAAATATATATTATTATATTAATAATATATATCTGTGTTATGCCGTGTCCGTGTCCTAATTTTTTAAAAGTTATCGAGTCGCCGTGTCCGAGTCGTGTCGTATCCCGTGTCTCGAGAGTCTTGAGAATAAGAGGTGGAGAGGAATGCTACATGTACATTCCGAAAGGGGTGTACATCATACATCCCACCCCATTCAAGGGTGAGGGTTCGGTCACTTTGAAGTGACCGATAAAATTCACTTTATTTTTGAATGGATGAGGTATAAGATATACACTCTATTTGGGGTGTACACTTACCATTTTCCTAAGAGCTGACTAATACGAATTAGGTTGACACCATATTTGTAATATATATTGAAAGCCTGGATGAATTGGGATAGGGGCTCACTCTAATGATAAAAACGACTTGGAGAGAATAGGAGGAATTAGATCAAAAAGAGTAGAAATCAACAATTGAGAAGGAAATGAAGAAATATGTACAAAAGAGAAAAAAGAACACTAAAATGAGTTGTCGTAGTTTTGGTACTACAGCAATGCTAGGGACGAGATTACAACCCTTTGACCAGGGTTGTAATCCCCACAATCCTGGGCCGTAAACTTAGCATTTTTTGTGATACTATGTCAAAAAAATATTAGGCTGAATTAGGAACGATGCCAGAATTTAATCCTGAGGAGACCAAAATATATTTAAATAAAAATTTTAATATATAAATATAATTTTATCTAATCAATTTTTTTTTAAAAAAATTATTAATTTAATAATTAATGTAAAAATATTAAAATTAATTTTTAATTTACAGACGTTTAATTTTTAATTATTTTATTTATATTATTATATTCAAATAACTAGAAATTTTACTAAATTTAATAATAATTCGGTTAGCGATCGAATTCTTAGTATTTTTAATAAATAAAATTATAAAATTTAATGACTATGAGATCAAAGAGCTATTAAATTTAGTATAATATTTTATTTTATTAAATAAAATAGTTAGAAATTTAAAAAAAAAAAAATAAAATAAAAAATTTGAAGTTAAGGAATGTATTTCAAAATAGCTTATAACTTATAAGCACGAGACTCTTAGTATATTTTTACTTATTTAAAATGCCTACAAGGAAGATCAAGAAAGAGAGTTATATTGGTACAAAAAATTATTAAGCAAATATTAAAAAGCTGAGGGACTCATGGCTATCTAAAAAAGAAAAAAAATTAAATTGGTAGTTAGGATTATTAAGTAATATTAAAAAATTAAGAGAATTATGGCCAGGTCTTAACATGGCTCCGTTTCTGAGCTGAATTGCACATTTGATTCTCAAACTTTGATGCAAACTGAATTGCACATTTGATTCTCAAACTTTGATGCAAGTGATACTTTATTTCTCAAACTTAATTTAACTGTTGCAATTTTGGTATAAACTTTTTGAACTGTTTCAATAAGTCTTACAATCCAATTTTGTTTGTCTGATACTGATGTTTTGCTTATCCGGTAGAAATATAGTATCTTACTTATTGTCATGCCGTTAATTGTAAGACTACCGTATCACAACATATCATTATTTAACCAATTGAAATTTTATTATAATAATTTTAAAAGTTTAAATTAGAAAACACAACAATTAAAGTTTGAGGGTCAAAAGCGTCAAGCCTCAAAGTTTGAAGAGAAAAGTATAATTTAGCCAAAAAAATTTTGTGGGTTGCCATTTCTTTCTGAGTGAATACAGTACAATAAAATTATGCTATAGCAACACTTTTAAATATTTTTAAAATCTAAAAAAAGTGTCGCTGACAAAAATACTGACACTTATTATTAGTGTTGCTATATGTATCGTCGCTAGTGTGTATAGCGACACATTTTTGTAATGTGTCTCTCTAATCTAATTTTGGATATAGATAAAATATAAATAGAGTACTTATACAAAAATATTATAAATATATATTCTTATAATCTAATTTTATTGTAGTGATAGAAGGTATTTACAGTACGAGAATATTAAAAACACACATATTTATAATATAACCATAATAGATATACATCACATTATGCTATCTCTTTATCATATGTCAATTAGCCTCCCCAGGATGAGATGCTATAATCCACCATTCAGGGTGCTTTAAATTTAATTATTGTAGCCAATTATAAATGAAACGTAATAGATTAGATCATTTCACCATGAGTAGGCTCCTCTTATCATTTTTGTTACTTACGCAGTTGTTTTGGCATTATTCTTGTTCGGTGAAGATCCTTGGCCTCCTCCATTTTCCGATGGCCCTGGACGATTTGCACATGATGCAGTTTAGCATAACTAGTTAATCCAAAGACATGAATAAAATTTCAATGGGGAGCTAGCTCCCCATGAGAGCTGGTGCGGGCTATCATAATGCACTTTACGTACGTTAAAAAATTTGTATAAACTGTGATCCAGTGGCATTGGTATATAGTAATTTCTTATGAACTACACCTAATAGTTGATGATCAATCTCTTAAATAAAAAACTAATTCTATTTAAAGGGTGTATATATATTAATAATTGCAATTATATATTTTTACAACCATTATTTGGATATCAAGTATTGCCAAAAGTCAATGAGATGTAGAAAAGAGCATTGCTTAATTAATTAGAAATAAGCGTTGTATTTTGATTGATATAGAACACATGCAATAATTTAATTTTTGCTTATAAAACCTTTGTTGTAAGAATTTATTGAAAAATTATCTAAAGCTAATGTACTGGAAGGGGTGCATAGAGTAGAAGATCCAAATTAGCAGTAATACTTTTAAAAAAAACCATGCATTTGCGTTATAAATTAATTTCATTGATCACTATCATAATATGGAGAAGAAAGGAGAGGAGCTAGCGGAAGCAAGAGAAATGAAGACCTTGGCGTTGTTGTTGGTGTTGCTGTGGGGGTTGCAGTGGTTGTTTTTGTTGCTATGTGAAATGGTGACCTCTGATGTTAGGGTTATTGTTATTTCATGCATGCATGCAGTAATTTTGAGAGAGAGAGAGAGAGAGAGAGAGAGAGAGAGAGAGAGCCATTGCGTTGAGAATTGTGTTAAGAATTGTGTTGCAGTGATGTGGACTTCTGCAAAGGGCAGATTTATGGGCAGATTTACGGTGAAAGTGAGTTTGGAAGATATATTATTTCTATGGTTCTGATAAAATTTTATTTTATTTTTTTTTTTTTTTGAGAGAAAAATAATATATTATTCGTTTCGTTTATTTTTAGAATAAACTTAATTAAAAATATAAAGTAACTAAATTTCGAACGCGGATCACGGATATGAACTATCAAGCTCTTTGTCATTTATCCTGGTAAAATTTTAAATTACCTGAAATGTTTTTGACCCACGAAAATGAGAGAGAGAGAGATCAATGACCTTTGTTGCCAGTGTTTTTGCTGGCCGCCAATGCATTAGGGAGGAAGAGAATGGCGATGGGGTGGAAAAGAACGAAAATGCTAGGGAAAAGTGCTTTTGGAGCCATCCTAGTTCAGCTGGAGATAGAATATTTTAGTTACTTGATGCTTGGATTGGCAATGCAAATTTATAGCCAAACGACAACGAACAAGCCAAAATTGCTGACGATACCTCGTATATATATCATATTTTACATTTACTCCCCTGGATATTTAAAAGAGCAATGATACATGCATACTCGAGAAGTGTACATTTTATATTCACCCATTTAAGGATGGAGGGTAACTTCATAAATTATGAATTAACCCCTCACCATATTTCATCTATTGGATGGATGGGGTGTGTGATGTACACCCACAAAAAGTGTACATTTAGTATTTTTCTAATATTATTCTTTTTGTCTAAGGATTTTAAAATTTTATTTTGTGTTTTTAATATGAAAATGTTGACAATATAAAAAGTTAATAATAGATTTTGGATGAAAGAATGTAAGATTTATATTTCTTTTTGGATTCTATTAAAATATAATGTTAATTTTGTTGTGTTTCGAAGCTTTTGTAAAGCTATATATGCAATACATATATGACAAAAATAATTATGTAATGAATAACTTTAATTAAAGAGAGGGATTTATTGAACTATTTGATAAACTTTAAAGAATTTAATTATCAAAATTGAAAGTTCAGATGTCTATTTACAAACAAGCTAAAGTTCAGGGGTCTTTGTGCATTTTTTTTCTTTGTTTCAGTCTTTTTTCTTCCATATTTTAAAATGCTGGTGAAAATTTCTACAAGAAGCATTTGACATGTGCTTCTCCGATGATCTTCTGTATACTATTTTAAGGGCCTAGGTATTGAGAATGGCCTTACTTTAATTATTGGACGAAAATGAATTATGGCATAAACAATGTAGGATTATGTTCCTCCATTTTCCATTAAAATTGTAGAAATTATATTTTAGCTGACTTATTATGATATACCCAATATAAAAACACTTAATGAGATAAATAAAATATTCTTTTACTGCACATGGTACAATTTGCTCACAATTTCAAACGGAAGTCTAAAATATCGGGGAAAAAAAATTCTGAAGATTTCTTTATATTTTTTTTCAGACCCACTGAAAAATGATGCAAGAATAAGATTACATAGATTAAACTATATATATATATATATATATATAGAGAGAGAGAGAGAGAGAGAGAGAGAGAGAGAGAGAGAGAGAGAGAGAGAGAGAGTCCGGCTACTATACTATTAATAGTATCAAGTCATTTCAACCACACATCTTTTACTATTTTCATCCGTTAGATTTTACTATTTTCCAACCACTTATTAAATCCAAGGGGTTCACCATCATCTCAACCACACATCTTTAATTTAAGAGTTAAAAACTTGATAGTGCCAATGACTTGGTACTATTAATAGTATTCCAGCCTAGCTCTCTCTCTCTCTCTCTCTCTCTCTCTCTCTCTCTCTCTCTCTCTCTCTCTCTCTCTCTCTCTCTCTCTCTCTATATATATATATTATATATATATATATATATATATATATATATATATATATATATATATTGTGACGCCCCGCTTTTCAGGGAGTCATCCATTCTAGAGCTACTCTAGCTCTAGCACGCTTAACCCTCTTAACCTCTTGGGTCTTGCTATCACGCAAAATTCTATAGCCTGATTAAGAGATTTAGTTCTAGTATATCATTTATATATAGAACTAATTCAACTTATGGGGGTGTCACATATATAGAGTACGGCTGGAATACTATCGATAGCACTAAGCAATTAGTGCTACAAGTTTTTAGCACTTGGATTAAAGGATGTGCGGTAGGGATTATAGTGGTCTCCTATAATTTTTACTATTCAACCAACCACTCACTAAACCCTATGGGGCTACTATCATCCTAACTGCACATCCCTTAATCCAAGAGCTAAAAAATTGTTCCACCCTTTAGATCATACTATTTCTCCAACCATTCACTAAACCTAAGAGACCCACTATCATTCTAACCACACATCTCGTCATCCAAGGGTAAAAAATCTAATAGCACCAAAGACTTGATACTATCGATAGTATAGTAGCCTAGTTATATATATATATATATATATATATATATATATATATATATATATATATATATATATATATATATATATATATATATAAGTTATATATGTTTGGATTTGATTGGATTTATAGTTAAATCAAAAGATAAATCGTGTAGAATTTAAGTTTAAAGTAGAGAAGAAATCCTGTTATTACTAAGATTGGAGTACGTTTTTATGGATGCTTGTGAAATCCATACTAAATAATGAGAGAGAGAGAGAGAGAGAGAGAGAGAGAGAGAGAGAGAGAGAGAGAGAGACATTGCGTTGAGAATTTTGTTGTAGTGATCTGGACTTCTACAAAAGGCAGAATAATGGTGAAAGTGAGCTTGGAAGACTATTCCTATAGTTCTGGTAAAGTTTCAAGTTACATGGAGTGTTTTTGGCCCGAGTTCGGCATGAAAACGGGATTAAAAGAATATTGGACTTTGATCAACTAAGTAGAAGCAGTCAAGAGGTAACTGTGGTTAGTCTGAGTTGTGTTCCGAGAGTTTCAGACAATTAGAAGAGAGTTGGAACCCCAAGGATTGAGAAAAATTAGAAATTTTTCGACAAAGCGAAATGGAGCCACAAAAGGCTTAGGGTCCGGACCTTGATAGGAAGGATCGGACCTTGGCTTGTCGGGGACCTGACCTTGAGGGGGGGAGTTCGGACCTTTCCTATGAACCTTGAAAGGGTAGGGTTCGAAAATCGGACCGTAGGAGGTGGACCAATCTGTCAGCGCGTGGTCCTTCGGGGAGCCTTTGGGGACTGATCTATAATCCCGCGGACCTATCACAACAAAAAAATTATGATTTAGCAGCATCATGTAATTGCCGCCTAAAGTTCAAAAAGTGCCGTAAAAACTATTAGTGGCATTTAGCAATTAGTGCCGCTTATACTCGTGTTGGTGAATCTTCTACCGGCATTTAATTAAATTACCGTTAAAATTAAATAATTAAAAACATTAAATAAATGCCGTTATAGATGTGGTTATTAGCGATATTATTAAATGCCATTATTTTTTAATTATCTACAACACTAATAAATGCCGGTAATTATTAGTTTATTTGTAATATTATACAAATGTTGGTAATCTATTATTAATTCCGGCATTAATAAATGCTGCTAATTCTTAATATTTTTAAATTATATTTTTAAATAAATAAAAATAATATAAATTATAATTTGTACTATCATAAAATAATTAAATCTTATCAATTTCAAAAAATATAATTTCAATGGATAATATGAGATTTCAATATTTTCATACGACAAGTGACATAAATCGTACATAACAAAATAACAAAAATAATTTACTAAGCTCATTTTCAATTAAAAAACAATAAGTTAAAATCTTTAGTCCATTCAACATCCAAAAAAATAACAAACGATTACAAAATTTTCTAAACACAAAAGTACTAATACGTAGATAAATAACGTATCCAAATAGGTCACACGATATAAAGTTGTTTACGAATATAACAAAACAGCTTAAAATTGTATAATAAAACAGCAGAAAAATACATATGAAGTTGTTGCTCAAGATTTTGATCTGGATTTGGTGAAAACTGATCTTGGTTTAGGAGCATTTCGTCATTCTCTCTTTGATCAAAATGTGATCCTGTTGAAACTTTATCTTTACCATTCTTTTTCTTCATTGTGATTCCTGTATTAAAGAAATCAAGATATTTAAAGTATTTGTTAGTCAAGTTCATATGAAAAAAAAATCATATAATAATGTAAATATCATAACTACGTGGATGAACTCACAAGATATCATATAAAATAGTAAAGTGTTAATCAAATAAGATATCGCATAAAATCAAAAAAGTTTCAACTATATTTTTTATTTAGTCTTCTATTATATATTATTTACTTTGTTGCATAATCATACAACCTAAAAATAATTAAATCTATTCTCAAATAATAATTTTAAAATAAAAACTATAATTTTTTAAAAAAAAAATTAAATCAAACCATCTATTCCAAGGTAATAAAAGAAAGCAAATAATTTTACAAAAAAAAAAAAAATCTAAATTAACTTACCTTTTTCTTGGTAGGGTCCTACTTGTGGGGCTCCTTCTTGGTAGAAGACAATGAAGAAAATTCTTTTCTTACACCCTGCAATTGGAAGGTAGAAAGAGTAATTTTTTTTTTTTTTTTATTTTTTTTAATTGGAGAGAAGATAATAAAAAAATAAAAAAGAGAGAAAAAAAAATCCTAGAAAGAAGCTTTGCATATGAGGAGAGGAAGACTAGGAGTCGTACGGCACAAGAGGAAGGAAGAAGTAGGCGGGATATGGGGAATTGATGGATAATCTCAGTTAAGCCCCTCCACTTATAATATACTTTAAAATAGTTCTTTTCTTTATTTTTTGTTGCTACTTTTTTAATTTTAATATGTAATTTATTATTTTAGTCTAAAAATTTATTAAAAATTATTAATTAATGATTGAACCATCTTTAATATTTTTATGTTTTATTGAATAAAATTAAACCACTGAAAAATAAATAGAAAATAAAATCATTAAGCTTATTAAAATTTAAAATTAAACTACATAAATAATTTACATAAAATTTACAATCTACAAATAAAAATTAAAATAAAATTTCATTTATAAACAACCATATAAAATTAAAATTATATCAAATTATAAATATTATATAAATTTTAATTAATAAAATTGTAAGAAAATAACTGCACATATAAATGAGGATTTAAGATTTAAATGAGTGGAGAGAATCTGCGGGTGTATGAGGCAGGAATAAATCTAATATTAATTATTTATATCTTAAATAAGGATTTAAGATCTTTTACCAATATTTACTATTAAATGCTAGTAATTAAAGTTTCTTAGTGGCATTAAAAGTAACTGCCGGTATTTAAACTATCTTTTACCGGCATTTAAAAATAAATATTGCTAAATATTCTTATTCACCAACAATAATTTATAAATATCGATAATGATATATTTAGCAACAATTTTTAATAAATGTCAGTATATTTTGTATTTAGCAACATTTACTTAAATATTGTAACGAATAGTGCCGCTGTATGTCAAATTTCTAGTAGTGTATCCTTCCGCGGCAGAAATGCCCTCATTTAGGGTGGGCCTTTAAAGGGGACCTTCGCCCTTCCTCCACTATACGCCCACACCCTTGACACGCACCAAGAGAGAGAGAGAGAGAGAGAGAGAGAGAAAGAGAGAGAGTGAAGCCCTCACCCTCTCCTACTGTCACTTCTTCCTCTCCCTCTCTCTTAAATTTGTCGTCGTGCTGGAATTCGAGCTCAGGAGTTGCGTGGGAGCTTTGGATCGAGCTTTCGGCACACGTGGGAGCTCGAAAATCTTCGCGGCTATAGTAAGAGTTTCGGGTTTTGAGTTCGGATTTTAGTAAATTCTTTAAAAATTGAGATTCTAGTGTTCTCTAGAGACTCATATGACCTATCTCATCGAAGATTCTCTATAAATTTTGGAATAATTTTGGAAAAAAAGAGAAACTTAGGGCACATTAGGGTTTTTAAAATTTTGTGGGTTTCGATCTAATTTGATCATATATTTCTCTAATTGAAGGTTAGAGATGAAACCTAGGCAACTTTAGTTTGAAAGGCGATAGGCGTCGGCAATCGATTTCAAGAAACGATCGAAACCAGGCATTTCGACCGTGTATGCTCTGCGGGTGAGCAATTTGCAGCGGGAGTCCGATTGTAAGTGTTTACAAACAATCGGGAACGTAACGAGGTGGATTGTGCTCTAGCAAAGAGATAAAATCACCTATCAAGTGTAGAGAGTAATTTAATTTAATTTTATTTCATGCATAAAGGTAGATTAATTGGTAAAATAAGTAGGCATAAATTGTACGCTACTTAGGATAAATTATCTACAAGTGGACATTGAACATTTGCATGGAAAAATATATAGGGACATATATATATATATATATATATATATATATATATATATATATATATATATATATATATATATATATATATGCCTTGGTAGAGAACTCAACATTTTACTTTTAAATGTAGTTCTATGTGAACATAAGTTGAAAATATAGTGGTAGATAGGCCACTTGAATAAGTTGTATGTAGAACCTAGAGTCGTGTGAATCTATGTAGTAACCGAGAATTTTTAAATCTGAAATTTGAAATTAAATTTATTTTCTGAAATTTCTATAATTCGAGATTTTGAATTTTTGGAGCTTTCGCGAAATTGTTGGCCGATTAACCTATCCAAACCCGAACTCAACAAAGTAAAATCACTACTTTATCTGTCTCGTCGAACTGAACGTGATGGCATGATCCGATTTTAAGTTTGATGAGCCTATCTATCACCTCAAAAAATGTACAAAACTGAAGTTTTCACTGAATTGATATTTTGTGTAAGTGTGAATAGTAACCCTAGAAAATTCTGGAGCATTCCTGTGAAAGTGCCTAATCTAATCGATCTGGACCCAATTCTGGAGATGTAAATACATTATTTGAACGATCTCATTGAACTAAACGACCTGGTGCTGCCCGTTTCCATGTCCGACGATCCAAAATTCTCAAAAAGCGTGTAGAACTGTACTTTCACTAAAGATAACGACTGACGCGAATTAACGAGACCAAATCATGATGAATCAAATACGCTACTTGATCGGTCTCGACGAGCTGAATGCGATGGCGCGATCCAATTTTATGTCTTATGACCCTAGGTCATCGAAAAACATGCAAATAGTAGATTTCACTGTATTGATGGCTTAAGCAACTTAACGAGGCCTTAATGCGAAAAACTAAAATCACTAGTTGATTGGTCTCGTCGAGTTGAACATCGTGGTGTCGTCCTTTTTTATGTTTGGCAACTCAAAAGCCTCGATAAACATGAAAAACAACAAATTTCAGAGTATTTTCTCAAGAATGCCCATATTTTATGTATCAATTAGCATGTGATTTCTTGGAGAGGGGCTCCCAAGAATATTGAATCTACAGCAAAAGACTCACTTGAAAATGTCAAGAGTTAGGGGACTTTTTGGCATTTTGTGCTAAGCTTTATATATAGGAACTCTAGGGTTTCTCTTGTTGAAACCCTAGCCGCACCTTTTCTTGTAACTGTAGCTTCTCCACAACTCCTCTCCTATGAATTGCCTTCCCGAGAACCTTCACCGCCGGCCACCGCCTCCTATCGCCGAAAAAGAAAGGTCATCAACTGATCTTGCTAGACCTCGAGTAATTGGGAGAAAATGCTTGTCTCAACTTACTTCCCAAGCACCCCGCGACCACCAGCACCCTCAAGAGACTCTGCCTGAGGAGCCTGACCACCTGTCGTAGCTTGTAGTGGCCAGAGAAGAGATTGTCTTATTCTTCTTCTCTTCTCGGATCTGAGGTGAGCTTGCTCCCTTTGCTTCTTGTTTTCTTGCCACGGGGCACCCTGCATCACCTTCCTCACCTCCCTAACACTCCTCGGGTGCAGCACCGTCGCCTGAGAAGTCCAGGAAGCTGCGGCTTGGAGGCTTTCGCTATGGGCCCAGAGCGTGACATGATCTTATATCATTTCATATTTAGTGATAGTTGATAGTTTAGTTTTACTTATACTCTGATACATGTTTAGTTGTAAATTTTTATATCTTTTGTAGGTTAGTTTTTGGACGCTTCGCGTATGTGGGATGCATTCTTGCAGACATGGCAGATCTGTTAGCGTGCCCGGAGACTTTCGTTGTGGGCCCGAGGCGTGATATCCCTTGACATCCAAGAAGAACCTACTGCTAAGATTTAGCCTGATATTGCGCCGCGCAGTCTGGGGAGCATAGCTCGGCAACGACGACACTAGCTGTGATCTTTGGAAGTCTCCTTGACTCTTGATGGTGGCGGGGATGCTGCCGAGGTACCACGCCTCTTCCTTCCTCTCGGGTGCAAGAAAGAGAGAAAGAAAACGAGAAGAGAGAGAGAGAGAGAGAGAGAGAGAGAGAGAGAGAGAGAGAGTTTTTTCCTAGAGTTGATGGCCGGAGAAGAAGGCCGAAGGAGAGAGGAGCTCGGCGGGGAGGTCGTAGAAGGTGAGGGGAGGTCGGCTAGGGTTTCAAGAGAGGTTCCAATCCCGAAATCCGACTTTAACCTAAATATATATATAGACTCCATATTCTCAAAAATTGTAAAAAGTCCTTCTAGAATGTTCATTTTAATGTGAGATTCTCACAGCGGATAAATATCACAGAAAGACTCTTCACTGTCAATTTTCATGAAAATTCGTGCATAAAATATAGGGTTGCAAAAACTTCATATTTTAAAGACAACCTATGATTTTCACCCCATTTTCATGCTTATGATTTTCAAATCTAAAAACCAACATCGCCACCACTTTCGGCACTGCCGGACCATCCCAGTCAGGGACGAAGCCATGTGGAGGCCCACAATGGCCATGCCCTCCCAATATTTTTAAAATTACATAACAATCCATTATTAATTTATTAAAAAAATTAAAATAGTATAAATTTTAGGGGCCAAAATATTTAAAAAAAAAAAAAAAATTAATGTTGTCTTGTAGGCCACGAAATGAAAATTTAATTGGCTCCAACGAATCGTAATATTTGATTTGAAAATTATATTAAATCTTAATACTTAATTTTTTGATATATCGTAATACTTGATTTGCAAATTATATTAAATCTTAATATTTAATTTGTTGATATAATTTTTTGTAGATATCTAAAACAGTAATATTTTAATGGTAAAGATAATTATACTCTATTCTTTTTTCTAAAAAAAAAAAATATTAAAAATTTAAAAACTAATGAACAAAAAATTATTTATATATAATTTTTTATTAATAATTTTTAAAAATTAATATATTTTGTATAATATATTTTTGGCCCCCCTAAAGCTAAAATTCTGGCTTCGTCCCTGATCCCAGTGGCGAGTGGCGGTTTCGTTTCGTCATATTCCGATTCCGTTAAGCGAGGATAAACAGCATATAAATAAGGTGTCAAAAATTTATTTCAATTAAAATTCAAAAACCTAAGAATCCAAATTTAATTAAATTTAAATCAAATTTTGCCAGATTCTACAGATGTATTTATAAACTATGCAACTTTGAAAGGATGTATGTAATAACTAAAATTTTGTAGGCATAAGCATGCAATTTTATTGCTTTGTAGGGATGTGTATGCAATTAACCTAAAATAGTGTAATGAGCAGTTGTACATGCTTCATGGGATCTCGATTTGTATCCCATCGATTACCCCTATTTGCAATTAAAATCTTTGAGGAGAGTTAATGGTTGAGATTTAATTAAAGATTTAAGTTAAATAGAGGGCTACTAACGTACCCTTCTTACAATAATTTCTAATTTTCTATCAAGAGCGTTTTATAGAATTTTTCTTCACAAATCTCTCCCAAACCCTACCCTCCGGTCAATAAAACCAAAGGGACAAAAAATAAGGTTGGCATCGTACGTGATTCATTTTATTAGCATAGAGTTAGTAAGGCGAGTGGTTGTGAATTGTGATTCCCACGTACGTTGCTCACTTGCTCCGGTGTTTATATTTACATTATTATTTATGTTTATATTTTTTATGTAAATATCGATTCTGATATCATATTGATATTAGAATGGCTATTATTTTATCTTCAAAATATTATAAATATACTTAAATGATGCCTACTGTAAACTAATTAACCGGAACAAACTGTACAAATAGTAAGTAATAAAATCATGCTAATACTAACAAAGTAAACTTCACAAAAAGTGTAATATATTTTTGCTTCTCATTGACCATTTTTATTTAAAAATAACATAAGAATATTATATAAAAAAAATAAACTGGAGCATATAGATAAATTGTTAGGGAAAATATTTAAAGAATTTGATTATGATTAATATCTAACTAATCTAATTATAAGATAAAATAAAAATTTACAGATAATGCAAATAATTCAAAATTTTTTAATGATCCGGAATCGTGCGTAGCACTGCCCTAAGGTGTATTCCCGTCCTTACGTGCGGAATTAACCGAGAACACCACCCCAAGGTACGACCGGAATTCCTCCTCCTGCGAGCACGATCGTGGCGAAGGTTGACGGAAATTCTTTCAACACCCAATTGAGAAAGAGATGAAAAGATGAAAATGAATTGGTTAAGAGGTTTCTCTATTTCTTCCTCTGTTTTTTTTTCCTGTAAGAAAAGGAGAAACGGACATTTTTAAATATACGAAGAAAACAAACGCACGTAAGTAAGAAACGGAAATCACGTTCCGTTAGGCGCAAGAAACGAAAGCCACAAACGGAAGCCACGTTCCGTTAGGCGGAAGAAACGGAAGCCACATTCCATTGAGTTTCTTTCGCGCCAAGAAAGAATTAATAGATAAATAAATAAATAATAAATATTAATAATAACAATAAATAAATAAATACTAAAAGAAATAAATAAATAAATAAATAAAGTTAATAAATAATGGGGATTTTGAATTTTACCCCAACAATCCCCGACAAAATTCAAAATTCACTATTTTGGAAATAAAAGTCAAGATCAAAATTAAAAATAAAAAACTGGGTGTTTATACTATGCAATAGGCGAGGTGTCTTTAAAAGACTTAACCCCACTTAGTGTAAGCAGCTTCCATCAAAAGGAATCGGAGTGAACCAGGTCTTGAACTACGTTCCTTTGACCCTGACTTCAGCTACCACACACACAGTACAGAATTTTTCCGTCGCGAGTCTGTGCATTTATGGCCATACACAGTATCTTGATTTTTCAAAAGAGTTTCTATGGATAGCCCAGCATCTCATAGCCGCGGCCATATACGGATACTCTCTTATAGGTGGTTTCCTCTAGGGATGTGTGTAGAGTCACATCTCGCGAAAATTACCGCCTTGGATCCCATTAAGAGTTATAAACTCAGCCTCAACCACTACACAGAGCACTACTCATCATAGGGATGAGATTGGAGATAAAACTCCTTTATAAAACAGTAAAAACTGCTCTTTGGCCAACCTGACAGCTTGTTTTTACCACATTGAACCTTCTTCAAGTGATCTCCTATCACAAAGGTTGGGTTCCCACCGCAGGAAGGCCCTTTATGGGCATAGCCCCATTCCCCTCGATGACTCTAGAATTTTAATCCTGTTCAGGCCTTTCGTCAAGAAATCTGCAAGTTTCTGCTCAGATATAGTAAAATTCAAAGAAATAACATTATGAAAATTAGACATCTAACAGATTCTTGTCTCAATTTAATATGTCTATTAGCTCTGAAATTTACCAATTTTATTTTACAAAAACTTAATTGCAGCTCGAAAAACACATTGAATAGAAACAGATTTGATGTTGAAAGAATCAGAAATTCAATTGGTATCATTGTACAGAACAACCAACAAATTTGAGTCCATAAGATAGATTACTTTTAAATTAACGAAATACTTTCTCTCGAGCAATCTAATGAATCATATTATGATCAACAAAAATATGAACAGTTGAACAATCAGGATATCCAAATATATCAAGCTGATAAAAAACTTTCCCCCACAAGTTCTGAGATACATCAGAACATAACATCAACTATGTCTAATGGGGTTTAATTCAATCTCACTAAATCGGTATTGGTTTTCTATTCTGATTGAAGGAAGTGCAAACCTAATTTTAATAGTTCTCTAAGTTCATAAGCAAATCTGGATAAAAATAAAATAATTTGTCCAATAGACAAATAGCTTGATAGGTATCTAAGTTTGAAACATTTTAAATAATCTAATTGAGAGAATAATTTTTTTTTTTTTAAGACTAGCAACTATGAGCTACAAAAAGGATTCAATAAATCTTTTAATATTGTTATATATATAAAACAAATACACATTGTTTAAGATTTTAATATTAATCTTTTTATCTCAATTAGTTCAGCAGCAACCAGATGACACAAATAGTTTAATATTTAATTTGAATTAGATATTTTCAAATATAAATACAATAAAAAAAATATATATGCTGCAAAAATTATCTAAAATAAATTAAAATAATAAATATATATAAAATTAAATTTTGTTCTCACTGATTTGTGAGTTATATATTTTATTTTAAAAGGTTGGAAGCTGTTACCAAAACCTTTTCTTTCTTTTTTTTTTCTCTTTTTTTTTTTTTTTTTTTTTTTTCAAATCGTGACGTTTGTTTTTTTTTTTTTGTTTTTTTTTTTTTTTTTTTTTTACTGTACCATTTTTTTTTTTTAAAAAAAAATATTATACGGTTGTGAAAACATTAAATTTTTATTTTTATTTTTTTATCTTATAATTAGATTAGTTAGATATTAATCATAATCAAATTCTTTAAATATTTTCCCTAACAATCTAAGATGTATTTCCGTCCTTACGTGCGGAATTAACCGAGAACACCACCACAAGGTACGACCGGAATTCCTGCTCCTGCGAGCACGATCGTGGCGAAGGTTGACGGAAATTCTTTCAACACCCAATTAAGAAAGAGATGAAAAGATGAAAATGAATTGGTTAAGAGGTTTCTCTATTTCTTCCTCTGTTTCTTTTTTCTGTAAGAAAAGGAGAAACGGACATTTTTAAATATACGAAGAAAACAAACGCACGTAAGCAAGAAACGGAAATCACGTTCCGTTAGGCGCAAAAAACGAAAGCCACAAACGGAAGCCACGTTCCGTTAGGCGGAAGAAACGGAAGCCACATTCCGTTGAGTTTCTTTCGCGCCAAGAAAGAATTAATAGATAAATAAATAAATAATAAATATTAATAATAACAATAAATAAATAAAAAGTAAAAGAAATAAATAAATAAATAAATAAAGTTAATAAATAATGGGGATTTTGAATTTTATCCCAACAATCCCCCACAAAATTCAAAATTCACTATTTTGGAAATAAAAGTCAAGATCAAAATTAAAAATAAAAAACTGGGTGTTTATACTATGCAATAGGCGAGGTGTCTTTAAAAGACTTAACCCCACTTAGTGTAAGCAGCTTCCATCAAAAGGAATCGGAGTGAATCAGGTCTTGAACTACGTTCCTTTGACCCTGACTTCAGCTACCACACACACAGTACAGAATTTTTCCGTCGCGAGTCTGTGCATTTATGGCCATACACAGTATCTTGATTTTTCAAAAGAGTTTCTATGGATAGCTATAAGAATTCGAATTTTTGTAAATAAATAAAAAGAGAAAGAATAAAAGTCAGGTTGAATTTTGAGTCATAAATGGAAAAAATAGCCTAATTGCCCCTTTCTGCGGTATAAATTGCACAGTTAATGGGTCAGAAATATCGCCTTTCAATCCGAGCCTGATCTCGAAAATCCGAGACCACCAATGCGACCATCTCGGCGAACTGATTGAAAATCATATTAAGCAAGTTCAGATTTGACGGTCGGATCTTCCAAAAATCAGCAATGAAGCGGGCGGGACCCGCGACTTAAGTGCACAGTGCAGGGAACAGTAATGCACAGTAAACCCTATTTCGAAATTCCCTATGAGCCAATGTTGGGCCAATTTGCTATCCGGAAGCCGATCATAGCACTTCAAATAGTCAATTTGAACGATTTCGTCGTTCTGGACGCAATGGCGCTGACGGAAATTCCGTTTGACGACCCTAGAGTCTCGAAAAGTGCGATAACTGTATTTTTAACTGTATTTCATGGACCGAAAACTTATCCGGACACTTTTTCGAAAAACGAAAATCGCTACTTGATAGGATTCGTCGAGCCGGACGTCGTGGAGTAGTTCGTTTTTCGATCTGATGATCGAAATGCCTCGTTTTGCGTGCCACGCCTTGGAGAGGGACTGGATTGTAAGACTTAAGTGCTGTGAGGGACCCGGGCTGAAAAGGAATGGCTGGGAGGGGTTAAGATGCAAAATGCACCATGCATATAAATATGCATGTACCCGAGCTAGGCCACTCAACCCTAAACCTCAAAGCCCCGTCCTAGCCGCACCCCTCTAACTGCATCCCCTCCTCAGCCGCTCTCCTCGGACCTCCCCGCACCGGCCGCCGCCTCCCAGTCGCCGGAGAAGAAGGAGAGGCAACATTATCTCCATCTCGGGTGGGGGCTGGGTGATCAGCTCCCAGAGTCCCAGAGAGGTCCAAGCCGCACCTGGGGACTCCTCGGTGAAACCGCAACCAAGCCTGGGTGAACCCGTCCCCAGCCGCCGCTGCGGCCAACCCTTCTTCCTCCAATACTCCGGCGAAGGTAAGTTCTTGGAACTTTTCCTTTAGGTTGGGTTCTTGGGCATTTGCAGTGTACATCTGACACCGAGGTGATCACCCTGTTGCAGCCCGAGCCGCTGCCGCCGTCCCGATCGCCGGCGGGGACTCGTAGCTGCCGGAATAATTGTTTTGGGCTGATCGGGAGTGCCGCGGTTATCCGGCCGTCCAACCAAAGATCAGCACCGTTAAATCTCGTCCACTCGACGACTGTAACCTCCCCGCGGAGCCTGATCATCATCGGTGGAGGATCGAGCCCAACCGAGGTTGCCCTAGAAACCGGACTTTTGGCAATTGCGCCGATCGTCGCCGTCCGGCGCCGCCGCGATCTCCTGACGCCGGAAAACACTGTACCGAGCATCGGGGGGTTGGGACAGACCTCCTGGTCCAACTTGTTCTGGCCCGGAGCCGGCGCGCCGGATTTTGCCATTAACGGCCACCAAAGCTTCAACCGAGCTCCTCCGCCGTGCCTTGCCGGCGCTTCCCATCGTCGGGAAACGGTCCAGGTAAGCCCGTATGACCTGTAGGAGTCCTTCCAAGGTGTTGCATGCGGAGTTTAACGTCGGGGTTTTGATTGTAGGAATTGCACCCGAGTTGGCTTCAAGATCGGACTCCGGCGATCCCCGCCGCTCCGGCCTCCGGCAAACCTTGCAGGTAGGACCTAAACCCTACTTAAGGGGACCCCCATGATTTTATTTTAGGCGAGAGACCCTTGTAATTAACTCTAAAAGGTTGCACCCGAAATGTTCAAATCGGGCTTGTCCTCCGGCCGCCGCCGCCTCCGGCCGCCGGGGCTCGACCAAACTTGGACCAGCCTCATCTGAGACCCTCCTCTAACTGATGCTCACCCTCGATTGCTGTCTGAACAGGGAGCATCTGAACTTGGCCAAACCGAGCCTTGGGCACTTTGGTGGTGTTGCTCCGACGAGCTTTCCGGCCAGCCTCCGACGTGCCAAAGGTGAGCCCTCAACTCTACTTAGTCCCCTATACATTATGCTCCACCTAACTCTTAATTTGATCAAGTAATAATAAAGGGTTAGCATAGTTGTTATTTGAGCCAAAGAATGTTATGGGCCAACTTTGTTCTCGGGATCCGTGTCAGCCCAACTTCGTGAGCACGGGCTCCGTCTCGACATAACGAACGCGCTGAAACTTACGGCGTTGTCGTTGGATCCCCGGATTTCAAGAACAAGCTGAAATAGTCAATTAACTAAAGAATATTATGCAAATTTAAGAACATATTGGACTAAAATGTAAGTTGGACTTATTAGCTGCCTTTAGATAGTGTTTTTACATCTACTAGGCATCTGGTTAGGGTTCCGTAGGTCCTCGTTGACCGGGAGTCGGATTTTGATTGATAAATCGGCGATATTCTCCCGTTTAAGCTTTTCGTTGCGGTCGTGTCGTCGGGAAGGGTTTGTGTGAGTCTATTACTGATCAGATCTCTTTATTTAGGGTCCAGTTGTTCAGCACCAGCCTCCCAGTAGCTGTGCGGGAGTTCGTGGATCGGCCTACATCCAGGTGGGTTACTTTCGATCCGGGCTTTAGCTTTTTGGCCCTCTGGTTGCTTTAGTCCAGTCGGACACCTGTTATTGACTAGCCTGTTGATTTTATCTACATGATCCTTCTGATTGATATGGATTTTCTTAGACCTGTCATATACCCCTGACGCTTACATCTACATGCTCTATGACTACTCCTGATAAATCTTGATCGACTTGAGACACACTATGATTTCATATACCTGTTTATTAGCTTATTGATTTGATCTATATGACCCATGATGACTTCATCTATATATCACATGATCTTCCCGATAGACATTTATTCCTCTGGATTGTCATATACACCTGTACTTGACAGCTATTGATTCTTTAGACATATCATGTACACTGGTTCTTGACTATACCTGATGACTTGATCTATATGCCATGTGATCCTCTTTGATAGACATTGATTCTTTTAGACTCGTCATATATGTCTGCTGATTTATCTAGATTATCCCTGATGATTGTATTGACATGCCCTATGATTGTTCCTGACAGTACTTGATTTACGTGAGACATATCACATGTATTTGTGCATCAGCTCTTATATCCCAGTGCATAGATTTGCATGATTCGATTTTACTCGTTGATTCCTATCACTTGAGATGTTGCTTGATATTCCGATATGCATGATTGATTGATCCTGATTGATAGACTGATGATTCCCTGTTGGGATTCCGGCGTGTTGCCGACTACCCGGTCACTAGACCGTGAGATTGATCATTATGATTTGCCATGCACTGCTGTACTTCACGAACATGGCCGGGGTCGCTCCCCGTGGAGCTTGTTCCTTACCGGTAAAGTGGTCTAGAGGAAAGACCCGTGAGCCCTTTTGCATCGAGACTGCTTGGCGTCTGTGAAGTGCAGGGTTATGTCAGCCGAAAGGGTGCCGAACAGTGGCTTTGCCTGAGGTCCTGTGAGACCAATAATGGCGCATGATTGGGTACTTGGGTTTCTACCTTTGACGCATTACTTTTACTTTGTACTGTTGCTCAGTTTATTTCCAGTATTATTATCTGTAGACATACTTTTATCACTTGCAGTTCCTTATGCATGATTATTGTGGATACCTTTGATTTCCAGCATATATGATCTACAGCTTTTATGATTGACTATCACTGACATATCCTGATTTACAGTATTTCTTATCTGTAGTCCTTATGATTGATTACCTGCCTAGTTAGCCTATCTGTGGATTCTGATTATTAGTAGACATTTATGTTTTCAGCTTTTCCTATTGACTCTTACTATTCGCAGATTTTAGCACCCAGTAGGTACGATTAGCTATTTCTCGGCTCGTCGTGCCCACTGGGATACATGTACAGTGTATCTCACACCCGCTGGGTGACCATTTTTCAGGTCCGTCGGGTGGAGGGATACCGGGACGATCCAGTGAGCCTGTCACGATAGAGTTGTCCCGATGATTCTAGATAGAGATGATTTATCCTGTCGTTCATTTATCGTATTTCATTTCAGTTCCTGTTCTATTTAAATATTTGAAACTGATGACGTAATAATATTTTGGGATTTCCTGACTGATTAGATTAGTATGATTAGCTGAGATATCTGTTGCTTACTGATGATGATTACTAGCTAGCCGTGCATGTATAGGGGAGTCTCTGTCCATGGGATAGAGGGTTTCCTATATGTGTGGCGGTCTGTTACGCCCAGGTTTGCGAACTCTGATTCAAAAAAAAAAAAAAAAATTTCTTACCGGATTTTTAAAACTCGGGGCGTGACAATAGCCCAGCATCTCATAGCCGTGGCCATATACGGATACTCTCTTGTAGGTGGTTTCCTCTAGGGATGTGTGTAGAGTCACATCTCGCGGAAATTACCGCCTTGGATCCCATTAAGAGTTATAAACTCAACCTCAACCACTACACAGAGCACTACTCATTATAGGGATGGGATTGGAGATAAAACTCCTCTATAAAACAGTAAAAAGTGCTCTTTGGCCAACCTGACAGCTTATTTTTACCACATTGAACATTCTTCAAGTGATCTCCTATCACAAAGGTTGGGTTCCCACCGCAGGAAGGCCCTTTATGGGCATAGCCCCATCCCCCTCGATGACTCTAGAATTTTAATCCTGTTCAGGCCTTTCGTCAAGAAATCTGCAAGTTTCTGCTCAGATATAGTAAAATTCAAAGAAATAACATTATGAAAATTAGACATCTAACAGATTCTTGTCTCAATTTAATATGTCTATTAGCTCTGAAATTTACCAATTTTATTTTACAAAAACTTAATTGCAACTCGAAAAACACATTGAATAGAAACAGATTTGATGTTCAAAGAATCAGAAATTCAATTGGTATCATTGTACAGAACAACCAACAAATTTGAGTCCATAAGATAGATTACTTTTAAATTAACGAAATACTTTCTCTCGAGCAATCTAATGAATCATATTATGATCAACAGAAATATGAACAGTTGAACAATCAGGATATCCAAATATATCAAGCTGATAAAAAACTTTCCCCCACAAGTTCTGAGATACATCAGAACATAACATCAACTATGTCTAATGGGGTTTAATTCAATCTCACTAAATCGGTATTGGTTTTCTATTCTGATTGAAGGAAGTGCAAACCTAATTTTAATAGTTCTCTAAGTTCATAAGCAAATCTGGATAAAAATGAAATAATTTGTCCAATAGACAAATAGCTTGATAGGTATCTAAGTTTGAAACATTTTAAATAATCTAATTGAGAGAATAAATTTTTTTTTTTTTAAGACTAGCAACTATGAGCTACAAAAAGGATTCAATAAATCTTTTAATATTGTTATATATATAAAACAAATGCACATTGTTTAAGATTTTAATATTAATCTTTTTATCTCAATTAGTTCAGCAGCAACCAGATGACACAAATAGTTTAATATTTAATTTGAATTAGATATTTTCAAATATAAATACAATAAAAAAAATATAGATATTTTCAAATATAAATACAATAAAAAAAATATATATGCTGCAAAAATTATCTAAAATAAATTAAAATAATAAATATATATAAAATTAAATTTTGTTCTCACTAATTTGTGAGTTATATATTTTATTTTAAAAGGTTGGAAGCTGTTACCAAAACCTTTTCTTTTCTCTTTTTTTTTCTTTTTTTTTTTTTTTTTTTTCAAATCGTGACGTTTTTTTTTTTTCTTTTTTTTTTTTTTTTTTTTTTATTGTACCTTTTTTTTTTTTTGAAAAAAAAAAATATTATACGGTTGTGAAAACATTAAATTTTTATTTTTATTTTTTTTATCTTATAATTAGATTAGTTAGATATTAATCATAATTAAATTCTTTAAATATTTTCCCTAACAATCTAAGGTGTATTCCCGTCCTTACGTGCGGAATTAACCGAGAACACCACCCCAAGGTACGACCGGAATTCCTCCTCCTGCGAGCACGATCGTGGCGAAGGTTGACGGAAATTCTTTCAACACCCAATTGAGAAAGAAAACATTAAATTTTTATTTTTATTTTTTTTATCTTATAATTAGATTAGTTAGATATTAATCATAATCAAATTCTTTAAATATTTTCCCTAACAATCTAAGGTGTATTCCCGTCCTTACGTGCGGAATTAACCGAGAACACCACCCCGAGCACGATCGTGGCGAAGGTTGACGGAAATTCTTTCAACACCCAATTGAAAAAGAAATGAAAAGATGAAAATGAATTGGTTAAGAGGTTTCTCTATTTCTTCCTCTATTTCTTTTTTCTGTAAGAAAAGGAGAAACGGACATTTTTAAATATACGAAGAAAACAAACGCACGTAAGTAAGAAACGGAAATCACGTTTCGTTAGGCGCCAGAAACGAAAGCCACAAACGGAAGCCACGTTCCGTTAGGCGAAAGAAACGGAAGCCACATTCCGTTGAGTTTCTTTCGCGCCAAGAAAAAATTAATAGATAAATAAATAAATAATAAATATTAATAATAACAATAAATAAATAAAAAGTAAAAGAAATAAATAAATAAATAAATAAATAAAGTTAATAAATAATAGGGATTTTAAATTTTACCCCAACATAAATGACTTTCAAAAAGTAAATTATAAATTTAAATTGAGTATATTAAAGTGATAAAATTATACAAAGTGTCATTTTTCGATAAGAAATAACTTTATCAGTCCTACATATAATACAACACTATTATTTATATATAAGTAGGTATAACTAGAGGCAAATCGGTCCAATAATCTTAGCCGCAGTTTGGTTAGGGGGTTAAGGGTGGAATAAGCCCTTATCCCCTTCATTTATTCTCAAACGGTATTTTGGAACATGGGAATAGCTAAATCCATTTTTAGCGGGTTATTCCAGTATAACTCGCTAAGGGGTGGATTTAGCAATTCCCACCCCCGGGTGAAATAGCGGAATAGCGAAATAGAGATTTACTATTAAATTTTAAATAATATTAAATATTTAATATTAATTAATATTAATATTAAATAAAGCAAATATTTAATATTTAAATATTAAATATTTAAATATTAAATATTAAATATTAAATATTTAATATTAATATTTAATATTAATATTAAATACTAAATATTAATATTTAATATTTAGATAAATATTAAATTTTAATATTTAATATTAAATATTAATATTACAATTTAATATTTAATTGTTAATATTATTTGAATTTTTTAATATTTATCTAAATTAAATATAAGGATGAATAAAATTATAAATTTATTTAATTTTAAATTATATCATAAAGGGCAAATTAGTAAATCAAAATATTTAATCTCTCAATTTTTCTTATTCCTCTATTCCCAACCAAACACAATTTTCTCTTATTCATCTTATTCTTCTTATTCCTCTTTAACTTATCAAACACAATTTTTCCTAAACCCGGTATAACTCTTAAACCGAACCAAACACAAATTTACTTTAGTTCCAACTAAAACCATAACTTATACCTATCCCGGGTATAACTAAATTTTTCTTATCCCCGAACCAAACGGAGCCTTAGAGTCAACTTGAGTTAAGACTTTTTTAATATAATTCATAAATTTATAGTGACTAAAATATTTTTAACAATATATTTTGTAAAGATATCTATAAATTTTTTTGTAATATTTGAGGGACACATTTGAAATTCCTCCAAAAATATATGATAACTACATATACGAATATAATTAATTTATTAGATATATGCTTTTTGTTTTATTTTTTAATTTTTTTTTTTTTTTTTTTTTTTGTGGAACTTCTATCCTCATGCACCCACGTGGCCACTCCTAATACAATTTCTATTTTTCTATAATCTATTATATTAAATCAGGGTAATGCGTTTTACCGGTGTGGAATATTCTGAGAATGCATATATATCTGGCATCGTTAGCAATGCGTTTATAACTTCACCAGATACTTTTTATAACTTAATTTTCAGTTGCATGCATATATGGTGATTAGTGATGATTACGTTAAAGTTATTATATACCAACTGTTTAAGTATGGATAACAAAGGCGAAGAGCCAAAGCTTAAACAATTTAGGTAGTTGCACTAGTTGCCTTGTACATACATAAATATAATAGAGAGAGAGAGAGAGAGACGAGGATTGGGGGGAACAGATTAAGTTTTTAGACTTTACTTAATTATTTAATATGGCATCATCATCAAATGGTGATTAGTGATGATTACGTTAAAGTAGTTGCAGTAGTTGTCTTGTACATACATAAATATAATACAGAGAGAGAGAGAGAGAGAGAGAGAGAGAGAGAGAGGATTGGGGGGAACGGAATAAGTTTTTAGACTTTAATTATTTAATATGGTATACGCGCCACCCATGCACCAAATACCATATTTTCCATACCATATTGTACTCCCTAAGACAACTACTCAGCAAAGGTTAGCCATAAGCTTTGAACATTAAATTAATAAAATTAAACTTATTTAATTCCGGAATTATTTAATTCTGAAATTATATATATATATATATATATATATATATATAGAGTCCAGCTATTATGTTTGCACAAGCATCAACTAATTGGTGCTGCTAATCTATCCTTTTGTTTGTACAAGCATCAAGTAATTGGTGTTGCTAAGTTTTCTACCGTTAGATCTATTTCTTTTATTAATTTTATCTTTTAGATTATTTTATTTCACTAACCACTCACTTAACCCAAATAATCCACTATCATCTGAACCACACATTTTTTCATCCAAGGGCTAAACACCTACAAATATCAATGACTTGGTACTTTTAAAAACATAGGAGCTCAATTATATATATATATATAATATATATATATATATATATATATATATATATATATATATATATATATATATATAGAGAGAGAGAGAGAGAGAGAGAGAGAGAGAGAGAGAGAGAGAGAGAGAGAGAGAGAGAGTATAGCTTATATATTTTTAAAAGTACAAGTCCAACTATAATTGTGAATTTTTTACCATTAGATTTGCATTGAAATTTGTGTTGCTGTAAAGTCAACTACAAAAGGGAGAAAGAGAAAGTACAATAGCACAAATCTCAATGCAAATTTAATGATAAAAAATTTACAAGTATAGTTGGGCTTACGCTTTTGAAAGTATATAAGCTCTACTATTATATATATATATATATATATATATATATATATATATATATACTTTCAAAAGTATATAAGATTATTGAATTTGTATTGAGATTTGTACAATTATACTTTTTTTCTCTCTTTTCTTAAATGTCGTTACAATAACATGAATCCCAATACAAATTAAATGATAAAAAATTTACAAGTATAGTTGGACTTGCACTTTTGAAAGTATATAAGCTCTACTATATATATATATATATATATATATATATATATATATATATATATATATATATATATATATATATATATATAACAAGACTACTATGCTACCGATAGCACCAAGTTATTGGTGCTATTAAGTTTTTAATTCTTAATCAAGGAATGTGTGGTTAGGATGGGTTTAGTGGGTGGTTGAAAAAATAGTATGATCTAAAAGATGAAAATGATCAAAGGAGTATATCCTAACCACGCATCCCTTAATCAAAGGGCTAAAAACTTAATTAATAGCATCAATGACTTGGTGCTATCGGTGGCATAATAGCCTAGTTCCCTATATGGGCAATGCTACTTGTACACCCCCAAGTAGGGTGTACATCCTACACCCCACTCATTTAAAGATGGAGACTAACCTACCGGTCACCTCGAAGTGACTGGTAGAATTCACCCCACCCTTGGATGGGTGGGATGTAGGATGTACACCCCACTTGGGAGTGTACAAATAGCATTGCCCACATATAAATAATATATATAAAATATAAATATATATAATAGTTTTTCGGTCTTTCCTTGTTTTATATAAACCAAACAAGTATACCTAGACAAGTTTTTTCCAACAAACCAAACAGTAAAAAACGGAAAACTCTTTTTTCTGCTAAAACCTTTTTTCACTACTATTTTTTTTTTTTTTTTTCAAAGTTTTACGTGAATCCATACACACCCTAAGGGACAAAAATAGCATTTTTGGAAGTAAGAGACCTTTCAAGGTTATTGATTAGCCAGAGTTAATTATAATTAAGCCATCAACCGTCCCTAGTGCAAGTGGTAAAGGGCTTGATGGTTGATGTCCGAGACCTGGGTTCGAAGCCTAGTTGCTTCACATGTGTTCAAATAGGGTATATCCCTGTTTAATCAAAAAAAAAAAAAAAAAAAAAAAAAAAATTATAATTAAGCCACTACAAAAACGTGGGCGGCTGTGTGGAAGTAATCTATAACTAGCCTTCACTTTCTTGATTTCTGGCTTGAAGAAATTTTGATAATTCGAAGTTGGATGGTCGACTATAAAGTTTTAAGTGTGATTTGAATTTAGATTTCAGTTTGAATTCCAAATAAAATTTTAATTTTGAAATTTAACTTAATTTAAATTTAAATGTAAATTTAGATTTATATTTTGAATTTCAATTTTAGTTTTAAATTGATTCACTCACTGTACTAATCTGTATTGTATCTTTTTCTATCTGAACTAATTATTTCATGCTTGGGATTGAGTAGAATTTTATGTTTGAATATAATATAAACTTTTCTTTTGAATTAAGATTTAGCTCCAAGAGGCTTTGTAACTTTCAAATTTCGTAGTAAGTTATTCAAATACATCTTATACATTACAAAGCATTAAGTTAAGTTAGAATTATACTTGCTTGTGTAAAATTCTACCTTGTGTATGAAATATATAAGCTGAAAGTGTGTGTGTATATATATATAATTTGAGCTAGAGGACGTACTATTTACTTGCTTCTAAGTTAATTTGTAGCACTTGAATGTTAGGGCACCGTTTGGTAACGGGGATAAGGGGGGAATAACCCCCTTATCCCCGTTTCCATACCCAAACGGGAACCGGAAAAGCAGGAATTGGGATTCCTGCTTTTCCGGAATAAGGGGGAAGGGGGTGGGAATCCGAATTCCCACCCCCACATGGAATTCGCTGGAATTGGACTTTTCACGAGGATCGAGGCAGCTGTCTCCTCTTCTCCATTCCATCTTCTCCTCCGATCTAGCTTCACCCATTGATTCGTCTTCTCCGATCTAGCTTCACCCTCGCCTTCTTCTTCTCCGATCTAGCTTCACCCTCGCCTTCGCGGATTCCGATCTATCTTCACCCTCGCCTTCTTCTTCTCCCGATCTAGCTTCACCCTCGCCTTCTTCTTCTCCGATCTAGCTTCACCCTCGCCTTCTTCTTCTCCGATCTAGCTTCACCCTCGCCTTCTTCTTCTCCGATCTACCATCTCCGTTGCGCCGCGGCCCCCCTGCGCCTGATCTTCCATCTCCGTCGCGCCGCGGCCCCCCTGCGCCCGATCTTCCATCTCCGTCGCGCCGCGGCCCCCCTGCGCCCGATCTACCATCTCCGTCGCGCCGCGGCCCCTCTGCGGCCACCGAGGAACCCCAACTCCCGCCGCGGCCCCTCTGCGGCCCCTCTCCGCGGCGCCCCCTCTGCGGCCCCCCTCCGCGCCGCGCCCCTCTACGGCCCCTCTCCTCCGCGCCGCGCCCCTCTGCCGCCCCTCCCTGCGGCGCGCCCCTCTGCGGCCCCTCTCCGGCCGCGCCCCTCTGCGGCCCTCTCCTCCTTGCCGCGCCCCTCTGCGGCCCTCTCCGCGGCGCGCCCCTCTGCGGCCCCTCTCCGGCCGCGCCCCTATGCGGCCCCTCTCCTCCGCGCCGCGCCCCTCTGCGGCCCCTCTCCGCGCGCGCCCCTCTGCGGCACCTCTCTGGGCGCGCCCCTCTGCGGCCCCTCTCCTCCGCGCCGCGCCCCTCTGCGGCCCCTCTCCGCGCCGCGGCCCCTCTGCGGCCAACGAGGAACCCCAACTCCCACCGCGGCCCCTCTGCGGCCCCTCTCCGCGGCGCGCCCCTCTGCGGCCCCCCTCCGCGCCGCGCCCCTCTGCGGCCCCTCTCCTCCGCGCCGCGCCCCTCTGCGGCCCCTCTCCGCAGCGCGCCCCTCTGCGGCCCCTCTCCGGCCGCGCCCCTCTGCGGCCCCTATCCTCCGCTCCGCGCCCCTCTGCGGCCCCTCTCCGCACCGCGCCCCTCTGCGGCCCCTCTCCGCGCCGCGCCCATCTGCGGCCCCTCTCCGCGCCGCGCCCCTCTGCGGCCCCTGTCCGCGCCGCGCCCCTCTGCGGCACCTCACCGCGTCGCGGCCCCTCTGCGGCAACCCACTTCGCGGCTTGTCCCCTCTCCGGCCCCTATCCGCGCCGCGCCCCTTTGCGGCCCCTCTGCGGCAACCTCTCCGCCGCGGCCCCTCTGCGGCCCCTCTGCGGCAACCTCTCCGCTGCGTCCCCTCTCCGCGTCGCCACCCCCTCTGCGGCCCCTCTTGCTTCTTAACAGGTTCTGATTTTTTTTCACAAAGGTATGCCCTCTATTAGTGCCTTATTCAGTGCTTCGATTCATCCTGTTTTTATGTTGATGGCATAATGTGTGCATGTCATTGCCATAATATGTGCTGGTTCTCATATTATTGCCAATTTGGTAGATTTGCTTGTTAGCAGTGTGTTCCAATGTTGTTGCATGTCATTGCCATAAGTGATGTTTGGGTGTTGGTTGTCACCTTGTTGCCAGCATATGTGATGTTTGTGTGTATGAGGCCTATTCCCTGTTGGCTTTTTATAACATGTGTGAGTATGCAGCCTATCCCCTGTAGCTTCAGATATGGACGATGATGACGATTGCCATAGGTATTTGATGGATTGGCATGTATTTACTGCATCCCCATACCAATTGACAATCAATTGAGTCAAAAAATATTTTATATAAATTATAAACAATCGGGTGATAGGCATTATACACACGAACAACACATAATTGCAACATGGTGACAACCAGCACACATTATGCCAACAACCTCGCAACAGGGTTTCCACCAGCACAAATCAAACTGGGCATACAAATATTAGCGGAAAATTGTCTTTGTTGGACAATTGCGAACATTAATAAGGACGATGATGACGATTGCCATAAGTATCTGATGGACGGCCACTGGCTTTAAAAATCCAATGCTACCCCATACTATGTGGCAATCAATTGAGTCCAATACTTAATTACAATTTCCCTCTATTTCTACTTTATTTATTGGTATCAATGTGCCTTCAAATACATTATATAACTCTTATTCCAGATGCGTCCCGCCAAGAAACACACTAAGCATCAAGCAAGAAAAAGTGTGGCTTTCGACCCACTATCTAATTTCCTAGCATCTCAGGAGGGTCCTTCTGGGCAGCGTGCCCAACCTCAGACCCGAACACATAATTGGACTGAGAATATGGACGCAATATTCATGTCTTTACTCACTGAAGAGCATACACTAGGGAATTATGTGAATGGGTCGTTCACTACAGTAGCGTGGGTTCGAATCAATGCGGCATTCAATGCTAGGACCAATTTACAACTCACGAAGGAGCAATTAAAAAATCGGCTAAAAGTTTTAAAACGGTCATTCAGTCTTTATAACTATTTAGCCAACAAGAGTGGATGGGGTTGGGATTGTATCCACAATATCCCGACACCTGGTGATCCAACCGACTGGGATGCTGTCATAGCGGTATTGACCCTATCTTGTAAATCATAAAATTTGTTCGACAACAGTATCGCGTAATATATGAATAATTGACATTATACATATCTTATTCCTATTCAACAGGAAAATCCGTCATATGCAAGATGTCGAGATAGACCATTTCCGCCATATAAGGATATGAAATTCTTGACAGAAAAAACCACGGCCACTGGCCGATATGGATTTGCATCCACTATGCCTGCAGCCCAAACAGTTGATAGTTCATCCTCATCTTCCCCTGATGAGGATGATACAAATCTTGGAATAAGAATGTCGGCTTTTAATATCTCACAAAATTCATTTGAAGCAGGTTCTTCTGCAGCGCCTCAATATGCAAATATAGGGGCGCCGCAAACCTCCGACTACCCATCTTCAACTCCTAACATCCCCAATGTCGGAGGTAGTGCAAGCGGGAGTGGGCATAGCTCAGGAAGAAAACGACCATGCTCTCCACAACCTACAAACCCTCAACCCAAACCTACCTCATCCTCTGGGGGACGCCACCGCAAACCAGATGCCGGTATTAGTGTAATATCTGAACTTGTTGATCTAGGCAAGCAAAAACTTGAACTGGCCCGTGAAATGTATCAGTATGAAAAGGCCAACAAAAGTAGTATTCCAACAATTTCCATTTGCATGAGCCGAGTCTATGCGATGCCAGGCATTACTCCAGAAAAAGTGCTGTGTGCAGGGGAAGCACTCAAAGATCTTAATAATCGTGAACTGTTTATGACAATGACCGACGAGTTGGCAATAATGTGGGTTGAGCGTCAAGTGGCAATCCAATCGTCTGTATATAGGCCATTTTTTCCTGGACACTAGTTTTTGTTTTTAATGTGTATGAGTTTGTTTGAATGCTGTTAGATGTACTTTTTAATCATCATGTAATATGCTCATAAGACATTTCAATTATGTTTGAATGCTGTTAGATGTACTTTTTAATCATCATGTAATATGCTCAGAAGACATTTCAATTTGGTTTGAATGCTGTTAGATGTACTCTTTAATCATCGACTATATTAACAAGCATGCTTGAATTAGTGTTATATTACAACGTCATATGTTGCGCTTGTCAATGATGAATATATATTTTACTTACAGCATTAATGGGTGATTCGAATCATGGTCATGTGTTTTCCTCCAAAATCAATACCATAATAAGGGAGCTTTTAGATGATGATGACGACTATTGGGGTGAGGTATTTGCGATGTTGGTTCAGCAAGGTTACTTGACATCTACCCATACTGTCGACAAGCAACCGTGTCGAACCCGCCCATTCACAGGGCACCAGGTGATATGTGATATATTGAATGGCCATCCTGACCGTGGGTACGACCAGTTTCGAATGCGAACAACGACTTTCATCGCACTTCGCGATGAGCTAGTCCAAAAGGGATTGTTACAAAACACACGCCATATGACAATTGAGGAACAGTTGGGAATTTTTATGTTTTGTGTTGGACATGGGGTGGCTAATAGGGTAATCGCTGAAACATTTCAACATTCGGGTGAAACTATCAGTCGACATTTCAACAATGTGCTTCGGGTGATTGTGACGTTGAAAGACGATTACATAACACTTCCGGCGAATAATATTTCGGTGAATGCCCGAATTAGAGATAATGTCAATTTTCACCCATTCAAGGGTATGTAT
Organism: Tillandsia fasciculata; assembly: GCA_029168755.2. Classification (NCBI taxonomy): domain Eukaryota; kingdom Viridiplantae; phylum Streptophyta; class Magnoliopsida; order Poales; family Bromeliaceae; genus Tillandsia; species Tillandsia fasciculata. Next base: position 21,649,033 of record CM054936.1, read on the forward strand.
GCTTTTATAACTTTTTAGTTCACTTATTTATATGTCACCAGTGTTCATTATAATAATTGACTGCATGTTGTTTCATGTTTATTGGTAGAATGCAATTGGTGCAATTGATGGGACACATCTTCCGGTGGTTGTCAGCAAGAGCAAGCAACCGAGATTCCGAAATCGCAAAGGATTTACTTCGCAAAATATGATGGCTGCAGTATCCTTCGACCACCACTTTCTATTTGTCTGCACTGGTTGGGAGGGATCAGCAGCTGACATGAGAGTACTCCGATGGGCGTGCGAAACTGGAGGATTCACTGTGCCTGAAGGTATATTGTACACAGAAATTTATATTTTGCATTTTTTTAATGATGGGGAATATAGATTTTAACATTATACATGTTTTGTAAAATCTATAGGCAAATATTATTTGGTAGATTCTGGCTATGCAAATACAGACAGATTTCTTGCACCATATCGGGGGGAGCGTTACCATATTAGCCAATTTGAGGGAACCACACGAGGTCGCACTCATCGAAGTCCGCGCGACCTATATAATTATCGAAATGCACAATTGAGAAATGTGGTCGAGAAAACATTCGGTATTTTAAAAAAACGGTTCAAGATATTGACTGTTGCAACACCCTTTCCATATAAAGTCCAATGCCAGATTGCGATGGCATGTTGTGTTATACACAATTTTATTCGACGACACTCCGGTGCGGATGCCATATTTAACGATGTGTTAGAGGAAGAACCAAATGTAGAATTAGATGTCGAGGAAACGGTTCATAGTGTTGGTACTACTGAGTCACACAGAGGCGACGCGTTGCGTACATTTATAACAGACCAGTTATGGAATAATCGCAGTTAGATATATATTTGATTGCAATGTAAGAAATGTGTAATATATGTGATTGTATGATTACAATGTGTTTGTAAAATTATGTATGAACTGAATTATGTAAAGAACTTTTCTTATATGTGTATTGAATTGAATTATGATTACAATGGGATTGTATGTAAAGAACTTTTTTTATGTGTATTGAACTGAATTATCATTACAATGGGATTGTATGTAATGGACTTTTCTGATGTGTATTGAACTGAAATATGATTTCAATGGGATTGTATGTAAAGGACTTATTATTTTGTGATCTTTATGACCATAATGGACTGAATTATATGTGATTGAATCTGCTAATTATTGTGTTGGTCCTATAATTGGGGCAACTTTTGTTAGTGTAACGTTATTATTTCACACATTTGTTTGGTTCATTATTTACTTGATATTTGGTCATGACATTCTGTTTTAATTTTATTTAACATCCAGATAGTTTTGTATTGGTATATTGACTTGTGTATAATTACTGCCTGAATTTTATTAACATTTTTTATTCACTATTTGACCTTTTATGATAAATTTAAAAAATTAAAAAACTATGCTATTAATCAACCTTATAATAAATTTAGATTAATATTAAAAAAATATAAAATTATTTAAAAGTATTTAAGAATGATAGAAAAATTTAAAAGAAAAAAAATAAAATTTGCTTATCTATTGATTAGTGGTTTTAAAATGATAAACAATCAAAAATTTTAAATATTTTAATATATAATTTTCTATTATTTTTAATTACTTTTAATTAGTTATTATTTATTTTTAAATATTTTTTATAATTTTTAATAATATTTTAAATTTATTATTAGGTTTATTAATATCATATATTCATTTATTTATAAGTTATATCATAAAGGGCAAAATAGTCAATACACAAATTTATCACTTCTCAATTCTTCTTATTCCTCTATACTCAACCAAACACAATTTTTTCCTATTCTTCTTATTCTCCTTATTCCTATATAATTTACCAAACACGATTTTCTTTAATCCCGGTATAACTCATAAACCCAACCAAACGCAAATTTACACTAATTCCTGCTAATACCATAATCTATACCTATCCCCGGTATAACAAAATTTTTCTTATCCCCGAATCAAACGGTACCCTAGAGTTTAGTGATGTTAGGAGGAATAACATTTGATATTTAAGGTTATGAAGTTAGAAGCAAGTGAATATATAGTAAGTTGTTTTAAGAGTACTCTCTCTCTCTCCTCTCTCTCTCTCTCTCTCTCTCTCTCTCTCTCTATATATATATATATATATATATATATACACACACACAAGCCTTACATATATAATATTTGCACAAATTAAGAAAGAGATAATGGAGCTAGAATTCTTTTAGTAGCAAATAAAATTATTTATTTTTACATTGTTTTCAGTGATATAGGCTATTTGTACTTTATAGACCTCGAATTTTATAATTTTATGATTTCATTTATATATCTAGATAATGTTGAATTAATGTTAAAAAATTATAAAATTTAGAATTAAATGATTTAAATTATATTTAACAATGCCGACAGACACTTTGTGTTCTCATTGCTAGAAATATTAAGAATGCAAGCATGATAAGATTTAAACTCTAGGCAATTTATTTTGATGTATATGATCATTTGTTTTTAAAAGTTTATGCATCTTCATAATAATGTACAGTGCGTTGATAATGTTCAACAGGTGGCGCCTTATCGATATTAGTTACTATTGTACCGTAAGGCAGCGTTTGTAAGGTTTGAAATAAAATCTTATTTCAGTCTTTTTTTTAAGGCTTCACTTGATTGAAATATAAGAGAGAATTAGTAGTAATAGGAATAAATATAATTTTTGAAACAAGCTAGAACTATTGTAAATTTGTATTTGGTTGAGTTTTAGGTTAGTACCAGATATAAAAAAATATTATTTGAAAGTGATTGAAAAATAAGAGTAATAGAGAGTTGACTTTTGTGTTAAAAGACTAAAATGTGCTTCTCCTTTTAGTTTTTTTTCTTAAAAATTAAAGTTTTAAAATTTTGTTTAAATTTTAATTTTTATTAATTTTAATTTTTATAAAAATTTTAAGTGGAAGTAAAAAAAGTTAATTTTTAAATTTTAAGTGGGAGCAAAAATTTTAATTTTTAAATTTATATAAATTTTAAAAAATTTATAAAAAAATTATATAAATTTTAAAATATTAAAATTAATAATTTTCTTAAAATAAAATAAAATATTTAGATTTATTAAAAAGTAAAGTTAAAAAATTTAAAATTTATAAAATAAAAAAAAAAATAAATTTTAAATTTTATAAATTTAAATATTTTTTAAAATTTAAAAATTTTAATTTAAAAAATTAAAAAAAAATAAAGTAAAAGAGCGTCTGGACGCGCAAAGAAAATGGCAAAAAAAAAAAAAAGAAAAAAAAAAGAAGAAGGAAAGAGTAGTTCCCGGTGTGGGGCCTGTACCGGTTGTCCCGTGACAACCTGTTAATGGTGGGAACAAGTATTCCATCTTGTTCCCCTCTTAACCTCATTTTGTTTGGGTAGAAAGGGATATAATCCTCTTTGTACCGTAACCAAACAGTGTGTAAAATGCGTTTGGTTTGGATGGTAACAAAAATTTTCGTCTCTCTCGAATAAACTGGTATAAGGCTAGAATAGTAGTTCTAGTTTTTTTTCTATAGTAATTTTGTTCCCACTTGAGAATAAGCTTAATTAAATTAAATATAATTTTAATTATTGTGTTAATTATTTAATTAATTTAATATTTTGACTAATTTAATTATTTTATTAACTAATTATTACTACAACAAAATTAGGTTATAGGGACACATGTTTGTGACACTTTTGTATAAGTGTCCTATATATATTCCATCTATATCCAAAATTAGGTTATTGGGACATATTTTTGGGACACGTTACAAAAATATATCGCTATACACCCAAGCGACGGCACATAAAACAACATTAATAATAAGTATTGGTATTTTTGCTAACGACACTTTTTTTAGATTTTAAAAAATACTTTAAAGTATCGCTATAACATAATTTTATTGTAGTGTATTTAACTATTAGATAATTAACTAATTAATTTATTAAATTTTTTATAGTTAATTAAATTATTTATTAACAATACTCATTATTATTAATTATTTTATCAATTAATATTTAACGTTAGTTAGCAATAGTTAATTAAATAAATTAAATTATTATTTAATTAATATTTTTATATTAATTAATTAGATAAAATATTATTATTTTAAAATTATAATTATTCATATTCTTATTATTTCAATTTAATTATCCAAACACTATTTTTCTTATTCTCAGAAATAAGAAAAATATTATTATTTAAGATTATTTAGCAATAATTAATTAAATAAATTAAATTATTATTTAATAAATATTTTTATATTAATTATTTAGATAAAATATTATTATTTTTAAATTATAATTATTTTTATTTTTACTATTCGAACCTAACTATCTAAACACTATTTTTTTTATTTACATAAATAATCTAATTTTCTTCCAAACATAAAATTAATTTTACTTTTATTTTTTTTAATTTATATTTATTTCTAAAATAAATAATTTTAACTTTTATTTATATATATATATATATATATATATATATATATATATATATATATATATATATATATATATACACACACACACGAAGCAAACGCAGCCTAATTAAATCCTCACTTGATCGTTTTGATACTATCGGACTAATATTATATTAATGGATGCTTTATAAAGTACACAGTAATAGCAAACGCAGCCTAATTAAATCCTCACTTGATCGTTTTGATACCATCGGACTAATATTATATTAATGGATGCTTTATAAAGTACTCAATAATAGCAAACGCAGCTTAATTAAATCCTTACTTGATCGTTTTGATACTATCGGACTAATATTATATTAATGGATGCTTTATCAAGTACTCAATAATAGCAAATCGCAGCCTAATTAAATCCTTACTTAATCGTTTTGATACCATCGGACTAATATTATATTAATGGATGCTTTATAAATTAAGTACTCAATAATTAAATAAGTGTTTTCATATTTCAAGCTTACTTGGTTGGCCTGACAACCAACCTAGGGAGCATTTTAAATTTGGTGGGCCATATACAACTGCACACGTTAAATAATTTTAATTTTTTATTTATTTCCTGCTCAAACTATATCTTCTATATACTATGTATAATCGAGAGCTCTTGGTAGACGTTTTAAATTAATATAAGTTTACCATATGCTAATAAAAATTTTTAGAGACATCTATTAATTATACCATAAATTCTAAATATTTATTAAAAATAAATTTATATATTACAATAAATTATGTAAATATTTTATATTATATTTATTATATAATATTATATTTTATAATATTAATTATTAAAAATAAATTTATATAGTACAATAAATTTTTTAAATATTTTATACCATATTTATTATATATATAATATTATATTTTGCAATATTAATTATTAAATATTTTATTAATTATCTTATATTTTGTATGGTGTATAAAGCATTATTATGTATTAGGCTTAAAAAAAAAATTCTCAACTCCTGAAATTACGAGTTTGCCACATAGATCTATATGCCAATAAAAATTTTAGGTACATCTATTGCACTGTAAATCAATTCTAAAATATTCATTATAAATAAAATTTTATAGTATAATAAATTATTTAAATATAATATATTACATATATTATATCATATTATATTTTATAGTATTATTTATCAAATATTTTATCAATTATCTTATATTTTGTGCGGTGTATGAAGTATTAATTAATATGCACCGGACTTAAGAAAAGATATCTCCTCTCTCTTGGAATTAGGAGCTTGCCACATATCCTCACATGGTAATAAAAATTTTGGGTATAACTATTGCATCATAAACCGACTCTAAAATATTTATTAAAAATAAATTTTATAGTATAATAAATTATTTAAATATTTTATCTTACATATATTATATCATGTTATATTTTGCAGTATTAATTATCAAATATGTTATCATTCGTATTATATTTTGTACAGTGTATGAAGTATTAGTATGTATCAGTCTCAAAAAAAGATTTCTCCTCTTTTTCGAAATTAGGAGTTTGCCACATGTTAAAAATTTTGTACACACTCATTGCACCGTAAATCGGCTCTAAAATATGCATCAAAGATAAATTTCTCGAGTACAATAAATATAACGGCTTGGTTGTAACAATTCGGACTGCTAGCAATAATAACTCATTGGGTCTAAACCACCGACCCAAAATTCTTAAACCCAATTATAATTACTAATGTCCATGGTCTCTTATATATCCAATCATAATTTTATTCACATCCGATGTAAAATTATTGGGGTTTATATATCTAATCATAATTTTATTCCCATATAGAATTATTGGGGTGTCACAAACTCTCCTTATTTAGGCCTGACATCTTCGTTTGCCTAATTACACACACAATCCAGGATCATCCGAAAAAAATGAGACTTATCTTGCTAGTCTTTTCATTCAGACTCTGGTATAGCCTGTCACCTTGTCATTTAGGCCCTAACATAATCATTCAGATCATGTCTTAGCCGAGACTCGTTACATATTTTCGACTGGTGATTGGCTCTAATACCAAATATAACGAGCCGACCCGCTAGCAATAATAAATCCAAAATATTTAAGTCAAATTATTATTATTATTATTATTAGTGTCCATAATATCTTATATATCCAATCACAATTCCATTTCTATCCGATGTGGAACTATTAGGGTGTCACACCGGCCCACTAGCAATAATAACTCATTTGGGTCAAACCACCGGCCAATATGCTTAAGTCCAGTTATTATTATTAGTGTTCATGATCTCTTATATACCTAATTACAACCTAAATTTCATCCGATGTGAGATTATTAGGGTATCACAAACTCCCTCTGTTTAAGCCAGTCGTTCTCATTAGCTCAATCATACACACAGTTTAAGATAACCAGGCGATGTGAGACTTGTCTCGCTAGCTTTATCATTAAGGCCAAGATAACCAGGCGATGTGAGACTTGTCTCGCTAGCTTTATCATTAAGGCCCTGTCATAGTTTGTCTCCTTATCTGTAAGGCCCCAACTTCCCTAGGGGTCACTGTGACGCCCCCAATAGTCCCACATCGGATGTGGATGGAATTGTGATTGTCTTTATATAAGACATAGACACTAGTAATAATAACTGGGCTTAAGCATTTTGGGCTGTGGTTTGGGTCCAACGAGTTATTATTGCTAGTGGGCCGGATCGTTACATTTGGTATCAGAGCCAATAACCAGCCGGAAGTGTGCGGCGAGTCTCGGCTGAGTCTGGGTCTAGATGACAGGACTAGCGAGACGAGTCTCACATCGCCTGGTGATCTTGGGCTGCTGTGTGTGTGTTTGGGCTGACGAGGACGTCAGGCCTAAACGGGGGGAGTTTGTGACGCCCCCAATAGTCCCACATCGGATGTGGATGGAATTGTGATTGTCTTTATATAAGACATAGACACTAGTAATAATAACTGGGCTTAAGCATTTTGGGCTGTGGTTTGGGTCCAACGAGTTATTATTGCTAGTGGGCCGGATCGTTACAGTCACCCATCCTAAAACTACTCTAACTCTACCACGCATAACCCTCTTAACCTTTTGGGTCTTGCTACCACCCAAAATTCTATAGTCGGGTTAGAAAATTTAGTCCTATTATATCATTTATATATATGACTAATCCAAATTCTGGAGGTGTCATATTCTTCCCCCCTTTAAGTCCTGACGTCCACGTCAGGCTTAAGCACACTCACAAGTACCAGGCGATGTGAGACTCGTCTCGCTAGCCTTAGTTGACCTTGTGGGGAGCTACACTCCACCCACAACGGTGATTAGTCGGGGAGCCGCTCTCTACCCGCTATATAACCCTGGCTCAGCCGAGACTCATCTCACATTTCCGACTAGTGATTGGCTCTGATATCAACTGTAACGCCGCAACTTCCCAGGGGGTCACCCATCCTAGAGCAACTCTAGCTCTAGCACGCTTAACCTTCTTAACCTCTTGGGTTTTGCTTGTTTAGATGTATGCCCTAGAAGCCAACTTGGCCGACACATGTATTCTTTCTAGGATATAAATTTGTATTTGACATTTTACATTATGAATGTTATTGGGTTTTTATTTTCATTCATGTTGTGTATGTGTCCATGAATTATCCAAGAAATTAATAAGATGATGATACGTATTTTCAAGAGTTGAGAATTTGAGACATGTATCATTGAAGATTAATTCCTAAATGCTCTCGATCGATGGATCATCACGGGGACAGTGATTGATCCGGTGAGATTGGTGCAGAGGTCGCTTCCCTTTTAGAGTAGACGAGTCTCGAATCAACAGTGTGGAGACACTGGAGCGAATGTGCAGGTGGTTGTTGGAGAACAAGGGTACCGAGCGTGACCATCACGAGAAGTCACTTGGATGTCTACTCACTTGTTAGTGACTTACTCGATGTTGCAGTAATGTGACTGGTCCTTTGACCTGCCGTGTCTCGGCTATTCACAATGGGGTTACTGTAGTTTGACTGTACATACATTTGGTCCCTAGCCATTCGGGTCCTTGCAGTGCATGTTGGCTATATGGAATAGGGTGTATACTTATATGGAATCTATCGCCCTTAGTAGATAAAGGAGTTAGTCCTATGTGATTTATGAGACCGAGTTTAGAAGACCTTGGCCAAGGCATAATAAATAACGGAAAGGGTTTCCGATATTAGAAACTCGAGTCAAATAAATTTGACATATGACAGATGGTGGGGTTTGACGAGCAATTCCATGACCTCCGTCTAGTCGGGACTCATGATAGAAGGATTGCATCACACGTTAATTGCACCTAGAGGTTCAGCATTCCATTCTACTGGAATGCCACTACATGCTGCTAGGCATTACTGGTGGATTGTGGGACTCACGAGAATTATCTGGATGATCAATAATTCTTATTGGGCTGCGCTTGAATTGTTCTAACCTACTGAAAAGAGTTTCAGCGATATTGTTGATGGTGATCACAATATATCTCACTACCAGATAGAATAGAACCTATGGGGTCACACACATAAGAGGTTATGACTGATCGGATAGTTGGATCGTGATTTTTGAATCGCATGAGTACTTAATTATCAATATGTTGATAATTGGACTAATTTGTAATTGTTACAAATTAGGAATATTAAAGTGCAAATGTTGCAAGAGATGACTTACTAATAGTTAGTGAGTTGTGAGAGGACTTAAGTGCAAATATTGCATTAATGATTTGATTTGATCAAATTAGGTTTGAGTTCAAGTCGAATTAAATTAGGATTTAATCGATTGAACCGATTAGGGATAAGATAAACTTAAATCTAATTTTAAGTTTATCTTAATGTTTATCTTATAGATTATAAAAGAGATTATATTCCTCTTTATACGTACGAGTTTTCTTTAAGAGAAAAAAAAAAAAAAAATCCTAGTCGTCATCTCTTTCCTCGTTTTCCTCTTTTCTAAATATCCACATTCAAAGAAAGACGTTCTCTGCAAGGGAGCTAGTATCCCGGTGAGAATTTCAAGAGAACCAAATTTCACGATCATCACATTGCGGTGTAGATCTCCCAGCGCAAAGGTGAAAATTAGATCTTCCACTTCCTTATTAATCTTAAATACATGAGGATCCTATTTTGCGTGGTTCTTGAGATCGGATCTCAAGTTTTTCAAATATTTATTTATTTGATTTTTTTTTTTTGCTGCGTTTATTTATGTGATGACCCGGATCTCCGCGAAGGTCTTGCGGAGTGAATTGTGGCTTCTGGAGGCCTATGATGTGTGTTGTAGATCGTTGCGTGCAAATCGGACCCTAGTTTTGGACCCGACACGAAAAAAGATCAAGTTTGCTTTTTCGAGAATTTTCGACAAATTTTAGAAGCGAAATTTGGCAAATAGGACAGCAGATTTGGACTCAGCGCACGAAAACGATAAAAATGGACTATTTATTTGTATTTTTCGGAGCCCGGATGCTAAAACACGGATTTCGAGGCAAGATGTTACTATTCCGGCAGGCAGGGGCAGTGCCGGCGGCGGCTGCGGGCAGCGACGAAGCACGGCGGCGCGGGCGTGGGCAGCAGTGCGGGCGGACGATCCACGGGGCTGGGCGTGCACGGGACCAGCGAACTTCGGCTTGGACACGTGGCGTGCGGGGAGTGGCCGGTCAACGCACGCGCGACAGAGCGCCGGGCTCGGCGCATGGTGGACCGCCTCGGGCCACGTGTCGCTCGCCCATTGGCGGGCGCAGTGACTCGGCTAACCTGGCGTGAACCGCGGCCCACGGTCCGCACCGTGGACCGCGCTGCTACGCGACGCACGGGATTGTCGGGCGCGCGGGGCGCGGAGCGGGCCACGTGGCGCGCTGTGGGCGTTTCGGGCGCCCACAGTGTTAGGCCGGGCCGGATTCGGGCGCCCGATTTGTAATGACACGACTTTTCAGCGACAGTTTACCCTCCTTCTAATATAGTACTCATTGTAGTGGATGGAAATTATTGAATTTTTGTAAGTCGGTCGGTGTGTGGCATTAGTATTTTTCTGTGAAAGAGCACGAAAAATGATGACCGACGGTGCGATCGGATCTGAAATCCGACTTAGGGATCTCCCGGAACAGTGTTTTTAGTGTCGCGGTGACTTAATGTCCATCGGAATCCGTGCAAAATATCCTGCATGCTTTACGAGAAAATGTGGATTTATCCCGTAGGATTAATTAATTAAAGAATTAATTATTCGGTGACAGATATTAAAAGGTGGGATTTAATTGTACGTACGAAAAGGAAAAAAATCTCACTTTTCGCAAAAAGAAACCCTAGCCGGAGAGAACGAGGGAGAAAAGAGAAGTTGGTTGGAGAATCCCTCTTATCGGGATTATCTTTAAGGAATTATCTCTAAGGGATCTTAAAGGATTTATCTCTAAGTAATTATCTCTAAGGAATAAATAATAAATTAATGAAATATCCGATGTGGATTTCAACGGTACGTACCAAGAAAAAGGGGTTGTTCGGATGGTGGTAACCACGGTGTGCATCGAAATCCATGCTAAAAATCGGGCACGCTTTTTGAGGAATTATCTCGTGGGAATAGATATTTATTGTTAAATAATAAATATCCGGATATGGAGATTTTTTCTTTTTACGTATGTATAAAAAGAAAAAAATAAAAGAAAATAAATTAATAATAAAAAGATAATTATTCCCCGTATACCGAAAGGAAAACCCTAGTTCGGAGCAGAGAAAAGAAAAGAGAATTCCAACCGGAGGAGAAAAGAAGGAAAGAAGGAGAAAGCGGAGGGACCCGATCGCCCCGATTGACGTGCCGGAGACCGGAGAACGAGACGCCATCATCTACGGGGAGCGGATCCGGATCCCCAACGCCGCGAGGAACAAGATCGATCCTTTAATCCCGATAGATTGAGGTTAGCGATTGTTATCTCTTTTTGTCGAATTAATCGGGGGGTTTTTCGTGTTCTTGTAATGTCGTTTTAATTGGTACATCGATCACGGATTTTTGTTGGGTCTTGATCAATGTTTTGTTCGTTTTCTTGATCGGGTTTAATCGGTGGTTTTTAATCGGTCTTTTGATCGGGCTTCCGATCGATGTTTTGTTTGTTCGTCGATCAATGGTTTAGTCGTTAGATTTACCGCGGATTCGTTCGGGGATTTTTGTGGGTGTTTTGTTAGAGCATGGGGAGTTAACGGGAGGCCGCTGCCGCCGTTGTTAAACGGGAGGCCGCCGCCGCCGTTACCATGTTCGCGGGGTCGTCGCCGGAGTCGCACGAGAGCGAAAACGGAGAAGGAACCGCGAAACGGTGTAACACCTGTAGAGTATCAAGTATCACACCTGCAGTGAAGGAAGTGGTCAGGTGAGGAGAAGGGGAGTATAGAGTATATGGGAGAGAGTAGATGAAGGTTTACTTAGCTTAGATAGAAGGACAAAGTCGGCCGGGGAGGCGTTGGCTCGCCGGAGGCAGGGAGAACGACGGGATTATCTGAAGGAGAAGTCACCGAGGCAAGGATGAATGTCGCCTGGGGAGGAGCTGGCTCGTAGGAGGCAATAGCAATGGAGGAGGAAGGGTAGCATCTAGGGCATTCCAGAGAGTTCTGAGAGTAGGATGGGGAGCTGGAGTCGAAGAGGTCAAGAGGGGCTAGGGGAGTACCGCGCAACCAATAACGGCCCAAGCCCAGGCGGTAGTGAGCCCAGCCCACTTTCGTAATAGAGATTACAAACATTTCCCAGTTTTGTACATAATTACAACTAGGACTCATATGTAGTTGAGTCAAGGACACAGATATAAATAAGCTTCGCATGTATAAATAACGAATTACCAGAAATGCAGTTACCTTCTCATCATCTCAATTCTCATTCTCTTCTCTCTTACCTCTCTTCTTCCTCTTCTTCTTCTCCCTCTCCCCCATCTCAATTTCCACCTCAGATCTCCATGAATCAAGGTTTTAATCACCAAAATTGGTGAATTAACCCTCTGATCATCATAGGCGCCGTCGAGTCCTCCTCCTCGTTGCGCCTCCAATCCACTCGATACCCCGAGCTGCCATTGTTGCCATCCTTATCGCGGTGAAGTACCATCGCGTGGTTGCAACCGGATCCGACTCTTACAAGTGGTATCAAAGCAGTCTCAGTCCCAGGGAGCTGTGGGATCATCCTCGAGGAAGATCTGGGAGAGAGGGAGCCAAAGGGCCGCCGCAGGCTCAATCCAGATCTTGAACCGAGAGGCTCACAATCAACAACGCTTGTTCTCAACAAGTAACTTTGCATTCACCAAGTAATAGTCATTTCAAGTGTTTAGGATTCTTGAAGGGAAGTCATGTAAGAGCTACAAAGGTTACAATAGTCCTGTGATAATTGATTTCGATTTATACTTCACCCTTGAATATTCCCATATAATCACTACAAGCCCAAAATTGGGAAGAAATATCAGAATCGATTTAGATTCATACCTGAGGGAGGTAACATGGCCGAGGGAACTCAATTGAGGGATTCGAATGAGCATATGACCATTATCGAGGAAAAGATGCAAAAACTCACCAGTGATTACCAGGGAAGAGTAAAAGAGTTAACGGAGCAAATCAATGAAATCAGAACCACCGAGCAAAAGCATTATGAGGCATTGCAAGCAGATGCTGTGAAGAGGCATGAAGTAGCAAGTAGGAAAAATTTCCAAAGACATGAGGAACTGCCGAGGTTACTAGCATCACAAGCCACCGTGCTGAAGGCAGCAGCGCCGCAGCCTAGTGTCATGGTGGGAATCAAGACCCAGGGCAACAAAGGTAAGGGCATATTACCCCATCCTGATTCAGACATGGAGGGGGAACCAGAGCAAAAGTATAATCCTACAGACAGGGTAGTAATCACCCGCAACACATACCATTCCCGAAATTGGAGTTTCCAGCTTTTAGTGGAAACGATCTGAGGGCTTGGATCGAGAACTGCGAGCAATACTTCGGTATATTTCAAATACCCCCGCAGCAATGGTTGGGAGTGGCCACTATGCATTTGAGTGGGCGTGCCCGAACTTGGAAGCATAGCTACTTTATCAATCGACAAGGAATCTCATGGGGTGAATTTACGGTCGCAATTTGCAAACGATTCTCACAGATGGGAGAAAGATATCTGGTAAAGGAATTTAGCAACCTTAAGCAAACTGGGACAGTGGAGACTTACCAAGAGAGGTTCGAAGATCTGCGAACACAATTATTATCTTACAACCCACAACTAACTGAAGAACACCTTATAGCATGTTATATCAGCGGCCTCAAGGAGGAGTTAATCCCCTTCATGGATATTGCACATCCCAACTCACTGGAGGAAGCTTATGAGCAGGCAAAGCTACATGAAACCGCATTAGCAACCATGTATAAAAAGAGTAGGAGTGTTCCCAGATTTAATAGTTCTTACCCACCAAACATTGATCATAAAATAGTAGGAGGAGTTTCCAGTGGAAACTACCAACCTAAGGGGACTACCAACCCCTATTCCGCTGACAAGGCACTTATAGAACAAAGAAGAGCTGCGGGCCAGTGTTTCAAATGTGGAGAGAAATACCAACCAGGGCATCATTGCGCGGGGAAAAGCCTTAGTGCCATGAAGGGAATGCACGAGATCCTGGAGATTTATGACGAAGGTTGTCTCAATGAGGAAGGGATAGAGAAAATTAGTGAGGAAGTGCCAGAGGAGGGTACAGATCCTGAAAGCCACGAAATGGGAGTCTCTTTCCATGCTTTGAGTGGAGAAAGACCACAGGATACTATTAAGGTGCAAGGTGAATCAAGGGGAAAGACATTAACGGTGTTAGTGGACACTGGCAGCACCCACAGTTTCATCGACATTCACACTGCTCGAGACATTAAGGTTCCATTGTTACCTGCCACACCCTTAGTGGTAACAGTAGCTAATGGGCAAAAGGTGTCGAGTAAATTGCAATGCCCAGTGTTTGCATGGCACATGCAGGGGCAAGAGTTTAAGGCTAACCTCCGAGTCATACGTTTGGAAGGGTCCAGCATTGTTTTAGGAATAGACTGGTTGCGTTCTTACGGCAAGGTTACATTCGACTTTCAACAGAACTCAATATCCATCACTAAAGTGGGTCAGCCCTTGGTCCTAAAGGGAATAGGCGAGGGTGCTAAGCTCAAACTGATTTCAGCTCGACAATGGTATCAGGAATCTCAACAAGGGAGGTGTTGTGTACTAAGCCACTGTACTGGGAAGGAGCATCCTGAGAAGATCAAAGACTTGGATGTGGCACTGTTAAGGGTAC